>CM061131.1:116117929-116842221 GCA_030789695.1 Scilla litardierei | reverse complement strand
CGTTTTTTTGCTTATATATATGATGTATGAGTGCCTAGTGGACAGTGCCTCACGCACACTATCCTTCGCGATGAATGCTATTTCAATAGCATTAGTAAATATGACGGTCATGTCATTACAATTTCAGGACTGTCCAAAATAATCGAAGGATCTGGTGATGCAATATTATTGCTCCCAAATAACACAAGACTAAAAATCAATAATGCACTATTTTCTCCAAGATCAAATAGAAATCTCATAAGCTTCAAGGACATCCGTTTAAACGGATATCACTTAGAAACTAGAGATGAAAATAAGGTTGAATACATGTATGTCACTCTTCGTAAAGATGGCCAGAAGACCATCTGTGAAATATTTAAGGGACTCCCGTCGGGTCTCTACCAAACATACATTCAACCAGTCGAAGCCAATATGACTGAGCACCAGACGTGCCAGCCAATGCCACCATTTCAACTATGGCATAACAGACTTGGTCACCCTAGATCCATTCTGATGCGACGCATCTTATTTGAATCCCACGGACATGATTTGAAGAACCAGAAGATTCTTCAGAAAGGTGAATTTCCTTGTCCCCCTTGTTTCAAGGGGAAACTAATAACGAGACCATCGCCCCTAAAAGTGGGTTTAGAGTCTCCTGGATTCCTTGAGAGGATACATGGTGACATTTGCGGGCCTATTCACCCCGCAAGTGGCCCATTTCGGTACTTCATGGTACTAATAGATGCATCCACAAAATGGTCTTATGTGTGCCTCTTGTCCACCCGTAACCTAGCTTTTCCAAAGCTGTTGGCACAGATAATTAGGTTACGTGCTCATTTCCCCGATAACCATATCAAGAAACTACGTCTTGATAATGCGGGCGAATTCACATCTCAAGTCTTCGAAGACTATTGCCAGGCAACGGGTATAGAAGTTGAACATCCAGTAGCTCATGTTCACACCCAGAATGGATTAGCAGAGTCTCTTATAAAGAGACTCCAATGGATTGCACGTCCATTGCTTATGCAATCCCAATTACCGGTGGATGCTTGGGGGCATGCTATTCTGCATGCCGCATCTCTTATCAGGATACGCCCCTCTGGAGACAATACATTATCCCTGATGCAACTAGCATACGGCTCAACTCCAGATATATCTCATTTGAGAATATTTGGTTGTGCGGTCTATGTTCCAATAGCACCACCTCAGAGGACCAAAATGGGTCCTCAACGTCGTCTAGGAATCTATATTGGATTTGATTCACCCTCGATTATTAGATACCTAGAACCCCTAACGGGGGACGCATTTAAAGCACGTCTTGCTGATTGTGAATTCGATGAGAAAACTTTTCCAAAGTTGGGCAAACATTCCAAGAAGCCTGAAGCTTCGGAGACCATTAATTGGGAAAATAAGTCTTTGTCCTTTTATGATCCGCGTACAAATCTGTGTGAAGATGAGATCCTGAAGATCCTTCACATCCAGAAAACAGTACACCAATTGCCGGATAAATTCACGGACAGCCAGAAGATTGTCCGTTCACACGTCCCTGCTGCTAACACTCCAGCTAGGATTGACATCCCTATAAATGGATGCAATCCACCCGCAGCAGAAATGGTTGTACCTCAATTGAAAAGAGGACGGCCACCAGGTTCAAAAGATAAAGTTTCTCGAAAGAGGAAGATTCCTGGTGAAAATAAGATTATCCCTCCACAGGATACTGAGCTCAGGACAGCTACTTCTCCCCTCCTAATTTCCCCCGCAGAGGAAACATTAGGAGAAACATCATTAAACTTTGTACGTACTGGGTAGGTACTGGACCGACATAGCACAGTCGTCGACGACGATTTTGCGTTCACTATTGCCATTCACGTCGCTGAATACGACGATGACGTCGAACCACTTTCTCTAGCGGATTGTAAACGCAGAGATGATTGGCCAAAGTGGGATGAGGCGATAAGAGTAGAGCTGGACTCACTCTCGAAACGCAAAGTTTTTGGACCTGTAGTCCAAACACCAGTAGGTGTTAGACCTGTGGGATATAAGTGGGTTTTTATTAGAAAAAGAAATGAAGAAAATCTGATCGTCCGCTACAAGGCGCGTCTTGTAGCAAAGGGTTTTTTCCAAAGACCGGGTATCGATTATGAAGATACATACTCCCCGGTAATGGACGCTAATACATTCAGATCCTTAATAAGCCTATCATCTCTGGCAAGCCTAGAAATGCAGCTCATGAACATTGTGACTGCATATCTTTATGGCGATTTAGATAAAAAGATCTATATGAAACTACCAGATGGGGTTAACTTACCCACAGAGATGAAAGAGATACCTCGGGACGTATTCTCTGTTAGACTACATAGATCCTTGTATGGACTAAAACAGTCAGGTAAAATGTGGTATAACAGACTAAGTGATTTCCTTGCACAGCAAGGATTCACTAATAACGAAGTCTGCCTGTGCATCTTTATCAAAAGAACGGGAAAAGGATTCGTCATCATAGCAGTTTACGTTGATGACTTAAATCTCATAGGCTCTCCAGCAGAGATTAATGAGATATCTGCAAGGCTAAAGCACACTTTTGAAATGAAAGACCTAGGCAGAACGAAGTATTGCCTTAGCTTGTAGATTGAACACCTACAAGGTGGAATCCTTCTACATCAATCCAATTATACCAGGAAGCTTTTAAATAAGATCCAAATGGATAAATGTCATCCTTTATGTACCCCTATGGTCGTGAGATCATTAGACGTACAAAAGGACCCCTTCCGGCCTCTGGAAGAGGGGAAGGAGATACTGGGTCCAGAAGTACCCTACCTAAGTGCCATTGGTGTACTTCTCTATCTGGCTAACTGCACGCGTCCCGATATAGCGTTTGCAGTCAATCTCCTAGCCAGACACAGTACAGCGCCTACAAAGCGCCACTGGAATGGAGTAAAGCATCTTCTGTGATACCTCCAGGGTTCCGTAGACCTTGGACTTTACTACCAGAGAGGTGCATCCTCCCAGTTACTTGGTTATGCCGATGTAGGCTATCTTTCAGACCCGCATATGGCAAAATCACAGACTGGTTTTGTCTTTACCTACGGAGGAACTGCTATCTCCTGGAGATCGGTAAAACAAACCACTACTGCTACATCTTCCAACCATGCAGAGCTCATCGCGATCCATGAAGCGAGCAGAGAATGTTTTTGGCTACGCTCTGTCATCCAACACATCCTCCAATCCACTGGCCTGAAGACCGGTGATCTGGAGCCTACTGCCCTATTCGAAGACAACGCCGCGTGCATTGCTCAGCTTCAGAAGGGCTACATCAAAGGCGAAAGGACAAAGCACATTTCTCCCAAGTTTTTCTGGACGCACGAGCAGAAGAACGACAAGCAGATTGAAGTTCGACAGATCCAGTCATGCAACAACTTAGCTGATCTTTTTACTAAGGCATTGCCTAAATGTACTTTTGTAAAGCTTGTAAAGAACATTGGTATGCGACAGTTGAAAGACCTGCAAGCCTGAAGCCTGTACGGATCAGGGGGAGTAACCTGTGGGTTGCACTCTTTTTCCTTAAGCTGTTGGGTTTTCCCACTGGGTTTTCCACAGCTAAGGTTTTAACGAGGCAAACACACTTACTCTGGATCCAGAAGTATCCACCCCTTGCCTCAGTAGCTGAGACCGAAGTGATGAATGTGTAAGGGGGAGTGTTATGAATGAGGGAGGCCTTTGGCCTCCCATCCTTCATTACACATTCATTAGGTCCCCCATTACTTAGGGTAATGGGGACCCTTGGTCTACTAGAGGCTTTTGGCCTCCCCACTATGAGATAAATAAATAGAGCACCATGGCTCTTAGCTATGGTTACTCATTCTTAGCAATGAAATGATATATCTCTCTCTCTCTTGAGTCCATTATCATCCAACATTATATAATTATGTAACAAAAATTTTATCTTATAAAATTATCCAAGAATTGATTTTCATTAAATCTATTTGTTATCACATTATAAGATAACATGAAAACAAAAGTCTAAATTGAAATTGCCTTTAATAGATTTTTAAAACATCACAAAAATTTCAAAAATATTGCTTTGTAATGTAAAAATCCAATTTTTAGCAATTTAGACATTTTAAATTAGAATAAAAAATAGTTTTTTAAGTCTGGCTTTGATACCAATGTAAGGAAATACTATTAGGGTTCTAAACAATTTAGAAACGTACGAAAGATTGAAAAATTAAAAAATTTCTAACCCTAGCGATAAAGGCCAAGAACATTGGCAAAACATGAATCCAATGCTGGATAAAAATACTCACCTTTGCACGGATATCTGTGGATCCTAAACTCTTTCGGTGAAGCTCCTAAGCTCGGTGAAGACCCGAAGCTCATTCACCAATCAAGTGTGATAGATGTTTCATCTTCATGATGAAACCCTTCCCAATCTACGAGCCCTCCAAGAACTTGAATCCGGACCCTACTGTTCGCTAGTGCGAGGGCGAAGGAGACGGAAAAATATTTTATTTTGAGCGAAAAATCTCCCTCGTGAAAGGTTTAAATTTTTACTCTTAAGAGAACTTGGATGTTAGATCTTATGATTCTGTTGATTGAGATTGATGGTTGCATTGAGAGGGGATGAGATGACCCATCTATCTAATTCTAGGGGCCATCCAAATCCAAACCGTATTCGGAATTTAAGTTGAAACCCACCTCTATCCCTAAACACGTAATTAGAAGAAGGCTTATTCATGAATAATTCTAATCCTAATTGGATTCTAAATTTGAATTCAATTCTTATCATAAAACAAGATGTGTTTATTAGAATACAACTCCTAGAAATTCCACACTTCATAGGATTTCATGTGAAAGTTAAAGTCTTTGAATTAGGTTAGTTTTAGATCCAACTTTTAGGTTAAACCAGCACCCAAATAATTAACCCAAACCCTAATTTATACATGATGACCATTAGGTGACTAACAAACCCTGGTAGACCACTAATAGCCGAAAAACAGTGTTTGTTCCTGTGTCATGTTAATCGACTAATGCATGCCCATTATTCAACTAATAGGCATTCATTAGTTGACTAATGGTTGCCAAAGAGCCATTGGTTGACCAATGGGTCAACTGATCTGCTTGTAAAGGTTTGGTAAGGAGTTTTGCATTTCTTCTTTACATGAAATATTTGTAACATACTCTTTACAAAAATTTCTCATGTGCATTCGTAACTCCTTGCGATCCAGTTTTCCCTCTCGAATAAGTTGATCACAATTCTTTATGATCGATCTTGTATATCTCATATACATTAAGTTTTCTCCTTCGATTTTCATAACAAGCCATCATCGGTGTGAGACTCTAAATGCCCGATTCATACTCCAACATGACGTGATCATACACTATGATTGTATCTATGCACAACATGTAAGGACCGTCTACCTTGCAATACTAAACAATACACACTAGGGGGGTAAATAGTGTAATTACAATAATTGTGTAATTAAAAATTAAACTTGCAAATGTGGAGTTATAAGTGCAAGAGTAGAATAATCTACACAATTAAGCAAATGCAAACACAAATGATTTTACCCTGGTTTCCCAACTTGGGTACATCCAACCACACAGTATCCACTATAATCCTACACAAGGTATCAAATACAATCCATACACAAGGGATACCTTACACAAGGGATTCGTCCTACTCAAGGTCACACTGAACCCTACACAAGGGTTAGTCCTACAAAAGGACGAAAACTCCCACAAAGGGAGAAACTAACTCTCACAAAGAGAGTTAGGGTTTCAATCACAAAGATGAAATAAATAGACTCTTACCTATGACTTGATGAGATGAACATACTTAATAATGAATGCAAGGCATGGAAGAGAATCTCCAAGTATTGAGATGAGCTTTGATTGCACTTGGAGGAATTCCCTATGAGCTAGCTTCAATGCATGAAGAGGATTAAGGCTCAAAGAGTGAAATGAGAGAAATAGGAGTGGCTTTATGTTCTCTATGATATTCAATGATCACCAAGAGTTCTCATTGAACTAAGACATCGCATATATATATATATATATATATATATATATATATATATATATATATATATATATATATATATATATATATATATATATATGATATTCAATGGACACTTGAAATATTTAATTCGATTGCATCTGTCATTGGGAAGCCTATATGCTTGGACAAACTCACAGCCAAGATGGATCGGCTCTCTTACGCTAGATGCCTAGTTGAAATAAGTGCATCGAATGCTATCCCTTCTTCTGTGTTAGTGGGTACGGAGGATGGGCCGACAATTTTGATTGACGTGAAAGTGGAGGGTGAACCTCCGAGATGTACCAAGTGTGTTTGCTTCGGACACACAATTCATCAGTGCCCAAATACGGAGGAGCCCCCTTCAATCCAACAATCTGATGTTGTGCCCCTGGAGCAGGGCATGGGTGTGAGGGATGAAGGAGACCCTATCTCTGCGAGTGGTGTGGGGGCCCCTATTAGCACTGGGGGAGGGGATACTACGGGGAATACTCATGCTAAGCATGGTGTAGGAGAGGTCATTGGCCCTGTGCAGACCGACATTGGGCCCTCGCCAACGTATACTGGGATGGGAGACGGAGGGAACACGGGCCCTCATTCTGGGTGCGAGCAGGTTGAAGGGAGTGGGGGTGATAGGGCTGGCCCGAGCGGCGGTGTTGTACCCGGTGTAGATCCTGGCCTAGGGGATTCCATGTGTCGAAAGTCCTTACAACTGGAGGGGGAGCATCAGGCTTTGGGTTTCCAGGCAAGTGCTGAACAACTACATGCCACTTTGATCTCGAATGAGGGACCAAAGACCACTGAACAATTGAAGGAACACTTATCTGTGGGGCAAAAGGCAAATCCTCTTGAGCTCAGCCTACAAACACACAATTCCTTCCCCTCCTTATTAGATGATCTTGTCATCTCCGAGGTTGATAGGTTACCTGTGGATATTGCTATTGATAATCCCGACTGGGATTGTGAAATGGAGGAGCAAATGCGACATGCAAGCTCAGTTTTAGCCAACAAAAGGAGTGTCTTGATCCCTAAAGCCTCCAGGAAGAGCTCGCGGCTACAGGAAAACTGCCAAGGGAGAAAAACCACCATTGACCAATGACTATTCTAATTTGGAATACACGGGGCCTTAATAATTTGGGAAGGAGGAGAGAATTTAGGGGTTTGCTCAGGAAGCTCAATTCGTTTGCTATGATTCTTATCGAGACAAAGCTGAGATCCCCTTCAAAGTTTGAGAAGTTTGTCCTCCCAAAAAACTGGGTATTCCTTAACAACTCTGATTTTGCAGATGGGGGGCGTATCTTCATGTGTTTCAACCCTGCAATATGGAGTGTCACTCTGCTTTCCAGATCAGCTCAACATATCTCTGTTTCCTGCAATAACTTGGGGGGTCTCTGTTGTGTGATCACAGGGGTGTACGGCCTCAACACCAAACGGGAGAGGGAAGAACTGTGGAGGAGTCTTGAGTCCGACTGTAGCTTGACACAAAAAGTTCCCTGGTTGGTGGGAGGTGATTTCAACAGTGTACTGTATACTACTGTATACTGGCGACAAGATTGGGGGAAGGCAACTGGAGGAGAGTACGGTACGGGATTTTCATGACTGTGTTAGTAGGTGCAACCTTCATGCACTGAAGAGTACAGGAAATCGTCTTAGTTGGTGTAACAATCGTATTGGTGTGGGAAGGATTTCGGCGCAACTGGATCGGGTCTTTGGCAATGTGGAGTGGATTTCAAAACTTCTTGATTCTTATATTGTATATTTGGAGGCATCTTCTAGTGACCATTCACCAATGGCCGTCCACTTGCACAGCCAGGTACCATCTGACCCTAAACCTTTCAAGTCTTTTAATTATTGGGCATCTTGCCCAGGCTACAAAGAAATTATCTCCAACACTTGGGCGGGTTGTGTTGAGGGGGGCACCCCAATGTTCCGGCTTGTCCAAAAATTGAAGAACCTCAAATCATGCTTGCGGACTTGGGCTTGTAGAAATCATGCAGAAAGAGCGGCTATCAAGTACAGGAATGAACTCTCTGAGGTTCGCAATAACCCTGACATCCAAACTGACATCTCTCTCCAGTTGCGTGAATCTTGCATCATTAAGAATTTTGCTCATGCCCTGAAACTTGAGGAGGACATGTTCAGGCAAAAGAGCAGGCAAGACTGGCTCACCTTAGGGGACAGAAATACAAAGTTCTTTTATATAGCTATGAATGCAAGAACTAGCCGTAATAATTTGAATCATTTGGTGGATGGGAATGGAGGGACTTACCATCATCGGGGTGATTTGAAGTTGGCTGCGCCCTCCTATTATAAGGAACTATATTACCAAAACAATTATCCTATTACTTTTTTCCAAACTTACCCCTAAGCGAATCTTGACTAGTGATTCTGCCTCCTGGCTCATTAGAAGGGTCTCTACTGAGGAAATAAAGGCTGCAGTTTTCCAAGTTGGGCCAGATAAGGCACCGGGACCGGATGGTTACAACGGTTTCTTCTATCATCACAATTGGGATCTAATTGGTGAGGATGTTACTTGTGCTATTAAATCATTTTTCAGGTCTGGCTCCCTTCTCAAGCAGGTCAACCATACATTTCTTACCCTAGTGCCAAAGAATTCGAATGCTAGTGCACTGGGTGATTATAGGCCTATTGCATGTTGCAATGTCCTCTATAAGTTCATCAGTAAAATTATCTGTAACAGGTTAAAAGCTGTGGTTCATGACCTGATATCCCCCAATCAGGATGCATTTCTTAAGGGGAGGATACTTTCTGATAGCACTCTTATTGCCCATGAACAGATCAGAGACTTCAGTAACCCTATGGGGGGAAGAGCTTGTCTAAAATTGGATTTAAGGAAGGCCTTTGATAGCATGAATAGAGAATTTATCTTCTATTTCATGCAATAGCTACAGTTCCCAAAAACCTTCATTTCATGGATTAGAGAATGTATCAATACCCCCACTTTCTCAGTGATGGTAAATGGGACCCCTTGTGGATATTTTGGAGGCAACAGAGGTTTACGCCAAGGTGATCCCCTATCTCCCTTTCTTTTTGTCATTATCATGGAGACATTCTCAATCCGTCTAGACAAATATATCATTTCGCGCAAAATCCATCCTATGAGGCGATCTGGTTCTATATCTCACCTTTTATTTGCCGATGACCTATTGGTCTTCTGCCGGGCAAATAAATCCTCCTTTTTGGGCATTAAAAATTTATTGCATGAATTTGCCAACTACATGGGGCTTACTGTCAACTGGGACAAAAGTGCAGCTTTATTCAGCAAGGGGGCAAAGCACAGAGATATACTGGCAGAAATATTGGGAATCAAAATTGTACCTACTATTACTACTTACCTGGGGCTACCTCTATGTATGAAGTACCCTACTTCCCAAAATTACAAGAGGTTGGTGGATAAATGCAAAAAGAGAATGAGTGGTTGGTCCTCTTCCATGCTCTCTATTTCTGGGCGTATTGAACTTGTCAGGACGGTTATTCATGGAATGGTTGCTTTCTGGATGCAAGTGTATCATATCCCTCTGACCGTCTTGAAATCTATCTCTAAGGCTGCTAGGAAATTCATCTTGGGAAACACTAAGGCTTGGTCATGGAATGACCTGTGCAAACCTAAAACCGAAGGAGGTGTTGGCATAAGAATGTTAGAGGACCTAAATGAGGCTTCCAGCATACGGCTCACATGGAGATATCTGGCGGTGGATAGTATATGGGCTAACTTCATGCGGGCTAGGTATGGACATACTGGCGACTTCTACAATTCTAAAAGTACTGTGTATCAATCTGGCACATGGAAGAGACTCATCAACTGCCGTAAATCAACACTGACTTTGATTCAAAGGAGTGTGCGGGATGGGCGGTCCACCAAATTCTGGACCGACCCTTGGCTTGATATTGGGCCGCTGAAAGACCACTTCGAGGTCCCTGTTGCTGGCAAAACTATGCTTGTGGCTGACTACTGGGGTCCTGATGGGTGGCTTGCCGATCCCTCTTTAGACCCTGTCCGTTATTTGCTGCGGGATATCAAACTGAAGCCGGGTGTGGACAGTTGGAAGTGGGTTCCTGGAGATTCTTTCAAATACAAAAAGGCCTGGGAGGGCGTTCGTCGTAGAAGCACACCTTTCCCTCTACACAAATTGATCTGGTACCCACATCACATCCCAAAGTTCTCGCTCACTCTCCTCCGAGCTATCAGAGGCAAGCTGCTCACCAGAGATAAGATTTGTAGATGGAGTACTAATAATCACTACCCGACCTCCTGCATTGAGAATGAGGTAGAAAATGGTGATCATTTATTATTCGCATGTAATTACTCTAGTTACATCTTGCACAGGACTTTGCTAAAATTAAAGGTGCTGGCTCCCATTCCCCCTAGCCTTCATGAGGTTGGGAATTACTTCCATGCAAATTTGGCGGGCAAAGGATGCTTGAGTTTGCTCGCTAGAACCTGCCTAGCAGCTTCGGTATGGCACATCTGGAGAGAAAGGAATAGAAGGATTTTTGAAGATGAAAAGAGGCCTATGACCGTTTTGTTCGAAGAGATTGCTGCTGACGTCAGAGTCACGCTCTACAACAAAGACCCTACTACTGCTGATGAGATATAAGCATTTGAAAAATGGGGATTCAAAGATAATGGCTAACCATCTGCCTGGATGCTAGTACCCTTTCGTATGGATGTGTAATTTTTGGCTTGCTAGTTGTGTTTTTTGCTCGGGTTCCTCCTGGTGGGTGTTTTCCTTTAGTTGGGAGTGACGGCGCCTGTGCCCGCTCCTCCCTCTACTGGAATCACTCACCAATAGGCAACCCATTGTAATGTTGTACAAATCAATAAAAATTACGCTAACTTTACAAATGTGTGTGTGTGTGTGTGTGTGTGTGTGTGTGTAAATCTTCATGTGAGAACATTTCACACGGTGCGAAAATGTTATTATCTTTTTTTTGGATTTGTTTTTTCAAAAATTCTTTTTTCCACCCTCTTATATGTTGTTATACCCCCCTCAAAAAATAATGGTTGAGAAATAATGTCATTTGGCCTTCGATCAAGGCATTTCATCAAATTCGCACGTTTTGATACTGTTAAATTTGTAACGGGTGGATGGGTGCTCTAATCCCCAACGGGTTCACCCATTATTTTCCATGGGGTATATAATTGTATGGATTAAACATCAAAAATAGAATTTTTGAAAAAAAATTTCAAAAAAATAAAAAAAAAGTTTTCGCACGGCTTTTGCACGGGTTTTTTCGCACTCGAAGATTGCCACACACACACACACATGTATATATATATATATATATATATATATATATATATATATATACATGTGTGTGAATATATATATGTATATGTATATGTATATATATACATGTATATCTATATATCTATATAGAGATATATATGTGTGTGTGTATATATACACACATATATAGATATACATGTGTGTGTGTGTGTGTATATATACATACATACATACATATACACATATGCATACATATATATACATATATACATACATATATACATACATATATATACATATATACATATACATATATATATATTATAAAAGAGAGATGTTATCATGGGTTTTTGGATAAGAGAAATTGGATAAGATAAGAGAAATTGGTTAAGACAAGAGAAATTGAAATTGGGAGAAGAGAAATTGGTGACTATGACAAAAAATCAAGGGTTGAGATTGGATCTTGGTGAAACATTTGGGGGGAAGTTTGTATTTTTGAAATTTAAACTTTTGCAACCTCAAAACGTAGGGGGAAAATAATCAGCTGCCCAAAATTTGGGACCTCTTTCTCTTCCCTCCCGCAAAATCCCCCAACTGATCTCGCCAAAACCCCCCGAAATCAGCTAACCCCTTCCCCCCAAAACCCGAAGGAACTTGAAGGAAGAACCTGAAGAAAATATCTCGCTCTGGATTCCGAAGAGAAGTTTGTTAGGAAGAACCCAAACAGGGTATGAATGACCTCGCTCTGGATTCCGAGGGGTCGTCCAATGAAGAACCCGAAGGCAAGCCCTAGATCGAGGGTTTTGGGTGACGCTTGGGTGTGATCCGATCAAAGTACTCGCGACATCCAACCAAAGTACTCGAGACATCGCTTGGGTGTGATCTCTCTCTCAGCATCAGAGCATCTCTATAACAAACTCAAAAGTTCGGATTATTTTAGTCTCTCTTTCCATTCTCCATTCGTTTCAACGATTTTAACATTCACATCTTCTTTTCAACTACGTTTCAATGAATTGGGCATTCACACTTGCTGCTTATTTTCAACTAATTTTTTGCTGCCTCTTTGCAACTAATTTTTTTGTTAACAGAGGATCCTACAAATTGGAGGTTCATCATTGGATAATTTGAACACCAATATGCCCTTTGTTAGAACCCTAGAATCAAGCCTAACAACACTTGGTACTTCTTTTGCATTTTAATGCCACTTTCTTCATATGCCTGCTAATTTCTGAATTTCATATTTACTGAGAATCAAATACATACTAGATTTGTCTTGATCGGTTTATGATGGTATTGTTCACCTTAGAAGGGAAAAAATGTAAATATCTCCAAACATGAAACAACCAGAATAAATAATACATGTTTCATCTTTGTGGACTGTGAAGATATTCATGTATAATACTTTTCTCTATCTAACAAATTTTCTCAAGGAGGGGGTCAATTTGAATGTAGCAATGGATGTTTTGCATCTGAAACTTGGAATTGTAGTGGGATTTGTATATGTTACAATTGTGCCTGGAATTATACTTTTACGTTTTGTAGTTGAAACTTGGAATTACACTTGGAATTATGTTTTCCACTTGGAATTACACTTGGAATTATACTTGGAAGTACCCCAAGAGATCAAGGGAGAGGGCGGGAGATTACCGCACACAATAGATAGGGAAGGAGATTGAGAAGCCACACAGGTGGAGTTCCAAGAGGGAGGAAGATCGGTTGAACCCCTTGGAGGGAGGGATATCGAAGCCTTCTTTTAAATTTGTGTTATATGTTTGTAAATATGTTGCAAAATTAATGGCGAGAGACAAAACATTGCGCCATTAGTCGAGTTATTCCATTTTGTAGTAGGCTTCTTAATCATGGTATGCTGGTTTTTCTTGGGTTCTAAGAGGGAATTTAAGCAACTTTTTGATTAAACATTATTTTGATTATACTTTTGCGTTAAACGAAATCATGTTCTGTTGCAGTGGCATTGTATAAATTTAGTTGGGATTGTTCTATGCAATTGGGTTTGGTCATAAATTATACTCTTTTTTCTTTATTTGTAATGTATTGACACTACAATTAATGATGGGTGGGTTTTGGAGTGACAGTTTGGAAATATTGTTGTGGGTTTCATGACATTCAATGTGTTGTCGGGAGTAGGTTTGGGTGTGATTGTTCTATGCAGTTTGGGGTTGGTCATAAATTATTCTCTTTTTTCTTTATTTGTAATGTATTGATACTACAATTATTGATGGGGTGGGGTTTTGGGTTTCTTGCATTTCAATGGGTTGCTTTGCATACTACACAAATATCTATTAGAAAAATGGAGGATGTTTTTGAATTGGCTTCTTAATCATTGTTTGTCCCCTTTTAAATTTGGGTTATGTGTTTGTAGATATGTTGCTGGATTAATGGCCGAGAATCACATGTGCCGTTCATTCAAGTTCTTTCATTTTGCATCAGGCTTACTTTATTAATCTCTTTTATTATACTTTTGTGACAAAAGAAATCAGGTTTTGTTGTATGTGGCATTGTAGATATGTCGTGAGATTGAATCTAAGCTTCTAACTATTATCATTTGCTTTTTTTATAGGTCTTAACCCTAACTATATTCAACATGAAATTATGGAAACATCTGGGATGCTGCTAATTACAATGAAAACATGTTTGTTTTCTAGGTATTACTTTTATGATATGTTTCTACATAATGCAAATAGTTATGCCCATCGTAGGCTTTATATCAAATTTATGCATTATGAAGTTTTAGTGCTGACAGAATTTACATTACCTTTTATTAGCTTATTGGTTCATCTCGCTTGCTATTCTTAATGTTTCCTCTAATGTTATCCCTAACCATTATCAAGTAGAGAAGCAGAAGCAGAAGCATGGGTTTGGCCTCAAGACAATGAATTGCTAGGCCACTGCCTAATGTTTAAGCAGAGATTAAGGTCTTATATAGGTGAGTTGCAATGTATATTTTTTTGGATCTACTCCTTAGTCATTGTTAATATTAATCATGATATGTTTTTTCGCATTTACTCATTTGGTTGGAGGAAGTTCCCACATATAGAAAGATAAAACACAAATTCCCACACATCCTTTGATTGGAAACTTATGTTCTTTATCCGAATATATTGTTCTAATTATATAGATTAGCTTAATGGCTCCAAGTTCTGGAGATTTCCAAATGAAATTATATGAATTATTCAGATATTCAAGTTATGTATTTTGGACTCATGTTGAGTTTTGCTTATAATTTGTTTGGTAGATATATTTTTTGGTGTATTATTTGTTTAGTTTTTTGACATTGAAAGCACAAGATGTATATAGATTTTATGATGCATATGAGTTTCAGAATTCAAACAACTAATAATGAAGTTTGAATGCAAAGCAATAATAGTTTGTTCTAATAGCTCATGACATGCTCCTAGGAATTGAAGAAACTGATGAATATACATCGATATATAGATGTTTTCTTGCTTGCTTGCTTTTAATTAATATATAGATATATCGATATATAGATGCTTTAATTTGAATTTTGTTAAGATGTCCACAATTAATTAAGTAATGTTTATGTCTCTCAGGTTGAATTTGCATAAATATTCATTGCTTAATAGTTCTACTTTGTTAAATTTTTTGTCAACCTTGAATTCATCATTTAATGTGCAAAATTCATTAAGATTAACCCCTACTCGCACCCTTCCAAAATCCCAAATCTACTTTCTTTCTTGATGTTCGCCCCCAAAATCTCAAAATCCCAAGATTAACCCCTATCCTTTTAATGTTTGTAGATGTTGTTCACTTCATTTCTTTGCAAGAATAAAAAAATCAAGCACATGAAGCTCGCCCAGAAGTAAGCCTATCACTTTCACTTTCTTCCTCTAGATTAAGATAATTGAAAATTGACTGTGTTATGTATAAGGAATATCAAGCAATTCAACCAAATCTCCGCAATATCCGGCGGCCATCATTGTCACGCCCATCAGATAGTGACCCGGTGCATTGCACCGAATCTTGCCAAGATCCGCAATCAATGAAATATCAAGCAAATCAAGCAAGTTAACCAAATCTCCACAATATCCGGTGGCCATCATTGTCACGTCCATCAGATAGTGATCAGGTGCATTGCACCAAATCTTGCCAAGATTCGCAATCAATGGAATATTAAGCAAATCAAGCAAGTCAACCAAATCTTCACAATATCCGACGGCCATCATTGTCACATCCATCAGATAGTGACCAGGTGCATTGCACCGAATATTGCCAAGATCCGCAATCAATGTTTGTCAATAAATCTAGATTTCTCTCATCATGTAAATTACTATTATACCCGTGATACTCTGTATATTTAAACACGTCATGAGAAATGAAAAGTTAAGTTGGTTTCTCTTCATCTTCTTCTATTAGTCGTCTATTTTCCGCTTTTATAATTTCTTCTGTTATCAGAGCTTTTCTGCTTCACAGCATTCTGATCCTGTGTCCTCTTCCTAAAATTCCAAACCAACTTCTCTTATCAAAACATTTATCCTTCTCAGATGGAGCCGATCTCTCCCAACCTAAAATTTCTTATTTCAAAATTTCCTACCCTTATCACCACTCGCCTCGATTCTATAAATTACATTCTATGGCGATCGCAAGTTATGGGTGTCCTCAACGCTCACGGCTTCCTCGACTACATTGATCGATCGAAGCCTTCTCCCTCTCCCACTATTCCAGATCCTGCCTCCACTGACTCAATCCCTCTTCCTCCAATTCAAAATCCCGCGTTCCAACAATGGTTGATCTCTGATCAACATTTACTTATTTGCATCCAAGCAACCCTGTCCACCTCTGCTCTCAGTGTCATTCTCGGTGTTTCCTCCTCACATCTACTATGGTCAAAATTGGAGACGTGATATGCCTTTCTCTCTGAAGGGCACATCGAGTTACTTCAAGAAAAGTTAAATTCTCTCACCATGGAAGACGAATCCATGGCGACCTATCTAGATCGACCTAAATCGATCTACGATCAACTGCTCGCTGCGGGGCTCGACACTGTCACAACTCGGCATGTTGTCCGACAAATTCTTCATCGCCTCCCCTTCTCCTACAACTCTTTTCGCATCATGGCCAGAAACCACGAAAAATCATATACTGTTGAAGAATTGTGGAATAGTCTCCTCGCCGAGGAGGCCAACATGCAACAGCAGCGTCAGCCGACCTCTGCTCCTGCCTCAACCAACACCTCTGCCCTTTTCTCCAACCCTGGTCAGTGTGACAATCGAGATCATAGAGGTCGCCCCAGCTTGACGATCCGAGGTGCTTTTCGATCGCTAAATCAATATCATAGCTCGACACCCGGTCCAACCCGATCTTCTTACTTGGGAGGCAGGCCGCACCGACCGTTCAACTCGACAAGCAGACCGAGTCGTCCCCCTCACTCGGTAGGCAGGCCGAGCAGGTCATTTCATCGGTCCGATGCGTCTAAGCGTTGGGTGCCGACTGATGCCTCTGGCTGCTACATCCCCTGTCAAGTGTGCTCCAGCACGACTCACCGCACACTTGACTGCTGTCGGCTCGCTGACCACCTCAAAAAGACGGAGCCACATCTTAACAAGTCAGAGGCACATATCTCTAAACTGACCACATCTGGAAGTGGTGAATGGTACCTCGACATTGGTGCTACGGATCATGTCACATTCGACTCATCTCAACTAGAAACGGTGACACCGTATGATGGTAACAAACGAATCCTAGTTGGCACTGGCTCCAGTGCAACTATTGCCAACATTGGCACTGCCTCTATTTCTTCTCCTTATTCTTCCATACATCTCAAAGGCATCCTTCATGCTCCTCAATTCTCCAAGAACCTCCTTTCTGTTTATAAATTCACTCGTGATAATAACTGCACGATTCAATTTTCATCTTCTGGATTTATTGTGCAGGATGCCACTACTGGCCACCAAATTCTCAAGGGTCCAAGTAAGAATGGTCTCTACCCGCTCCTCTCAAATCCCGAAGCACTCCACACTTCTTCCTCTTCGGGCTCACTTTGGCACTCCCGCCTTGGTCATCTAGCTCCCCTCTTCGTGTCTAAAGTTGCTTCAATGATGTCTCTCAAGCTCTCTCCACAAACACCTTGTTCTCAATGCTCTATGAGCAAAAGTCATAGACTTCCCTTTCCTTTATCTACCTCTACAACTGATTCTCCGCTCTCCTTAGTTCACTCTGATGTATGGGGCCCTGCCCCTGTTCCATCTAATAAATGATATCACTATTATGTTAGTTTCATTGATGACTACTCTCGTTATATTTGTCTATATCCTTTAATTCACAAATCTGATGTGTTTGCTGCCTTTCAACAATTTCAAATTTTGGCTAAACGGCAGTTCAACACAAAAATAAAGATTTTTCGATCTGATGGCTGGGGAGAATATTGCAATAATCAATTTTCTTCCCACTTTCGCCAACTCGGGATCATACATCAGATTTTGGCTCCTAACACACCAGAGCAAAATGGTTTCGTCGAAAGAAAACATATGCATATCATTGACTCAACTGTTGCTCTTCTTTTAACAGCATTCATGCCTACCAAGTATTGGCCTGATGCGGTAATGACAGCGGTGTACCTCATCAACCGCCTCCCTTCCATAAATCTCCACAACAGGTCTCCATTTGAGATTCTCCATCACAGGCTTCCCGACTACAACTGGCTACGCACTTTCGGCTGTCTGTGCTATCCCTGCATTCGCACGCATGAACCCAACAAGCTTGAAGCTCGATCACGTCCATGTGTATTTCTTGGATATGCCGAAAATATGAAGGCCTACAAATGCATGGAACTCTCCACTCAGAGGATTTACAACAGTCGCCATGTAAAGTTCGAAGCGGCAACATTCCCATTCTTTAATCATTCCTCTAATCCACCACCTCCGATTCATTGTTGTCCTCCTCTGACCCATTACCCCCCTCACCCGACCAATAATCCGCCTCCTCTGACTCATATCCACCCACATCCAAACTACCCTCTCCCCGAGTTACTCCCTACACCAACTCATATTCCTCTGACTCATCCCTGAGTTTTTCCACCCCCACCCATCATCCCCTCTTCAGCAAGCGGACCATCTTCCACGGCAGACTCTCCCTCTCGGCCTACGACATATCCCGATCGACAACCAAACTATTCTACTCTGTCTACGACTTCTCCCTCTCAGCTTTCGCCTCTCCCCGCACATCAACCGCCCATTGTTGCCGACCCACTGAGCCAAACTCTCCATCTGACTCCCCATCACTCGGCTATCCACAATCCCACGACTCATCCACACTCTTATCTCCCAGTAAATCCTCCACACGAGCCACCCACCACTATCCGTGTTGAGTCCACTCACCCTATGATCACCCACTTGAAAGCAGTCATCAGTAAACCTTGCCAACCTCTCAACCTACATACTCAGCTTTCCTCTGAGGAACCACTATCATACAAAGCCACTGCTAAATCACCCGAATGGGTCACAGCTATGCAAGAGGAGTTCACTGCCCTTCGTCAGCAAGACACATGGGAGCTTGTTCCTTGCCTACCCTCTGCCAACATTATTGGATGCAAATAGGTATACCACATCAAGCGCAATGCTGACGGCTCTATTGCTTGTTACAAAGATCGTCACGTCGCCAAAGGCTTTCACCAGAAAGAAGGAGTTGATTATGCCAAGACATTCAGTCCGGTGGCGAAGCATGGCACCATTCGTCTTCTTATCTCACTTGCTCTCCACTTTGGCTGGCCTATCCGACAGCTTGATGTTTCCAATGCCTTCCTTCATAGGATCATAAAGGAAGATCTTTATATGACACAACCACCTGGCTTTGAGGATCGCTCTTTTCCAAGCCACGTCTATAAGCTTTGAAAAGCCTTGTACGGCCTAAAGCAAGCCCCGCGGCAGTGGTTCGCTCGCTTCTCTCATTTTCTTCGAGCACAAGGATTCCTTCCCAGCACTGCCGACTCCTCACTATTCATTCACCATGTCGGTGATCATCGCACAGTCGTCCTTCTTTACGTCGATGATATTCGTATCTCGGGCTCATCTCCCGACTTCATTCGTCAATTCATCACCAAATTGGCCGATGAATTTGCTCTGAAGGACCTTGGCGAGCTTTCTTATTTCTTGGGCTTAGAAATACATCGCAACTCGACGGGTTGTTTTGTGCATCAAACCAAGTACACTAAGGAACTCATCCAGAAGGCTGGCCTCTCCGACTGTAAGCCAAGTCGCACTCCCGTCTCATCCAAGTGACCCACCCCTGAGTCAGATCCTCTCCTCTCCGATGGATCCTTCTATCGTAGCATTGTCGGCGCCCTCCAATATCTTACGATAACGCGTCCAGATATTTCGTTTGCCATCAACCAGGTGTGTCAGTTCCTACATGCCCCTCGAGCTTCTCATCATACTGCTGCATTGCGCATCCTTCGCTACCTTCGGGGCACTTCAACTCATGGCATCCTTCTTCGCCCAGGCCCTCTTTCGCTCATCGCCTTTTCTGATGCCGACTGGGTAGGTGACCTGACAAATCGGTGATTTATCAATGGCTTCTGTGTTTTTCTCGGCAAGTGTCCCATTACCTGGAGTGCTAAGAAACAATCATCCGTCGCCCACAGCTCGACAGAATCGGGGTATCGATCTTTGTCTCTCACCGCAAAAGAACTAATTTGGCTACAACTCCTTTTCTCCGATCTTCACATCCCTCTTCATGATAAGCCTCTCGTCTGGTGCAACAATAAGTCAGAAATTTCACTCTCTTCCATTCCAGTCTTCCATTCTCGGACAAAGCACTTCACCGTTGACTACCATTTCATCAGAGAACAAGTAACTTCGGGCAATCTTCATGTACAACATATTTCCACTGAAGACAACCCGGCTGACATCTTTACCAAAAGTCTTCCTGCGGATCGTTTCGAGTTTCTTCGTACCAAACTGTTCGTCATTTCTGCCGATCAGTTTGCGGGGGCGTATAAGGAATATCAAGCAAGTCAACCAAATCTCCACAATATCCGGCGGCCATCATTGTCACGTCCATCAAATAGTGACCCGGTGCATTGCACCGAATCTTGCCAAGATCCGCAATCAATGGAATATCAAGCAAATCAAGCAAGTCAACCAAATCTCCACAATATCTGGCGGCCATCATTGTCACGTCCATCAGATAGTGATCAGGTGCATTGCACCGAATCTTGCCAAGATCCGCAATCAATGGAATATCAAGCAAATCGAGCAAGTCAACCAAATCTCCACAATATCCGACGGCCATCATTGTCACATCCATCAGATAGTGACCAGGTGCATTGCACCGAATATTGCCAAGATCTGCAATCAATGTTTGTCAATAAATCTAGATTTCTCTCATCATGTAAATTACTATTATACCCGTGATACTCTGTATATTTAAACACATCATGAGAAATGAAAAGTTAAGTTGGTTTCTCTTCTTCTTCTTCTATTAGTCGTCTATTTTCCGCTTTCATAATTTCTTCACTTTCTTGCTTTCTTTTAATTAATATATAGATATATCGATATATAGATGCTTTAATTTAAATTTTGTTAAGATGTCGACTATTAATTAAGTAATGTTTATGTCTTTCAGGTTGAATTTGCATAAATATTCATTGCTTAATAGTTCTACTTTGTTAAATTTTTTGTCAACCTTGAATTCATCATTTGATGTGCAAAATTCATTAAGATTAACCCCTACTCTCACCCTTCCAAAATCCCAAATCTACTTTCTCTCTTGATGTTCACCCCCAAAATCTCAAAATCCCAAGATTAACCCCGATCCTTTTAATGGTTTGTAGATGTTGTTCACTTCATTTCTTTGCAAGAATAAATAAATCAAGCACATGAAGCTCGCCCAGAAGTAAGCCTATCACTTTCACTTTCTTCCTCTAGCTTAAGATAATTGAAAATTGACCGTGTTATGTTGATCATTTCATTGTTCCCAAAGATGATAATTTTGTTCAGTTTCTTGAGATTTTGGGAAGATGATTGCATTAATGGTTTAAGGGGAACATTTTTGCTCAAAATTTTTCAATCTACATCAATTGTTAATTAGAACATTTGCTCAAAAATTTGTATTGCTAATATAAGGAAAGTATGGTGCCTATCAGGTGTCCTGTTGAAATGTTTGTTTGAGCAGGCTATGAGGCAATTTTCTTCTGTGGGTTTACATTTAATAGTCACATAAATACAATACATGATGTATCAAATTTTGTTGGCAGGGAATAATGGAGGTTCAAATTATTATTCAATGGCTGAAATTTTGTATATAGACTGAGAGGGATGATGCAAGATTTTTCGTTTTGTCTCTTTGCGTTGTGCATCAGTGGTCCGATGCAGTTTGGCAATTTGGATCCTTGCATCAATGAATGTTTTATGATCAATACCAACATAAAATGTAGGAGGAGGATGTGTTCAGATAAACTGAAGCCGATACATAGCCATGGATCGAGCTGCGTTTGCATGAAAGGAAGAAAAAAGTCTTGGTCACTCTCGGGCACTAATGCTTTAGCCACCGGAGAAACTAAAGTACTCAGGTATAAACTTCTCCATCTTCTATACACATCTTTGATTTCTTTGTTAAATGGAATGTTTTGATTTTGCAAAACAAGTAGATGTATTTTTTAAATTGCAAATCCAAAAATGTGTAATTCTTGGATCTTACCTGTTATTAAAATATGCACAAACAATGACTATTCTTATTGATTCTTTAAATTCTTGATACCAATGTGCATTTGCATGCATCTGAAAGAGAAGGCAGAGTGACTAACCGCTTAAGCAATTGGATTATAGGCATACCATATTCAAAGCATTAGTATGGCTTGGGGCATTAGTTCATACATGTGTAAGGAATGGATGAGAGCTATATAAATGCCTGAAAGAGTAGAAAAACTTGAATTTTCATGTCGTATGGTTAGTATGCGATGTATCTTCACGATAAAAGGAGGAAAAACTGATGAAGAGGGTGTCTTCGATATTCGACAGGAAGCTGAACATTTTTTTAAATACTAATAATTTCTGCTGCTGGACAAAATGAATATTTCCCATGTCAAAATGAATCCTGTACATTTTTACAACATGCAATTTTTTGCTAATGCCAAAATGAATATTTCCTATGTTAAGCTGCTGGACATGGCGAGGCAATTTTTGCTAATGCCAAAAAATTATTGCTAAAATGCTTCCTCCAACGTTCGTCGAATCTGGCATGGTTCAATTAAGAAGCCAACGTTGCTTTCCAGGTTTTTTAAATGCAAACAGTGGAAAATCTATGTTGCAGTACATCAACATTTTTCAGAATTGGTTTTAGAGGTTGGATATCATAATGCTTGCTTGTTGATTATTTACAGGTTTCAAAAGTTGGATATCAAGAATCTGACATTGGATTCCAACAATATGACCTAAAAACATTGGATTTCAGATGAAGAGATCAGCTGATGTTGCATTATTTACATGTTATCAACTTTTTTATTTTGGTCAGTTGCATTCCAGCCAACATTTTTCAGAATTGGTTAATCATGCTTTCAATTACATGTTGATGCTTGCATGTTGATTAAGATGCATGCATGTTATCAAGATGCTTGCATGTTGATTAAGATGCATGCATGTTATCAAGATGCTTGCATGTTGATTATTTACAAGTTTTTAATTACATTATTCATTTGATTTAGCATCTGTAGAAGATAAAATGCATAACTAAGATATGTTCAATTTTGAAGCAATCACAAAATAAAAACTAGACCACAAAGTCAATCCTGACCAAAATTAATGATGTTGGATATTCACATGGCATTACTTCATTCTTCCCTTCTGTGTAAATTCTCTATATCATTGCTGATATCTGACATTGCTTTTCTGGGCAATAGGATGAGTTTTCCTTTCAAAACATTCCAAAAAATTGGAGACTGTTACATCATTTTGGGTTTATCTTGGGAGTTTTTTTGCAGCAAGTCAATGGGAAAAAAATGAAAAAATGGATTGAATTCTTAGTCGTATAGTGCATTTTAATGGAAAATCCATCTTACATGTAGCCAATTTCGATAAAATAGGCAACAGATTGTCCATTTCATAATTGTACAAACTCTTTTATGTTGCCAGTAACCCTGAAGTGTATCTATAAGCCAGCAGTCTTGTTTTCTGTCGTAACACATTAAACTTGATACATAGTTGCATACTTCCTCTTTGGTTATATTAAATGCTACCATCTTTGTTTCATGCTACAGTGTCCTAGTGGGCATACTCTGTGCTCTGCCTGTAAGAACAGAGTTAACACCAAGTGCCTGATTTTCCGGAAGGACATTGGCAATATAAGATGCATCGCACTCGAAAATATTGCAGTTTCTCTCCACTTGCCTTGGCAGTGAGGAGATGTTCCCTTATTATAGCAAGCTGCAACATGAAGAACAGTGCAAGTATAGGCCATATGAGTGCCCTCATCCAGGTTCAGATTGCCCCTTTAGTGGGGACATTCAGTCCCTTTTGTCTCATCTGAGTGAGAATCATAAGGTGGACCTCCAAACTGGCAGCACCTTTAATCATCGCTATGTTAAGCAGGACCCTTGCTCAGTTGATAAGGTTTCATGGACTCTAACGGTAAGCTCACATTCTTTTGTTTGAATAAGTTATAATTCTATTATTTCCATTTGATAGCATTTTGTTATGTTTCTGAAACCAAGTCCATGAAGCATAAGTCCTCTCTGATTGATTGTTCTTATACCTTGAAGGCACTGCTTTTCTTTTAAATCACAACTACAAAGCTTGCTATATAGTTCTCTGATCCCGAAAAAATGTACAGATGTGCATATTTGGCATGTAATTGAACGTTTCAGCTTAGATGAATTAATTTGCTTGGATACCAATATAGCTTCCCTGTTTACCTAAATGCTAGGCTATTTGAGAAATAAAGTGTGAGAAAAAGAAACTAAAGATCCCCTATTTCCTAAGAAAAAGGTATATTGACTTTGTTTTGTTGAACTTCTATTGCTAATCCCATATTGCTCATAACCCGTGTTTTTGTTTACCTGTGCCAATATTGCTAATCCCAATTTGCTTGGATACCAATATAACCGTCACATTAACCGTAGGGATATACATGGTGACATTCTGATGATGTTCTATTAACATGATTAATGGTAATATGGATTATTTTTGGTAGGGAGTTAGTGCTTCTGAATCTAACAGAATTAATGGCAATACAGATTATTTTCAGGTTAGTGATCTGTTAATTCTTTTAACAGAATTAATGGTAATATTTATTATTATCAGATTATGGAAATAAAAATATTAAATGAAACGTTAGTGGCTTCATTTTGAATATGGATGAGACCTTAAAGCCTTTGTTTATAATTTTAATCGATAGTACTTCTGAATCTTATATGCAGTCTTATTTTAAATGAAAGATTAATTGTCTATGTTGAACTTGCATTTCCAAATTTTAATCGGGTTAATTGATATTACTTCTGAATCTTAACCTGCAGTCTTAACATTGTTGAACTTGCATTCAAAATTGCGGTTAATTCCATTGAGGTTGAAATTGGTTTTCACAAGTTAATCTATGTCCATATAGGCATATGTGGTCTATGAATATAAGCATGAACATATCTATTGCATCCTCATTTTGCCGAGAATTAGTAATGTTTGAGATACCTATTAACTTTATAGTTAGAGGGAGCAGTGGCATGTATAATATTATACTCTGTTTGGGGAAGGCAACTTTTTATTTTTATGACTGCCATCGGATGAACTTTTCTTTGTCCAAAAAATGAATGTGCCCATGGATATGCCTCTGTTAACTGTCACATATTTAGTTTACCAATTGTTGAGTTTGATTAGGGTAATTAATAACATGTGTTCCCCTTATTCAGTTAATGTAATTGTTGCAGGATTGGGTTATCAGTCAGAGGAGTCTACACCATATAATCCCCTTAATTCAGTTAATGTAATTGTTGAAGGATTTTCAATGGTTTTATAGCATATGAAAGACTGAATTTTCGATGCCTCTCTTATGGAGTGATATCTGCCCACATGATAGGCAATATCAATAGTATTGGTAGGTCATGTCAATGAATGTCGAATACAATGCGGCATTGACATTTCCTACCAGTCCTATTGATAAATTTTGAGTTTTGGCTAAGAGAATGGTATGAGTGATGGCGGTCCACACGATCCACTCTAAAAATATGGAATTTTTTAGAATTGAAGCTCTGCAATCTTTTTTCTTTTTTGTCCATTAATTTTGAAGCTCTGGAATTTTTGAGAATTACAAATCAGGCACTTGGTGTTAACTCTGTTCTTACAGGCAGAGCACAGAGTATGCCCACTGGGACACTGTAGCATGAAACAAATATGGCAGCATTTAATATAACCAAAGAGGAAGTATGCAACTATGTATCAAGTTTAATGTGTTACGACAGAAAACCAAGACTGCTAGCTTGTAGATACACTTCAGGGTTGCTTGCAACATAAAAGAGTTTGTACAATTATGAAATGGACAATCTGTTGCCTATTTTATCGAAATTGGCTACATGTAAGATGGATTTTCCATTAAAATGCACTATACGACTAAGAATTCAATCCATTTTTTCATTTTTTTCCCATTGACTTGCTGCAACAAAACTCCCAAGATAAACCCAAAATGATGTAACAGTCTCCAATTTTTTGGAATGTTTTGAAAGGAAAACTCATCCTATTGCCCAGAAAAGCAATGTCAGATATCAGCAATGATATAGAGAATTTACACAGAAGGGAAGAATGAAGTAATGACATGTGAATATCCAACATCATTAATTTTGGTCAGGATTGACTTTGTGGTCTAGTTTTTATTTTGTGATTGCTTCAAAATTGAACATATCTTAGTTATGCATTTTATCTTCTACAGATGCTAAATCAAATGAATAATGTAATTAAAAACTTGTAAATAATCAACATGCAAGCATCTTAATAACATGCAAGCATCTTAATCAACATGCAAGCATCAACATGTAATTGAAAGCATGATTAACCAATTCTGAAAAATGTTGGCTGGAATGCAACTGACCAAAATAAAAAAGTTGATAACACGTAAATAATGCAACATCAGCTGATCTCTTAATCTGAAAACCAATGTTTTTAGGTCATGTTGTTGGAATCCAATGCCAGATTCTTGATATCCAACTGTTAAAACCTGTAAATAATCAACATGCAAGCATTATGATATCCAACCTCTAAAACCAATTCTGAAAAATGTTGATGTACTGCAACATAGATTTTCCATTGTTTGGATTTAAAAAACCTGGAAAGCAACGTTGGCTTCTTGACTGAACCATGCCAGATTCGACGAACGTTGGAGGAAGCATTTTACCAATAATTTTTGGGCATTAGCAGAAATTGCCTCGCCATGTCCAGCAGCTTAACATAGGCAATATCATTTTTGGCATTAGCAAAAAACTGCATGTTGTAAAAATGTACAGGATTCATTTTGACATGGGAAATATTCATTTTGTCCAGCAGCAGAAATTATTAGTACTTAAAAAAATGTTCAGCTTCCTGTCGAATATCGAAGACACCCTCTTCATCAGCTTTTCCTCCTCTTATCGGGAAGATACATCGCATACTAACCATATGACATGAAAATTCAAGTTTTTCTACTCTTTCAGGCATTTCTATAGCTCTCATCCATTCCTTACACATGTATGAACTAATGCTCCAAGCCATACTAATGCTTTGAATATGGTATGCCTATAATCCAATTGCTTAAGCGGTTAGTCACTCTGCCTTCTCTTTCAGATGCATGCAAAGGCACATCGGTATCAAGAATTTAAAGAATCAATAAGAATAGTCATTATTTGTGCATATTTTAATAACAGGTAAGCTCCAAGAATTACACATTTTTGGATTTGCAATTTAAAAAATACATCTACTTGTTTTGCAAAGTCAAAACATTCCATTTAACAAAGAAATCAAACATGTGTATAGAAGAGGGAGAAGTTTATACCTGAGTACTTTAGTTTCTCCGGTGGCTAAAGCATTAGTGCCCAAGAGTGACCAAGACTTTTTTCTTTTTTTCACGCAAACGCAGCTCGATCCATGGCCATGTATCGGCTTCAGTTTATCTGAACACATCCTCCTCCTACATTTTATGTTGGTATTGATCATAAAACATTCATTGATGCAAGGATCCAAATTGCCAAACTACATCGGACCACTGATGCACAACGCAAAGAGACAAAACAAAAAATCTTGCATCATCCCTCTCAGTCTATATACAAAATTCAGCCATTGAATAATAATTTGAACCTCCATTATTCCCTGCCATCAAAAGTTGATACATCATGTATTGTATTTATGTGACTATTAAATGTAAACCCACAGAAGAAAATTACCTCATAGCCTGCTGAAACAAACATTTCAACAGGACACCTTATAGGCACCATACTGTCCTTATATTAGCAATACAAATTTTTGAGCAAATGTTCTAATTAACAATTGATGTAGATTGAAAAATTTTGAGCAAAAATGTTCCCCTTAAACCATTAATGCAATCATCTTCCCAAAATCTCAAGAAACTGAACAAAATTATCATCTTTGGGAACAATGAAATGATCAACATAACACGGTCAATTTTCAATTATCTTAATCTAGAGGAAGAAAGTGAAAGTGATAGGCTTACTTCTGGGCGAGCTTCATGTGCTTGATTTATTTATTCTTGCAAAGAAATGAAGTGAACAACATCTACAAACCATTAAAAGGATAGGGGTTAATCTTGGGATTTTGGGATTTTGGGGTGAACATCAAGAAAGAATGTAGATTTGGGATTTTGGAAGGGTGCGAGTAGGGGTTAATCTTAATGAATTTTGCACATCAAATTATGAAATCAAGGCTGGCAAAAAATTTAACAAAGTAGAACTATTAAGCAACGAATATTTATGCAAATTCAACCTGAGAGACATAAACATTACTTAATTAATAGTAGACATCTTAACAAAATTTAAATTAAAGCATCTCTATATCGATATATCTATATATTAATTAAAATAAAGCAAGCAAGAAACATCTATATATCGATGTATATTCATTAGTTTCTTCAATTCCTAGGAGCATGTCATGAGCTATTAGAACAAATTATTATTGCTTTGCATTCAAACTTCATTATTAGTTGTTTGAATTCTGAAACTCATATGCATCATAAAATCTATATACATCTTGTGCTTCCAATGTGAAAAAACTAAACAAATAATACACCAAAAAATATATCTACCAAACAAATTATAAGCAAAACTCAACATGAGTCCAAAATACATAACTTGAATATCTGAATAATTCATATAATTTCATTTGGAAATCTCCAGAACTTGGAGCCATTAAGCTAATCTATATAATTAGAACAATATATTCGGATAAAGAACATAAGTTTCCAATCAAAGGATGTGTGGGAATTTGTGTTTTATCTTTCTATATATGATATGTGGGAACTTCCCCTAACCAAATGAGTAAATGCGAAAAAACATATTATGATGTATATTAACAATGACTAAGGAGTAGATCCAAAAAATATACAATGCAACTCACCTATATAAGACCTTAATCTGTGATTAAACATTAGGCAGTGGCCTGGACAATTCATTGTCTTGAGGCCAAACCCATGCTTCTGCAATCTCACGACATATCTACAATGCCATATACAACAAAACCTGATTTCTTTTGTCACAAAAGTATAATAAAAAAGATTAATAAAGTTGATTAAATTCCCTCTAAGGGCCCAAGAAAAAGTTGATTAAGAAGCCTGATGCAAAATGAAAGAACTTGAATGAACGACGCAGGTGATTCTCGGCCATTAATCCAGCAACATATCTACAAACACATAACCCAAATTTAAAAGGGGGTATCAAACAATGATTAAGAAGCCAATTCAAAAACATCCTCCATTTTTCTAATAGATATTTGTGTAGTATGCAAAGAAACCCATTGAAACGCAAGAAACCCAAAAGCCCACCCCATCAATAATTGTAGTATCAATACATTACAAATAAAGAAAAAAGAGAATAATTTATGACCAACCCCAAACTGCATAGAACAATCACACCCAAACCTACTCCCGACAACACATTGAATGTCATGAAACCCACAACAATATTTCCAAACTGTCGTCCCAAAACCCACCCATCATTAATTGTAGTGTCAATACATTACAAATAAAGAAAAAAGAGTATAGTTTATGACCAAACCCAATTGCATAGAACAATCCCAACTAAATTTATACAATGCCACTGTAACATAACCTGATTTCTTTTAACGCAAAAGTATAATCAAAATAATGATTAATCAAAAAGTTGCATAAATTCCCTCTTAGAACCCAAGAAAAACCAGCATACCATGATTAAGAAGCCTACTACAAAATGGAATAACTCGACTGACGGCGCAATGTTTTGCCTCTCGCCATTAATTTTGCAACATATTTACAAACATATAACACAAATTTAAAAGAAGGCTTCGATCTCCATCCCTCAAAGGGTTCAACCGATCTTCCTCCCTCTTCGAACTCCACCGTTGTGGCTCCTTAATCTCCCTCCCTATCTATTGTGTGCGGTAATCTCCCGCCCTATCCCTTGATCTCTTGGGGTACTTCCAAGTGCAATTCCAAGTGCAATTCCAAGTGGAAAACATAATTCCAAGTGCAATTCCAAGTTTCAACTACAAAACGTAAAAGTATAATTCCAGACACAATTGTAACATATACAAATCCCACTACAATTCCAAGTTTCAGATGCAAAACATCCATTGCTACATTCAAATTGACCCCCTCCTTGAGAAAATTTGTTAGATAGAGAAAAGTATTATACATGAATATCTTCACAGTCCACAAAAATGAAACAAGTATTATTTATTCTGGTTGTTTCATGTTTGGAGATATTTACATTTTTTCCTTCTAAGGTGAACAATACCATCATAAACCGATCAAGACAAATCTAGTATGTATATGATTCTCAGTACATATGAAATTCAGAAATTAGCAGACATATGAAGAAAGTGGCATTCAAATGCAGAAGAAGTACCAAGTGTTGTTAGGCTTGATTCTAGGGTTCTAACAAAGGGCATACCAGTGTTCAAATTATCCAATGATGAACCTCCAATTTGCGGGATCCTCTGTTAACAAAAAAATTAGTTGCAAAGAGGCAGCAAAAAATTAGTTGAAAATAAGCAGCAAGTGTGAATGCCCAATTCATTGAAACGTACTTGAAAAGAAGATGTGAATGTTAAAATCGTTGAAACGAATGGAGAATGGAAAGAGAGACTAAAATAATCTGAACCTTTGAGTTTGTTATAGAGATGCTCTGATGCTGAGAGAGAGAGATCACACCCAAGCGATGTCTCGAGTACTTTGATTGGGTGTCGCGAGTACTTTGATCGAATCACACCCAAGCGTCACCCAAAACCCTCGATCTAGGGCTCGCCTTTGGGTTCTTCATTGGACGACCCCTCGGAATCCAGAGCAAGGTCATCCCCCCCGTTTGGGTTCTTCCTAACAAACTTCTCTTCGGAATCCAGAGCGAGATATTTTCTTCAGGTTCTTCCTTCAGGTTCCTTCGGGTTTTGGGGGGAAGGGGTTAGCTAATTTCGGGGGTTTTTGGCGAGATCAGTTGGGGGGTTTTGGGGGAGGGAAGAGAAAGAGGTCCCAAATTTTGGGGCAGCTGATTATTTTCCCCCTACGTTTTGAGGTTGCAAAAGTTTAAATTTCAAAAATACAAACTTCCCCCAAATGTTTCACCAAGATCCAATCTCAACCCTTGATTTTTTGTCCTAGTCACCAATTTCTCTTCTCCCAATTTCAATTTCTCTTGTCTTAACCAATTTCTCTTATCTTATCCAATTTCTCTTATCCAAAAACCCATGATAACATCCCTCTTATATATATATATGTGTGTGTGTATAGCCAAGAACGCCACTTAAATCCAAGCAAAAAGCCAAAAAGAAACAAATCTGCAACAGCTAGATTGCGGCAGAAAATGGCTCGGACAGGCGCATGTAGGCAAAGGGACATGCGACTGGTGTAACGGCTAGATTTTTTCAACGGCTATAATCTGAGCCAGGACAAGCGATTGTACCACTGTGCAGTCGCCTGTAAGGGCTTCAGCAGGAGACTGTCACACATGATGGTTTTGAGCTGAAAAAAGGCAACTTACACACTTGTGCATTCAGATGCCTGATGAACAATGTCCAAGCGCCTGATAGTTAACAGGCGTCTGACAAATATACTTCAGTTGTCTGTCACACAAGATGGATTGGAGCTCAAAATGAAATGTTACACATATTGGCACACTAGGTGACTGTTGAACAATGTGCATGCGCCTGGTGGTTGACATGCGCCTGTCTTTTGTACTTCAGTCACATGTACCAAATGCTCAAGTATGAGTCAAGGAAATTGACTTGAGCTTGTGTAGAACAGTCATCTGTTGAGGGATGGCAAGTATGAGTCAAGACATTACAAAGTTCTAGACTCAAAAGGAGAAAAGAAAGTAATAAAATATTACATGTATTACAATTTGCTTCTCCTAAAGTCTAAGACCTTGAACTCTTGTTGCCTTGATTCTCCCCATAATCTTCCAAGCTTTGGCACCTCTTGATGAGCTATCATCAAGCTCCAAGCTATGGTAATGCTCCTCTTGATGTCCATTCTTGCACCAAGCTTTTAGTCTCCAAAATGCTATTCTTCAATTGTTAAACATGAGACTAAAACATTGAGAGTCATTAGCAACAACATAATGTTGTGATCATCATCAAAACTATATTGGTAAAAGGTCAATACCTAACATTCTCTCTCTTTTTGATGATTACACACATTATGTAAAAGATAAATAAATAAAGCACAATGCTAATAAGCTCCCCCTACTTATATGCACCAATTGAAAATAAATAAACCAATAAAGCTTCCAATCAATAGTGACATATAATAGGCATTACATAAACCATATCTCTCTCCCCATATATGATTTACATAATCCAAATCTCTCTCCCCCTTGTCATTGTCAAAAAGGTGGATACAAACTTACAAGAAATGATTCTTGTCATTGAATCCCTTTAAAAATGTGACAAAAACCAAGAGATTAAGATATGTTTGATACCTAATATGAAATCTTAAATGGGTATCAATCACTATCATATGCTCCCCCTAGATCATAGAAAGGGTCAAAATGTTGACTCCTATGATCTAATACCAATTAATTGGAGCCATGTGCCAATATTATATCAATGCATTGAAATAGAAAAGATCAAGCATCATTGATACAAATGACATTGCCAAGAGAAAATATACCATATACAATATTGGTAACATCAATGGGTTGAGTTTGAGACCACAATACCAAATTGTAATGATCTCAAAAATAACCCAAAATGAGAGTTAAAATATGTTTCAAAATAAATTTAAACATTCATAACATACTAACTCCTCTATTGTCATACATATGGATCTACAAATGCATGTATGACAATGAAATCCCCAAATCGTGAAAAAAATAGTTTGAAAATATTTTCAAAATCATGAAAAATCACACACAATCCATGTGTATGCTAAGATATAGAAATATAGGCATAGTACTTATGCAATATGCACATGTATGAGAGACCTATATATTAGGGATCCAAACCCAAGAGGAGATTGATTTTCTAATATAATCACATAAGGTGATCACATCCCTAATGAAAGAGTTGATATAACTATCCCTCTTTTGCACACTAACCCTAGTGGGTATCCAAAGACTTAAGGATTTCCTAGTCAATGGTTTTGCCTTTGCAATAGGGGTGGATGTGGCATGCACAGGTGTAGAAAAATGTTTCTTGGCATGCATAAAGTGAGGGACTTGATTCTTAACAAAAAATGAAGAATTCTCATTCTCACTCATCACCTTGTGATTTACATGCTTCTTGTTAAGGTTATTGTTATACAAGAAAGCATGGTGATTCTTCTTAGGTGCTTTAGCAATATGTCTTGATTTTGCACCAAATGAAGAAATAGAGGTGGGTTTGGGCACCACATTTGGAATATAACCCAATCATCCGTTATGATTGCCGGATATTATCTTTTCCAACAAATCGTGGAGTGAATCCCTAGAATGCACAAAGCTAATAAGCTTTTGGGATTCCTCTTCGCATGTCAACGTTAGTTGTTGAATGCGAGATTCTAAGCTAAGATTTTGAGCTACTAATTTTTCATTTGAAATGCTCAATTTCTTAACTTGAGAGAGAATTGTGTCTCTCTCATTAGTGTCACAAATATGCAAATCATTATTATTTACACTAGTAGATTCTAATTCATCCAACCTACTCTTAGCATCAACAAAATTTGCTTTTAATTTAGAGTAAGCTTTAAAGAATTTACTTACCCCTTTGGAGAGCACTTCATTGCAATGTTCAAGCTCCTCATATGATAGCTTTGGCTCCTCCTCCTCATTTCATCATCCTCATTTTGGCATTCATCCTCGCTAAAGCTTGATGAAGTATCCTCGTTTGCCATGAAGCACACTTCTTCATTGGGGTTGAGCCAAGCCTCCACCTCTTCATCTCTTGACTTGAAGAGAGATCATCGAATGCCGTGAAGCACAAGTGGGCTTCCTCCTTGTCATCATCTTCTTCTTGATTTGATGAGTCCGCACTCGAGTCATCAAAAGTGCCAATAAGACCCTTCTTCTTCTTCTTCTTGTGTTTAGAGTTGTCTTTCCATAATTTCTTCACGTTCCCTTTGTAAGAAGGGTTATAGAGATGACATTTAACACTGCAAGTGAAACAAGTACGAGTCTTGTTAGATTTAGAGACAAACTTTGATGAAGACTTACCTTACTTTCCCTTTAAGAATGCGTTGAGTTGCTTGGCAAGCTCCATGATATCATCATCACTAGCCACATCCTCTCCATCTTCTTCACTTGAAGCTTCTCGATGGAATTTCTTTCTCCATTTGATTGGCTTCTTCGTGGCATGAAATGCAATCCCATTTTGCTTCTCCGGCTTCTGGGGCTTGGATGGTTGAATCTCCTTCATATGTTGACGCTTTACTTCATACGCCATGAGATTCCCAATGCACTCCTTAACGGTGTATTTGGATATGTTGTTTGACTCCACAATACCGTTGGTCTTTGACTCCCATTGAGGCGTAAGAGAGTCAATGATCTTCTACACTCGATCTGCTTGAGAAATCACCTTCTCATGTCCTTCCAAAGCATTCACAATATCAGTGAACCTTGTGAACATTTCCGAGATGATCTCTCATTCCTGCATCTTAAACAATTCATATTTAGATCTAAACACACTTCGTTTAGATTTCTTTACCTTTGAAGTCCCTTCATAAGTTATTTCCAAGGTATGCCAAATCTCGTTGACCAATTTGCACATGGAGATGCAGTTGAACTTATTGTGGATGATGGCACAATGGAATGTGTTCATAGCCCTCGCGTTGGATTTAATCAAATCCTTCTTCGTCTTTGTCCTTGTAGCCGAAGGTGTAGTAGGCTTCACAAATAGAGTCTCTGTGACATCCCATAGTTCTTGACCCTCCAAGTAGATCATCATCTTGATCTTCCAACTTGGATAACTCGTTTCGTTGAAGAACGGGGGTCAAATGGTTGATAGACATTCTTCTTGAGACGTTGATGAAGCATTGAATGCCTTAGTTATTTGAATGCTTCAACCTCAGTTTGATACCAATTGTAAGGACCGTCTACCTTGCAATACTAAACAAGTCACACTAAAGGGAGGGGTGAATAGTGTAATGGCAATAATTGTGTAATTAAAAATTAAACTTGCAAATGCGGAATTATAAGTGCAAGATGAGAATAATCTACACAATTAAGCAAATGCAAACACAAATGATTTTACCTTGGTTCCCTAACTTGGGTACATCTAGCCACACCAGTATCCAGTATAATCCTACACAAGGTAGTGAATACAATCCCTACATAAGGGATACCCTACACAAAGGATTTGTCCTACTCAAGGTCACCCCAAACCTTGCACAAGGGTTAGTCCTACAAAAGGACGAAAACTCCCACAATGGGGAGAAACTAACTCTCACAAAGAGAGTTAGGGTTTCAATCACAAAGATGAAATAAATAGACTCTTACCTATGCCTTGATGAGATGAACTTACTCAATAATGAATGCAAGGCATAGAATTGGATCTCCAAGTGTTGAGATGAGCTTTGATTGCACTTGGAGGATTTCCATATAAGCTAGCTTCAGTGCATGAAGAGGATTAAGGCTAAAAAGAGGGAAATGAGGGAAATAGGAGTGGCTTTATGTTTCTCTATGATATTCAATGATCACCAAGAGTTCTCGTAGAACTAAGACGTCTCTGATATATAGGAAGCCAAAAAAACCGCTTAAATCCAAGTAAAACGCCAAACGAAACAAATTTGCTACGGCTAGATTTTGGCAGAAAACGGCTCGAACAGGTGCCTGTATGTAAAGGGATAGGCGACTGGTGAACTGCTAGATTTTCTTAACGGTTATAATCTGAGCCAGGACAGGCAACTATAGAAGACTACAGAGGCGCATGTACCACTATGCATGCACCCGTAAAGACTTCAGCAGGTGACTGCCATACAGGATGGATTTGAGCTGAGAAAAGACCACTTAACCGCTTGTGCATTCAGGCTCCTAATGAACAATGTACACATGCTTGATGGTTAATAGATGCCTGGCAAATATACTTCAGTCATCTGTCATACAAGATGGATTGGAGCTCAAAATGACATGTTATGCATATTGGTACACTAGGCGACAGTTGAACAATGTTCAGGCGCCTGGTGGTTGACATGCGCCTTTGTTTTGTACTTCAGTCACCTGTACCAAATGCTCAAGTATGAGTCAAGGAGATTTGACTTAAGCTTGTGTAGAATAGTCGTCTGTTGAAGGATGGCCAGGCGCCTGGTGAACACCAGTCGCATGTCATGCCTCCAATAGGTGCCTGTTGGAAGTCCAATAACTCTTATTGAGTTATTGGCATGGGAAACCTATTAGATTGGTTTTTACGATGATCCTAAGGTTCACTAAGATGGTAAATGCATATGCATGAATGAGTGACCATCTAATCAAGGCATTACAAAGTTCAAGACTCAAAAAGAGAAAAACAAGTAATAAAATATTACATGGATTACAATTTACTTCTCCTAGAGTCTAAGACCTTGAGCTCTTGATGTCTTGATTCTCCACATCATCTTCCAAGCTTTGGCACCTCTTGATGAACTTCATATCATCAAGCTCCAAGCTATGGAAATGCTCCTCTTGATGTCTATCACTGCACCAAGATTTTAGTCTCCAAAATGCTATTCTTCAATTGTTAAATATGAGACTAAAACATTGAGAGTCATTATCAACAGTATAATGTTGTGATCATCATTAAAACTATATTGGTCAAAAGGCCAATACCTAACACAACAGTGACACTAGATATGTATGATGACCACCCATTTTAGAATCATCATTATCCGGTTGGTTTGAAACTGGAATCTCCTCTGATCAAATCTGGTCTTGTTAGTGACAACTACCACGTAGTCTGCTCCCTTCATCAAAACTATGTCGCTAAGGAGTCTATGGTACTGAATTTTTCAAAACCCCAATAACACCTTAAAATGCGAGTCATATATGTGATCCTATAGTATGAGGTTGGATTAAACTTATTACTATTAACAAGTTTATTCATTCCACTATGGCCATGGATTTTCTATGGATTCATGTTGACTCCTCGCGATACTAACCTCCCATATCAAAGGAAATGAATCCCTTCTTGATAGCCACTCCCTTCATCCATTTTGGACTATGCACAGCTAGTACTTAGCAATGATCACTTTCATCGTTGGTCAGTAAAAGTCAAAGTATAGCCCTTAAATGCATTAGGTCCTTTAGTGCATCTCAGGTTAAGGGACTAAGCTGCACTAAAGACCACCTGATAGCTGTTATTGATAGTCAGATTATGATTACTGTATAGAAGCTTCTTAGCGAGTTATTCGGTGAACTTGTTCTCTAATAAGCATATATGCACGGTATCACGATGTCCCTACTGTTAGGGGATGTATGCCCTTAATTTATTTGTAGTAGATTGAAATGATTTTTTATAATAGATGTGGGAATTTTGCATATGAAGCAAAGGAAATTAAATGTATCGTAAAATATTTACGTGCATATTTAATATTATAAACGCGAGAAAAAGGTTATCTAGATGATGAGATCGTCCCGGTCTAAATACAGGTTCAAACCTGAAGGTGTCCAACGGCCCGGCTCCGGGCCGGGCCGGCCCGGCCCGGAGGGGGCCGGGGGGGGGGGGGGGGGGGGGGGGGGCGGAAGCCCGGGCCGGGCCGGGCCGGGCCGCGGGCCACCCATTATATATAAAAAAATTAAAATAATAAAAATAATAAGAAAATTGGTTATAAAATCTAAAAAATATCAAAAAATTCTAGTTATTTACTTGATAAAATTCAAACAATTTGGAAGTAGATAATTAAGCCCGAAATTTTCCTAAGGTCCCGGGTTGAACCTTTAAATTTTATTAATTAAAATCTTTTTTTGAAGGGGGACGTACTTCGGCCAACCTTACCCCTCATACAATGGCCAAAACAGAAAAATAATACAACTAAGACAATAAAAATTCATCACTCTGCTTCTTCATCGGAATCTTCAGAAAGGTCCTTCTTGTTCTGTGAGCGGCTTTCAACATGGAACCAATCCTTCGCACATACCGCAACTTCAATAATGTCTTCCTTTCAGCCGCGATCTCTTGTTGCTCAGAACGCGACCACCTGCACTAAAAGCAGACTCCGAAGCAACTGTAGAAATAGGTACAGATAACAAATCACGTGCCATAATGGAAAGAATAGGATAAACAGATTCATATCCTTTCCACCAGGCAAGAGGATCAAAATACTCATCATCAATTACTTCCTTCGAAAAGGGAAATGGATTAGATAAATATTTGGATAGTTCACTAGTAGAACAATCCGAATTAATGGTTTTTTGTTTCTTTCCTAACATTTGGTGAATCTTACTTGAAGTAGAAGAAGAAGCACTAGCAGAGTGACGTGCGTTTATATTTCATATATTCACGCACGTTTTCTTCTGTGTTTTTCCGCTATTTTCCGCCGTCTTGTATTCGTTTTCTTGTGTTTTCTTGTTTTCTTTCAATTTTCCGTGTTTTTGAATGTTTGCAGGAGTTTGCCGGCGTAGGGGACATAAAACGACGATATCATGAGTCCCTAGAGCAACGGGAGGAGTCACGCGTGATCCAAGGGGTCAAACGACGAAGATCACATCTTTCAGCCCCCCACCCAATCTATTGGACACAGCCAACCGATCGGGTGATGCACACGTGCACGACCCGATCAGCCGCTGAAGCAACGAAAGTATCAACCGACCGGGTCACCGACCGGTTCAACCGCCTGATCTCTCTGGAAACTGGAGCTAAAACTCAACCGATCGGGTGATCATCACCCGATCGGTTCACCTGTAGCCATTTCCTCGAAGAAGACGACCCGGAGAGCTCACCCGACCGTCAGCAGACCGTGCCAAAACGTCCGAAGTTACTGTCTTTTGGGGCTACAATTCCAACCGATCGACGACGATCAAGATCCAAACGACGAGTAGCTTCTATCAACCGACCGTGTCGTCTGACCGGGTGAAGTCTCGAAGATGGCTGCCGAAGTTCGCAGCAGGTCACCCGATCGGGTGATTCTTCACCCGATCGGGTGATGTTGTTTTCTATAAATACAGAACCTAGGTTTCCAGATTTAAAGAGTTGTTATTTTTTACTATTTTTTCTCTCTCTTGATGGCTGTAATTTTTCAGATATTAGTAAGTGGTCTGATCTTTATCAAACTTTAATATAGTGTTATTTGCATTGCTCTTACTACTTTTCAATTGCATGATCATGTTTCTAACGGTCGATTTTGATTTAGATTGCTTTTTAGTAAATATGTGTGAGTAGTTCCCAAATCTGGGATTTTGGTGGAAACCCCTTCGTGGGTTCTCCCCGATGCATTCTTAGGACTAGGAAATCAATAGGGATTGGGAATCTATCGGTTACGCGGGCTGTTTTATTGTCATCGGCGGGAAAAAGACCGCCTTTGACCGTTGGGCCAAGGGGGAATAAACTTGGTGGTTGACTCCCTAGCCATAGCTCACGCCCTAGCATAGACGTCGAATCCTAGCGCGCGGGAGCGACAGGATGAGACGTTGGGAGTTATCGTTGCGAGCTTAGTGCTCCCAGAGTCGGTCAGTGTTAATGGACATGGGAATGCCCACTGACCAAACCCGGGTAGTCCGGCGTATCATCCTGGGCACCGACCAGAATATCGGGCCCATGGGACGCCGGTATCACTCTTAGCGGCAACGTCTCACCATTAGACCCTAATTCCGATCGTTTTCCTACCCGTAGGCCGTGTTGGCGAGAATCGCACGATAGGGTGGAAACCGAAGTCCTGGGTTTCCCTTTATATCGTTTATCCCTCGCATTCTATTTTTCGTGACAACCCATCTACCTATTCGGGCTAGCTCGCCCATGGGGTGTATCCGGTCCTTCTTTACACAAGCACAACCACGCCTCCCTGAGTTCGACCCCCAAGCCACACTACAACACCGTGCACTTGCGGTTATAAATATTTAAATCTCACACCCCCAATTATATATTGCACACATCTGACACGCACATCGCGGGGACGTCAAGCTTTATGGCGCCGTTGCCGGGGAGGCAACGTGCTTGTTATTTTAGGATCTCATGAACCCTTGAGTCTAGATCTCATCTATATCTCGCGATAATTTTCGCATTCTTCTTTTTTCCTTTTTATTTTCTTATTTTTATTTTCTATTTTATCTGTTTCTTTCTCACTTTTTGCTTCACGGGTGTTTGTTGCTTTTCATGCGCAGGAGGTCAAGAAGTCTCGACGACTTGATTCCCGTTGACCCGGAGATAAATGCCACCCTAAGGCGTTTAGCCGCAGAGAAGCGAAGAAGAGAAGAGCCTGAAACCATGGGGGAGAACACCCCACCTCACAAGTCCCTGCTGGAGTACTCGATGCCTTCCATCGAGTCCACCTCCGCCATCCGTCCTCCTGCTATTACGGCGCAAAGCTTTGAGCTTAAGCAGTCTTTGGTGACGTGGATCCAGCAGGATCAATCTTGGGTGCACCCATGGAGAGCCCCATCGAACATTTGGACTCCTTCTTGGAGAAATGTGACACCTTCCGGATAAACGGTATCACAACTGAGGCGATCTGTCTGAAGATATGCCCCTTCTCTCTGCGAGATAAGGCCAAGCTGTGGCTTAGGGGGAAGGACCCAAATACGTTCAACACTTGGGAGAAGCTTTCAAACGCTTTTCTGACAAAGTTCTTTCCTCCGAGGAAGACCATGAAGCTGAGGAGTGAGATCTCCTCCTTCTCCCAAGCCAGCCACGAGTCCCTGCATGAGGCTTGGACAAGGTTTAAAGAGATGCAGCGAATATGCCCTCATCACGAGCTTCCCAAGTGGCAAATAATTAATCTGTTCTACAACGGATTGAGGGATGATTTGAAATCATCGATGGATGCCGCGGCTGGGGGGTCCTTCATATCCAGAAGTGAGGAAGATGTCAGGAACATTCTAGAAAATATGGCATCTAACAATGAGCGATGGTGTGACGAGAGAGCCACACCTAGATCTGGGGGTATCCACAGGGTCGAGGACGTCGACAAATTATCTAGCAAGTTCGACTTGCTGTCGACCCAGATCTCCGCATTGATGGTAGGACCCGGTGGCGCCGGTACACAACATATTGCAGCGGTGGGGCCGAAGTTGTGGGAGACTTCGAGGGTGGCGACATCTCACCACCGTTGGACCAAGCGAGCGCACTATTCTACAATCCTACGGAAAATGCGCCGTATCCACCACGGACTAGCTCCAATCCGGCCTACTCTCCAAATAACCCGAACCACCCCAACCTTAGTTACCGGGCGCCGTATCAACAGCTGCCTCCTCAGCAACAACAACAGCTAATATATCAGCCGGCTAGGCCTCAGCAGCAGCAGTTTCAGCAGCAGCAGGCTCCACAACAGTACCAGCAATATGCTCCTAGGAATCAGCAACCCATTCAGCAGTAATATGGCCAGCAGAGGGCCATCTCTCCAGTTAAGTCCATCTTGACCCAATACATCACCAACCAGGAGAAGATAAATTTGAAGCTGTAGATGGGGCAGAGAGTTCTCACTGATCAGGTAACCCAGCTGGGGTTACAAGTGGCAAACCTTCAGAGGCCGCAGAATCTATTACCGCCACAACCTGAAGTGAACCCGAGGGGAGCAAATCAGACTTTGGCACTCACGCACGAGAATGCGAATGTGTCTGCTATCGTGTTGAGAAGCGGGACATAAATCCCCACAAGAGTGCCCCCCAAGGAACCGGAAGCATCGTTGGTCGTAGAACGACCAATTGAAAAATTGAATGACGACGGTGCTTCGTCGCCAAAGCAAACGACTCCGGAGCGAGTCCCTGAAGAGGAGAAGCGGAAAACCGAGGAAGGGAGCCTCAAAGTGTTCAAGCCCGTTGTGCCTTTCCCACAACGGCTAGCCCAAGCCAAGATAGACGAGAAGTATGGCAAATTCTTTGCCATGGTCAAGGATCTAAGCTTGCAAATCCCCTTTCTTGAAGCTATAGAGACCATACCATCCTACGCAAAATTCCTCAAGGATTTGGTGACAAGAGGGTCCAGAAAGGAGAAGGTCGTATTAACGGCGGAATGCAGCGCTCTCATTCAGAGAGCAAATCCGCCTAAGCTTAAAGACCCGGGGAGCTTCTCTATCCCTTGCACGATCGGGGAGGTAAAGATCCATCGTGCGCTCGTCGATCTTGGAGCGAGCGTCAGTTTGATGCCCCTGTCGCTGTATAAGAGGATAGGTATGGGCGACTTGGAGCCCGCCGGTATGACATTACTGTAATGCCCTACAAGCTACTGCACAAGTACTAGAGGGGGGGTGAATAGTACTTTAAAAATAACGAGGAGTATAATTCCTAATTATCATGCAAACAACTACCAAATCAATTTGCGGAAGCTTAAATTGAAGACAACAACAAAATTAACAATGCAAACACAAGATATTACTGGGTTCGGATCCACCCAAGTCTTCCTGACTTGTTCCCGGTGATCCTACGTCCCAACCACCCGGATCCCCTCCGGATACTTGAGTTAGAAACCCTAACTCAAGATTTCCACTATGAAATACTTGTGAAAAACATCCACAAGTCAAATCATACACAAAGTAATTTGTGACTCCCACAACCCGGGATCACAACCACACTCTCACAACCGAGAGTGAAACTTACAATATGAAATTGAAATGAAATAAGAAAACTTCTTACCGACAAAATACCTATGCCTTGAGTAATGCTTACGAATTAGGGCAAGGATGATTTTGAGGAAGAAGAAGTGGCACCAAACCCTAGCTCCAAGATGTAGATCAGCGATGGAGAGCTTTGAGGATGTTGGTGACCTAGAATCAAGCACTTGTCTTGGAAGGCTTCACACTCAATGAATCTCTCTTTGGAAGTAAGAGTGAGGAGAGATTATTGAATGGAATGAATGAGCTTTGAATGAGCTTGAAATGATTTCTCTTAATCTCTAAACTTGCAATAATATCAGTCTTAACAGCAATGAATGTAGCCCATCAAGTATATATAGGATAGAGAGGAGAGAGAAAGCAAAACGTTTCAATTAAAGCTCCAACAGCTCTTTTCTGAACCCAACTAGTCGGTCAAAGAACAACCACCGACCGACTAGTTCATCAACTAGTCGGTCGGTCAATTAACGTATACCGACTAATGAGTGAATAGAGAAAAGATCAAAGCACAGACATAAGGAACTAGTCGGTCCAAGAAGAGTAGCTGACCGACTAGTTTCACAACCCGTCGGTCGATTACTCAACTGAGACCGACTAACAGATAAAACTGAAGTCTGAGCAGAAATAGACTTAGTCGGTCCAAGAACAAATGTTGACCGACTAATTCACCAACTAGTCGGTCACCAAATGAGCTTAGACCGACTAACAATAAACAGTAAGTTAGGTGAAAAATTGGCATGTACAGTAAACTAAACTAGTCGGTCCAAGAAGGAAAGTTGACCGACTAGTTCATCAACTAGTCGGTCTATCAATGAACACAGACCGACTAATGATAAACAGTAGCTTAGGCTCAAATGTGCATGTACAGGGAAAGCTCAACTAGTCGGTCACAGAAGCATCACTGACCGACTAGTTCACAAACTAGTCGGTCGGTGAGTCAACTTAGACCGACTAACTGTAAACAGTAAAGAGCTTAGAAATGACTGAGAAGAACTAGTCGGTCCAAGAAGCTTTGCCGATCGACTAGATCACCATCTAGTCGGTCAGTTCTTCTTCTTGAACCAACTAACATGCACAAGAAGTCGCGAATCGAAGCGCGAAGCTTCGGGAAGGATTGTATGGACTTCTACTAAGATCCTAGAGCTAAGATATGGGCGTTATGAAGATTTAAACCGTAAGACCTACTCAAGGCTTAACATTCTACAAAAGAAGCTTAAAGACTATAAATAAAACTTGACGATACCGTCTTCATTAGCTTCAATCGAATCTTCAAGGCATACGATCACGTGCTTTGAGAAGTCTTGAGACGTCGTAATTGATATTCATATGAATTTGGCGACGATCTCCATAACTGCGCTCACAAAGTGTTAGTTCACGTTATATTTATGTTTGTTCATCATCCAAAACCAAATCCGGGGAGTCCAATATCCAACATTCTCCCCCTTTTTGGTGATGACAAACCAACATAAATAATAATAAAAAATAATAATTCAAATGAAATTTACTTACCCCCCCTGCATTGATGACACATTAATTCCAATTTAAACAAAAATAATACGCATCAAGCAGACGAGTGAAGTATATAAAATTAGAATCGATTATTGAAATATCGAATACCAAATGTAGGTTATTGAAATATCTGATTTGAAAATCCTTTTATATATCTTAACTCCCCCTGAATCTAACACATCAAGTTAGATTCTTGGAAAAATGCTTTAAATTTTCATTTAGCATATCGTTATTATTATATCTCTCCCCCTTTGGCATAAGCAAAAAGAGCGGGAGGATAACAACGACAACAACAATGGCCTCAAATAAAAAAGCACGGGAGTCGTAGAATACGACGGCGGTTCAAGTGACACCAAAGAGAAATACGAATGAAATCAAGGCGTGTCAATGATACCATAGTCGAAAATCGTAAAACGAAATCATCAAAACTCAAATCATTTTTACGGATTGAGTTATGGAATATACTCTCCAATATCAACATTCTTGGTTAATTGAGTGCATGGAAAACAATTCTATGTTTTCATAGAAGAAATTTCTATTAAACCAAGTTAATATCGTCGAGCGACGAAATCAAACATCAGAGACATATAAAGAATTTATAAATTTTGCACAATAGAATGAAATGTCAACTGTGATGTATATATATAAAAGATATGATCCAGAGTACATCAAAAATAAACATCACTGACATACAAAACATCGATCCACTGATCGGGGCACAAAATATATCATCATATCACAGATATCGGTGTGTCGAAAAGAAAACATACAACATCATCAAAATACATCAAAATACATCATCAAAAGTATCAAAATACATCAAAATGATCCAAAAACCCCACTCTATCCTAACCACACTCTCTCACACTAGATGTATCATCCAAAGAGCATCGGAGAGTCCTCAAGGAAGCTCAAGGGGAACCGGAAGGATCTGCAGCAGCAGCGGGCTCTGCAGGAGAAGTGGTGGCAACTGGATCAGCAGAAACGTCCGGAAGGTCAGCAGGAGCGACGGCAGAAGTGGCAATCTCTGGAGCAGCAACAGTAGTGGCCTCGGGAGCACCAGTCGGAGTATCCACCACAGGAGCATTGGCAACAGGTGTGCTCTCGGGGGCACCAGCAGACGAAGCAGCAACAGCAGCACCAGAAGAGGTAGCACCAGCAGCAGCAGGCTCAGAAGTGCCCTCGGGGGTACGAGTGGAAGCACGACAAAGCTCCTCAATGTCCTCCTCAGCCAACTCATCCATCTCCTCATCCTCAGAAACAGAAGGAGGAAGCTGAACACCCATCAGACTAGCCATACATCAAACTACCTCCTCGGTACGAGCCAAACGAGACTCGTGACGACGAAGTAACCGGACGACATCATCAAGGGTGGCAGAGGGAGCTGCAGAGGCAGAGGCAGAGGCAGACGCTGAAGGTGTCGTCCTCTGAACGTGACGGAGCGCCGCAAGAGATTTCTTGACGGCCGTCGCGTTCAGGGGAGGACCAAGGGGACGCTCATCATCACGAGGCAAGGTGACACGGAAGTGACGGAAAACAAGGGTCAACAAGCACAGAAATGGGATGTGAGCCGATTTCGTGGTCTTGCGAATACAATCGAAAGAGTCAATCTTATCGAGTATAATGCGAGCCCAGTTAATCGAGCTCCCCATGAAAATGGCATAAATCAGCTTCAGAAAAGGCTGGGACGGTAGAGATGAGGAGCCGTACTTGGGAAGCAAGCACGACTTCAGAATCAGATTGAGGACCCATGCATTTGGCTTGAAAGATTTGGAAGGCACGCCAATCATGGCGGGAGGAATCTGATGGAAAATCTCAGAGAGGACGGTCTGATCTAAGGAAGAAATATCGTCAACAGAAATGTCTGAGGGGAGGAGGCCAGACGAAGAGATACCCAAAATCTCTCCTAAGATTTCTGCTGTGAGGACTATATGAGTCCCCAAAACAGTCGTCTCAACAGAGTGGGTCTCATCGTACTGACCCCGGATACTATTAGCATAGAAAAGCTTGACTAATCGAGGGTACGGGTGAGGGTTCGCCTTCGGGTCATATCGAAGGTAATCGAGAAGACCCGAGGACGAAAGAAGATCAGCTAGCCCTATGAAGTCACTGAACTAGACGAAATGCTCCAGAAGCAGCGGGCAATGTTCGATACGGTTGTACGCCGTGAGACACATAGGGTCGTCGTGACACAACGAGATATCGACACCGCCAACCGGCATCGGAGCCTTTCCCTTAGGCTTACGGGTAGACGTACGAGGTCGGGAGCTAGACTCAGGATGGGTAGGAGGAGTGGGTTCCCTATGAGTATCAAGCTCGGGGATATACTCGGTGTCGGAATCCGAAGAACCGGGTGGAGAGGGAGCACGGAAAATAACTGGCTTGGGCTTGGGCTGAGATTTGGCTCGGGGTTTCGCAGTCGCCGTCCTCTTACTCTTAAGAGGAGGCGAAGACGAAGAGGGTTGGGTGGTTTTAGCACGGCGTTTCGGAGGGGTTCGCTTAGGTTGATCGGGGTCCGTAGGGGTAGGTTCTACGGTCATCGGCGAGGGGCTAGAGGGAGTGATCGGGATTCGTGTTCTTGCCATAATCGACGCAAGACATGACGCAAGTGAGATCAAAACTAAGAAACCCTAGCCGAGTTCAAGATGCCCTAATCGAAACCCTAGAAAATGAAACCCTAGAAAAATACCTAACCCTAAGCTGAAAATGAGTCCTAGACAGGAGAGGGAGTGAGAGGGGGTTACCCTAGGAGGAAGACGACGGCCGGCGACGGCGGGAATGGTCGGAAAATGGGCCGGAAGTCGAAAGGTCAGAGCGGGGTCGGGGGTTTTGAGCTGAGGGAGAGATGTTTTCGATCGATTAGAATGAGAAAGAACCGACTAAATCAAGATTAAGTCGGTCAGGAGCTCAAAAGACCAAACAGTCCCTGGCACAACTAGTCGGTCACAGTTCAAGCACTGGCCGACTAGATCACGATCTAGTCGGTCGATCAATGAGCTTGAACCGACTAGTTGCAAACAGAGGCCAGAAGAAGATGACCTAAACGAGAATTAGTCAGTCTGCGCTCAAGTACTGACCGACTAGAACTCAATCTAGTCGGTCGATAGGTAAGCATGAACCGACTAAAGAGTAAAGCTGGAGAGGAAATCCAAAAAGCTTGAGTTAGTCGGTCTAAGTTCTTGTACTAACCGACTAGATACGAATCTAGTCGGTTGGTGGTTGAACTGAAACCGACTAAAGAGTCCAAAGTTGATAATTAAGTTCTTTCCTCAAAACACTTGGACGATACATCGCAATCCTCTCAAGAATCATCTAAACTACCCTATTAAACATCGAAATCTCAAATACGACATTCAAACATGAATTCGAGCAAAAATTCAAAATATCACATAAAATCCCGAAAAATCCAATAAGTCTAGCATGAACGAAATATTGCGAAATATAAAAGCATGCAAGATTATTGAATGAAACATGAATCCTATATCTCGGATTCACCCATAATCCCCAATTCTCGACGCAACCTCACAAAGGAGTCCTCCTTTAGAGGTTTCGTGAAAATATCGGTGATTTGCTTTTGGGTTTCAACGTACACTAAAATGATGTCCTTTTTAGCAACATGATCATCTAAAAAGTGGTGTCGGACATCTATGTGTTTCGAACGGGAATGGTGTACAGGGTTCTTGGAAAGACATATTGCACTTTGGTTGTCAACCATGATAGGGCAAGTATCACAGTTTATACCAAAGTCTTTAAGTGTGTGTCTCATCCAAAGAACTTGAGCACACGCGGCACCGGCGGTAATGTATTCCGCCTCGGTGGTTGAAAGTGATACGGAATTTTGCTTCTTGGAAAACCAAGAGACAAGTGAATTTCCTATAAAATGGCAAGTGCCACTAGTACTTTTCCTGTCGGATTTGCATCCCGCATAATCGGCATCACTATATGAGATTAACTCATACATGCTAGATTTTGGATAAAGTAATCCAAAATCAAGTGTATAACTTAGATAACGGAAAATACGTTTTACCGCTACTAAGTGAGACTCCTTAGGTTGAGACTGATAACGAGCACATACGCATACGTCAAACATAATATCGGGCCTACTTGCGGTAAGATAAAGTAAACTACCTATCATACCTCGATATAGACGAATGTCTACATCCTTACCGCCCGTATCCTTATCAAGATGCGTAGTCGTGGTCATTGGAGTCTTCTTTCCGGAGGCACTCTCCATTCCAAATCGCTTAAGCAACTCCACCGTATACTTCGTTTGGTGGATGAAGATTGCATCGTCCATTTGGCGAATTTGGAGACCTAAGAAATATTTGAGCTCACCCATGTGGCTCATCTCTGTCACGCCCCGCTTCCCAAAAACATGGAGGCGAAGCGTGAGAAGGTCCACACGGACTTGAAGCTGCAAAGCCGCAAGTCCGATAAGCGTCAAATAAAATGAAGTAGCAGGTCCCTGTAATATGACTCAGAACAACAATAACAATAATAGGAAAAAGAGAGACAATAATATAACATTATTCCAACTCATAGTCCAACAAAAATTCCAACAACCAGAAATGCCACCAGGCAACAAAAGAGTCAAAAGCAAAAGGCCTAGCATGGCCAACAGAATCTAACAAAACGGTGCTACTCACCGACAACCGCAGCTAACAAAAGAAGGGTACGAAAGATCTCTAAGATTGATCACCAGTGTCCTCGTACTCCACGTCACCAACGGGTTCGGGCACGAACTCCACGAACTCGTCACTCTCCGCAACTGTCTCTGGCTCAGCAACAAACATGCGTCACCCAAAGAGAAGGGGCACATGTCAGCAAGTCTAAAAAGACTTGTGCAAGGAAAATATAAAAGTAAAGCAACCTAACAGTTCTAAAGTAAAGTATGACATGGATATAAATGACAAATGACATGGCATGGCAAGTAAACAAGTAAAAGACAAGTACTGGAATTGTAATCACGTCGTGCACAGAGATTCCGCCCTTTGGCTAGAGTGGCTGTACGGGCCAACTCTTACGCTCAAGTGACCGTTTATCCCTACCCCTCCACGTGTGTCGAGCCAGGGCATTACCCCCGAACACGGAATGCTCGCTTCTGGATCACGAGCCAGGAAGTGTTTTAACAGGGATGGCGTAGGGTTATGCCCGCATAACGGGTGCCTAGCCGGTAACGTGGAAACATGGATTGTACAAGTAGTGTAGCGTGTGCTACGATGCAAGTTTAACTAGGATGACATGTACGACGCAATGCATGGCAGTTAACAATTCAAATGCGTACAGTTAAGGAATTTAAACATGACAGATATCAATGCATAACTGATATGGCAAGGTGTCTGATCTAGCTTCGTTGTCAAGCTAGATCACAAAGTTGCGCCTAGATCGCTATCATTTCACGATCTAGTCTCTTTCACGCTAGTACAAGGAATTGGCCTAAAAACATGGCCTAAAGAAGTATTGGCAAGTTTCACTTGCCTGTTTCCGGTAATATCGGTTGTCGTGGGTTCGTCTCGACGAGCGTTACGCTATGGAACGACATGTTCTCTGTTCGATTAAACACGTCCGAATTAGGTTCGTTTCGACAGAAATTAAATAATAGTTTTTTTTGTAATTAGGTCGTCTATCCTAGGATGGAGTTTAGGACAAGTTATAAATGTAATCTATTAACTAACACTATGTTATAATATATACTAACATTATATAACAAAACTTTACTTACTGCTAACCCACTATTAACATGACTGATATTATAATTACAACTCCCATTTACAAGTGTTACTCCTGCCACCAATCAAATAATTCGTACTAACATGTACATATGCTACTGATGATTTGTATTGAGGTACCAACTCATGTTATAAAAACAACTTACTGATATTAACAATTAACACCGTACAAACAACATTATTATATATAGCAACTACAGTTATAATATTTTACTAGCTGTTATCACATATGTTTCATTAATGAAGGTACTGGACTGTTCATATATATACCAACATAATGGGCTAATTCATGTTATAACTTACTGACTAACTTACGTCATATACCCACTAACAGCATCTAATTTCTTACATCCTGTTAACACATGCAAACTAATACATTTTATAAATAAGGTACCTTGCAAGTTGCATGGTTATAAGTCTTACATGGAGGAGGACAGTATATGAACATGGTATGTGAATTAAAAAGAACTTGCACGTGATAACCATAATAGCTTATATGTTACATGACTTACAGCCAAGTCTAATAATAACAACAAGCACTTTCGATAGCATATATATTCTTTAGGCTTCGGTTTGCTTGGGAGTTAAAAGTAGGGTACTGTTCTTTACTCTTTACACAATGTGTTTCTTAAGACTACCTACTAACTTCATGAACTTTTTGTCTCAAATTATACCACTTGCAATTACAAATGTACATACGATCAAATATCAACATATAACAAGAAATTAAGTACTGTTGTTCATTTTTTTAAGGGAATCAAAGTCGGAGATGGAATAACAACAATTTAAAATTAAGAAAAACATTATCTCTTTCATTTATCATTATCACCATTCACAACCCTAAAAGAAAACTCATATGCGTGCCCTTACCAGAGCCTGGCCATTTCATTAATTAGTTCAATTCATTAAATATTATCTAATCCTCTTGTGCTATCATAATTTGCTTCTACAACACCATATGACTGAACATTAGTTTACTAAGCTTATAATAATAGGAGATAACGTAGATGGCTTACGTGTGAAGGCGCCTAAGCGTAAGCTCGCAGGTGGAGCGGCAGTGGCGTCCAGACAGTGGTAACCAAGGTGGCGACGGCAGTGCCAGCGACGTGGAGGGAGACCCTGGCGGTCTGCAGGTGGATTGGCCGGAGTTTGGGCGAGCTTACGGGCTGGGCACTTGGAAGCGCCGGTAGAGTTTGAGAGAATGGGCGGACTGAGGACCTGAGCGGCTTGGAGGCGTGGTCGTGGGTCGCCGGCGTCTGAGTTGAGGCCGCTGGGTCCTCCGAGCTTCGTTGGAGAGAAGAGTGGAGCAGTTTGTTTGGGTTTAAGAGAGTTCGGGTTTCGAAAATGGCTTGGCGCATGAAAGAAGTAGGCCTGTGGAGTTGTTTGCTGGTTGCAGGCGGCTAGGAGTAGTAGAGTTTGGTTGCTAGGGTTGCAGGTTACGTGAAGGCTAAGGGAGAGAGAGGAATAGGCCTCTGTGCTTTCTTTTGTAGAGAGATAGGTTAGAGACGGGGGAGTGGTTGCGTACGTGGGAGGATGCGAAACGTGGGGACGTGCGCTCCTAGGGAGTCTGTTAGGATAAGAGAAAATATTATTAGGTTATATTAGATTACGTTTTGACTTATTCCCATGATTTGATTCTTTCTCTTTATATGAAACTTAACAATTATTAGGTATTAAGTTAGAATCAAAAGTTAATGAGGTTTTGTTAACAAAAAAATTCTATCTGAGAGATCCTATTCATTTTTTTAAACGTGTGTTGAAAAACCGGTTGAAAAACCATTAAGTATTATTATATATATATATATATATATATTAAGATAATAACATTAATGGATTATTACGAATTTGTGTCCCGACGTCCAAAAATTTCAATGAAAATACCGGAGCGCTCGCGCCTCCGAGAGGATTGTGAATACGGAGTTCGGTCGTGCATTGGAACTATAGAAATACAATAATAAAACCAAATACGAGAATACGCACATGAATCAACATACGCACAAAATACATACGACCGGAAGTGGCCGTTACATCCTATCCACCTTAAGAAAAGATTCCGCCCTCGGAATCTACATCAACTACGGCTCAGGAAATAAGTGCGGGTAGCGCTCTCTCATCTCTTCTTCGCGCTCCCAGGTGGACTCCCCAGGGGAACCATGACGCCACTGCACTCGAACCAAGTCGACGGTCTTATTCCTCAGCTGCTTCTGCCGTCGGTCCAGAATCTCAACTGGTTACTGGTCATAGGTCAGGTCCGGTCAGACCGTGATCTCCGAGAAATCCACAGCATGTGATGGATCACTGACGTATCGACGTAACTGAGATACGTGAAATACGTCGTGAACACCCTCCAGTGATGGCGGTAACGCCAAGCGATAAGCCACCGCTCCAACTCTCTCCAGGACGTTAAACGGCCCAATGAACCTCGGACTCAGCTTGCCTCTCTTTCCAAATCGGATAACTCCCCGATTCGGAGAGATCTTCAGAAAGACATGATCTCCAGGCAGAAACTCCAAAGGCCTCCGTTTAGCATCTGCCCAATGCTTGAAATGGTCCTGCGTAATCCTCAGCTTCTCCCGGATGTTTCTCACAACATCCATGGCCTCCACGATCATCTCCGGTCCTAACAGCTCCCTATCTCCAATGTCATCCCAGCTCAGTGGCGATCGACATTTCTTCCCGTATAGCGCGGCGAATGGCACCATGCCAATACTCGCCTGGTAGCTGTTATTGTAGGCAAACTCAACAAGGTAGAGATGATCCTCCCAAGAACCCTTGAAGTCCAACATACATGCCCTCAGCATGTCCTCCAAGATCTGGATCGTCCTCTCGGACTGGCCATCCGTCTACGGATGGTACACCGTGCTGAAACTCAGACTCGTACCCAAACTCTTCTGCAGACTCTGCCAGAACTGAGATGTGAATCTCGTGTCTCTGTCTGACACGATACTCACATGGACTCCATGAAGTAGCACGATCTCCTACGCGATTCACGTTACATCACTATCTAAACTAGAGAAAAGGAAATAAAATCAGAAAGTAAAAGAATTTACCTCCATATATCTCCTCGCTAGCGTCTCAGTGGACTGTCCTACTCGGAAGGGAATAAAGTGTGCGGATTTGGTCAATCGGTCTACGATCACCCAAATCGCGTCATTCTGCTTCGGACTCCGAGGTAGTCCAGTCACGAAGTCCATAGTGATGCGTTGCCACTTCCACTCCGGAATCGGAAGCGGTTGTAGCAACCCCGCCGTACGCTGATGCTCTGCTTTCACCTGCTGGCAAACCAAGCACTTGGCCACACTCCGAGCCACGCTCCTCTTCATCCCATGCCACCAGAAATTCAAACGAAGATCCTTGTACATCTTGGTACCACCAGGATGCACAGAATACGACGAACTGTGTGCCTCAACCAACAACTCCTCTCTGATATCTCCAGCTGGCACACAAACTCTGGCTCCAAATCTCAACGAACCATCCTCATGAATCAAGAAGTCAGTCCGAAGACCGGCTTCTACCTGCTCCCGAATCTTCACCAGCTTCGGATCTCCGGCTTGACCTGCCTTGATCCGATCCACGATCGTCGACTGTATCTGCATACACATCAACGAAGAAGCCTCTCCAGGAAGCACGATCTCAATACCAGACTCGTAAAAATCCTGCTGCAATCTCCACTGTGCAGTCAACATCATCACCGCTGGAAGTCTGCTTAGTGCATCAGGAACCACATTCACTTTGCCGGGATGGTACTGCAAGTTGATCTCATAATCAGCCATGAGCTCCAACCATCGACGCTGTCGCATGTTGAGCTCCTTCTGTGTAAAAATGTACTTCAAGCTTTTGTGATCGGTGAAGATCTTCACCTTCTCACTCAGCAGGAAGTGCCTCCAAATCTTCAGCACAAACACAACAGCAGCCAACTCCAAATCATGCGTCAGGTAATTCTTCTCATAAGCCTTAAGCTGACGAGAAGCATACACGACCACATGCCCATGCTGATGCAACACACATCCAAGACCTTTGCCAGAAGCATCGCAAAAGATCTCGAATCCTCCACTCCGGTCGGGCACAGCAAGAACAGGGGTAGACGTCAACCGCTCCTTCAGAACACCAAAAGCTTCCTCACAACCAACGGACCAATCAAAAGATACATCCTTCCGCGTCAATCTAGTCATCGGCTCGGCAATACGGGAGAAATCCTTGATGAATCGCCGGTAATAACCTGCAAGTCCAAGGAAACTCCGGATCTCAGACGCTGACTGCGGAACAGGCCATTCTCTGATAGCCCGAATCTTCTCAGGATCCACCGAAATCCCATCACCAGTCACCACATGCCCCAGAAAAGCCACTCTATCCAGCCAAAACTCGCACTTCGAATACTTGGCATACAACCGATGCCTCCTCAGAATTTCCAATACCGTCCTCAAGTGCGACGCATGCTCCTCCTCTGACTTAGAATAGATCAGAATGTCATCAATGAAGATAACGACAAACTTATCTAAATAGTCATAGAAGATCAAGTTCATCAGGTTCATAAATACTACGGGCGCGTTGGTCACACCAAAAGGCATGACCACGAACTCGTAGTGACCATACTTTGTCTTGAACGCCGTCTTCGGAATGTCCTCCTTCCTCACCTTCAGCTGGTGATATCCACTCCTCAGGTCCAATTTGGAAAATACTCTCGATCCTCCCAGCTGATCAAAAATATCATCAATCCACGGTAATGGGTACTTATTCTTCACAGTCACCGCATTCAATCCTCGATAATCCACGCACATGCGACGCGAACCGTCCTTCTTCTTCACCAGCAGGACCGGTGCTCCCCACGGAGACACACTGGGATTTATGTAACCCTTCTGCAAAAGCACGTCCAGTTGCTTCCGCAACTCCTCCAATTCCGCTGGAGCCATACGATAAGGTACCTTCGAAATGGGCTGCGCTCCCGGAACCAGGTCAATCGAAAACTCTAGAGCTCGATCGGGTGGCAGACCAGACATCTCCTCGGGGAAGACGTCATCGAATTCATGCACCACAGCAGGCCTACCCTGCTCCATCAGCATAGCCACAACCTCCATCGGCTTGGCCCGAAACCTGACCGGACCAAGCGAACTGCTACCACGACTGAACTCAAACACTGGATGTCCGGGAATCTCGAACACCACCTTCTTCCTCCGACAGTCGATCGTAGCATAGAAGCTCGCAAGCCAATCCATCCCAAGCACTGCATCGTAATTGATGATGTCGTGGACAATAAAGTCAGCATACAGCTCGTGTCCACAGACCACCAACGGGCAAGAATTGCACCCACGATGCACCGAAATCACACCATTCCCTGTGACGATGTTCCAACTCCGGGGAAGAGAGGAAGTCGACAAGGAATGCCTCTCCACGAAGCTCCGAGAAATGATTCACATGGATGCACCAGAGTCAAAGAGAACTCGTGCAGGAAAAGCGCAGACCAAAATTACACCTAACAGACAGTCTAACAATCAAATTCTATTCTAGCAAACAAACATAATCAACAACTAAGCGTATCTAATAACCAAACTAACTAAAAGGAGGAACAACTAGAATGAAAGTTACTTGCGATAACCTCATCCAGTGTCTCGGTCTCAGCAGCAGTCATCAGAAATGCCTGTCGTCTCGGCTGGACAGCCTGCTGAAACGCCTACCTCTGCGGAACGAGAGGCGCTCCACGACCAACAGGAACAGGTGCCCTCTGCTGTAACGGCTGAGCTGCAACAGGTGCTCTCCACGGCTGCTTCGACCTCGGGCAATCCTTCATGGTGTGTGCAGGATCACCACAAACTAAACATTGCCCCAGCATCTTCCGGCACTGATCCTTGATGTGCCCAGTCTTGCCACAGAAATTGCAAGTCTTCAAAGTAGAAGGTCCTCCGGGCCTCTTGAACTGCACAGGCTGGTTGGGCCCGTGCCCCGGTCTCACCACTGCTCTGGCCTACTCCATAGGCCTCTTCCCAGTGCCAGAAATCTGTCCCCTCTTCTGATTCACAATCCTCTCCTGCCTCTTCGCCGCAATCAGAACCTTCTGGTAAGTCTCCGCATCAGAAGAAGTGACATAGCTCTGCAGATCCAACGAAAGCCCCTGCAGAAACCTCTGGGCTCTCTCCTCAGCATCCTGCACCATCTTCGGTGCAAAACGACTCAGCCTCGTGAATTCCTGGTGGTACTGATCCACCGTCAAATTCCCTTGCTTCAAATCAATGAAGCGCTGAGCCATCTCCCTCCTGGCGGCCTTAGGAAAATATTCCTCAACAAACCTGGACTTGAAGGTAGCTCAAGAAATCGGCTCCTCCAGCAACTCCCCCTCGGCATCCCACCAGTTCCGCGCGTTGTCCTTCAGCTGCCGCTTCGCCAGATCAACCCATCCAGTCAGGTCGACCTTCGACATCTTCAGATTATCTTCCATGTTCCTGGTCCACTCATCTGCAGCCAGGGGTCCCTCGGTCCCATCGAAGTAAGCGGGACCCAGCTCCTGAAATTGCTTCGCTCCGGGCTCGAAGCAAGGGGTAGCCTGGACAGCCGGTGCTGCACGAGCAGGCGGAACATTCCGGACAGTCTGTAGAATTCCTTGTTGCACCTGCATCATCTGATGCATCATCCTCATCATCTCCCCGGTGGTGGGCTCTCAGTCCAGCTCCTGGTCATGAGGGGGCACACCACCACCAGCACGGGTATTCCGTCTCCCAGCCATCTATTGACACAGGAAAACGAAACAAATCAGACTCTTTGCTTATGACACGGTGTTGAATTTTGTTTATTGGACTTGCTATAATTCTTATTGTCATTCCTATTAAGTCACAGTTACAGAAAAATTGGACCTGCATGGGCCACCAAAGAAACCTGTCACGCCCCGCTTCCCAAAAACATGGAGGCGAAGCGTGAGAAGGTCTGCACGGACTTGAAGCTGCAAAGCCGCAAGTCCGATAAGCGTCAAATAAAACGAAGTAGCAGGTCCCTGTAATGTGACTCAGAACAACAATAACAATAATATGAAAAAGAGAGACAATAATATAACATTATTCCAACTCATAGTCCAACAAAAAGTCCAACAACCAGAAATGCCACCAGGCAACAAAAGAGTCAAAAGCAAAAGGCCTAGCATGGCCAACAGAATCTAACAAAACGGTGCTACTCACCGACAACCGCAGCTAACAAAAGAAGGGTACGAAAGATCTCTAAGATTGATCACCAGTGTCCTCGTACTCCACGTCACCAACGGGTTCGGGCACGAACTCCACGAACTCGTCACTCTCCGCAACTGTCTCTGGCTCAGCAACAAACATGCGTCACCCAAAGAGAAGGGGCACATGTCAGCAAGTCTAAAAAGACTTGTGCAAGGAAAATATAAAAGTAAAGCAACCTAACAGTTCTAAAGTAAAGTATGACATGGATATAAATGACAAATGACATGGCATGGCAAGTAAACAAGTAAAAGACAAGTACTGGAATTGTAATCACGTCGTGCACAGAGATTCCGCCCTTTGGCTAGAGTGGCTGTACGGGCCAACTCTTACGCTCAAGTGACCGTTTATCCCTACCCCTCCACGTGTGTCGAGCCAGGGCATTACCCCCGAACACGGAATGCTCGCTTCTGGATCACGAGCCAGGAAGTGTTTTAACAGGGATGGCGTAGGGTTATGCCCGCATAACGGGTGCCTAGCCGGTAACGTGGAAACATGGATTGTACAAGTAGTGTAGCGTGTGCTACGATGCAAGTTTAACTAGGATGACATGTACGACGCAATGCATGGCAGTTAACAATTCAAATGCGTACAATTAAGGAATTTAAACATGACAGATATCAATGCATAACTGATATGGCAAGGTGTCGGATCTAGCTTCGTTGTCAAGCTAGATCACAAAGTTGCGCCTAGATCGCTATCATTTCACGATCTAGTCTCTTTCACGCTAGTACAAGGAATTGGCCTAAAAACATGGCCTAAAGAAGTATTGGCAAGTTTCACTTGCCTGTTTCCGGTAATATCAGTTGTCATGGGTTCGTCTCGACGAGCGTTACGCTATGGAACGACCTGTTCTCTGTTCGATTAAACACGTCCGAATTAGGTTCGTTTCGACAGAAATTAAATAATAGTTTTTTTTGTAATTAGGTCGTCTATCCTAGGATGGAGTTTAGGACAAGTTATAAATGTAATCTATTAACTAACACTATGTTATAATATATACTAACATTATATAACAAAACTTTACTTGCTGCTAACCCACTATTAACATGACTGATATTATAATTACAGCTCCCATTTACAAGTGTTACTCCTGCCACCAATCAAATAATTCGTACTAACATGTACATATGCTACTGATGATTTGTATTGAGGTACCAACTCATGTTATAAAAACAACTTACTGATATTAACAATTAACACCGTACAAACAACATTATTATATATAGCAACTACAGTTATAATATTTTACTAGCTGTTATCACATATGTTTCATTAATGAAGGTACTGGACTGTTCATATATATACCAACATAATGGGCTAATTCATGTTATAACTTACTGACTAACTTACGTCATATACCCACTAACAGCATCTAATTTCTTACATCCTGTTAACACATGCAAACTAATACATTTTATAAATAAGGTACCTTGCAAGTTGCATGGTTATAAGTCTTACATGGAGGAGGACAGTATATGAACATGGTATGTGAATTAAAAAGAACTTGCACGTGATAACCATAATAGCTTATATGTTACATGACTTACAGCCAAGTCTAATAATAACAACAAGCACTTTCGATAGCATATATATTCTTTAGGCTTCGGTTTGCTTGGGAGTTAAAAGTAGGGTACTGTTCTTTACTCTTTACACAATGTGTTTCTTAAGACTACCTACTAACTTCATGAACTTTTTGTCTCAAATTATACCACTTGCAATTACAAATGTACATACGATCAAATATCAACATATAACAAGAAATTAAGTACTGTTGTTCATTTTTTTAAGGGAATCAAAGTCGGAGATGGAATAACAACAATTTAAAATTAAGAAAAACATTATCTCTTTCATTTATCATTATCACCATTCACAACCCTAAAAGAAAACTCATATGCGTGCCCTTACCAGAGCCTGGCCATTTCATTAATTAGTTCAATTCATTAAATATTATCTAATCCTCTTGTGCTATCATAATTTGCTTCTACAACACCATATGACTGAACATTAGTTTACTAAGCTTATAATAATAGGAGATAACGTAGATGGCTTACGTGTGAAGGCGCCTAGGCGTAAGCTCGCAGGTGGAGCGGCAGTGGCGTCCAGACAGTGGTAACCAAGGTGGCGACGGCAGTGCCAGCGACGTGGAGGGAGACCCGGCGGTCTGCAGGTGGATTGGCCGGAGTTTGGGCGAGCTTACGGGCTGGGCACTTGGAAGCGCCGGTAGAGGTTGAGAGAATGGGCGGACTGAGGACTTGAGGGGCCTGGAGGCGTGGTCGTGGGTCGTCGGCGTCTGAGTTGAGGCCGTTGGGTCCTCCGAGCTTCGTTGGAGAGAAGAGGGGAGCAGTTTGTTTGGGTTTAAGAGAGTTCGGGTTTCGAAAATGGCTTGGCGCATGAAAGAAGTAGGCCTGGGGAGTTGTTTGCTGGTTGCAGGCGGCTAGGAGTAGTAGAGTTTGGTTGCTAGGGTTGCAGGTTACGTGAAGGCTAAGGGAGAGAGAGGAATAGGCCTCTGTGCTTTCTTTTGTAGAGAGATAGGTTAGAGACGGGGGAGTGGTTGCGTACGTGGGAGGATGCGAAACGTGGGGACGTGCGCTCCTAGGGAGTCTGTTAGGATAAGAGAAAATATTATTAGGTTATATTAGATTACGTTTTGACTTATTCCCATGATTTGATTCTTTCTCTTTATATGAAACTTAACAATTATTAGGTATTAAGTTAGAATCAAAAGTTAATGAGGTTTTGTTAACAAAAAAATTCTATCTGAGAGATCCTATTCATTTTTTTTAAACGTGTGTTGAAAAACCGGTTGAAAAACCAATAAGTATTATTATTATTATTATATATATTAAGATAATAACATTAATGGATTATTACGAATTTGTGTCCCGACGTCCAAAAATTTCAATGAAAATACCGGAGCGCTCGCGCCTCCGAGAGGATTGTGAATACGGAGTTCGGTCGCGCATCGGAACTATAGAAATACAATAATAAAACCAAATACGAGAATACGCACATGAATCAACATATGCACAAAATACATACGACCGGAAGTGGCCGTTACAATCTCAAATTGTTCCTTCATAACATTAGAAAACTCTTCGCAAAGAGCAAAGTTAGTAGCACCGAAAATGATATCATCAACATATATTTGAACTAAAATTATATCATTATTCGAATGCTTAACAAAAAGTGTAGAATTGGCTTCTCCCATTTTAAAATTCAAATCCAAAAGAAAATTCTTTAGGCGATCATACCAAGCTCAAGGAGCTTGTCTCAAGCCGTAAAGCGCTTTCTTTAGTTTAAAAACATGATTTGGAAATTTTTCATTAATAAAACCTGGAGGTTGAGAAACGTAAACTTCCTCAACAACATCTCCATTTAAAAATGCACTTTTAACATCCATTTGAAATAATTTAAAATCCTTATGGCATGCAAAAGGCAATAATAATCTAATTGATTCTAATCTAGCTACCGGAGCGAAGGATTCTTCGAAATCAATACCTTCCTCTTGACGGTAGCCTTGAGCAACTAACCGAGCTTTGTTCCAGACGACGACTTGGTTTTCGTCGGTTTTGTTCTTGAAAATCCACTTTGTCCCTATGACGGTGTGGTTCTTCGATGGCAATGGAACAAGCTCCCAAACTTCATTCCTCTCGAATTGAATGAGTTCCTCCTCCATGGCTAAGATCCAAGCGCTATCTTTGCATGCTTCATTAACATTCTTTGGCTCTATCGAGGAGGCAAAGGCACAATGAGCGAAGTAGTTCACTTGCGATCTCGTCTTGACACTATCATGGATATTGCCAATGACTTGCTCATGAGGATGGTCACGAACGGTATGAAGCCGTTTGGGAATACCTTGATCACTAGGAACATTCTCAACAACTTCATTAGATGGGTTAGTCTCAATAGAATCAATAGAATCATTAGAGTTAGAATTACCAATTGAATCACATAAGACATCCATAGAGTCATCATCATTAGTAATTCTAGTTGGAACAAATCCTTCATTAAATGACACATGAAGCGACTCCTCGATCGTTGAGGTTCGTTTGTTGAATATCCGGTAGGCTTTGCTACGCGAAGAATATCCAACAAAAATCCCCTCATCGGATCTTGGATCGAATTTGTCCAAACTACCATACGTGTTCTTAATAAAACATTTCGAACCAAAAACACGAAAATGTTTAACTTGAGGCAACCTACCAAACAACAATTCATAACAAGTTTGTTTAGTACCGGGCCTCAAAAGTATTCTATTAAACACATAGCAAGCGGTGTGTACCGCTTCCGCCCAAAATTGATGGCCAAGTTGGCTATCATCAAGCATAGTGCGAGCACACTCCACTAGCGTCCTATTCTTTCTCTCAACTACACCATTTTGAGGAGGTGCACGAGGGAATGAAAAGGTGTGTGTAATACCAACTTCATCACAAAATGTCTCAAAAGACTCATTCTCAAATTCACCTCCATGATCATTACGAATAGTGACAATGGTGGTTCCTAAGAGATTTTGTACTTTCTTAACAAAAATTGTGAAGTTTTCAAAAGCTTCATTTTTATTACACAATGAAAATACCCAAGTAAACCTAGAAAAGTCATCAACGATGACAAGTCCATATCTAGCATTACCTAATGAAGCAACTCTAGTTGGCCCAAATAAATCTAGATGTAATAGCTCTAGAGGCCGCTTAGAAGAAATGCTTTTCTTATGTTTAAATGAAGATTTTGGAAGCTTGCCTCGTTGACACGAGTCACAAAAGCTTTTCTTTTGAAAGAAAAGCTTATGGAAGCCTCTATTAGATTTAACTTGGAAAGCTTAAAAAGTGTTCCGAAGTTCACATGACCAAAACGTCGATGCCATAAGTGTTGTTCACTTGTGTTGGTAATAAAACATTGTTCATGTGATCTTGGAAGATCTAGGATATATATATCCTTATGGCGTGTGCTGAAAAACAATAATTCATTATTATCTTTTCTTAAAATATGGCACATTCTTTTCGCAAAGTTAACTTTGTAACCTTTGTCACAAAGTTGACTTATTGAAATAAGATTGTGGTTTAATCCTTTAACAAGGTAAACATCACATATAATGGGTTTAGAAGGATTACCCACTTTACCAACACCTATGATGGTTCCGCTCTCGTTGCCTCCAAATACGACGCGGTTTCCATTTGCAATGGGAACCACTCCGGAGAGCAATTGAGCGTCACCCGTCATCTGTTTTGAACACCCGCTATCGAGTATCCAATTCCCCTTGGAGCTAAATTTAAATTTGTTGCTCCTTTTCTTTTTCTTTTCCTTGAGTACCTAAAGATAGAAAATTTCATATCATGGTACCCAAGGTCATTGGGTCCAAAAGATTAGACCTATGGAAGCCAAGTCCAATTGGACTTAGACTTCCCCACATAATTTCTACTATGCATAACATCCAAAAAATAAGCATTCATATACACTTGTTTTTCATCCATGCTTGTGTCCTTTGGGCTCCAAATAGTGAAAATCTTGGGAGCCCTCATCCTATTGGGTGCATGCATGCGACGTTGATTTCTACGTGATGCATGTTGTGGATAGGCATAAGGAACATGATGGAATGGTGCACGACGAGAATTATTCATATGATGTTGTGGGTGAACATATGCATGTGTGGGAACACGTGCGTGAGGGTGTCTCACATGGTGTGCACGTGCCCGAGAATGTGTTGCATAAAAATCATCATATGTGTGAGCCGGTGGAGTAGGACGTGTGTTCCTACGTGGCATGGTATTGGTGTACATATAAGCATGCCCCTTCTTTGGAGGTCCACCCAAAGTGGGTTTCTTTCCGAAAGAGGGTGTGGACGAGGTGGAAGCACCATTGGTAGACGAACTATCAATAGAGTGTTTGCTACCACTCGTTGAGTCACCGGAAGTTGGCCTAACAAAAGTAGTGGCCGATTTGGATGAACATCCCATCGTATACCACAAGCCAATGTGGTGATTGGCCGGAAGTAAGTCACTTAGGATTTTATCCAAATGGTCCTTACCCTTATTGAATTTATTAATTCGGCCTAATGTGTTCTCATATTTCTCGGTGAGAGAACGCATAGAGGTATCCAAATTGGACACTTGCGATGTGAGCACATAAACACGAGATTTAAGATTCTCATTCTCAATACTCAAAGTCGAGTTTTGAGAAGTCAAATCCGCTATCTTGTGTTCCTCCGGATCTTCAATGCTAACATGTTCAAGTTGAGTCTTGAGATTAACAATCTCATTTCTCAACCCTTCAACAACGGTGTCGTTGTTGGTGATGATAGTTTTAGGCGAGGTTTGAATGCTAGCTAGGTCATCTTTTACTTTAGTATACCTATTTACTAATTTAGTATACTTAGACCATAATTGAGAATTAGCATTCCTAAGGTCATCCATAGTTACCTCATTGCCTTCGTCGTCACTATCATCAGAAGAGGAGGATCCTTGATCATGCTCCTCTCTTGCCATGAAGCACATGTGCGCTTGCTCCACTTGCTCATCGTCCGACTCTCCACTTGAGGAATCCTCGGAGTCGGTGAATGTTGCTCCGACAAGTCCCTTTTTGTTCCCTTTCTTGTACTTCTTGGACTTGTCGTACTTTGGCGCCTTCCACTTCTCCTTTTGCTTGTTAAGAGGACACTCCGCTTTCATGTGTCCTGGCTTATTGCACTTGAAACACAAAGGAGAGGAGGAGGCGTTAGAAGAACCAAATTTAGCTTTGTTCTTATAGTTACCTTTTCGGAAGAAACGGTTGAACTTCTTGGCCATGAGTGCCATGGACTCCAAGTCCAACTCGTTTTCCGAGTCTTTATCATCGGTTGATGTGGATGTGGATGGAGCGGCCTTGAAAGCAATAGCCTTCTTCTTTGGCTCGTCTTGCTTTAGGTAGGACTTCATCTTTTCCAGCAATTTTAGCTTGCTATCATTACGTACCTCGTATGACATTAAAGTACCCATTAGTTGAACTACGGTGTACTTATTCATATCATTACCTTCCTCGATGGCGAAGGTACGCTTTTCCCAAGAAGAAGGAAGTCCTTCGATAAGCTTTGAACACTTCTCCTTTTGGGTGTAGGTTTTGCCAAGAGCCTCCAACTCGTTTATGATGTCGACGAAGCGAGCGTAATACTCCTTCATCTTCTCGCCCTGTTGCATATGAAACATTTCATAATCTTTGTTAACAACTACGAGTTTAGAGTCTCTTACCCTACTCGTCCCTTCATGTAGTATGAGGAGGGAGTTCCAAATTTGATATGCACTCTTCCATGTGCATATCTTATTGAAGTCCTCGGGCTCCAACGCGCATTGCAAGGTGTTCATTGCCTTGGCATTGCTTACCTCCGCGGCGAACTCCGCGGTTGTCCATTTCTCAAAGTCTTCTTCCGCGGGCTCGACGTATTCCTTCATCGTGGTCCTCCATAGAGATGCACTCCGGAGGAAGGTTTCCATCCGGCATTTCCAGTACCTGTAGTTGGTACCGTTGAAGAATGGAGGCCTCGTTGAGGAATGTCCTTCCATCACCGAAGATGCTCCTTCACGGTTCCTGAAGGTGCCATAGTCGGAAGGTGGACGCACGGTCTTGTTGTCGTTGGCAGACATAGCTAAGTATCTGGCTCTGATACCAAATGTAATGCCCTACAAGCTACTGCACAAGTACTAGAGGGGGGTGAATAGTACTTTAAAAATAACGAGGAGTATAATTCTTAATTATCGTGCAAACAACTACCAAATCAATTTGAGGAAGCTTAAATTGAAGACAACAACAAAATTAACAATGCAAACACAAGATATTACTGGGGTCGGATCCACCCAAGTCTCCCCGACTTGTTCCCGGTGATCCTACGTCCCAACCACCCGGATCCCCTCCGGATACTTGAGTTAGAAACCCTAACTCAAGATTTTCACTATGAAATACTTGTGGAAAACCTCCACAAGTCAAATCATACACAAACTAATTTGTGACTCCCACAACCCGGGATCACAACCACACTCTCACAACCGAGAGTGAAACTTACAATATGAAATTGAAATGAAATAAGAAAACTTCTTACCGACAAAATACATATGCCTTGAGTAATGCTTACGAATTAGGGCAAGGATGATTTTGAGGACGAAGAAGTGGCACCAAACCCTAGCTCCAAGATGTAGATCAGTGATGGAGAGCTTTGAGGATGTTGGTGACCTAGAATCAAGCACTTGTCTTGGAAGGCTTCACACTCAATGAATCTCTCTTTGGAAGTAAGAGTGAGGAGAGATTATTGAATGGAATGAATGAGCTTTGAATGAGCTTGGAATGATTTCTCTTGATCTCTAAACTTGTAATAATATCAGCCTTAACAGCAATGAATGCAGCCCATCAAGTATATATAGGATAGAGAGGAGAGAGAAATAAAAACGTTTCAATTAAAGCTCCAACGGCTCTTTTCTGAACCCAACTAGTCGGTCAAAGAACAACCACCGACCGACTAGTTCATCAACTAGTCGGTTGGTCAATTAACGTATACCGACTAATGAGTGAACAGAGAAAAGATCAAAGCACAGACATAAGGAACTAGTCGGTCCAAGAAGAGTAGCTGACCGACTAGTTTCACAACTAGTCGGTCAGTTACTCAACTGAGACCGACTAACAGATAAAACTGAAGTCTGAGCAGAAATAGACTTAGTCGGTCCAAGAACAAATGTTGACCGACTAATTCACCAATTAGTCGGTCGCAAAATGAGCTTAGACCGACTAACAATAAACAGTAAGTTAGGTGAAAAATTGGCATGTACAGTAAACTAAACTAGTCGGTCCAAGAAGGAAAGTTGACCGACTAGTTCATCAACTAGTCGGTCGATCAATGAACACAGACCGACTAATGATAAACAGTAGCTTAGGCTCAAATGTGCATGTACAGGGAAAGCTCAACTAGTCGGTCACAGAAGCATCACTGACCGACTAGTTCACAAACTAGTTGGTCGGTGAGTCAACTTAAGCCGACTAACTGTAAACAGTAAAGAGCTTAGAATTGACTGAGAAGAACTAGTCGGTCCAAGAAGCTTTGCCGACCGACTAGATCACCATCTAGTCGGTCAGTTCTTCTTCTTGAACCAACTAACATGCACAAGAAGTCGCGAATCGAAGCGCGAAGCTTCGGGAAGGATTGTATGGACTTCTACTAAGAACCTAGAGCTAAGATATGAGCGTTATGAAGATTTAAACCGTAAGACCTACTCAAGGCTTAACATTCTACGAAAGAAGCTTAAAGACTATAAATAAAACTTGACGATACCGTCTTCAATAGCTTCAATCGAATCTTCATGACTTCTAAAAAGGTCCATAAGCTTCAACGAAGCTTTAGGCATACGATCACGTGCTTTGAGAAGTCTTGAGACGTCGTAATTGATATTCATATGAATTTGGCGACGATCTCCATAACTGCGCTCACAAAGTGTTAGTTCACGTTATATTTATGTTTGTTCATCATCCAAAACCAAATCCGGGGAGTCCAATATCCAACAATTACAGCTTGCAGACCGTTCGGTAAAATATCCGGTGGGTGCTATAGATGACCTCCCTGTCAATGTTTGAGGGGTGCATGTGCCGGTGGACTTCGTCGTCATGGACATGCCTGAAGATGCGCACACACCCATAATCCTTGGACGACCATTCATGGCCACTTTCGGCGTTTTAATAGATGTGAAGAACAGAAAGCTTTCCCTTAACGTCGGCAACGAGAAAGTCGAATTTGACTTGGAGTTGTCAATGAAGCACCCCGATCCCCCGGATGATCCAAGATGCAACATGCTGGAGTTAGAAGAAGAGAGAGGTGTGGAGGCAAGCTCCTGGGAAATTCTTTCAAGAAATCCCCCCGATAGCTTGGGGGACTTAGAAGAACCAGTTGCCCTGAAGAATTATGACGTTGCTGGGAAAGCAGATGCGGCACACACGGTCCCTCCCGGATTTCGAAATGCTCCTCCAACGAGGAGGAACAGGAAAGAGCCCATGGGGCTCACCGGAGAAGAGATTCGAATCCCGAAACGAGTGGCGGTAGACGCCAATTTAAGGGAGAAGCCCCCGGATCCCGTCAACAAAGGGAGTGTCATCGAGCAAGTTTTCTTGTCCCCATCGACGATACCGAAAGCTGCCAACTCTGAACCCGAAGCGATGTCGACTTTAGGGCATCACCCCCATCCACCTTGAATATCATCAACGGGCGTCGAGCAAACGACGTTAAACAAAAGCGCTTCATGGGAGGCAACCCATGCTCTAAAAATTTTATCTTCATTTTTAGGATTTTTATTATCTTTATTTTTTCTGTTTTAATAATTAAATTCAGCCGCGGGATTATCCGTCGAGAGACTTAGGCCATTTGTGAATTTTCGCAAGAAACAAGCCCTCACCTGATCGGGTGATTACTCAACCGATCGGGTGAGACGTATCAGACAATGGCCGTATCTGAGCTCCAACGAACCGGTCGGGTGAAGCAAAGCTGGGATCGGGTGGAAGACCGTGTGATCTGTGTAGAAGTCTCGGGAATTTTGGGGAGTTGATCAACCGATCGGTTAACGCAAAGCATGGTCGTGTGAATGACCGGGTGAGCTGTACAAACTCTCGGAAAAAAGTGTGAGGCGGCCACCCGATCGGTTGAGAACTCAACCGATCGGGTCGCCTATAGCCTCTTTTCGGTAAATTCTTCGACCTAAAAGTCAACCGATCGGGTGACATTTCACCCGATCGGTTCGACTTAAAATCCTATATATAGCCGCCCTCCACCCGTTCATTCCCCCCCTCGCCCGATTTCGAATTCCCATCGCCGTTTCGAATTCTCTCCCTCGCCCGACCTCGTTCCTCCTCTCAACCGGTCACAAACCCCCCCCAATCGATCCATCAAACTCACTTTCTCCATCTCTCCATCAATCTCTCTCCCTCTCCCTTCGATTTCGCCCGCACCCAAAGCCCTAATTTTCGCCCATTCCCCCCCATTTTCAAAATTTGCTGAAAGGATTCGCCACGGCTTCACACTTGTTCCTATTGCGTTGCGTTGGGACATCTTCGAGCAAAGACCTTCATCTCAATTGGGTAACTTCACTCCTTAGCTCAATTTTATATTTTGCCCTAGAATTTCATTTTGCTCGATTGTCGTGTTAGTGTGTATTCATCGTATCTTGCATACACACACACACACACACACACACACACACACGACTCCTGCACAATGCCTCCTCACCGTGCTAAACCCACCAATGCCAGCACATCCAACCCTAGACCTACCCGGCGCGCTCATCGCACACAATCCCCCACCCAACCCACCACCACCACCAATTCATCCACCACCCCACGCCCCTCTGACCCCGTTTACATTGGCGATACCAAATACCAGGTGTAATTCCATGACGACGACCAAGCTGACCGGTTCATGTCCTTGCTCCGCCTAGCAGGAGTTGGTGGTCAGGCAACTCAGCAGTTAGTCGAGTGTGACCTACCCGTCCTTCAAAGCCTTATTCGTCACATTCGCACTGACTCACCCGATGTTTCCGAGCTTGACATCCCACCCCCACCACTCCTGGTCCTCAGCACAGGGCCCCATCACCACCCCCAGAGGGTGGTGCCTCTGCTTGATATATTTCCATCCAGTTTTTTCCTCCCCCTATTTTTAGTGCCCATCTGTCTTTGCGGGGCCCTGCTTTACCACAGCTAGGGGGAGGACCCATTCACGCATCAGGTCCCTTATTTTTTATTTTTATTTCCATTCTTTTCTTTTATTGACCTCCCCCTTGCATATCTCTACATATTCACGATCACATCATATCGCTAGCACTGTCACGTCTAGCTTGGGGGAAGTCAAATTTTTTCTGTATGCTGTCGTGTATCGTTTTTCTTTGTGTGATTGTTTATTTGTCGTGTCGTGTGATTTTCTCTTTTTTATTTATGTTATTTTCTGTTTATGTGTCGTGTGGTGTGATTTTTATTTTTATTCTTATTTTCAGTTTCGTTTGTATGATTCTCTTGTCTTTCGTGTCTTTTTGTGTCTGTGCGTATTCCCCCCATATTCATTACCCTCCCGTATTTGATTCTATTGCATTGAGGGCAATGCAAGTTTCAGCTTGGGGGAGTCGCACTTCGTGCGTTATTTGTCTCTTTTTCTTAGTTTTTGAGTCGTTTTCCATCGTGTTTTCCTTTTCTTTTCTTCTTTTTATCTCTTTCTCCTAGAGATGAACTCTATGATGACTCGCCACATAAATCACATGCACACCTAGCACGGATCCGATAATCACATTCACTAGCCTTAGGAAGTCGAGTCCTCTTGTATTTCATGCATCGCGGGTCCACTTAGCTTTTATGTGAGTCGTGTGTCGTGACTAGAGTTGGGTGCGCTTCTACTTTGTGTGTATTTTATATACCTGTCCAGGAATGACCCCTAGATTATCATGCTTCGATTTGAATATGCGGTATTTGCTTCTACTGTCTGCTTCTATATGCATGTTATATGTTTATATCGTATGCTTCAATTCTCATGTGTCGGGATTCCACAAACTAGGACTAGGATAACCCATTTTAGCCTATGCTCTGATTAGCGAAATATCTCCCTCGCCCAAGTGTTTAGACTCCGATTTCTTTTTTTTTTACTTGGTGCAAATCCCCTCATCGTGTACCGTTCTCCCACTTGGGAGAGTACACATGTATATATCCCAATATCCAAAAAATCCAAAAAAAGAGAGAGAAAAGAAAAACCCAAAAAAAGGGAAAAGAAAAACCCAAAAAAAAAATAATATGTATAGCCAAAAATCCAAAAAAATACAAATACCCAAAAGCCAAAAATTTCCAGTGTGAATATTTTTCCTATCTACTAAGAATAAAGGGAAGGCGAGAGTTTGCACCGAGTGTTCTACTCCACATCATCTCAACCCCCATCGTTTTTGAAAACACTTGGCTTAGGAACTTTTTAGCTATTATCTAGGCTATATTGTGGTGATTTCCTTAACCCTAGTTGTGGAGTCCCTGACGCATGATATGTTTCGATTCTTGCTCTATTCTCATGCATGCTTGAGCTATATATTCACCGCTTAATTCAAATCAAATCGATATTTGGGTCATTTCTTGGATTTGTGTATATGTGGCTTACTGCACGATGTAGATAGTGACATCGACTGCTAGCACACGACCACACTCACTCGTGCTTCACCGCGTGGGCCCACGACACTTGTCTGGACTCGTATTCCTTCGTTTAGTGATATGATTTGGCGTTCGTCTGCTTGGTGTGTCGTTTTTGGTTTTGTTGGCCCTGACGGGTGATTTAGGATTTAGAGTTCTCTTCTTTCTCTTCTTTCTCTCTTTCTCTCTATTTTCTCCCTCCGAGCTCCTACTCTCACTCGTCTTCCTCGAGGACGAGGAATGGTTCAGCTTGGGGGATTTTGACGTGCGTTTATATTTCATATATTCACGCACGTTTTCTTCTGTGTTTTTCCGCTATTTTCCGCCGTCTTGTATTCGTTTTCTCGTGTTTTCTTGTTTTCTTTTACTTTTCTGTGTTTTTGAATGATTACAGGAGTTTGCCGGCGTAGGGGACATAAAACGACGATATCATGAGTCCCCAGAGCAACGGGAGGAGTCACGCATGATCTAGGGGGTCAAACGATGAAGATCGCATCTTTCAGCCCCCCACCCGATCGGTTGGACACAGCCAACCGATCGGGTGATGCACGCGTGCACGACCCGGTCAGCCGCTGAAGCAACGAAAGTATCAACCGACTGGGTCACCGACCAGTTCAACTGACTGATATCTCTGGAAACTGGAGCTGAAACTCAACTAATCGGGTGATCTTCACCCGATCGATTCACCTGTAGCCGTTTCCCCGAAGAAGACGACCCGGAGAGCTCACCCGACCGTCAGCAGACCGTGCCAAAACGTCCAAAGTTACTGTCTTTTGGGGCTACAATTCCAACCGATCGGTTGATTTATCAACCAATCGGTTCACCCGACGACGATCAAGATCCAAACGACGAGCAGCTTCCATCAACCGACCATGTCGTCTGACCGAGTGAAGTCTCGAAGATGGCTGCCGAAGTTCGCAGCAGGTCACCCGATCGGGTGATTCTTCACCCGATCGGGTGATGTCGTTTTTTATAAATACAGAACCTAGGTTTCCAGATTTAAAGAGTTGTTATTTTTTGCTGTTTTTTCACTCTCTTGACGGCTGTAATTTTTCAGATATTAGTAAGTTGTCTGATCTTTATCAAACCTTAATATAGTGTTATTTGCATTGCTCTTTCTACTTTTCAATCGCCTGATCATGTTTCTAACGGTCGATTTTGATTTAGATTGCTTTTTAGTAAATATGTGTGAGTAGTTCCCAAATCTGGGATTTTGGTGGAAACCCCTTCGTGGGTTCTCCCCGATGCATCCATAGGACTAGGAAATCAATAGGGATTGGGAATCTATCGGTTACGCGGGCTGTTTTATTGTCATCGGCGGGAAAAAGACCGCCTTTGACCGTTGGACCAAGGGGGAATAAACTTGGCGGTTGACTCCCTAGACATAGCTCACGCCCTTAGCGTAGACGTCGAATCCTAGCGCGCGGGAGCGGCAGGATGAGACGTTGGGAGTTATCGTTGCGAGCTTAGTGCTCCCGGAGTCGGTCAGTGTTAATGGACATGGGAATGCCCACTGACCGAACCTGTGTAGTCCGGCGTATCATCCTGGGCACCGGCCGGAATATCGGGCCCATGGGACACCGGTATCAGTCTTAGCGGCAACGTCTCACCATTAGACCCTAATTCCGATCGTTTTCCTACCCGTAGGCCGTGTTGGCAAGAATCGCACGATAGGGTGGAAACCGAAGTCCCGGGTTTCCCTTTATATCGTTTATCCCTCGCATTCTATTTTCCGTGACAACCCATCTACCGATTCAGGCTAGCTCGCCCATGGGGTGAATCCGGTCCTTCTTGACACAAGCACAACCACGCCTCCCTGAGTTCGACCCCCAAGCCACACTATAACACCGTGCGCTTGCGGTTATAAATATTTAAATCTCACGCCCCCAATTATATATTGCACACATCTGACACGCACATCACGGGGACGTCACAGAGACAGATGAATTAAGTGAAACATTACCATATTTAGCCTCATAATTTGCATACATAGTTCTTAAGCTATTTTTAGCAGCAGATACTTGTTCAACATGGGAAAATCCCATGTTTTCAGAATACAGTTCTAATAAACCTAGTGCTGCATCCTCCTTAAAACGAGGATCAAAAAATTTAGACAATGAGTACAGAAGATGAACCGGATTCCAATACTTAGCTAGTTTTGCAGACATTTCAAGTATCATAGGCATTATGGCAGGGTGTGTACTTTCTCTATGCCTAGATATCTGATCAGAAATTAAAACTAATTGTTCTAATCCTAAATAAGATGTTGGGTAGTAAACCCCAGAAAATTTGTTTGAAGCAGTAAAAAAACTTCTAAAAAGTCATGCAGATGCTCTACAGTTAACCACTCTATATCAGTAATGTCAAAAGCAGGATCATGTGAACGATATGTAAGTGCATAATCTGTAATCTTCTCTCTATTTTTAAGCATGGATCGCAGCATTAAGTAAGTTGAGTTCCACCTTGATGCAACATCAAATTTAAATGCCAGATATGGTTTTTGTCTAGTACGACACAGTTGTTTGTACTGAAGTCGTCTAGTGCCAGAAATATGTATGAATAACATGAGATTTCTAATTTTTTCTATATAAGGTGAACAAGTAGCAAGTCCATCGCGAATTATCAAGTTCAAGACGTGACATGCACAACTTTGATGGAACAACCCAACCACATCAAGGGGCAAAGTTCTTTTTAAAATGTTAATTGCACTAGTGTTATTAGATGCATTATCAAACGTAATTGAAAAAATTTTGTCTGCAATATTAAAATCATGAATGACATCCATTATTACATTAGCAATAGCACCACCAAAATGTGCTTCCTCTAACATTCTAAAACCAATAATCATTTTATTCAGCAAGTATGAATTATCTACATAATGAGATGTAACACATAAATATGATGCACCCCATTTTGTGGTCCAAATATCAGAAGTCAACGTTATTCTAGATTTTACACTAGCAAAAGTTTCAATCAATTTAGCTTTACCAGCTTCAAAAGCTAACATAGCATCTCTTCGAAGAGTGTTTCTAGGCACTCTTCTAAAGGCAGGGTTAAGGGACAACTGATTAAGTCTTTCTAAATCGGAGCTTTCCCTATAAGTAAATGGTAATTCTTGACATATTACAAATCGTGCCATCTCTTTTCTCAAAGTCTCAGTAGAGTATGAGAAATTAGATAAAGAGGAAGAAGAGCCAGATAAGTTTAGTGTTGTCTGTTTAAGGTCCTTTTTTAAGTGAGAGGTATGGTGTCTCTTTAGGTGGGGTGTGCCATCAGAAGGTTTGCAAGTAAAATCAGATCTACATATTTTGCAAACTGCCCGCGTGCCTCTGCCCGGGACAGTTTCAATTGAAAAGTGCTCCCAAACCGCAGATTTTGTTGAGCTGGGTTGGGTTGGTGGTGTTACTTGTGTAGGTGGAAGTGGAACATCATCAGGAATAGGTTGTGATTGTGTAGCAGCGTGTACAGAAGATGTTTGTGCAGACATAGTATAGGCAGGTTGCATAGTATTTGGGTACTGATACGATTCAGTTTGTTCATTTTGTGACATTTCCAAATGGTCATAATTTTGGGTTTCTGGGATGTTATCCCTCATCATGTTAAAGTTATCTTCCTCCTCAGTGTTGAGGTGGAAATTATAAGTCCGGCCCCTACGATTTGGTCCCGAAATTATTCAAAAAATTTAGGAACCTGATTTGTTGACAGCGGATTGAACTGAGATGATGATGACAGCGGAGGAAGATGAGAGTGATATCGATTTGAGCCGCGAATCTTGATCTTGCTTGAGAGGGGTTGATCTTCCTTGCTTGAACGTATGAGAGCGTTTGAGAGAGTTTGAGAGTTTGAGAGAGTTTGAGAATTTGAGAGTATGAGAATTGTGAAAAAATTGAGAAGTGTTGGGTGAAATTTATAGGGATTTTTTGGTGTAAAATGTCCAAAATACCCCTCCCAAATAGCCGTTTATGACCGTTGGGAGGGGTATTTTTGGTCAAAAGCCCAAGAAATGACATAAAAAACCCCTCCCCCATAATTCTGCCCAAATTATCAACAGCAAAAAAAACTGCATCGGTCATAAGACCGTTGCAGTCTGCAGGCTGCAATTAGGCGGGCCGGGCCGGGCCGGGCCGGCCCGCAAAAACCCATTCCCGGGCTTAGCCCGGGCCCGCCGTCGGGCCGGGCCGGCCGGGCCGCCGGGCCGCCTGGGGTCCGGGAAGCCCGGCCCTGGGCACGGGCCGGGCCGGGCCCGTGGCCCGGTCAACGGCTCCGGGCTCGGGCCGGGCCAGCCCGTTGACCGGGCAGGGCCGGCCGGGCCCCGAGCACGCTGGCCATTTGGACACCTTGATTCAAACCGCGTTAAAAATTGACACCAAACGCACAAAATAAAGCCAAAACAGTGAAAAAGGCCAAATGTGGCATCCCGGGTCAGGCGCCCGCCTAGTGGGTGCCCAACCCGCCTGGAGGCCATAGTAGAGCTTTTTTAAACCCAGTTTTGTGCGACGGCTGCATTTTTTACAAAATAATAGTTTTTGGCCATGTTTGAGTCCTCGTTTGAGGGGTCAAACGAACTCGGAATGATGTGACGTTTGTTCCTACGCGTTCACCACTCAACCCTCTTCAATTTGATAGGTTGTATCACTTGCAAAGCTCAATAGTGATGGTGGAAAAATTCGCTAAAGTTTGGCCTTTGTGAAAAGCAAACTTTAATTAATTTTTTCCTCCAAAACTTTTAGTCCCACGTCGGATATGGAGTGAAAATAAGGGGTCGGTCGCCTATATAAATAGGGACATACTCCCCTCCTTGAAACTCGTCCCAATCTCCAAATCTGAGTAGCTCTATTAAACTTAAGCAAGCCCTGATCTAAGCTTAAAATAAATTATGTCCTCTCTCCTCAAAATTCTTCATTACTCCTGATCAGGTTCTAGCAAAGCTACAAAGGAGTTCGGATCGGATCCGAAGTCTTGACGAAGGATCCACTCAAGGTGAAATCTTCTTCGGCATGTGGTTGGCTCGGCGACAAGGGTGTCGCTTACTTTGGGACGCGGTGCAGTTCAGGAAGCGGTTCGGCTCAGGACGAGGAGCGGCTCGGAAGGCAGTTCGGCTTGGGAGAAGCGGTACGATGGGCCAAAGAAATGTTGCTGATAACGACGCTTTGTATTCTGAAGAAAAGAAGTGGAAGGTATGTATTTTAAATTATTAGCATGTGTTTATGATTGCAAATAGGTTGATAGATATATCCTTAGGGGTTGGTCGGACCCAACCCCGGGATAGTAGAGATCTCTAGGGTTGTTCCTTTAAGGCTAGATTTAAAATAGTTTTAAATCTGTTTTTTTGCCACTATTTTCTTTTCCTCATCCGGCCGACTTGGGCCGGACGTCGATTTTATTGCCCTAAGGACCCAGAAAACCCAACATTGGTATCAGAGCCCGTCTACATTATCTCTAATTTGCATTTATAAAATATATATGATACAACAAGCTTCTCCATGAGATGGAGGTTTTATTTAAACTTTGAAAATGTCATTTTAAAGCAATGTTTTTATTTTCAAAAATTGTTTTTGAAAATTAGATTTAATTTTAGAATCATGTGATAATTTTAAAATTAGATCTTTATAATTATTTGATAATTATTGATGTAACTTAGATTTATGTGATAATTTTAAGTTGCATGTTTAGCTAAATTGTTTAGTTGATATTTTAATGGTTATATTAGTTATTTTGATTATGTGATAATTCAAGAAAGACTTTTAGGATAGTCATTAAGAGCCTTAAGAAAATTATATGATAATTTTTGAAGGGCATGATATGAATTAAAAATTGTTGCAACATTTTAAATTCCTGTTTAGGGTATCCCTCTCCCAATTATTATTTTAATTGTTCTAATAATAATTTCGAACAAAATGCTATGACTTAAATTGTTGCAACTTGAATTTTAAAATGCCTAATATATGATTAGGATAGCACCTTAAATATCCTTATAGTTGATAAGGACATTAATAAAAGTTATTAACCAATCCTAATAATTTCGAATTTTAAATTATTAGGATTCAACTAGTTGATAGGATTAACTAGTTTTAATAAAGCCACTTATAATTGAACGGGACACATATGAATAATAAGTTTCCTTCAATGGATCATGATCCGGTCTAGTGTTTTTTAACTAGTGTTTGGATCACCCTAGCTCGACTGGAGATAGTAAGCCTGGCCTAGCCAAATCACTAACCGTGTTTCACTGGACCACAAGGATGTGAATTATGATTATGTGACATCGTCGATTATATCTAGGCAATTACGTTAAAAATCTTCTTCAAGGTTAGCTGTAGCCCTCCTTACTTTTGGACTTTGGGAACCAGGGATTTCATGTCATAGTTGTTGAGTCAAGTCAAGCTGTAACATGACTATCTTTTGGAAACCAATTTCATTAAACATATGATGTAGTTCGACTTAACCCAAACTGTCGCGTCGTGAACAAACTGAGTGCCGATGTAAGTTAGGATTGGACAAGAAAGTAAGGGTCTGACTCGACTAGTCTTTATGATTTATTGAGCCAACTCAAGGACATACGTGAATAGGGGTAAAAACCTATAAGGGAATCACATTCGATGTGATTGATGAAGAGTCGTTTACCGATCGCAGAGTTAAACAACTTGTTGAGCCAACTAAAGGTTGTGAGACTCAGGGTGGTCGGGTCATGTCACACCCCAGTCGACCAAGTACTCATTGAAAGAGAATTTAATCTCAATTACCCGAGACAAGAGGGGATGGAAACATGTGACGGCTGTAGACTTAGTCCAAGCGTATAAAAAAGAGTACGACAGGCCACTGCGCACACTGGAACAACACAGTAAGGAAGGAAAGTAAAAGAGCTCTAACAACAGAAAGGTAACAACAATTCACAAGTGTGGTACTAAAAGCAGAGCATGAAAAGCAAAATAACTGCAGACAACACTGAAATGAAACGGAGTACACTAGTCCACCATCATATAATATGTACAACTATGCCAACATCAAGGGCAACCGTCCATTGACACTAAAGTACAACCACTACAAAAAGTACAGCCTCCCCCAAAAGGTCACACTGCTATGTACATATGTCACATATCAAAAGTACATCTCAACACTCGACCCAACTACCAAGGGACTGCATCAACTGTGTACATCTGCATAAGACCCGTCGTGGAACAAAACACCGCCACTACAATTGTCGCCGGAGTGGCGACTACGACAACCAACTCCTTACCGGCCATGCCTGCATAAGTCCACATCATCTCGACCACGAGCACACAATAGAAGGAGACTAAGTCTGGTCCTGAGGACCCTGACCTGAACCTAAACCACAGATATGGGTCACGTCAGAGCGTGACCAATAGAGGAAACTCAACACACCAAAGACACTACACACATATCACATTTCATCATTTCGTGGTTATTGGTTTGCATTTTATCACATTATGATTTGGAACGTCGTGCTAGAGACTCAAGTACGAGGGCTCAACCTCGTCCCAAAGTAGGGCCGAAAAACTGCACCCGCCAGCTGGTCGGGGATCCCACTCCCCAATGCATCGAGCAAGTGGGTCACACTCCACAATACGTCGTGCGAGTGGAAACTACAGTGCACGGTCAACAGCCACCACTCAGTGCATGGTCAATGACCACCACCAAAAACCAAGCCTCGTCATCGTACTGTCGCTTTTCACGAACGTTTCACCCCATACCCATCCCTTCGCCTAGAGGGCCTACCCGCTTTGAGCGGCACAGACACCTCTGGCCAAGCCTCTTCCCTATGTTTTAGCTACTCAACACATGCCATCACATCTGTACTTTGGTTCTCAACACAACACAATTCCATCACATAGCTCATTTTCACATAAATATGCACATATTTACCTTTTTCGCAATTGCACCAATATTTAACCTTGGGCAACTAAATTAGGGTAGCATGCAACACCATATAACACATATCAGAGGTCTCGTAACATTTCCAGCATCAATTCAAGCATAACACATCACAGTTGAAGCAAAATACCACTTAACTTTTCATTTTCAGCTGCACCTAGGACTAGGATAGAGCACTAAAAGCAGGATTTCTCAAAATTTTAAACTAGACTTGAAAAACAAATGCAAAGGGGGTTGTAGCCCCATATTCTAGCAACTCAAATCCAGAATTCTAGAGCTCAAATCAAAATGGTTGATTTACTATGGATTCTTTACTGCACTGAATTTTAACTGAATCCTGATAGAAATTTGGGGGTTGCAGAGGTCAGTAAATACAGGATGTTTAAAGGCAGAATTTGAAAATCTTGCAGTTGAAGAAAAGTTAGATCTAGTTGTTAGCTTTATAATGAGACCAAGTACATACGTTTTGATGCTGTGGTTCAAAAAATATAGCCAAATTAAAATCGGGTGTTAAAGCTGTAAAAATCAGGACAGTTTGCAGAAATTGATTTTTAGAAATACTTAGAGGCAAAACTGGACTTCGAGCCAGTTAAAGAAAAGTTAGAGGACTGAGAGAAGTACATCATACGAAAATTTCATGAAGAAATACTTTGATTTAAGGGTTAAACAGATCAAAATCAAAATCGGTCAGCATCTCCCCTAAAAGGGCAGATCTATCCTATTTTGTAAATTCTACAAAAAAATACTATTTTGCATAGAAAAATTCTAAAACTTGGTACAGAAGTTAAAATTGAAGTATTGATGCCATTACCACGAAAAATTACCAAATAAATCATTTTGTTAACAATTCCACACATGTATCATAGTATCATTGCCAATGCATGGCATCCCCATAGCCATAGTGCACTCAAATACTCATGGGAAAAGACTCATAAGCCCTCATTTGGCATTTCACACAACCCCCCCTAAATTGCCTTTTTGCGAATATGCCCAAAATTGTGTATAAATGAAAATGTGAGGGGTATCATTGCAAAACTCTTCAATCCCCAATGGCCACCTTGTGTAGTTATCACTAGGGTCTCATTTACATCTCAAGATGGTCATGATAGCCGTGGGACACCATTTCACACTTGCATCCCAATGCGTTGGGGTGCATCTCGATATCTGTGTGCATGATTTGAAGGACGAGTGTGCCCAAGGCTAACTCCATCTTCTAAATACTCATGGTGAGTCCACTTATCATGCTCATGGTGGTGAGGTATGCACGTGTCCGTGCACGAGGTGTGCATAGACCGAACACAAGGTCACTATACATACTACAACCATTGATAGATGCACACACACTCTAGGCACGCTTCCTGATGCACATGAACCCTAATTGACTCAAGTTTCCCCAAAAGGGTCTCATGCCCAATAATGCACAGTCAGCACCCTTATACACCATACGTTAGCCATAGGCACACATGCACACCATAATACTGATACCAGGGTGTGACATACTACCCTCCTTAGAATAAATTCCATCCTCGGAATTTCACAATATACACAACACTAACAAGAGAGTAGAAACAACTATGCTCATCTAGATAGTGATGGGAATCTAGTCCCACCCCAAGTGGTTTGTTTTGATGATGATCACACCAAATGTTGTTAAATTACTAATCATGCTACTTAAGTGTGTATGTTGTGTAATAAGCTAATTAAAGCTCGAAACATACACCGAGAAGAAGAACGATAACTACACACATAGAAGATGAAGATGGATTGAGCTCACATTCCACGTCTACATTCTAAAGCTTTAGCACAAGAGGAGCTCGAAGATGAAGCTCAAAGAATGTGATCAAGCTCAAGCTAAAGAGGAGCTCAAACTCAAGTGAAGCCTATGCAACTAGCTCAAGCTCAACCATAGCTTCAAGTTCTTCATAGAGTCTAGTGTGTCAGTTGTTTTTCATTTTCTTAGGATTACGTCAAAGCCAAATGTTTTTAAACTTGTTTTAAAACTTATTTGAGAGCATACTTTTCATAGAAGCTAAGTTTCAACTTGTATTCAACTACAAACACCCAGTAGTTCACTACCCTGATTTCTGCCTTCTCCCTGAAAAGATACTTTGGTAGTCGACTACCAAAATTAGGGAGTCGACTACCAGTTGTAGCAGATTTTCTCAGAAACACTCTGGGATTCGACTACCAAAGTTAGGGAGTCGACTACCAGCTGTGTGACCAGAATTTCTTGATTCACTCTCTCACTTATTCCTTGCTTGATTTTTGGGCAAAAGTCAAACTTGATTTTGAATCACTTCGAATTCTCTTTTAGCTCTATAAATAGAGACCATATGAGAACATTTTCCTCACCAAATTATTCTTGAGCAAAATTCGTATTCTCTCAAAAGATCGCATCCTTTGCATTGCTCTCAAAGTTCTTTATAGGCAAAACAGTTTTTCAATTTCTGATCTTATTGCTTTTATTCTTTTATAATTATTTTTAAGATCCTTATTATTATTTGGCTATTGCAAATTGGTTTTCAAAATCATTCTCTGTGATTTTTCAAATTCTCAAAGGATTTTTTGAAACATCTAGATTCTAGATCACATTGAATAATTTCATATTCTTTGTGTGATCTAAGAACACATATAGATTCTAGATCACATTGAATAATTTCATATTCTTTGTGTGATCTACGAAGGATTTAAATTCTTTTAGCCAGGTTAAGCACAATTGCAAATTTAATCTTGGCTATAGAATCATTGGGTGTAAAAACCAATCTCCACTAATTCATTGTGGTGTATTGGATTTGATTTTACTTGTAGTCCCTTGGTTATAAGGGTATTCAAAGTCCTCAGATTGTGAGGCAAGAAAAAGTCCTCGGGTTGTAAGGTAGTGAAAATCCTAGACAAGTCTAGGTGGTTGAAAATCCTTGTTGTAGGCAAGGTGGTTGTAATTCCTCTTGGCGGGAGGTGGTTTGTACTATTTATCGATAATAGTGGATTACAGCCCGACAAGAGTTTCGGGGACTGGACGTACCCAGGTTGTGGGGAACCAAGATAAAAATCTTTGTGTTTACGATTGACATTTAATTTACACTAACAAGTTCATTTTTATTATATTTCATTTGTAATCATTTGTTAATTTACTCTTGCTAATTAACTTCATTATTGCAAGTTTATATTCCGCTGTGAGATTTATTCTATTATCTTTACTCCTTTGATCTTTATTGTTTATATATTATCTTATCTATATTTGAAGACCAATCGTATTGATTAAGGACCAAGCGTAGATCACTCTACTTGGTTCCTTAGGCCACATTTGAAGGAAAGTTAGTTTTTGTGTTGTTCATTTGCGAAAAGTTTTTTTTATACAACACTATTCAACCCCCCTTCTAATGTTGGTTGCCATCCACAGGATCCAACACTTGGTATCAAAGAGAGGTTATAGATGGCGTCAACCAATCATTTCCCCGAAGGACAATCTTCCACCAGACCACCACATCTCCACAGATCAAATTATGGATCATGGAAGAATCGGATGCGAATGTACCTTCTCTCTATCTCCTATGATCTATGGACGATAGTGGAGAATCCTTATGAAGAACCCACTCTGGAGGAAGAAAAGTGGACCAAGAAGGAGACGGACAAAGTGTCTGTAAATGCCAATGCGTTGTCCACCCTATATTGCGGCCTTGACACAACGAAGTACAACCGCATCTCCATGGCTACCTCTGCGCACCAAATATGGAAACTCCTTGAGGTAACACATGAAGGTAACCAAAAAGTTAAATTGTCAAAATCTTCTCTTTATGCTGGCAGGTATGAAAAATTTATGATGGAGAAAGACGAGATTTACGGAGATCGTCAACACACTTGTGGGATTGGAAAAGAAGTACACACAAGAGGATCACGTATGCAAGATCCTTAGATCCCTCACTCTCGAATGGCAATCCAAAGCTTCGGTCATTGAAGAAGGAAACGACACTTCAAAGCTAACCTTAGAGGAGCTCATCGGCAATCTAAGAGCGTATGAACTCCAACTGCAAGAATGAAAGACCAAGGAACACGGTGAAAAGAAGAAGAGCCTTGCATTCAAAGCCACATCGGATATGGAGGAGTCCGATGATGAAGTCAATGATGAGATGGAGAACCAAATGGCACTCATCTCCAAAGGATTCAAGAAAATCCTAAAAGCACGTAAGTCCTACAACCGTAAGTTCAATTCCACTAATGATGTTATTTGTTATGAATGAATAGGCCAGGCCACATGAAGAATGAGTGTCCTCTAAAGAAAAACAGAGATAAGTGAACGAAGCCATACAAAGGCAAAAGGCCAAATAGAAAAGCGTTAGTGGCATAGGATAGAAGCGATGATGAAGAGGATTCCGATAGCTCATCATCATCCGAAAATGAAGTAAAAGCAAGCAAAAGGAATTAGAATTCATATATGTGCTTTATGGCACGAGGAGATCCCACGGTAAATTCCTACCATAACTCTAGTGATAGCGATAGTAGCGATGACAAGGAACTTGATTATGAGGAGGAATTTCATAAAATTTATGCATTATATGATGTCTAACTCAAAGAGCTTTTAAATCTCAAAAAGATGCATAAATCTTGTGGTTCTAATTCTATTAATCAAGAGCTAGAAAAGATTAGGGAAGAGAACCTAAAATTGATTAGCAACAATAAAGATTTAATTGAAAAGAATAAGTTGCTCAATGTAGAACTCAAAGACCTAGGAAATAGGTTTAGAGACTTAGACAAGAACATGACCGCCATTAAGGCAAAGCATGATGACTTGGTTAAAAATGTTGCTAGGTTCAATAAAGGTAAAGAAAAATTAGATAGCTTGATTAGATCACAAAAACCCCAATCTAGCAAACATGGCTTAGGTTATAATATGGCCGATCAAAATGCTAGGATCTCTCATCATCAAGCTAGAGTTCCTAAAACTGAAAATGGATATGTCAAATTTTGGATTCCCAAAATTGGAACCGTCCAAATGAAAGACAATTACATTTCTAGTTTTATGAACAATGTTCATTTTTATAGAGATTATAGATTTACTTATGGAAAATCTCAACCCAACTGGGTTTTGTTCTCTCTTGGTTGATGATTACATTATTATGTACGACTAATCCCACGGGCCCACAAAGAAAAGGCACCAAAATTATTTGTTTGATTTTCAGGTACCAAAACTAGAAGGGATTAGTAGAGGAGCTCCCAATGAATCTCTAAATCCATGCAAACATTAAGGGGGAGACCCAACTTCAATGATGCAAACTTTGAGGGGGAGCCTATGTAAATTTTTTTTCAATTGGTATCTATACTATTATATTTTTTATGATGATAAGGGGGAGAAAAAGTAACAAGAAAGCAAAAACATGAATGAATAATAACTGCATCTAACCAGGGGGAGTAAGTACACTTACTTATTGTTTTTATAATCATATTATTCATATGTTTTTCATTTGGGTGTCATCATCAAAAAGGGGGAGAGTGATGGGAATCTAGTCCCACCCCAAAGTGGTTTGTTTTGATGATGATCACACCAAAAGTTGTTAAATTACTAATCATACTACTTAAGTGTGTAGGTTGTGCAATAAGCTAATTGAAGCTCGAAACATACTCCGAGAAGAAGAACTATAACTACACACATAGAAGATGAAGATGGATTGAGCTCACATTCCACGTCTACATTCTAGAGCTTTAGCACAATAGGAGCTCGAAGATGAAGCTCAAAGAATGTGATCAAACTCAAGCTAAAGAGGAGCTCAAACTCAAGTGAAGCTTATGTAACTAGCTCAAGCTTAACCATAGCTTCAAGTTCTTCATTGAGTCTAGTGTGTGAGTTGTTTTTCATTTTCTTAGGATTATGTCAAAGCCAAGAAAGAATATGCACACACAAAATGATTTTCTAAAAATTTTTAAACTTGTTTTAAAACTTATTTGAGAGCATACTTTTCATAGAAGCTAAGTTTCAACTTGTAGTCAACTACAAATACCCAGTAGTTTACTACCCTGATTTCTGCCTTATCCCTGAAAAGATACTCTGGTAGTCGACTCCCAAAGTTAGGGATTCGACTACCAGTTGTAGCAGATTTTCTCAGAAACACTCTGGGATTCGACTACAAAAGTTAGGGAGACGACTACCAGCTGTGCGACCAGAATTCCTTGATTCACTCTCTCACTTATTCCTTGCTTGATTTTTGGGCAAAAGTCAAACTTGATTTTGAATCATTTCGAATTCTCTTTTAGCTCTATAAATAGAGACCATATGAGAACATTTTCCTTACCAAATTATTCTTGAGCAAAATTCGTATTCTCTCAAAAGATCTCATCCTTCTCATTGCTCTCAAAGTTCTTTATAGCCAAAACGGTTTTTCAATTTCTGATCTTATTGCTTATATTCTTTTATAATTATTTTTAAGATCATTATTATTATTTGGATATTGCAAATTGGTTTTCAAAATCCTTCTCTTTGATTTTTCATATTCTCAAAGGATTTTTTGAAATATCTAGATTCTAGATCACATTGAATAATTTCATATTCTTTGTGTGATCTAAGAATACATATAGATTCTAGATCGCATTGAATAAATTCATATTCTTTGTATGATCTACGAACGATTTAAATTCTTTTAGCCACATTAAGCACAATTGCAAATTTAATCTTGGCTATAGAATTATTGGATGTAAAAACCAATCTCCACTAATTCATTGTGGTGTATTGGATTTGATTTTACTTGTAGTCCCTTGGTGATAAGGGTATTGAAAGTTCTCGGATTGTGAGGCAAGGAAAAGTCCTCGGGTTGTGAGGCACGCGAAAATCCTAGACAAGTCTAGGTGGTTGAAAATCCTTGTTGTAGGCAAGGTGGTTGTAAATCCTCTTGGCGGGAGGTGGTTTGTACTATTTACCGGTAATATTGGATTAAAAGCCCGATGATCACTCCATATTTTACACATTTTTCTGCATGTTTGCATGCCATTTAGATCGCTCAAATCGTATTTTTCACGTTTATTCGACAATATTGCGATGCTTTTCACGATTTGTTGTTTTTGTCGTATTTCAGGAGATTTGGAGCGATTTGGAGTGATTCTAAGATGCACCTACTCCGGAGTGTCACCGACGACTCTCTTGGGGGAGGTATTTTGCTGTTGGAGAGGAGTGGAAGGAGAAAGAACGTCGTAGGAGCGACGAGGAGGCGAAGATATGAAGTTTGGGCATTTTTAGCACTTCACTCGGCCGAGTGAAGGAGTCACTCGACCGACCATAAGAAGCCCGCTCGGCCGGCCAGATCAGACATGCAACAGGCATGCACTCGGCCGAGCATCGCCATGCCACTCGGCCAAGCACCGAGTCACCCACCGCCCGAGTGGAGCCAAGACGACGGCATCAAAAATCACCAACTCTCTGTTTTCCGTCAGTCTGCTCCGATGACCCACTCGGCCGAGTGAAGAAAGCGACGTCTGCCCGAGTGACGGAAGGCCGTCCGCCTGAGTGAGCTCCGAGGAGACGACCCCCGAGACCCCCAACTCTCTGTTTTTGTACAGGGTTCGTCACTTGGCCGAGTGACATTTGTCACTGGGCCGAGTGAGCCGCGCTGCCTGTAGCGAAAACTGCGGATTTAAGGCTGCACAAGGGCATTTTCGTCAGGGTTTTTTGGGCAATTTTGGGGGGTATTTAACCCCAGTTTTTAACCTAGTTTAAGGGAGATTTTTCATAACTTTTTGCAGCTTTTTAGATTAACTATTTAGGGATTAGATTTAGCTTGAAGGGAGGAGAGAAAAGTGAGATTTTGTTGGATGCTAGCTTGTTCTTCATTGGTTTGTATTTCTCTCCCTCAAAAACTCAATTTTTATTGATATTCTGAATATTGCTATGAATTCCATGGATTTTATTTGCGAATTTATATTGCATTCTATTATGAATTGTGAGTAGTTCATCGTCTTAGGGCGTAGGGATGAACCCTACGAGCCTAATTTCGAAATTGTGATGAATTGGTGAAACTATTGCTAGGATTGATTAGGGTTAGTTTGGGATTGCTATAATACAGATAGCTAGGGATTCATATCGATTGGGATTTGCAAGAGATTAGATCCCGATTCGATAGGAAGCCCTAGGTATTCGAATTGGGTTGCAATTGAATTCCTCCGGAATCGGTTTGCAAGAGATTGGACCGAAACTAGGGTTTTCCGATTGCAATTCTATACCAATACCAGTTTGCAAGAGATTGGATGGGTAGGAACTATCCCAACCTTGGTCGTAGCTCGAGTTTGCACGAGAGTGGGCTCGAGATGCGATTGAACGTTGATGTTGTTCTTCACGCTAGTTTGCCTAGGTTAGGGTTTGCAAGAGATTGGACCCTACCCTAGGTTGGCTATAGACCAGCAATACCGCGAGAGCGTGAGCTTGGTTCCACATTTAGTTGCACCTATTTCACCCAGTTTTCAAGTCTAGCAATTGTGAAACCTACGTGTCACAATGATGAGATACGGCAAGTAGCGGGGATTCCCTATCCCCTAAGCGTCTTTATTAATTTGTTAATTCTTCTATACATTTGAACGACTGTGACCGCACATTTGCGAACATCTTTCGACCTTTCCTATAGCCAGGCGATTCGAAGAAGACACTGTTATTAGGCCTCCCTGTGTTCGATACCCGCTCGCCGCTACACCGTGCGCTTGCGGTAAGACTACGATCGTCACCGCTCCGGGACGTGTATCCGGGACGCGATCAAGTTTTTGGCGCCGTTGCCGGGGACGGCATTTTGTCAGAGTTTGATTTGGATCACCCGGTCATTTCTCTTCAATTTCTTTCTTTATTACTTCATTCTTTTCTAACTCTGTTTACAGCCCCATTTTGCAATCCCTCCCGAAATTTTCCACGAAAATCTTAACAGGTGAAATGGGGGATGCAATTCCAATGACTGAGTCTGGTCAGGGAGATGATGAATCTTTTGCGGAGCTCCTCAAGGAACTTATTGATGAGGTCTACGCTACCAGAGCTTTTGCTATTAATATCGAGGACCCCGTCGAACAACTGTTTGCTAGCTTCGTGATGGATCAAATCTCCCCGGATGGGACTATTGGGGGCGATATCAGAGTTGATGTGAGGGACGACAAGCTATATTTTGAAGGCGATAGAACATGTGTCGAAGAGTACTACACTCCCGAGGAATACTTCGAACAAACCGATACTCAGGGAGATACACTCTATGACCCCCACTCTTGCATTTATGAATCTGCTGACGTATTTCTTGATCTCAGGAATGAACCGGAGCAAGGTGGTGGTCCTATCGATGCAAGCGCGGAATCGGAGAGCGTCTATTCCGATGCACCGTCCTCACTAGGAAGCGAGTCTGAGCCTCCACTCGAGAGTGAGCTAAATTCAGATGTGGAAGGAGAAGCCAAATTCACACAAGATGACGAAGCAAAGGGTACGACACCCTTTGAGGTAGAGCTTAAACAATTACCGCCGAATCTAAGGTATGCTTTCTTGGGTAGTAAATTGACCTTCCCGGTGATTGTAAATGCCCACCTTGGCCAAGACCAACTTGAAAAATTATTAGAAGTTCTTAGGGATCACAAGGATGTCCTTGGTTACACAATCTCTGATCTTAAGGGAAGAAGCCCTAGGCTATGCACGCATAGGATCCACTTGGAAAACACTGAAGCCTCTTCTATTGAGCCTCAAAGGTGGTTGAACCCGAATATGAAAGAGGTAGTGAAAAAGGAAATCCTAAAATTGCTTGAGGCCGGTATTATTTATCCTATCTCCGACAGTAGGTGGGTTAGCCTTGTTCACGTCGTCCCCAAGAAAAGGGGGGATGACTGTTATAAAAAATGATAAAGGAGAGCCCATTTCTACACGCACTGTCACGGGATGGCGAATGTGCATTGATTATAGGAAACTAAATAAATACACCCGAAAGGACCATTACCCATTGCCCTTCATTGATCAAATGCTTGAACGCCTAGCTAAACATAAATACTTTTGTTATTTGGATGGGTATTCGGGGGTTTTCCAAATCACTTTGCATGAAGATGACCAAGAAAAGACCACTTTTACTTGTCCCTATGGTACCTATGCCTACCGTAGGATGCCCTTTATTCTTTGTAATGCTCCCGCCACCTTTCAGAGATGTATGACATCCATATTTTCCGATTACATTGAAAATATTATGGAAGTTTTTATGGATGATTTTTCGGTTTATGGAAGCGAGTTTGATTCTTGTTTGGTTAATCTTACTAAAGTCCTTAAAAGGTGCCAACAAAATAATCTAACTCTAAATTGGGAGAAATGTCACTTCATGGTCACGGAAGGTATAGTTATTGGGCACCTTGTCTCCTCGAGAGGAATTGGGGTAGATTAGGCAAAGATTGAGGTAATCGAGAAACTCCCTCCTCCTATTAATGTCAAGGGCATTAGAGGCTTTCTTGGTCATGCGGGGTTTTACCGCCGCTTTATCAAGGATTTCGCCTTGATTGCCCGACCTTTTACTTCCTTGCTTGCTAAAGATGCTCCGTTTGTTTTTTCAAGTGAATGCTTGCAAGCCTTCAATACATTGAAGGAGGCACTAATTTCTGCGCCCATCATCCAGCCACCGGATTGGAGCCTTCCCTTTGAACTCATGTGTGATGCAAGTGACCAAGCAATTGGAGCGGTATTGGGGCAAAGGAAAGATAGGAAGCTTCATGCAATATTCTATGCAAGCAAAACGTTGGATGACGCACAGAAAAATTACACAACTACGGAGAAAGAGCTTCTAGCGGTCGTGTACTCCATTGAAAAGTTCCGCTCATATCTCCTTGGATCCAAGGTAATTTTCCACACCGACCATGCGGCATTGAAGTATCTCCTGAACAAGAAAGAGGCAAAACCTAGGTTGATTAGGTGGATACTTCTATTGCAAGAATTTGATTTGGAAATCAGAGATAAGAAGGGCACGGACAACGTTGTGGCGGACCATTTGTCTAGACTTATTCGTGACAAGGAGGACGAAAGTTTGCCCATTGATGACTCCTTTGTTGATGAGAGGCTATACGCCATAAGGCCCGGGGAAGTTCCTTGGTATGCGGACTATGTCAATTACTTGGCTTGTGGGATTAAACCTAGCGGGATGCCGACACAGCAAAAGAGGAGGTTTATGCATGAGGTCCGTAGCTATTTCTGGGAAGACCCGTACCTCTTTAAGATATGCAAGGATGGGGTTATCCGGAGATGTATCTCTAAGGAGGAGGCCACCTCCATCATCTTGCATTGCCATGGTATGCCCTGCGGGGGTCATCACGCCGCTTCAAAGACTACCGCTAAGATATTATAGAGTGGATTCTTTTGGCCAACCATGTTCAGAGACATGCATGACTTCGTCAAGGCGTGCGATAGATGCCAACAAACCGGGAATATTTCGAAACGAAATGAGATGCCAATGAAGCCCATTCTTGAGATTGAGCTCTTTGATTGTTGGGGAGTGGACTTCATGGGACCATTTAACAAGTATATCTTGTTGGCCGTGGACTACGTTTCCAAATGGGTAGAAGCCATCGCAACCCCTACCAATGACGCAAGGGTTGTCTCAAAGTTTTTCAAGCAGAATATTTTCCCGCGCTTTGGAGTGCCCCGTACTTTGATAAGCGACGGAGGAAGTCACTTTATAGAAAACAAATTTGAAGCTATGTTGAAGAAGTACGGGGTAAACCATAGGATTGGCATGGCCTACCACCCTCAAACGAGCGGACAAGTGGAAGTTTCAAATAGAGAAATCAAGCAAATTCTTGAAAAAACCGTAGATCGATCTAGAAAAGATTGGTCCATGAAGCTAAACGATGCCCTATGGGCGTATCGCACGGCCTTTTGAACTCCTATTGGCACCAAGCCGTTCCGACTAGTCTATGGGAAGGCTTGTCATCTACTGGTGGAGTTGGAGCACCGCGCGTATTAGGCCATCAAGACCCTCAATTATGACTATAAGAGTGCGGCGGTAAGGCGACTCTTGGACATCAATGAGCTTGACGAAATTAGAAGAGATGACTACGAGAGCTCAAGAATTTACAAAGAGAGGACCAAGATTCTCCACGACGCCCGCATAACCGTCACGGACTTCAAGGTCGGAGACAAGGTCTTGCTATATAATTCCCGACTCTGACTATTCCCAGGGAAGTTGAGGTCACGGTGGTCCGGACCTTTCACCATCAAGCGCATACAACCGGGAGGAGCATTTGAATTGGAAGGGAAAGACGGAGCCACTTTCAAGGTGAATGGGCAACGTCTAAAGCAATATTCCGAAGGAGTCCCTATGGGCGAGGTAAATAGAATATATCTACTCAAGGGACGGCCGGAGACCTTTCATACCTCCTTGATGAGGTCATTGAAGAGTCGATCCCCCATTCCATCGGCGCACCCCACGAAGATAGCTTCGAAGAAGGCCTAGACTTAGCCTAAGAAGAGAAGATGGAGCACTCCCCCGATATCTCCATGGTAATTGATGATTGCGACGCTGATGTCGTAAGAATACGAGAGCTCTGCAAGCTCTTGAAGTTGAGGACTCCAAAGAAGGCTTCACCGATACGAAAATCGGTGTCACCGGTGAAGAGGAAGACCGGAGCAAGCTCTAGCTTGGGGGAGCCACCCCCCAACATTGCCCATGACGGAGGGGCACTGAGGAAGACCTCACACCACCATGATCCAAATCCGAGTGGTCTTCCAAGCAAGTTCGACGGGTGCATCTCGTATGCACCCAACATCAAGCGTTAATTGAAAATCATTAGGGGTCGAGCTCAAGACCTTAAACGAGCGCTTGTCGGGAGGCAACCCGATGGTTATCGCGTTTTTCTATTTTTGGTTTTTATTTTTTGTTTTAGATTTTATTAGTGTTTTTGAGTCGTTCGCCCGAAAATTTTTGACAACGGGTCCTATTTTCTTTGACAGGAGAGGAGAACGGGATATCTATCATATGGAGGATGACTAAGGCAAAGAAGAGCGCTCCAGGAATGCGCTCAAGGCTTAGGAGAAGGAAGAAATCAACTGGAGAAAGAAAAAACAGAGACTATAGCCAAAACGGAGCATCACAGCAGAAAACAGGGCCTCACTCAGCCGAGTACCTTAGCCACTCGGCTGAGCAATCAACATCGTCCGCCCGAGTGGCGCACCAACGAGGGAAGTCTGTTGCACCCAACTCTCTGTTCTTTTTTCGATTTCAGAATAAATTACCACTCGGCCGAGTATATATCTTCACTCGACCGAGTGAAACTGATACGCTCATAGGGCGAAAATTGCAGAGTAGCTTGTGCCACTCGGCCGAATGGACTTTTTCCACTCGGTCGAGGGTGGCCAAGCCACTCGGCCGAGTCGTAAGCAGCGAGGAGTTTTTAAAATAATTTCGTTACGATCACTCGGCCGAGTGACATAGTCACTCGGCCGAGTCGTAACTAATTCTATATAAGCAGACGCGGGCTCGATGCGGAATTTGAAACGTCATTCCCCCAAATTGCCCGAGCCCGCGTGCGATCGCCCCTCGCTCGCCCGCTGCCGCCTCCCACTCGCCCGACCGCCACCTCGACCGCCCGACCGCCGACGGCCGAGCGCTGACCGTCGACCGCCCGAGTACCCCGACCGCCGACGACTCCCTCACCGCTGGCCGACCTCCGGCAATCTTGGGGAGCTTAGGGGAGCTTGGGGAGCTTAGGGGAGCTTCTGGGACGCGCTTTTGGCTTAGAGGAGGCGGCATCTTTGCACGCATCCGCTGATTTGCTCTCGCGACGTGTTCAGGTACCATCGTTCTATTTATTTTGGCACACCGTGTTTTACTTGTTGGGTGAGCACTCGGGGTGCACATGCTGCCCCGAACACGACCACGCACTAGGAGAGCTTCCGCCAAGCGGAAGCGGCTGGATGATGCCGGCCCCTCCCACGAGATGGAGGACTCTCCTCCGCCTACACCACCTCACCCCACACAGCCACAGCCTGCCGATCCAGCACACCCACAGCCACTTCCAGCCGAGCCCCCACACCCACAGCCACCACCGGCTCCTATCGTCGGGCCGCTGGGTATTACGTTTCGAGACGACGCACATCACGTCGCTTTTGAGCGTATCGCCCAGCACTCGATAGTGCCCTCCAGGTTCGCACACCTTGCAGACCTAGACTGCCTGGGGGTACTTGAGGGCATGCTCACGTTGTACGACAACGTGGGTTGGCGAGACTTTCTTTCCGTGTCGGCGGACACCTACGTCCGTCCGACACTCGAGGTGCTCAGCTCGATCGCCCGGACCGCTGAGGGATGCTCATTCTGACTCATGGATCGAGAGTGTCAGATCACTTTCGATATGCTTAGGGCATTCTTTCAGTGGCCCGCAGTCCCCACACCCGACCGAGCCTACGCCCCCACACACATCCCTCCCCCATCCTTCGATTCACACGCCTTCTGGACCCGGATCACAGGTTTACCACCGGCCTTTGACCCTAGTAGGGCCAAGGCCTCGGCCATAGTCCACCCCTGCCTCCGCATAGCACAGCGCCTTATGGCGACCACCTTTTTGGCGAGGTACGAGCCTGGGACGATGTCGACGCCTGAGCTCTATATGCTCTACGCGATGACTCGCCCCAGAGTTCTAGATAGAGATGGAGTTACGTTGGTCCACGCCGTTGAGATTGACGTCGCGAGCAGGTTTTTGGACCGCATCATCGTATCGGTGGGCGCTCGCTCCCTGATATGTTGCGGCGGTCTGATCACCCTGCTGGCCCTGATGACCGGCGAGGACCTTCCGGCTGACCTGCGACGAGCCCCGGGCCCCACTGCACTTTCGATACATGTCATGGCCTGGATGAAGATGCTTCGTCCGCATGGTCAGCGGCACTGGGTATGGTTGCACGGTCCGTACGGTGCTGACTACATGATCCTTTCGAGCCCCGCTCGGACACACTTAGGACCAGCACATGACGACTGGCTTCCGAGGATGGATCTCCTGATCCCCGCCGCCTATGTGCTAGAGGCCGAGGGAGCTGAGCCTGCACCACCTGCACACCCTGCACCGCCAGCTGACCCTGTGTTCCCTCAGCCATAGCCTGCACTTTCTGCCGCTCCCGACACTTCTGTCCCCACTTCTGCCAGTGTCGGGAGTACACTTGCTGAGCCTACGCCCACCACGTCTACCACTGCCACCACCACTGTTGTGCCCTTGTCGGTTGAGCCACTCACCTCTCTGCTACCCGAGCATCCACCCACCATACTTGAGAGCGGCGAGCCTTCTTTCGCTTCTGTCATGGAGACCATGACCAGTATGATCTCCGCTGGGATTTCACCTTTTGGACCCCACACTTCCTCCCCAGCAGTCGACCCTTCTGTCTCCACCGTAGTCGTTCTATCTGAGAGTGTCATGACGTCTGTCCCCACTTCTGTGTCACTGACCTCTCTTGCCGCCTCGTCACCGATTTTGTCTTCCACTCCCACTGCTGCTGCTTCCACCTCACACCAGCCTGCGTCCTAGCCTCGCACTGAGGCTGGGCATCCACTGTTGAGCACAACACCCTTACCACCCATGCCTGCTATCCCGATCACCTGCACCACCCGTATTAGACAGCCCCGACCAGCTCAGCCTAGACCTGTCCGTCCCTCCGCTCCACCACCCCCTGACGCCTTAGTTCAGAGCGTTCGCACTCTTGAGGGGGGGTTGAGTGGACTCCTGGGTGATTTTAGGGCTTTGTCTTCCACAGTCACCGCCATGCAGCACCGCCTCGAGCTACTTCCCAGCATTCACTATTGCTTGACCCAGATCCTCGAGCGACTGCCACGACCACCACCCACCCAGCAGACTATTCCACGCCCACCCCCACCCCCACCCCCACCTCCGCCTCAGGACGGAGATGGCGCAGCACCACCAGCTTAGGCACACCCTTGATGCCTCCGATTTTTTCATGTTATGCTGCCCATTCTCTGCTTGGTCCTGATGATTTCTGCCCACCCCCCCCCTCCCCTCACTATTTTTTGTCCACTTTTTGATCATATCATTCTATATCCTTTTTCGGGAGTGCGAGAGAGTATTTTTGGTGACACACACATTTTTGCATCACTCTTATCCTTGCATTCATCACATTAGCATCATATTTTTCATTTTGTTCTTTTTATTTCTTTTTATCATGCATGCATACCCACCCCCCTCCCATTACACGTCTCTCGGTGTGCTACACTTCGCACATTGAGGACACTATGCACTTTAGCTTGGGGGAGTGAGTTCTCACGCTTTTTGCTTTTGTCACCTTTTATTTTTAGTTTTCCCACGTTTTTCCACTTTATCACTCACTTTTTCGTTTTTTTTACCATGCATCACTTTTTTCTTATTTTTCTTGTGTGTTGCATTGTAAATAGTTTTTATCTTCATTTATCTTTATTTCTTTCATCTTTTGCTAGAGATGACTTTTCTGTGATGATGATGACGTGGTGTTAGCTTTTCTCTATATGCATGCTATACTTGTCATGTCATAGCGTTTTTATTTCTGATATCATATGCTATGTTCTGCTTTGCATTTAGAAATAGTAACCCACTCTCTTTTGGTGTATGAAAATGGATGAAATTCTATTATTAGCTAATGTCTGATGATTTATATGTATGCTATCGTAGAAAACACACCAAGATTCACGCATTGATGCTTATATCTGGAGTACTGCTTTCCTTTCTCTCATATCACTTCTTATTGCATGACTTATACTTTTCACTTCGGGTTGATTGAATTGTTGCTAGCAATGATAAATCTGGATTAGTTTACTTTTTGAGATTAAACTGAGTAGATTATATTACCCTGCTGAAGTTGTCATGCACGTCCTATAGAGTGAACTGAGAGATACATTTATTTCTTTCTCCACATATCTTAAACATTATTTCTCTATTTTAAATTCATTGGTGAATCTCCCCTTAGCGATTCTATTATTGGCATTCTCCCGTTATTAAAATCACATGCCCCAAATTCTCCAAAATCCAAAGAATAAAAATCCTTGTATATCCTTCTCTTTGATTTAGGATCATTGTGCTTATATGAAAAAAAAGAAAAAAAAGAAAAAAAAGGAAAAAAAAAGAAAATAAAAAAAAGAGAGATTTGAGAATAAGAAAAGAAAAGAGGAAAGTAGTTCGAAAGCGATCCCATCTCATATACTTTGTCTCTTTCTTCCCTCTTTTGTTTTATTTTTGACTCTTGGAGCTTCATAAAAATGGGGATGTAAATATCGTTTTGTATATGCCGCCACGTTTATAGATAAGCTTGGGGGAGAGAATCCAATGATGTGTGAGAGAGTGACTACTTGACGGTGCATGACGACCTAGGCTAAGTAATATTTTATACTCGGTGAGATTGCTAAAGTTTCACGAAATCCAGAAATCTACGCTTAGCATTCATTTCATGAAAACCGCATTTTTTCTATTCTTACTACTCTATCATGTGATATCTCATATACTCCCTATAGAAAGCATTCAATTGAAAAGTGTGTGATCTAAGATATTGTATACCGCTTTAGATGCTTCAGACGATGTTAATCTTAGAATTATTCCATTTTTCATGCTATATCGATATTCTTGGGTTTTCTATTTCAAATGCATCATTAAACTATGGTATCAAAATAAAAGACTTTGACATGTGTTTTATATTCGATGCATGCTATATGAGTAAGCAAAACCCACGTCCTGAGAAAAACGATCTAGCAACTTCCCTCTTCGTTTTCTATTTTGTTTTTCGTTTCCGTTTTCCGCCTTTCCGCCGTTTTCTTTATCTTTATCCACCGGGTTCGCTTTTTTACTTATCTTCCTCAAGGACGAGTAAGAGGTAAGCTTGGGGGATTTATATCACTCCATATTTTACACCTTTTTTCTGCATGTTTGCATGCCATTTAGATCGCTCAAATCGTATTTTTCACGTTTATTCGACAATATTGCGATGCTTTTCACGATTTGTTGTTTTTGTCGTATTTCAGGAGATTTGGAGCGATTTGGAGTGATTCTGAGATGCACCTACTCCGGAGTGTCACCGACGACTCTCTTGGGGGGTATTTTGCTGTTGGAGAGGAGTGGAAGGAGAAAGAACGTCGTAGGAGCGACGAGGAGGCGAAGATATGAAGTTTGGGCATTTTTAGCACTTCACTCGGCCGAGTGAAGGAGTCACTCGGCCGACCATAGGAAGCCCGCTCGGCCGGCCAGATCGGACACGCAATAGGCGTGCACTCGGCCGAGCATCGCCATGCCACTCGGCCGAGCACCGAGTCACCCACCGCCCGAGTGGAGCTAAGACGACGGCATCAAAAATCACCAACTCTCTGTTTTCCGTCAGTCTGCTCCGATGACTCACTCGGCCGAGTGAAGAAAGCGACGTCCGCCCGAGTGACGGAAGGCCATCCACCCGAGTGAGCTCCGAGGAGACGACCCCCGAGACCCCCAACTCTCTGTTTTTGTACAGGGTTCGTCACTCGGCCGAGTGACATTTCTCACTCGACCGAGTGAGCCGCGCTGCCTGTAGCGAAAACTGCGGATTTGAGGCTGCGCAGGGGCATTTTCGTCAGGGTTTTTTGGGCGATTTTGGGGGGTATTTAACCCCAGTTTTTAACCTAGTTTAAGGGAGATTTTTCATAACTTTTTGCAGCTTTTTAGATTAACTTTTTAGGGATTAGATTTAGCTTGAAGGGAGGAGAGAAAAGTGAGATTTTGTTGGATGCTAGCTTGTTCTTCATTGGTTTGTATTTCTCTCCCTCAAAAACTCGATTTTTATTGATATTCTGAATATTGCTATGAATTCCATGGATTTTATTTGCGAATTTCTATTGCATTCTATTATGAATTGTGAGTAGTTCATCGTCTTAGGGCATAGGGCTGAACCCTACGAGCCTAATTTTGAAATTGTGATGAATTAGTGAAACTATTGCTAGGATTGATTAGGGTTAGTTTGGGATTGCTATAATACGGATACCTATGGATTCATATCGATTGGGATTTGCAAGAGATTGGATCTCGATTCGATAGGAAGCCCTAGGTATTCGAATTGGGTTGCAATTGAATTCCTCCGGAATCGGTTTGCAAGAGATTGGACCGAAACTAGGGTTTTCCGATTGCAATTCTATACCAATACCAGTTTGCAAGAGATTGGATGGGTAGGAACTATCCCAACCTTGGTCGTAGCTCGAGTTTGCACGAGAGTGGGCTCGAGATGAGATTAAACGATGATGTTGTTCTTCACGCTAGTTTGCCTAGGTTAGGGTTTGCAAGAGATTGGACCCTACCCTAGGTTGGCTATAGACCGGCAATAGCGCGAGAGCGTGAGCTTGGTTCCACATTTAGTTGCAACTAGTTCACCCAGTTTTCAAGTCTAGCAATTGTGAAACCTACGTGTCACAATGATGACATACGGCAAGTAGCGGGGATTCCCTATCCCCTAAGCGTCTTTATTAATTTGTTAATTCTTCTATACATTTGAACGACTGTGACCGCACATTTGCGAACATCTTCCGACCTTTCCTATAGCCAGGCGATTCAAAGAAGACACTGTTATTAGGCCTCCCTGTGTTCGATACCCGCTCGCCGCTACACCGTGCGCTTGTGGTAAGACTATGATCGTCGTCGCTCCGGGACGTGTATCCGGGGCGCGATCACCCGACAAGGGTTTCGGGGACAGGACGTACCCAGGTTGTGGAGAACTAGGATAAAAATCTTTGTGTTTGCGATTGACATTTACTTTACACTAACAAGTTCATTTTTATTATATGTCATTTGCAATCATTTGTTAATTTACTCTTGCTAATTAAATTCATTATTGCAAGTTTATATTCCGCTGTGAGATCTATTCTATTATCTTTACTCCTTTGATCTTTATTGTTTATATATTATCTTATCTATATTTGAAGACCAATCGTGTTGATTAAGGACCAATCGTAGATCACTTTACTTGGTTCCTTAGGAAACATTTGAAGGGAAGTTATTTTTTGTGTTGTTCATTTGTGAAACGTTTTTTTATACAACACTATTCAACCCCCCTTCTAGTGTTGTTTGCCATCCACAAGATCCAACAAATATATCTCTATACATGGTACATACGAAACACGAGTCCACTGAGATACATTGATGCATCATCATTACACAAATAGATACGGATATTTGTCATGCATCTCATCTTCTCTTTCCCACGTGGACTCTCTAGGTGATTCTCGCTGCCACATGACTCTCACCAAATTCACTGCCTTGTTTCGTAGCGTCTTCTGCCTCTTATCCAGAATTGCCACGGGGTGTTGCTCATACGTCAAGTCTGGGCCTATCTCCAACTCCACATGATCCACAATCTGGCTAGGGTCTCCTACAAACCCACGGAGTTGTGACACGTGAAACACGTCATGGACTCCTTCTAGTTCTGGAAGAAGTATCAATCGATACGCCACATCACTCATACGAGCTACAATCTCAAACGGTCCCACATATCTCGGACTCAACTTCCCTTGATGTCCGAAACGGATCGTACCATGAATCAGTGAGATCTTCACAAACACAAATTCACCTGGTTGAAATTCCAGTGGTCTTCTCTTGGTATCAGTCCAATGCTTATAACGATCCTGAGCAATCCGAAGATTCTCCCAAACAGTTTGCACAACATCAACGGCTTCAACTATCATATCAGGTCCCAACATCTCACGATCACTCAGATCATCCCAATTAAGTGGTGACCTACACTTCCATCCATACAATGCTACAAATGGAGCCATCCCTGATACTCGCTTGATAACTGTTGTTGTATGCGAACTCAACCAAGTGCAAATGATCCTCCCAGGATCCCTGAAACTCCAACATACATGCACTAAACATATCTTCCAAGATTTGGATAACACGTTCTGACTGGCCGTCTGTCGAGGGTGGTATGCTGTACTAAAATTGAGATTGGTTCCCAAACTCTTCTACAGACCCTTCCAGAAATGAGATGTAAATCTCGAGTCTCGATCTGATACAGTACAAATGGGAACTCCATGCAATCTCACAACTTCTTCCATAATCTCCTTGCCAATGATTCTGTCGACTGACCAACACGAAAAGGAATAAAGTGCGCTGACTTCGTCAAGCGATAAACTATTACCCATACCGCATCATGACCTTTCGGCATGCGAGGTAAGCCAGTCACAAAATCCATGATCACATGTTTCCATTTCCACTCTGGTATAGGAAGAGGTTGCAACAGCAGTTCTCTGATGTTCAGCTTTCACCTGCTGACATATAATACACGCCGCTACACTTCGAGCCACTGCATGTTTCATTCCATGCCACCAGAAATATTGGCGCAAATCTCGATACATCTTGGTCCCTCCAGGATGAATAGAATATGGTGAACTATGAGCCTCCTTCAACAACTCATCCCGAGTGGCACCTGCTGGTACACACACTTGGTCTCCAAATCTCAAGGAACTATCCTCATGGATATGGAAATCTATCCGAAGACCAGCCTCAACTTGTCCACGAATCAACTGCAATTTCTGATCTTCCAATTGGGCTGCCTTAATCCTATCCACCAAGTCTGATCGGACCTGCAAACCCATATCCACTGTTCGCTCACCCAGAAGCACTACCTCTATTTCCATCTGTCTGACTGCCCATCAAAGTTATGGTTGCACTGTCAACCTTACTATAGCAGGCAATCTACTCAAAGCATCCAGGACTACATTAACCTTTCCAGGGTGATATTGGAGATCAATATCATACTCGGCCATCAACTCCAATCATCTTCTCTGCCTCATATTAAGCTTCTGTTGCGTGAAGACATATTTCAAACTCTTGTGATCGGTATAGATCTTGACACGCTCACCTGTCACGCCCTGCTTCCCAAAAAGGACGGAGGCGAAGCGTGACTAAGGCCCGCTTAGGCCGGGGCTGAGAGCCCAGACCCAATAAGCGTCTGTGGTATTCCAAACGAAGAAACGGGTCCCTGCATGTTAGTACGGAACAACAAAAGTACTAAAAAGAGATATCATTTCATTTTATTCCAAAAATATCATCCAAGGTACTGAGAGTCTAAAAATGCCCGAAGGGCTACAACTGCAGAAAACGGGAACCACTGGTGCAAGCACCCAACATAGTCAAGAAAACAAAAGGTGCTACACACCCAATCTAAACTGGAACAGAAACTCTGGAACAGCAACGAGAGGCCTCTAACTCTGGTCCTCCTTTGGATCGTACTCCGTATCAACGTCCTCCGGCTCTCCGTCTGCTGGCAAGTCCGCCTCGTCGACGTACTCTGGCTCAACACCTGACGTACATCACCAAAAGAAGGAACTGTACGTCAGGTAAGGTCTACAAAAAAGGGTTAGACCAAACTGCAAGTGTATCAACTTTTAGACAATGATTTACTGGTTGATTAGCATGCTAGGGCTATAACTGAGTAACAAAAAGAAGTAACACAGCAAGAAAGTAAAGCATAGCAAGTAGTAGTCATAGCGTGTGCTACCAACTACGGGACTAACCTACAGGTGTCAAGACAAGTCGGGACGTGACGGGACAAGACGAGACAAGACAAGTGAGACACGAAAGGGTTCACGCCTTACGGTTCGAGGGGGATCAGACCCTCTTGCCGTGCGCACGCTCAACCCAACCCCAAACCCTAAGGATGACAAGACAAGACAATCACGACAAGGGATCACTCGCTCTAGCTTGGTGAGTGCCCTATTGCCCTCTAGGCTGTGTATCAGTACAAGGGATCACTCTCTCTAGCTTGGAGAGTGCCCAATTGCCCGCAGGCTGTGTATCAGTACAAGGGATCACCCACTCACTAGTGAGTGCCCTATTGCCCACAGGCTGTGCAAGACGGGACGGGACGTGACAAGACGGGAAGGGTTATTCTAGGGTGTCCACACACACGCACACACATGATAGCCCTACGATATCAATAGTTGTTGTTGTCAGGCTCAGACTTCGTCGTCAAGTCTGAGCCGTCAGGGGTCATCCCGGATGCTATCATTTCACGTCCGGTTCTATTTGTTCACAGTTATTAGTTCTAACCATCTAAGGCCTAAGCACGACCAAAAGTGCAAGTGGATACACTTGCCTACGATGGCGAGTGTGTCGTCCTCCCGAAGCGTCTCGTCCAAGCGTCTCGTCCACGGAAGTCCGTCTGAAACAGTGCCGTGGCGACGGTGTCAGGTCTCAATTTCATCAAATCCTATTAGGGTTCGTTTCTAGGTTATCGGGACTATCCTATTCGTCAAAATTCACTTTTGATGTTTCAGCCTAATCGACGATCTAATCCTATGTGCACAGTCAACAAAGTCCATTCGTCGATTCTAGATTTGTACAACGTTTTACTGGTGCTGGAAAATAAATTTTAGTTCAAATTGTCGACTTTTAGTTTAGGGTTCAATCAGCTATTGTGGGGGTTTCTACGAGTTCGGGGGACCAACCTTTACTGGGGTTCGTCGTAGAATGGAAGTCGTGTCTGAACGGAGAATTCCTCAGCATCAAATCTGGTCCACGCACGATTTCCCAAAAGCTGAAACTTGCGACGAAGGCCTACGACGTGTCGTAACGTCGTAGATGGCAAATCCGCGAAGTAGCACACCCAAGTGGGGCCCACAGCAGTGCTAGGGTCAATGGGGGACCCACAACACCTCTGGAGGACTTGGGGGGCCCACAACAGGAGTTGGTGTGGAAGAATCGATGTTGCGACGTTCGGCCGTCGGTCAGACACAGCCGTTGCGGGGGTTTCTCTCGGTCAGACCAAGAGGAACTCTCGGTCGGGCGACTTGCAGCGCAGCGGAGGCGGGCCTTGGTGCGGTGCGAGGGGTTCCATCGGTCAGACCGAGCGGATCTCTCAGTCGGACACAGCGGGTGCGGGCCGTGCAGTGCTTGGGGGCGATGTGGAGCGGGCTCTCGGTCGGTGCGGGAGAAGTCTCCGGTCGGGCGCTTGGGCGGGGGTTGCAACGAAGCAGGGTGCAGAGCGGAGCGGGGTGTGGGCAAGGCCTTCGGTCGTAGCGGGCGGATGCGGGCGGTTTCTTCGGTCGTAGCAGGGCGCTGCGGGTTACAACGTTGCAACGTTGCAACGTTGCAGAGCGGGGCCGGATGCGGGAGCGGGCGTCGGTCGTGCACGGGAAATGCATGGGCGGCTGTCGATCGTGCACGGCAGCGGTTGCTGCAACGTTGCGACGAACTTTGGGAAGTGTTTTTGACGGCTATGGTTTTGGTGGCTGCGAAAATAAGCTTGCCTAGGGTTTATTTAAATAGAAAAGAGCTAGGGTTAGGTCTAGGATTTTAAGAAAAGTAATTAAAATATTTAAAATAATTAATATAAAACAAATTTACTCTCCTCTCTCTCACGCAAGTTGTGTGCGGCCAAAAATTATGAGACTTGGTCAAAAAATTATTTAAAGCGTTATTATAATATAGGAATTTTATTATAATTAAAACAATTATAAAAATAGGTTTTAAAATTATTTAAAACTTACTCAAAAATGGAAAATAGGTCAAATTAAGTCCAAAAATTGTAAAATAAATATTGGGGTGATCGAGGCGACGAAAGAAAGAGAACCAAGAAGACGGATCTAAATTTCGACGTCGAGAGACGAAACTAAAAATAGAAACGTCTCGCGTCAAAACAAAAAGTCGTGACGTCACATCAAATAAGATAGAATCACGGAAGAACGACTCGAGAAATGTCGTTCCAAAATAGTTCCACAATCTAATACCCTCAGAGACGATCACAACGACATATCGCAACATAATGTTCAAAATCAAAAAGAGTCTAAAAATAAACACGTGCACGATCAAGAGCGCGTGCACAAAGAAAGTACGATCGGAAACCGACTGTTACATCCTCCCCAACTTAGAAATGATTCCGTCCTCGGAATCAACAGCAAACACCGCTGGGAAAAAGATGCGGGAAGCGCTCTCTCATATCATCCTCACACTCCCAGGTGGACTCTCCAGGTGATCCGTGACGCCACATCACTCTCACCACGTCGACCATCTTATTCCTCAACTGCTTCTGTCGACGGTCCAAGATCTGCACAGGCTACTGGTCATATGTCAGGTCCGGGTGAACCGTAATCTCTGAGAAATCAATCGTGTGCGACGGATCACTGACATACCGACGTAGCTGAGATACGTGGAATACGTCGTGAACTCCCTCCAAAGACGGTGGCAGAGCAAGGCGGTAGGCCACTGCTCCCACACGCTCTAGCACATCGAATGGCCCAATATATCTTGGACTCAGCTTTCCCTTCTTCCCAAAACGAATAACTCCGCGGTTCAGAGAAATCTTCAGGAGATCAATATCATACTCGGCCATCAACTCCAACCATCTTCTTTGCCTCATATTAAGCTTCTGTTGAATGAAGACATATTTCAAACTCTTGTGATCAGTATAGATCTAGACACGCTCACCCAGCAGGAAGTGTCTCCACAATTTGAGTGCAAAAATCACTGCAGCTAACTCCAAATCATGAGTAGGATAATTCTGCTCATGTATCTTCAACAATATCGATGCATAAGCTACTACGCATCCATGCTGATGCAGTACACATCACAAACCTCTCCTTGAGGCATCACAAAAGATCTTGAACCCTCCTGATCAGTCAGGAACCATCAATACTGGAGCAGTTGTCAACCGACGCTTCAACTCATCCGTAGCTTCTTGACACTTATCTGACCACACATAAGGCATGTCCTTCTTTGTCAGATTAGTCAAAGGCATTGCAATCTTGGAAAAATCCTTGATGAACTTTCGATAATACCCGGCAAATCCCAAGAAACTTCTAATCTCTGTGACCGATCGCGGAATAGGCCATTCTACTACTACATCAATCTTCTATGGATCCATAGAGATCCCTTCACCTGATGCAACATGTCCCAAGAAAGCGATCTTCTTCAGCCAGAACTGACACTTGCTGAATTTAACATACAACTGATGTTGCCTATGTGTCTCAAGAACAGTTCTCAAGTGCTCAGTATGCTCAACTTCATTCTTCGAATACACCAAAATATCATCGATGAATACTACAACAAACTTATCAAAGTAGACAAAGAATACTTTGTTCATCAATCGCATGAAAGTAGCTGGTGGATTCGTGACTCCGAATGGCATCACCAGGAACTCATACTGCTCGTACCGAGTTCTAAATGTCGTCTTAGGGACATCTGACTCCCGAACCTTCACCTGGTGGTATCCACTCCGCAAATCCAACTTAGAGTAGGCTTTGGATCCACCCAACTGATAAAAAATATCATCAATCTGCGGAAGAAGATACTTATCCTTTATTGTGGCCTTATTCAACTCCCAGTAGTCAATACATAACCTTTTGGATCCATCTTTCTTGTTTACCAATAAGACTGGTGCTCCCCACGGAGATACACTCTGTCGTATCAACCCACGACCCGACAAATCTGTCAACTGATTCCGAAGCTCATCTAATTCTGGCAGAGCCATACGATACGGAGCTTTCGAAATCGGATGGGTCCCCTGAATCAAATCAATAGTGAATTCCAACGATCTATCCGGCGGAAGTCCATAGATGTCATCTGGAAACACATCTGGAAAATCCTTTACATCTTCGGTAAGTTCCACTTCAGATTCCATAGCCATTAATTGCACTCCCACTGGTGTCGCTCGAACCTTCACCGATTTACACATGTTCATCCCATGACGATATACAATCTCAGCATGACATGGAATTCGGAACACTATTCTCCGCCGTCTACAATCTATTCTCGCATAAACCATTCTCGGCCAATCCATACCGAACACCACTTCATAACTGGGCAATTCTATGATTAGGAAATCTGCATATAATTCTAATACCGCTAGTTCCACCGGGAAATTCCTCATACCAGCTGAACTCAAAACAACCATGTTTCCGGTATGAACGTTCCAATTAAAAGTGAACGCGTCCACCGCTATCTGATTCTTTTTCACAAACTCCTTAGACAGAAAACAGTGAGACGCTCCTGTATCGAACAATGCTATGGCAGGAAAAGATGCAATCTTAACAACACCTATCCCGAAAGAAAACAAAACTACTAAACATCTACTCAATCATACTACAAGGAATAATGCACATAAACGACTGAGTAAAATACCTACCAATAATGACTCCGCTGGAGCCCTCTTCTGCTACGGCCGTCAGCTAAAAAGTCTGACGCTGCTGAGAAGCTACTGCTGCTCCCCCAACAGCTGGTCGATATGGTTCCCTCGGCAGTCTCCCCTGCCCTGCCTGCCATGGCCTCTCGGTGGTGTCGACAGTGGAAGTCTCTGAGGGGCCGCTGGTAATGCACGATGCTGCTGCTGCTGCTGTTGCGTCAGCCTCGCCATACCATAACCTCAAGAAAACCCCTGACGTCCTCTTGCGCACACTCTCTGAACATGTCCCTGGCCATCGCAACTGAAGCACATTCTCTATAGCCAAGCTCGACAATCTCTAGCTATGTGCCCCGTCTTGCCGCAATGGAAACAGGCTGGCTGTCTCGGAGCTGAAGGTGCTGGGGGTGGAGCTCCTGGCCTCTTGAACTGGGTCGTCTGAACCGGCCTCGAAACTGCAGTCCTTTGAGCCGTCTGTAATCGACTACCGGCTGCTGGTAACCTTCCCAAGCTACGGAGGTGAGACTCATGCATCCTAGTAGCTGCCAACACTACCTCCTGGGTAGACAAGACTGTCATCGACATAGCTCCTCTGTACTCTGGATTCAGGCCCATCCTGAATCTCCGTGCTCTATCTGCCTCTTTCTCTACTAACTCAGGGACATACTTACTGAGTTGCGAAAATTCAGCATCATATTGGTCAACAGTCCTCTAACCCTGCTTTAGCTGCTCGAACCTCTGACGCAGCTCATCCTTGGCGGTATCTGGGAGGTACGTCGCCTCAAACAGCTTCCTGAACTCTTCCCATGTCAACACTGCCCCCTTGAGGAGCTGCTGCTGGGCCCTCCACTAATCTCTTGTCGCAAAAGTGATACATCTGAGTGCTGCATCCACCCACTCATCTTGAGGGGCGCCTACCAAAGTCAGGCAGTCCTCCATGTGGCTGAGCCACTCATCAACCTTTAGGCCTTCCTCGTCTCCACAGAAGGACTTAGGTGCAAAGTCCTTGAACAATCTGTAGGTGTGAGTAGAAGTTGGCGTCGGAGTATGACCCTGCTGGCGCTCCTCTACACGCTTAAAAACTCCGGTCAAGATCTGTATCATGCTAGCTACGTCAAAAGACGTTGCCCCTGAATGTGGACTCTGTCCCGTTCGGAACACCTCCCATGCCTCCGTTGGAGTTACCATTTCCATCATCGATCCTGCTTCATGAGAGTAAGATACAAATTAGTACCCCATATTGATATGTCAGAGCATAAACTGTGTAGCTCTTACGTGTGTCGAAGTGTTAGTGGACCTGCATGGCCCACCACAAAACCTGTCACTCCCCAGTCGCCCTAGTACTTAATGGGAAGAGAAATTAATCTCAATTGCCCGAGACAAGAGGGGATGGAAACACGTGACGGCCGCAGACTTAGTCTAAGCGTATAAGAAAGAGTACGGCAGGCCACTACGCACACTGAAACAACACAGTAAGGAAGGAAAGTAAAAGAGCTCTAACAACAGAAAGGTAACAACAAGTCACAAGTGTGGTACTAAAGGTAGAGCAGGAAAAGTAAAACAACCGCAGACAACACTGAACTGAAACAGAGTACACTAGTCCACCATCATATAATATGTACAACTATGCCAACATCAAGTGCAACCGTCCACTGACACAAAAGTACAACCACCACAAAAAGTATAGCCTCCCCCAAAAGGTCACACTGTTATGTACATATGTCACATATCAAAAGTACATCTCCAACACTCGACCCAACTACCAAGGGACTGCATCAACTGTGTACATCTACATAAGACCCGTCGTGGAACAAAACACCGCCACTACAACCGTCGCCGGAGTGGCGACTACGACAACCAACTCCTCACCGGCCATGCCTGCATAAGTCCACATCATCTCGACCACGAGCACACAATAGAAGGAGACTAAGTCTGGTCCTGAGGACCCTGAGCTGAACCTAAACCACAGAAATGGGTCACGTCAGAGTGTGACCAATAGAGGAAACTCAACACACCAAAGACACTACACACATATCACATTTCATCATTTCGTGGTTATTGGTTTGCATTTTATCACATTATGATTTGGAACGTCATGCCAGAGACTCAAGTACGAGGGCTCAACCTTATCCCAAAGTAGGGCCGAAAACTGTACCCGCTAGCTGGTCGGGGCTCACACTCCCTAATGCGTCGAGCAAGTGGGTCACACTCCACAGTACGTCGTGGAGTGGAAACTACAGTGCACAGTCAAAAGCTGCCACTCAGTGCATGGTCAATGACCACCACCAAAAACCAAGCCTCGTCATCGTACTATTGCTTTTCACGAACGTTTCCCCCATACCCATCCCTTCGCCTAGAGGGCCTACCCGCTTTGAGCGGCACAGACACCTCTGGCCAAGCCTCTACCCTATGTTTTAGTTGCTCAATACATGCCATCACATCTGTACTTTGGTTCTCAACACAACACAATTCCATCACATGTTTCATTTTCACATAAATATGCACAACTTTACCTTTTTCGCAATTGCAGCAATATTTAACCTTGGGCAACTAAATTAGGGTAGCATGCAACACCATATAACATATATCAGAGGTCTCGTAACATTTCCAGCATCAATTCAAGCATAACACATCACAGTTGAAGCAAAATACCACTTAACTTTTCATTTTCAGCTGTACCTAGGACCAGGCTAGAGCATCAAAAGAAGGATTTCTCAAAAAAAAATTTGTTAGACTTGAAAAAAAATGCAAAGGGGGTTGTAACCCCATATACTAGCAACTCAAATCCAGAATTCCAGAGCTCAAATCAAAATGGTGGATTTACTATGGATTCTTTACTGCACTGAATTTTAACTGAATCGTGATAGAAATTTGGGGTTGCAGAGGTCAGTAAATACAGGATGTTTAAAGGCAGAATTTGAAAATCTTGCAGTTGAAGAAAAGTTAGATGTAGTTGTTAGCTTTAAAATGAGCCCAAGGACATACTTTTTGATGCCATGGTTCAAAAAATACAACCAAATTAAAATCGGGTGTCAAAGCTGTAAAAATCAGTACAGTTTGCAGAAATTGATTTTTAGAAAATACTTAGAGGAAAAACTGGACTTTGAGCCAACTGAAGAAAAGTTAGAGGACTTAGTGTAGTACATCATGTGAAAATTTCATGAAGAAATACTTTGATGTAAGGGTTGTACAGATCAAAATCAAAATCGGGCAGCATCTCCCCTGAAATGGGCAGATCTGTCCCGTTTTGTAAATTCTACAAAAAATACTATTTTGCATAGAAAAATTCTAAAAATTGGTACAGAAGTTAAAATTGAAGTATTGAAGCCAATTACCACAAAAAATTACCAAAGAAATCATTTTGTTAACAATTCCACACATGTATCATAGTATCATAGCCAAATTGCATACAAGGTACAACATGCACCAAGAATCAATTTTTGCAACCAAATGAATCATTCAAACATAAGCATAACCCTAACCAGAGGTGTAAAGATCCTCTACCTGAGCCCCTGAAGAGGGTAGTGTCCTCCCCTAGCCAAATCCTAGCTCCTCCTTCCAAGGTTAGGTTCCAAGGTTGCTCCTTCCTTCACTTCTTGGTCTCCACTTGCTAAAGCACCCTCTACCTTGGCCTCCTTCTCACCCGAGGTCACACACACCCTCTCAAACCACCTCTCCACGAAAATACCAGGTCTAGGGGTCAAATGAATGGATAAACATCAGCCAAACAAATTTTATTTGAGAAATTTGAGTGTAGACACTTCTTAAGGGTATTTTGGGGTTTTCCTCTTACCCACTTGTGCACATAGCCAATGCATGGCATCCCCATAGCCCTAGTGCACTCAAATACTCATGGGAAAAGACTCATAAGCCCTCATTTGGCATTTCACACAAAACCCCCCTCTAAATTTCCTTTTTGCGAATATGCCTAAAATTGGGTATAAATGAAAATGTGAGGGGTATCATTGCAAAACTCTCCAATCCCTAATGGCCACCTTGCGTAGTTATCACTGGGGTCTCATTCACATCTCAAGATGGTCATGATAGCTGTGGGACACCATTGCACGCATGCATCCCAATGTGTTGAGGTGCATCTCGATATCCGTGTGTACGATTTGAAGGACGAGTGTGCCTAAGGCTAACTCCATGTTCTAAATACTCATAGTGAGTCCACTTATCATGCTCGTGGTGGTGAGGTATGCACGTGTCCGTGCATGAGGTGTGCATGTGACCGAACACAAGGTCACTGTACATACTACGAGCATTGATAGATGCATGCACACTCTAGGCACACTTCCCGATGCACTTGAACCCTAATTGACTCAAGTTTCCCCCAAAAGGGTCTCATGCCCAACAATGCACAGTCATCACCCTTATACACCATATGTTAGCCATAGGCTATACATACACACCGTATTACTAATACCATGGTGTGCCAGGTCCCTTTCCCACTAAATATTATTATTTGTTCATCTATATGTCTTACGATGGTCGCTAGAATAGTGGGAGGATATAGTTGATTAAAAATCCATTTTAACTATATTTGAAAAACATTGAACATATGCTAAAATAGGGAAATTCTATATAAAACATGATGGAATCCATAAATAATATCCTAACAAAAAATATAAACTGGTCAAGATGATTATTTTAGGAATATCAACTCAAATCAAGTTTGATATTCTAACTAGGTTCGCAATAACCTTAAAATGTCCTTACTAGCACAAGCTTATAGACAATGATTTCCTTGAGCTCTGTGTCCAACAAAATAAAAGCAGCTACCTGTCACTCGCCTCTATGAGGGGCAGCTTGATCATACTGATGTTCAAAGCAAGTTTCTTCATACAATTTGTTGAGTCAACTCAAGGTTGCATAGAAAACGGTTTCGATCCGCAAGATTCGAAACTTCGATCAAACTGTTTGAATCGAAGATGAGTGCACGAGCTGTGCAAGACCATGTATCCAAATCAGATCTTGAGTTAAGCAACTTATTGAGTCAACTCAAGGTTGTGAAGCTCAAGTGTTTGAATACGTAAAATGCTTGCACAGCTAATAATTTTGTTAGGAAAGTATTGTCTAAATGTAATTTAGAACGGAGAAGGCATTGAAGAAAGTCGGTTGAGAAAGAAAGTTTTGACTATGATAAGAAAAGGTAAAAGTAGGAGGAACTGAAAATGTGATATTTGATGCTACGATTTCATGAGGATTGTTATACAAAAGGAGAACACATACTGGCGAATGTCGTCACATTGCTTCTGAAGCAATGTCTCGGTGTGAATGTTTTGTATATCGATATTATATTAAATGTTAATACACAAATACACAAGTTATAGAAACTTTATCTATGGCACAATAGGCTAGGCCGTACCGATGAGAACAAACTTGACAAGTTACATAAAGAGAGTTTTGATCTCTCATATTATAAGTCGAAAGACACTTACAAGTCTTGTCTCGAAGGTATAATTACCTAACACCTTCTGTAAGACAGGGGGAGAATGAGTTGGAGAACTCATGGTCTTGTACATACGGATGTATTCAGACCCAAGTCTAAATTAGCCTAGATAAGTTATAATTATTTTATTACGACACGTGTTCTTGTTAAAACATAAGTCTGATAAAATAGAGTACACAAGAACAGAAGTATTTGAACTGCTTCGATCAGATCGAAGATTCGAATTCTTGGCTATATAATTCTTATGTAATTAAAAGAAAATTGTTATAAAATTAAGAGAAATGAGTAGAATGTCAAGGGACATGGGATACCAAAGGTCCACATTAGTAAGCTTGATGGGGAGTAATGGGGGGATAAATATGAGGGGAGGCCAAAGGCCTCCCTCATTCATAACATTCCCCCTTATCCATCCATTACTTTGGTCTTAGCGTATAATGCTAAGGGGGTGGATACTTCTGGATCCAGAGTAATCGTGTTTGCCTCGTTAAAAACCTTAGTTGTGGAAAACCTAGTGGGAAAACCACAGCTTAAGGAAAAAGAGTGCAACCCACAGGTTACTCCCCCTAATCCATACAAGCGTCAGGCTTGGTGGTCTTTCATCTTTCAATAAGGGTGGACACTTCAGGGTCCTAAGTCAAATGAGGTTGCCTCATTAAAACCTTTGGCTATGGAGAACCCAGTGGGAAAACTCATAGCTAAGGGAAAAGAGTACAAATCTAATTTCAACTCCCCCTGAACTGTACAAGCTTCAGGCTTGCAGATCTCCTATGTATCTATACAATCATTCCCTATTCGTATATACATCCATTATGTTCTGCAAGCAAATACAATCATCACTCATCTATACAAGTTTCACTCATATCTAACGACTACTGGAAAACAGTGGCACTATGGAGTGGTACGCCTTTGAAGTTGGTAGATGACTCCACGTATGTATTCTTTTGCTCAGTCTTCATTGTGTCTGCAAGGTACTGCTGGATCTGGCTGAGCGTATTCTAGACTTGCTTCTTGGATGATGAGCTTCTCAGAAGATGTAGACTTTGGAGGATGATGTATAGAACTGTAGGAGGTGGCCGGCCATTTGTGCTTAGTCATCGCGATGATTTGTAAACCTGCATATGCGATATATATATTCCTTGACCCTTGGAAGTTGCACAGAAGCAGTGTATCCCTTGTCCAGTGGTGCTCTCTAGGGCAGCATTGTACCTGGCTAACAGCTTTACTACAGACGTTCTAATAGAGACACGTGCAGTTGGCCAGATAAAGGAGTGTAACTAGTACACTAGAGCTAGGCACTTCTAGCGACTGGAAGGGGTCATAAATAAGCATATATTTTTAATAGATTGCAAATGGACATCTTTCTTCATAAACTCCTGGTGTATGAAGAATATAAAAGGATTCCACCACGAAGCTGTTTTAATCTTTAAGCCGAGACAATACCTTGTTTTGACTAGGTATCAGATATCTCAATGGTCTCTGCAGGAGATCCTATTAGGATCATATAATGATCGTTGAAGCCTTTATAAAGAAGACGCTCCTACGTCCCTCTTTCATCTCTTAGGGTAGAGTATACCCTTCTGGAAGTTTTATATAGATCTCTATATCAATATTGCCGTATAGATATGCATTCAGAACATCCATGAGTTGCATTTCTTGGCTTTTCCAGAGACGTTAGGCTTAGTGTGAAATAAGAAAATGATCACATTTCCTTCATTTATTTATGAAAACCCAACTTATATTCCACAGGTTTTACACATTCATGTGTATGGACTAATGCTCCAAAGACTTTGCTTTTCAAGAGTGAGTCCAGCTCTACTCTTATTGCCTCGTCCCACTTTGGCCAATCTATGCGTTTACGCTATAGAAAAGTGGGTTGAATGTCATCGTCGTATTCAGCAACGTGAACTGCAATAGCAAAAGCAAAATCGTCTTCGACGACTGTGCTATATATGTCCAGTACCTCTCTAGTACGTACATAGTATAATGATGTTTCTCCTATTATTTCCTCTGCATGGGAAATCAGAAGGGGAGAGGTCGCTGGTCTGAGCTCAGCATCCGGTGGAGGGATCATTTTAATATATCCAGGAATCTTCCTCTTTTGAGGAACTTTATATTTTGAACCTGGCAGGCGTCCTCTTTTCAATTAAGGTACATCCAATTCTGTTGCCGGTGGATTGCATCCATCTTTGGAGATGTCAATCCTAGCTGGCGTGTTGGCAGCAGGGACGTGTAAACGAACAATCTTCTGGTTGTCCGTAAATTTATCCGGTAATTAATGTACTTTAGTCTGAATGTGAAGGATCTTCTGGATCTCATCTTCACACAAAAATAGTATGCGGATCATAACGAGAGTAGGACTTTTGTGTCACATGATATGGTCTCAGAAGCTTCAGGCTTCTTTAGAGTGCGTCCCTATTTTAATGAGACTTTGCTCACCAAATTCACAGTTATCAAGACGTGTTGCTATGGGGACATATATTAGCACATCCAAACACTCTCAAATAAGATATGTTTGGTGGTGTACTATAAGCAAGTGGCATCAGCAATAAGATATGGCCACAAGAGGGTCGTATCGTGATAAGCGATGCGGAATGCAGTATGTCGTTTCCCCAAACATCCACAGGCAACTGGGATTTAACAATGGACGTGAAATCCATTGGAGTCTCTTTATCAGACTCTGAAAACCCATTCTGAGTATGAACATGCTACAGGATGTTCAATTTCAATGCCAATTGCTTGGCAGAAGTCTTGAATGACATGTGTAGTGAATTCACCCACATTATCAGCTTTTGAGAAAGCTAGGTTGAGGGTGAACAAAAAGGCACACATAAGACCATCTAGCAGATGTATCTATCAGTACAATGAAGTACCGAAATGGGCCACTTGCAGGGTGAATAGACCCACAAAGGTCATCATGTATTCTCTCAATGAAGCCAGGAGACTCTAATCCCATTTTCAGGAGGGAAGGTCTCTCTATAAGATTTCCCTTATGACAAAGGGGGACGAGGAAACTCAACCGTTCGAAGAATCTTCAGGTTATCCAAATGATTCATTTGATGATGCATCCATCATCGATGATCCATGATGACCAAGTCTATTGTACCAGAGTTGAAAACTCTGGCAATGAAAGGCACTTCCGGTGCTCAGTCAAGTTGGTTTTCTATAGGATGAATATCTGTAATGATAGGGACCCGACGGGGGTCCAATGAATCGTGCATAGATGGTCCTGGCCATCCATTTGACGAGTTATATAAAGATATTCACTATTATTATCCATAGTTTCCAAGGTATATTCATTTTAAACGAAACATCCTTGAAACTTGGGAGATTCATATATCATTAAGGAAACAAATTTGCATCTTATAGTCTCGTTGTATGTTGGAGCAATTTTAATGCTTCACCAGTGCATCTAGGCGATGTTCATAATATATCACATTTCATCTATATATCAGAATGAATAGAAAAGCAAAAAATGCATTCATAAAGTTCCAAAAAGGAAATACAGATGAAGGAAACTAGTATTTAAAATGCAAAGATAAAAAATATAAAAACAAACTAAGACAAGGTTTAATCGAGCAGATCATCATTGTCGAAGTGTTGTGCAGTGAAATTTGTTAGATCTGGAATTTTTCGCCAGGTTTGTTTCAGGGGGAGGCTTCAGGCTCGCCTGATACAGGTCCTGTAGGTGGCGAGGAATGCGACAGTTTCTGGACCAATGTCTAGTCATGCCATATCTATGGCATTTGTCCTCCCCGTCCTTCTTTGGAATTGGCACTGGACCAGTGTTCTTATGCTTCCATGTGAAGTTTTTCTTCCCCTTGTTGTTGTTGTTCTGGGGTGGTGCTATTGCTGGATTCATTACAGCTTTCCCTTTGTTATTTCTAGCCTTCTTCTTGTTTGTCCACTTCTGGGGAGAAACATGGTAGGCTTCAGGGAGAGGGGCAGTACCAGCAGGGCGCAAATTATGATTGGCAAGAAGAAATCTCTATTCTGCTCTGCCTTAAGAAGGCAAGAGAGTAAATCCGAGAACTTCGTGAAGGTGCGTCACGGTATTGTTGCATGAGGATTGCATCTTTCTCGTGGAACGAGGTAAATGTCGTTTCCAACATGCGATGCTGAGACACTTCTTCACCGCATAACTTCAGGCGTGAGGTGATATTATGAAGTGCTGAGTTGTACTCAGCAACGGACTTATAGTCATGAAGCCTGAGAGTTTCCCACTCATAACTGGCACGTGGTAGTATGACATCAATTTGGTATCTATAACGTGCCTCCAGCGCTGTTCATAACTCAAAAGGGTCTTCTACCGTTAAGTATCTGGCCTTTAAGTTCTGATCTATGTGTCTTCTGATATAGATAATGGTTTTCGCCTTTTCCATGTCGGAGACTACGGTAGTAGAACTGCTAGATGGTTGTGCCGCTTCAGGGGCATTGCTAGCAGCTGTCTCGGCCATTCCAGGGGCCAGAATTGAGTGGAGAAGTGCCATTGAACGCAAGTGGAACTTCATGTCCACTCGCCAACTAAGATAGTTCTTTCTTGCTGCGTCAAGAACTTCAAAATCAACGCTAGCCAATTTTGCCATTTTTATCTATGCAATTAAATAAGCATGAATTAATACTAATTGATTTAAAATCATGCTCAATATGAAGAAATAAATAAGAAAAAATGTGGGAATCGGCCAGATACCAAAAACAGAAAATGTCCAAATTCCGTATTACAGTCCATAAAGCAGAATAAAGAAAAATACAATTTGGAAACCCATTGGGGTCCCAGCTTTATGCAATCTTCACCTCCATCTTCATAGGTAGTAACACCAGTCTTTGGCATTATACATAAATTCCTCACTACAATTGCTCTCAGAAAAGAAAAAGAAAATACAAAGCGAAGGAATTTAATAATATGATATCAAAACTGGCCGATCCCAAAAACGCATTTTGTCTTATTTAAACATCCACGCAGTTATATATATGCTACAGGCAAATAATAATTGCGCAATATCACAGACATTACAAAAATTCATCAAACGCAATTTATTGGATAAAAATATTAAATTTACGTTAAAAAAATTACTTGGACCTTGGGGAAACATCATTACCCGTTAGGTTAAATAACTAACCTAACGACAGAGCGATCTCAGGATCCTTGTAATCATTTAAACGTAAAATAATGTTTTATCCAATATTAAAGAGATAAATAATTGAAATTTAAACAGATAAAATAACATTATCCACAAGTCTGGAATATCATGGTTTAAAATGGGTATTTTCTGAATTATATATACTAATTTCTTAATAAAATTAATTTGGCATGCAGGCCAATGGCCCCCGAGCTGGCTGCGAGCTGTAGACCTGTTAGCAAAACAATACTCATTTTATTTTTCAATTTAATTTACCGGGCTTCTGGCCCATCAGGGAAGGCCCAAGCCTCTTCTCCCCATTGCCCTAATTAGTGCTTTAAGGGGAGAGGGGTTAGCAGCCGCCATTGTAAATGAAAAGACCCCATCTACCAAATTTTTCTTTTTTCCGTAATGCTTTGAACGCGACGACGGGAGGGGGGCAGAACAGCGCCCCTCCCCTTATTATTGCGACAGATCGCGGGGCGGAACAGTGCCCCCCTTTCAATGCCTGATCGTGGCCGAGGGGCCGGAACAGCGCCCCCTCCTTTGCCTGATCGCTGTCGAGGGGCCGGAAACAGCGCCCCCACCCTCCTTCTACCTGATCGTGGTTGGGGGGGCTGGAACAGTGCCCCCCTCCTCCTCTACCCTCCCGACAGGGTGGTGGTGATTCGATGGAGACAGGTCCCCCCTCCGACAGGGAGGGGGCGATCGACGGTGATCTGGCCTGGCAGGAGGCCAGGCGGTGCTCACCGACGGCCAAGCAGAAGGGGAGGCCCCCTCGACAGGAGTGGGGCGAGGAGTAGGCCGGGACGTCGCTCACCGACGGCTGACAGCCCCCCGACATGGGGGTTTCACGACGGTAGACCCCCCCCCCCCGACATGGGCCGGCACTCAGACGAAACAGGGCCGGCAGTCCGGCAGCAAACATGCGAAGCAGGGCCCCCGATAGGGGGCATTCTCAACGGTAGTAAGCAGTGCCCCCGACAAGGGGGGCATTCTCGCCAACGAAGCAGGGCTGGCCCCCGCCTCCGACGGGGAGGGGGCATTCACTCCGGAGAAGCAGGGCGGGCCCCCTCTCCAACACACACCCCCCCCCGTCTGGGGGCGTGGGGGTAACAGAGAGCCCTCCCCCTTCGGGGGGAGATGTGGAGTCCAATATCATTTTTTTGTTAATTATTTTTTAATATTAAATAATGATAATAAGAACAAAATTACAAGAACATGAAATTCTTAAGATCGAAAAATAGGCTTAAAATATGATTTTCACCTAAATTAACGAGGTGTATGTTCTTGATTTTTAGGAAAAATGTATCTAATTTTTGCATATTATATATCTGCGGGATAAGAAATTATACCTCTAGATCGTTGATCTAGGGAAGAACAATTGTAATCCGTAGATAAGAAAAATAATCACCGCTCCGCAAATCGACGTCGAAATAGCTTTACCGCAAGGGATCACTGCAACAACAGATTCCTCAACACGGTGGGGTTGATTTGAGGGGATTGTTAGGAGAAGCTCAAGAAAATTGAGAGCTAACGTGATGATAACGTGTTATAAAATTAAGAGAAATGAGTAGAATGTCAAGGGACATGGGATACCAAATGTCCCCATTAGTAAGCTTGATGGGGAGTAATGCGGGGATAAATATGAGGGGAGGCCAAAGGCCTCCCTCATTCAAAACAAAAATATGATTCTCTCAGGTCAAGTCTCTTAACACAGCGGTGTGTTGGAGAGCATGAATCGCACTTGGTTAGACATGGTGCGATACATGGCAAGTGACTCTGAGTTACAATCCTCCCTCTGGGTTAAGTCCCAGATAGTAATGCCTAGGTTCTTGATAAGGCTCTGTGAGGACCTTATCAATATGATATTCCTCAAATTAATCGTTAGGAAGTTAAAGAATTACTCGAGTCTCGTGAGACAAAAAGTCGAGTAAGACATCATAGTTAATGATGGCTTAGACAACTTTCGAGATGCCATTCGGAGTAGTGACTCTTAGAAATGGCTTGACGCAATTCGAAAAAGGTCAGTGCACGTAATTAAACTATGGACTTTAGTTTACGTGCCCAAGGAAAGTGTTCCTTTGGCTGCAAGTGAATCTTCGAGTCAAGAAGATTGGTGCAGGAGGAAAATAGTGAAGTACAACTTGTGTTGGTTGAGAACGGTTATCATCCTAACTCCAATAAATGGATTATGATGAAACTGTTGGATACAACGTATGTTACATACAACAATCGTTAACTTTGTGTTTAATGATAAAAAATGCGTGTGAACGTTCTAATGTGTGTGCTAAGTATTTTCAGGAGTGGCACACTTGTAAATCTTCAAAGTGAGGATTGAGTCAAGTGATGGAGGAATTGCTATTCACATAACAAACTAGAAGACGGAGAAATTGCTATTTATATAGCAACTTGGACTTGGTCAAAGATGGAGGGATATGGAATATCTCAATCAAATATCTCTTGGATTGATTCAAATCAATTAGAGATTGTTTCTAATCCTAATCCCAATAGCATTGTAATGAGATCAAATAGAATCCCTCCAAATCTTCTATTCCTATCTCCATTAGGATTCCTCCTTAACCACAAATTCTCCATCACCCTCTCCTATATAAACCCTTTTCCTAAAGAGAAGAAACTGGCGGTCAAAACAACTCATCACGCAAAGAAGGAGAGCATTAAAAGTTTGGCCAGGCATATACCCTAGCATCATCCTCAAGCCAAAATCAACTAGAGATCTCCTCATTGTCGCAAAGCCCCTCAAGCCAAACGATCGCAATTGCTCATCCCCATAGCCACAAGTAACACCACATCCCCCTAGCATCTCCAAGTACAAATAGCCTTGCCCCTTGCCGCACCTCAATTTCCTAAATTTCCTATAGCTGCAATCTTTGACCCTTAGCAATCCATCATCCAATAGGTGCCAGCATCATCAATAGGAGAGAGGACCGCAACTTGTGAATCATGCCCACATGAGCCGCAAGCAACCAATAAGCAAAGGTGCATGTGGAGGCCGCAACATTTGACCTCAAACCCTCTCCAAAATATCTTCGGACATGCCTGTGCAAATTGTAAGAGATAGAGAGGATATAGAGATCTACGGCTTAATTATTTTATACTTCAACCTTCTCTCAATTGTGTTGTGTTTGCAGGTCAACAAACGCAAAGAACAAAGAGCTTGTCTCAATTATGTTGTGTCTGCAGGTCAACAAACGCAAAGAACAAAGGTTTCACGCATGGTCTTTGCCCCAGCCGCAAAATTTGACCCTACATCTCTCATAGCCGCAACATATAGGGGACCAAGCCTTCATTACTGAACCTCACAAACCATTGACAGCCGCAACATTGAGGAGTCAAAGCTTGAACGTGTGCAAGCCTACAACCATACAATCAGTCGCAATTGTTGACATGGGAATCAGCCCACACTTCATTGTTGAAGACACATCTAGTTGCAGCCAACTCCAGTTGTCGACCTAGCTTTGCATGTGCCAAGCCCATTGCCAACACTTGGAGAGCCAATCTACAACATTCATCAAGCAACCAAAGATCCAAGTGCAGCAACATTAGCCTTGCACAAGCCAAGCCGCAATTCTCCTTTTTAAGGTACCATGTCGCAACATTGAAGCCTCCATGCGCCATGCCACAAGTTTGAAGCCCCCTTGTGCATGTCGCAATATTTTGGGCACCAAAGGCCGCAACTTTCAGATAGTTTGTTGACGCATCATTGAGTTCCTGAGGAGACGTAAGACGTGACTGCTACATCTTGCCAGGCGAGAGCTGGCCCGTGCTGATTGACGGAGACGATGACAGCTACACAAAACTGAGCTTTCTAAACTCTTATTATTATTTTTGTGTAGTATTATTTGATCTCTGTCGGGGAAAGATTACCGTTTACTTGTGACTATTTGGGGTTTTGTATAGTGGTGGTCTAGACAAGAGGAACTTGACAAGGGTCGTCAAGTGAGGGCATATATTAAGATTGATAGTGTTGAACACGGTGAGTGGGGTTATGAGCCCGGTGAGTGTAGAGACGTTGGATCTCTAATTATTAACGTTGTGCATGTACACTATTAATATGATATTGCTTTCGGGGGCTGGATGTAGGTCGTGGTGATCGATCGAACCAGGATAAATCTGATGTGCATCTGTGTCTGAATATTATTTACCCTGATTGTGATTATAACTGTGTGTGATATCTCGTGGGTTGCACGAGAATTTTTTATTAGCCTATTCATCGCCCTCTAGGCTTAGATCGAGATCCAACAAGTGGTATCGGAGCATGTTAGAGGATCTAGTCTAGCATTATCATGAAAACCCCAAAGTTAGTCTTTGCTCATGGCATGCCTATTGATCGTCCCCCTTTATTTAGTGGCCATGATTATATATACTGGAAGTCTAGGATGAAAACTTATTTATTATCCGTTGATGTTGATACTTGGTATGCTATTGAAAATAGATATTCCATGCCTGAAAGTAATTTAGTCTAAATGATAGAAATGTGTGTGCTATAAATACTAGAGCAATGCATATTTTATTGTGTGGTTTGAATAGAAAAATATTTGATCATATCTCACATTGCTCTTATGCGCAGGATATATGGATGACTTTGGAGACATCCTATGGAAGAAAGCAATCCTCTTGCACTCACATCTCTAGTGATGAAAAGAGAATGCAAAAGGGAAGAAATACTCTCTTGAATAAAAATGATGCTTGTCCTTCTAAGATTACTAGTAAGAATGCTACTAAGAGTAGGTGTTGTTTTAAGTGCAGGAAGAAAGGACACATTATAAGAGATTGCCTGCAAGGAGAGGATATCGTCGCTGAAACGAAAAAAAGCCAAAGTGCTAACATGGGACGACGATAGCGAAAAATGAGATCGAGGGGACTGCTCACACCTCCCTTTGCATGATGGCAAAACAAAATGAGGTAAAATCTGGTAGTAAAGCTGAACTTCTAATTATTTGTAAAGCCAAGAAAGAGGAAATTGTAGAGCTAGAATCCACCCAAGAAGATTATAGAAATTCCAACAATGAAATGCAACAAGACACTTACAACATGATTTTAGAAATCAAAGAAGTAAAAAGAAAAATTGTTGCATGTGATTCTACCATTGCTTTGTTGAAAAAAGAGAATTCTAGGGTGCATTAAAAAGCTAATTGTCTTTCTTGTTCCTCTTTATTGAATGATATTAGCATGCTTAAGCTAGATTTAATTAAGCTTGAAATTGAAAAAGATTATGTGATTAAAGAGCTTAATGACAAATTGTGCATGCTAAATACTGAGCATAAAGAAAAATCGATTGCTTTTGTAAAAAAGGGAAGATGAAAACAAGAAAGCTTTTATAAGTAAGTGCACTTTGATTGATGAATGAGAATGCTTCGTTAAAATCCAAAATCACAAGTCTAGAATTGTCATTAAAGAAATTCTCTATAAGAAAACAATCGTTGAATAATATTATAAAGAATCAACTTTATGGCAATAATAGACGTGGTCTAGGATATGGTTTGAAAAATGTTAAAAAGCCTAAATTTAAGAAAATTCACAATGTGCCTATTATTGTCAAAAATATGCGTGCAAAGTGCTTTACTTGTGATAGTATTGGTCATACATCCTATTATTGTAAGTTTAGGAACACGAACATAAAGTTTAAACAAATGTGGGTTCCTAAATCTGTGATGACTAACATGAGTGGAGCTTATTGGATTCCAAAGTCAAACATAGCATCTATCGTGTAGGTACGATGGAGATTTGGCAAGGAGCTTTGGATTGAATGCTTTCATTATTTAAGCTTCTTAGCCAAACGATGACGAGAAGGTATATCTTTTTCCTCTTTGAAATTAATGCATATCTTCATAGATTTTGCATGCTTGAACAATTTTTTATTTGTTTGTTAGTTTGCTTGATTCTAGTTTGCTTGATTCATTATATATAAAAATAAAAAAAATTGAAAAAGACAAAAATAAAAAAAGGTTGCTTAATGAATATCTTTTCTCTTTGTATCATTCAAGTAGTATTATTGAATGTTATGCATATCCATGTAGAAATCATTGTATTATTGTTATAGCTACATGCGCATGTTAGAATTCCTAAGTAGCCATGACATGTTTAATGAATTGAATAACTTGATTTCTATACCTTCACCTTCACTTCCACTTGTATTGAATATTGTTGCACAATTGGAGATTCTTTTATGAAATATTGGAAAGTGAATGTAGGATGAAAATAACTGCTAAATCTAAGGGATATGATGTGTATTTGCCTTGGATAAAGATTGAGCACAAAGGAATTGAATATGAAACAAGAAAAATGAAAAAGAATGAATATTGCTCCGTATGTAAAATGGATACAATTCATGGCAAGTATACTACCCACGAGTATCCAACATATGTTTTATGGGTAATCTTTAGCGTTGGTGTTATACTCGTTAAGCAATACCACCCCCACATCTAAGAGTCCTTGTAGGATATGTTTTTAGGGTGTGGTATCTTGAACTTATTTTTAATGAGGTGGGGAAAATCAATCCTAGTGATATCATGTTTATTGGAAAATGTGGATTGGTTTTGGTAGATTTCTATAAGATTTTCTCCCTTTGTGCTTCAATCATTTAATCATCACACTTACACGATGGTGTAGAAGTCTCGTAACACTTTTCATTGAATTTGAAGTGCTTATTCTAATAAAAATAACATGCAAGTGCTAGTTGTAATTTATAATACTCTCTTTTTGCATGTGACATATGATTTCAACTTCATTCATACACTTTTGATGATAACAAAAAGGGGGAGAAAAATATTGAAGATTTGGAGCATTAATGAATAATTGAATGTGTGAATATATGTTCAAGGGAGAGCATGAAAATAGGGGGAGCATGTCATGCTTATTTGTATCACATTACTATTGCATCATTACATGCTTGTATGCTTGTACATCAAGTGTTATTTTGTTGCATACATTCTCCCATTATCACACTTCACACACACATGTCACGATGTATTATTTGGAACGTTAGTGCAAATCTTATAATAGTTTGTCATCATTAAAAGGGGAAGATTGTTGGATACAATGTATGTTGGATACAACGATCGATAACTTCGTGTTTGATGATAAAAAAGACGTGTGAACGTTCTAATGTGTGTGCTAAGTGTTTTCGGGAGTGGCACGCTTGTAAATCTTCAAAGTGACTGAGTCAAATGATGGAGGAATTGCTATTCACATAGAAAATTAGAAGATGGAGAAATTGCTATTCATATAGCAACTTGGACTTGGTCAAAGATGGAGGGATATGGAGTATCTCAATCAAATATCTCTTGGATTGATTCAAATCAATTAGAGATTGTTTCTAATCCTAATCCCATTAGCATTGCAATGAGATCAAATAGAATCCCTCCAAATCTCCTATTCCTATCTCCATTAGGATTCCTCCTTAACCACAAATTCTCCATCACCCTCTCCTATATAAACCATATTCTTAGAGAGAAGAAACTGGCAGCCAAAACAACTCATCATGCAAAGAAGGAGAGCATCAAAAGTTCGGCCAAGCTTATACCCTAACATCATCCTCAAGTCCAAATCAACTAGAGATCTCCGCATTGTCTCAAAGCCCCTCAAGCCAAAAGATCTCTATTGCACATCCCCCATAGCCGCAAGTAACACCAAATCCCCCTAGCATCTCCAAGTCCAAATAGCCTTGCCCCTTGCCGCAACTCAATTTCCTAAATTTCCTATAGCCGCAATCTTTGACCCTTGGCAATCCATCATCCTATAGGTGCAAGCATCATCAAGAGGAGAGAGGACCACAACTTGCGAATCATGCCCAAATGAGCCGCAAGCAACAAATAAGCAAAGGTGCATGTGGAGGTCGCAACATTTGACCTCAAACCCTCTACAAAATATCTTCGGCCATGCATAAGCAAATTGAGAGAGGGGGAATAGAGAGATCCAAGGCTTAATTATTTTAAACTTCAACCTTCTCTCAATTGTGTTGTGTTTGCAGGTCAACAAACGCAAAGAACAAAGAGATTTTCTCAATTGTGTTGTGTGATTCGGGATATAAATTGCATATTTCCCCCATATTTCTGGTCATTTTAGGTGTATATCGTGTTAATTTTGGCTTTGATACGCGCATATTCGAGATATCGTGAATTATTAAAGCCTATACCTATTTTATACATAAAATGTGTTTTTATTGACTAATTTTTGCTTCTCTTATTTTTCAAGCACTTCTGGGATTTTTCTGGATTTTCTGGAATTTTTCCAGATTTTTTTGGAGATTGGAGCTAATTTTCGGGAATTTTGGAAGCCTATATGGCTATTGTGAATATCTTCTGTTAATTAAAAAATTAAAACAAAGCAAACACGTGCACTTTGGGCCGGCCCACGGCAGCGGGCAGGGCACGCATCCCGCGCGTGTCCTGCACCCAGAGGGTGGGCTTCAGCGCCCGCGGGTCGGGCGCTGGGCCGCCCGACCCGCAAGCGGACCCAGATGCGGGTTTTTTGTGTTTTTTTCGCCTGTTGCGAAGGGGAGCGGGGCAATTCTGTTTTTTTTGGAGTTTTTAGTGTTTTGGATCCCTCTTCTTCCCCAAGAGGCTAGGGCTAGGGATTGGAGGCCATGGGAGGCTAGAAAACTTGGTGGAGGAGCAAATTGAAGGAGGCTAGGGCTCATTTAGGGAGATCTTGGTGAAATCTTTCCTCTTCCCCTTTGTATTTTGATATCTCTCATTTTGTAATAGACTTGGGTTAATTTTGAATGAAGTTTCCTTCTTGTTTACTATGATTAAGTAGTGTTGATTTGCTTGGGTTGTTATTCATTGGGGTTGGTTGTCAATTTTAGTTCTAATTACCTCTTGCTTACTTTCATGTTAATGTTGGATGATTATTAGACCCAAGTGGGCACTCTTTGAGAAGAGACCATGATCTTAATTTGATTAGTGCTATGATGATACATCCATCCCTATTGCGAATTATTGTGTTCTTGAATGCTAAATTTTCTGATTGAGTTTCCTTAGCCGGATGATCAATTGAGTTATATGCTGGTAATTAGAACTTGATTAACACCAATCTTAGTGAACCCACAACCCATGCTTTCTCTCCTAGCTATCCTAACCCCCCCCCCCCCCCCCATTTGGCTCTCTAACCCTACTAATTTATGTTAAGATTGTAGTTTCACCACACGTTTTCCCACTCATCCACCGTTAGTTGAGATTGTTGTATCACGCTTTATTTTTCTTTATCGATCAAACTTGCGAATGTAGAATGACGTGTCCCTGTGATCCGACCCGGTACTCACTGGTTATTTATAAATTTATTGCATTGACGCTCCTACGCTTGGGAGTGGAAGGCGTGCCTTTGCGCGTTTTCCGATTCAATCAATTGGCGTCGTTGCCAGGGACAACGGTTTCTATTATTTGCATTTTTTGATTGATTTTGAAAGCTTTAGTGTGATACTTCTATCTCTTAGTGTTGTGTCTTTCCATTTTATTTATTTTCCACTTATTGAGTCTTTTGCTTGTTTATTTTCATTTTCGTGAAAACAAATTTTAAAACATGGCATCATCTTCAGATTTTTCTGACATTGATTTGGAGGATATCCCACTTCCGCCATACTTTCATGGCTCGGAGTGGGAGAACCCTCATTTACATATTAAAAAATTTGAAGAGTGGATGCATTCTTGTCTTGGTGGGAGCATTTGCGATGATTGCATATACTTTAGATTTTTTCCCTCTTCTTTACAAGATGATGCTAGATTGTGGTTTGATTCATTATCTCTCGACTCATGTTTTACTCGGTTATCATTTCAGGCTGAATTTCTCCGAGTGTTTTTGCCTATTTTCTTGGAGCAGGTACAGGGGCGACAGGCCACAGAGCAGCATATAGCGAACTTTACCCAAGCTAAATGGGAGGCCTACCATCAGGCTTGGCGGAGGTTCAATGATTTGGTGTTTGTGTGCCCACACCATTGTTTCCACGAGGATCATCTCCTGTAGATATTTTATACGGGATTATTTCCATCTGGGCGTGACTTCGTGCAGATGAGCTGATGTGGGGAGTTCTTTGATTATTCGACCGAGGATTCATGGTGTTACCTGAGGGATCTTGCAGAGTATGAGGGGACAGTCCAGCAGGTCCAGGATCAGCCTGAGGAGCCAGCTGAGGGCTCATTCCAGCAGGTCCAGGATCAGCCTGAGGAGCCAGTTGAGGGCTCATTCCATTACGTCCCTACGGAGAAACAAGCAGAACATGATGATAGGATGCATTGGAGCCAAGTAGAGGAAGCTGAATGTCCATATTTTAAGGAGTCGGAGGAGATGGATGATGGAGTGCATGTCGACCACGATAGTGACACGATGCATTTTCACTTTGAGATTAAGGATGAAGCGGATGTTCATGATGGCCAAGAGCTGATTAAGGACACCATGGAGTCTGAGCCACAATCCACTTCAGAGTTAGCTTCACAGGTTGAGACGGTTGAGTACTTAGGGAGGACGACTGAGATGACTATTTCTGGGATGACAAGGATGATGCGTGCTTGATTTTGCCCGAGACCAGTCTACCTCCAGTCCTGTCATGGATGTCACTTCCCTCGCCTCAGGATGCGCACTTGCCAGTCATCGAGGAGATTTTTCAGGAGTAGTTACCAATTGTGGGGAGTGCCGCAGAGATCGTTGATGTTGATATTGATATCGAGGAAGAGGATAGCGACGGGGATTACGACATGGTATATATTGAGCCCGAGCTCCCTCCTACTCCAGTTTTCTCTCTACAGCCACTTCCACCTCCTCTTGAGGCCATGCATCATCTCGAGCCTAGCATCACATTCCAGGAAAGTTCCCATCTTTCTTTTTCCTCCACCTCCGAATCAAATTATTTAATTCTATATCATAATGATTCAGATTGTCGTCATTTGATCGTAAATTCATTTATTCACTTCGACGACCCATTTTGGCAAGCTTTTCACTTGGACGGGCGCTCTCGCCCAATTATTTTTGACACGACCTATCTCCACCATTTGGCAGAACCCATCACAAGGAGATGCTCAGGGTTGTGTCGCTTGCCACTAATGCTCGCAATGGAGGTAGGGCATTGGACGTGGCGACGCTCGTGGAGAAGCGTAAGGATATAATCGAGCAGTTGCCACCACCGTTATACATTCGAGATCCGCCTTTTGCCACGGTGTGTTCTTTCCAATAGTGTAAATAAATAAATGTTTTACTTTAGTGCTTTCGTATGCTTTTCTTTTCTTTTTTAGGATCTTTTGCCGAGATCTGATACTCTCCCAACATTGAGGACAATGTTTATTTTAAGTTGGGGGAAAAGTGTTAGAATCTTTAGGATTGTTAGGATTTTGATGTTAGCTTTTAAAAAAATTTTGAGATACCTCCATTTTGCCATCACCCATTGCTCTTTATTGCATATCATATTTTTCCTCCTCGTCCCTACGTCGTTAGCTTTATGCGTAGTCCTTACATTCTTAATGCCATGCAATTTTTTCGGATTATTATTTTGGTATCAACTTCTTCGATGTTTGATTGGCACGTTTTAATTTCTTTTCCAATTTGGAGTCAAATATTAATATGCCATGTATGAAACTATTTTAGATGTTGTGATACACTCTTTGAAATAATTTGGGAATAGTTTGGTGTAAGTGATTGCATGATTTGGGATGATTGGCTTAGTTTTTAATCGGATTGGGTGTGGCCATATGGTGCATGTTTTGTTTTCCTCTTAAGGAGTGGTTGGATGAGTTAATAATTCATGTTTGGAATGAGAAAGAGAGTTATATTAGTGAATGGTTTTCCTAATCAAATTGAGTAGCGGGTACCCCATGAAACATTGGGGAGGACGTCAAAAATAAGATTTAGGAGATCATTCCATCCCTTTGCCTATATAGCGTTATCGCGTGTATGCAAAAGGGAGCGGTGTTTGCATTTCATAGCGTTATGGCGTGAATGCAAAACATAAACATAAAAAAAAGAAAACAAAAAAAAGAAAAGAAAAAGAAAATGAGAATGAACAAATGAGTGAATAAGCAACATGAATGATGCATTCTCATCTTCCACAACTTAGAGGAAATTTCTTTTGTTTTGGCCACTTCCTTGAAAATTGGAAACTTTGGCATCGTGATATTTTCCCAGGAATGTGATACGGTACTTGCTACTTCACTTTTCTTTGAATTGGATTGAGGGGATGGTCATTTGTTATTTACTTTCATACATTGGGTATATTGTCTTTGAAATCACTTGGAAATAATATTTTTGGCATGCCTTGATGATATCTTAAAGTTGGTGCATGTTTTCAATTTTATCCAAATTTATCGCATATTTTGCTAGGGACTAGCAAAAATCTAGTTTGGAGGTGTGATTCAGTATATAAATTGCATATTTTTCCCCCTATTCCTGTGCATTTTATGTGTATATCGTGTTAATTTTGGCTTTGATACGCACGTATTCGAGATATCGTGAATTATTAAAGCCTATATCTATTTTATACATAAAATGTGTTTTTATGGACTAATTTTTGCTTCTCTTATTTTTCAGGTACTTCTGGGATTTATCTGGAATTTTTGGAATTTTTCTAGATTTTTTTGGAGATTGGAGCTAATTTTCGGGAATTTTGGAAGCCTATATGGCTATTCTGGAATTTTGGAAAAGAGAAAATAAAAGAATAAAAATAAAAACCCATGTTTGTGGGTCGGCCCGCTGGCCGGCCCACTCTACGGCCCGCTCTCCTGAGCGGGCCGCTGCAATCTTCTGTTAATTAAAAAACAATTAAAACAAAGCAAACGAGCGCGCTTTGGGCAAGCCCGCGGCAGTGGGCGGGGCACGCGCCCCGCGCGCAGCGGGCAGGCTTCAGCGCCCGCAGGTCGGGCGCTGGGCCGCCCGACCCGCAAGCGGACCCAGATGCGGTTGTTTTGTGTTTTTTCGCCTGTTGCGAAGGGGAGCGGGGCAGTTCTGTTTTTTTTTTGGAGTTTTTAGTGTTTTGGAGCCCTCTTCTTCCCCAAGAGGCTAGCGCTAGGGCTTGGAGGCCATTGGAGGCTAGAAAGCTTGGTGGAGGAGCAAATTAGAGGATGCTAGGGCTCATTTGGGGAGATCTTGGTGAAATCTTTCCTCTTCCCCTTTGTATTTTGATCTCTCTCATTTTGTAATAGACTTGGGTTAATTTTGAATGAATTTTCCTTCTTGTTTACTATGATTGAGTAGTGTTAATTTTCTTGGGTTGTTATTCATTGGGGTTGGCTGTTAATTTTAGTTCTAATTACCTCTTGCTTACTTTCATGTTAATGTTGGATGATTATTAGGGCACATTTTAATTGGCTAAGACCCAAGTGGGCACTCTTTGAGAAGAGACCATGATCTTAATTTGATTAGTGCTATGATGATACATCCATCTCTATTGCGAATTATTGTGTTCTTGAATGCTAAATTTTCCGATTGAGTTTCCTTAGCCGGATGATCAATTGAGTTATATGCGGGTAATTAGAACTTGGTTAACACCAATCTTAGTGAACCCACAACCCATGCTTTCTCTCCTAGCTATCCTAAGCCCCCATTTGGCTCTCTAACCCTACCAATTTAGGTTAAGATTGTAGTTTCACCATACGTTTCCCCACTCATCCACAGTTAGTTGAGATTGTTGTATCACGCTTTATTTTTCTTTATCGATCAAACTTGCGAATGTAGAACGACTTGTCCCTGTGATCCGACCCGGTACTCACCGGTTATTTATAAATTTATTGCATTGACGCTTCTACGCTTGGGAGTGGAAGGCATGTCTTTGCGCGTTTTTCGGTTCAATCAATTGTGTATGCATGTCAAGAACAAAGGTTTCACGCAAGGTCTTTCCCCCAGCCGCAAAGTTTGACCCTACATCTCTCATGGCCGCAACATATAGGGGACCAAGCCTTCATTGCCGAACCCCACAAGCCATTGACAGCCGTAACATTGAGGAGTCAAAGCTTGAACATGCACAAGCCTACAACCCTACAATAAGCCACAATTGTTGACAAGGGAATCAGCCGACACTTCATTGTTGAAGACACATCTAGCTGCAGCCAACTCCAGTTGCCGACCTAGCTTTGCATGTGCCAAGCCCCTTGCCAACACTTGGAGAGCCAATCTGCAACATTCATCAAGCACCCAAAGAGCCAAGTGCCGCAACATTAGCCTTGCACAAGCCAAGCTGCAATTCTCCTTTTCAAGGTACCATGATGCAACATTGAAGCCACCATGTGCCATGCCGCACGTTTGAAGCCCCCTTGTGCATGCCGCAATATTTTGGGAACCAAAGGCTGCAACTTTCAGAGAGTTTGTTGACGCATCATTGAGTTGCTAAGGAGACGTGAGACATGACGATTACATCTTGCCAGACGAGAGCTGGCCCGTGCTGATTGACGAAGACGACGACGGCTACACAAATATGAGCTTTCTAACCAATTATTATAACTTTTGTGTAGTATTGTTTGATCTCCGTAGGGGAAACCTTACCGTTTACTTGTGACTATTTGGGGTATTGTCTAGTGGTGGTCTAGACAAGAGGAACTTGACAGGTGTCGTCAAGTGAGAGCATATATTAGGAGTGATGGTGTTGAACACGGTGAGTGGGGTACTGAGACCGGTGAGTGTAGATACGTTAGGTCTCTAGCTATTAAGGTTGTGCATGTACACTATTAATATAATATTTGCTTTCGGGGGCTGGATGTAGGTCGGGGTGATCGACCGAACCAGGGTAAATCTGATGTGCATATGTGTCTGATTATTATTTACTCTGATTGTGATTATAACTGTGTGTGGTATCTTGTGGGTTACACGAGAATTTTTTATTAGCCTATTAACCCCCCTATGCTTAGATCCAGATCCAACAGAAACCTTCTCACCAACAGCTGTGTACAGATCTATTCGAATCAGACTCGATGTAGATGCTCACGATGACCATGAAAACTGGAATATATATATTTTCTAAATATGATTTAGAAGGACAAACTTATAGAGTTTTCAAAGTCAGTGTGAGCAAATAAAAGGCATGCGAGGCATCAAGGAGCCGGAACATATGGTTTGACAAAGTGGTCAAAGAGTTTGACACTTTATCAGAAATGATGATGAACCGTGCAGTTGATCGGTAACTAAGTAGGACTATTATCGTAAGGTACGATGAGCTGGATGAGATCCAGTCATATTAAATATTATGGATTCCAAGAAACCAAGGAAATTGTTTGGATGTGATTCAAATGTGTGGTTTAACATGAACACAGAAACACCTTAAGTCTATAACTAAAGACGGTTTAGCAGATTCACTCATAAAGGCTCTGTCACATAAAGTCTATAGAGACTTATATGTAAATGCGGTATAAGATAACGGGATAAATGGGCCTGAGTGCAAGTAAAAGATGTTGGGAGATAGGTTTGCCCTTGAACTCGAAGCAATTTATCGCGTGTAAGTGTACAAACATCTTGTTCAAAATTACAGTAAGCTGTACGGTAAGTATTTATTTAAGTTACTAATCATGTAGTCGACATTAGAACTTAGGTAAAGTCCTAAGAATTAATGCGAGGTTAAACAAGTATCGAAATGAGGATCTCGATTATGGAGAATTGTTTGACCGCTAGTAGCATAAGTATGAAATCGTTCGTGGTCATAGATGTTTCGAGAAAAGGATATCAAACCATCGGATAGACCATTGTGTCTTTGTCTTCACCATGGAGTGGTGACGATGATCTCATGGTCATTCGACTTGGCGAAGTCAGAGACGAGACACATGTGCTCATTGGAGAATGGGCTCACTGAACGACCCAACGAGAGTTATCACATGGCCAACATAACTAATTTGTTAGTGATAACTCTCTGTGATGATAGGCTAGTTGGTCCTTAGACTTAAGGTCATTGTACAAACCTGTACGTGAACGGTGTCACTTAGATTTCTGATCTAGCTTCGAGGCAAGGCCTGTTGAAAGGTCTTTGGTTGGGTGACACTTGAAGAGTGCGAGGAAAGTAATGACCAAGAGAGAATTCGTCTCTCCCGTTATGGGGAGTTAGTGTCGCATGTGTTGGTTCGGTCCATTTTTTAGTGAAAAACTTTGGTCAAAGTATGTTAGAAGAAATCCAACATTATTTGACTAAGGACCAATGTAGACTAACCGATTTCAAGCTATTGGGTTGACAGTTTAACCGTATCCTAGGCTTGATTAGGCGACATAGTTTTGACGATGTGACTAAAACTGCGGTATTCATCACGGACACAGTCAGGGTGGTCCCGACAATACTCATGTCAATGAGTTAACGACATAAGTATTATACTGAAACAGGGATGGCACCTGCTGCTTGTGGTCACTGCCATCTGGGGTTTCAATCCCCACCTGTAATAGGGTCAGGCTGTAGGGTCTCACATAGAGTGATACCTTCGTCAAGTAATAAGAAAAAATTCGGGAGAATATGCATTTGATGCAAGGGATAGAAAATTGCAAAGAGTTAGCAGTTAGCTTCTGCATTCGGGATAAATGATGCCGAGTGCAAGTGGGAGATGGTGGAGGATGTATGCCCTCAATTCATTTGTATTTGATGCAAATGATTTTTTATAATAGATGTGGGAATTTTACATATGATGCAAAGGGAAGTACATGTGTCGTAAAATATTTACGTACATATTTAATATTATTAATATGAGAAAAAGGTTACCTAGATGACGGGATTGTCCCGGTCTAAGCGCAGGTTCAAACCGCGTCAAAAACAAACAACAAACGCACAAAATAGAGCCAAAGCAGTGAAAAAGGCCAAATTTGGCATTGCGAATCGGGAGCTTGCCTAGCGGGCGCCCGCCTAGCGGGCGCCTAACCCGCCTGGATGCCATAGTAGGATTTTTTAAACCCAGTTTTGTGCGACTGCTGTTGTTTTTACGAAAAACTAGTTTTGGGCCATGTTTGAGTCCTCGTTTGAGGGATTAAATGAACTCGGAATGACACGACGTTTGTTCCTACGCGTTCACCGTTCAATCTCTTCGATTGATAGGTTGTATCACTTGTGAAGCTCAATGATGAGGGAGGAAAAATTCGCTAAAGTTTGGCCGTTGTGAAAGGCAAACTTTAATTAATTTTTTCCTCCAAAACTTTTAGTCCCACATCGGATATGGAGTAAAAGGGAGGGGTCGTCCGCCTATATAAATAGGGACCTACTCCCCTCCTTGAAACTCGTCCCAAGCTCCACATATTAGTAGCTTCATTAAACTTGAGCAAACCCGGATCTAATCTTAAAATAAATTATTTCCTCTCTCCCCAAATTCTTCCTTACTCCTGATCAGGCTCTAGCAAAGCTACGAATGAGTTCAGATTGAATCCGAAGTCTTGACTGAGGATCTACTAAAGGTGAAATCTTCTTTGACGTGTGGTTGGCTCGATACAAGGGTGTCGCTTGCCTCAGGACGCGGCGCGGTTCGAAAAGCGGTTCGGCTCAGGACGAGGAGCGGCTCGGGACGCAGTTCGGCTTGGGAGAAGCGGCGCGGTGGGCCAAAGAAATGTTGCTGAAAACGACGCTTCGTATTCTACAGAAACAAAGTGAAAGGAATGTAGTTTAAATTATTAGCATGCGTTTATAATTGCAAATAGGTTGATATATCTATCCTTAGGGGTTGGTCGGACATAACCCCGGGATAGTAGAGATCTTGGCTAGCGTTGTTCCTTTAGGGCTAGATTTAAAATAGTTTTAAATCTGTTTTTTCGCTGCTATTTTCTTTTCGTCGTCCGACCGACTTGGGCCGGACGTCTATTGCCCTAAGGACCCAGAAAACCCGCTACATCAAGTGGCTAACACCTACATCAAGTGGCTATGAGACCCGTCTTGATATTCCTACAACAAGTAACATTTAGAATATGTGCTTAAGCAGATCCATTAGGGCTCATTATCATGATCTCATCATGATCCCAATGTCATCATACATTTCCAAAGACTTTACCCATGTAATCTCAATATAACAACATACATACTCAAGTGTAACAATGAATTATATAGATAAAGAATCACCAAATTCCATACTATTATTTCGAACAAGATGTTTTACAATTACAATAATTGTCTTAATATCGTACTTTCCCCAACAACATGAAAACAATCACTCCCTACTCTTAATCCAATGCCATAAATGCCTTATTCTATACATTGGATAACAATAAATTCAAGTGTGTCAACTGATATATTAACACATCAAATTTGACACATCATTGAGGTAATACATGAAGGAACATGTTAATGAATCTAAAATTTCAGTACTTATTTATATGCTTGAATTGCTTAAGATGAAAGACAATGAGACAATCTAAGAGATGTATACACACTACACGGATATCACATATTCACTCATGGCTTTGAAAAATATTTATTCTCAATCTGAGATGGTCTAAAAGATTCTTCGAGCTCTTGCTCCAGAATGGGTGAAGAATACAATAACAATCGAAGAAACACATGATCTTTCAACCTTGATCATGTGGGACTTAATAGAAAACCCCAATGGCGTATGAAGTACAATTAGATAACATGAAACAAGAAGAACTACCAAAGAAGAAATCCATTCCATTTCATGCTTCTTCTAACAGTGAAGATTTAGAAGAATAAGAAGAAATAAACATTTAAACAATGAAATTTAAAAATTCATTAAAGGTAAGTATACATCTAATGTTATGGTTACTAAGGATTTACCTTTTTTGCTTTTATTATAATAAACCAGTGAATATGAAAGATTGCTCTAAATTGAAATTAAAGAGCAGTGTTGCGGGGTAAAATCCGCTATAATGAATTTGTATTAATGTGGGGAACTAAGGGCATGATGGTTACAAGTTTAAGGGGGGCGACGAGGCTAACTCCGGTCAGAGGGCGATTTACAGAGTGAGATCTTAAGGTCGCCCGTCAAATGGCGTCGGTCGCCTGTTGGCTGATGAAGGATGATGCAGGTCGCTCGTCAGATAGCAGCAAGGGCGAACTTCCTACAACAAGAGTAGCTCATCAGAAAGGTCGGGACGGCTTTCATCCCGTAGACCCTCAGATGCTTAAATCAGTAGATGACTGAGGAAAAGATGTCAGACACAAAGGGCGACCTTGGAGGCAGATCGGCGCTTACGTGATGGACTAGTGTTGAAGAAACGAATATGGGGAGGATAGTCGGCCTTAAATGTGAATAGATGTGTTAGTAGTTTCTTACAGATTCAGTTAACCAACCACTTTCTCGCTTGGAGTGGAGGGGGTATTTATAGGCTACTGGAGTCGGTTGCTTTTGCTAAGCTGCCGGTTTCAAGATGTCAGGGATCCGACCGTTGGCGTCAGGGCCGCACGTGTCAGACGTGCTTTTGTCAGGTAGCCAGAGCCGTAAATGTCAGTCGGCACTTTTGTCAGGCTGTCTGGCGGTGAAAGGGCTAGTCATGCTTTCGACAGGCGGTCAGGCGGTGAAGCGGATAGGTGCGCTTTTGTCAAACTTTCTGTAGTGAAAATGGCAGTGGTGTAAGTGGCGTGTCGTCTTCCTCCTTGAGCAAACTATTAGGTGAGTGGCATCCGGCGAGCTTCCTTCAGGGCAAACTGCTTCTGGGCGTGGGCTACTCTGGGGCAAGCTAGCGTAGACCTATGCGATCTGTCGTGGGACTCTTCCAATTCTGGGGGCGAGCTGGCAAGCTTCCGTGAACCTCAGCGAGCTTCTCCGTGCTTCAACGAACTAGGCTTCATTATGGAGGTTTGGCGGGCCAAGACTCAGGCTTTGAATCAGTAGGCCCAGATCGACCAGGTCGTTCTTGAGGTGGTAATACTTTCCCCCCGTCATTCGAGTTCGACACGAGAAGTCCACATCGACTTGGATGACGCACTTTACTCAATTGGATGACAATTGTATCATTAAATGCGAGTCGACCGCTGAATCTCCAAAGTCATTAGACGATATGGTAGCGAGAGGATATCGAAGCACCTCGCCACTCGAAACTTGACACGTGCCGCGTACGGCCCTGGAGGAAATCTGAGGCGACACCTCTGCTTCTGATCTTGCCACGTTGTGCACCTTCGACGGTCAAGATCATTCGACGCCCATTATAAAAAAGGAGAGGGGGAACGGTTGAGACCTTTTGCATTCAAATTTGAAAGGGTTTCTCTTCTTCTCTTATTCTCTTCTTTTCTCTCGAGGGTTCCCGTCGTCGGTCATCGGAGCTCCGGTGAACTTTGCCTCTCTAGGTAACTTCTCGATCCGTTAATGGCTTTCGGTTCTTCATCTTTCAATCTGAACACTGAGGGGGGTTCTGGGGATCCCGAGAGAAGAGAGCGAGGGCTCAGATCGGGCTCCGGCAGAGTCATGGGTATGATTCCAGCGGAGATCAGGATTATCCGGTATAAACGGACACCATCGATCTCCCCGAGATTCGCTCCAACTATATTCGACCACCTTGCACGGTTCGCCTCCCCGAACCCCATGAGGGGGTTTGCTCGCCAAGGGACAACGAAGTCAGAGTCTACTGCCCGAACTTTGAACTTGGCCTGCGGTTTCCGCTCAACCCCCACCTCCTCCACTTGCTGAACCTCCTCGAGCTTCCTCTCTTCCAACTAACGTCGGACTCCATCGGCTTCATGGTTGGCTTCGTCGTCCTCTGCACCATCAGCAGGATAAGTCAGAGTGTACGCTCTTCCAGCATTACTTTGTGGCGTGGAAGAAGGGGACGTATCCCAGTGTTCTAGTGGGGAAGGACCGGCCCCCCATCCTTGAGGTGCCAAGCGAGGGGAGAGAATGGAGGGAGAGGTTTGTCTTTGTCTTGATGCCGGCAGACTCAGTGTTGAGGTCGAACTGGGGGACGCTAAATCCCTCAGTGAACAAAGGGGTGACGCTGGCGGGGCAAGACCTGGAGAACTTCAAGGCTTTGGAGGAGATCCCCGAGGTGATCAGGAAGCACACGAACTTGATCAAGGGCGATCAGTTCGCCCAAAAAATTTGGTCTGAAGGTATTGCGATCTTGGCGACCGTCTTCCTATACACTCACCCTGAACTTTGTTCTCTTTGCAGGTGCGGCCATGATCCTTTCACGGGAAGAGCTGATGAGGAGAGCTAGGGAGTCGGCAACCTCAGAGCTGGTGGCCAAGGAACCCTATGCCCCGGAGAAGGGCAAAAAGGTGGCGACAAAGGACTCGGCCCCGGAGAAGGGCAAAAAGGTGGCGACAAAGGACTCGAAGATGAAGCCATGGCAGAAGAGGGGCCCCGGGGGTTATTATTGGGGCCGAGAGGAATGAGCGTGACAAGAGGGCAAGGGAGATACCTACGGTGAGTGTTCCCACCCCTATTATTGGTGAGGCGGTGCCAGGCGGCTCTGTTGGCCTTGGCACTGGTGAGGGGGAGGTGATGCCCCAGAGCTCGGTGACTCAAGGTCCCCCCATGATGCGGACCGGCAAGGTTTCGATCGAGCTCTAGCCTTATGGATGTCCTCCTTGGGAGCAGTGGGTGCCTGGGCATTGGAGCTGCGAGCTGATGCTCGCCCGCTTCAAGGCGACCAAGGCCGAAGTCCACGCCATCCCAAAGGAGGAACTCTTCAAGACGAGCTACCCAGTGGGCAACATAGAGTCTGTGTTTGATGAAGCTGACGTCACAGCTCGCCTGGCAGAGAACAGCTGATTACCGAGGGATCAGGTGTCCCTCATCGAGGTTGGTCCAGAGCGCGCAACTTTGTGATACGGTGATCTGGCACAATATGTAGGTTGGCCGCTTCTTCTTCTCCATATTGCCGATCTTCTTTCTTCCATGGGTAATTATGTTTTTTGTTTCTCCTATAGGCGGTCGCAGCAATGGTGTCCTTGTAGCGCCATACCGCTGTGAATATGCTCAAGGCAACCCATGGAAAGAGGAAGGCTGATCTTGAGGCAGCCACTGGTAAGCTGCGGGCGTTGGAGGCCCAATTTGAGGAGGTCGCTGGGAGGCTGCGATATTGGGAGGACCAGCTAGAGCAGCTCCAGTGGTGGTATACGGCCCAGAGGGCAGAGACCGAGAAGTGGACTCTAATGCTAGCCTTATGGATGTCCTCCTTAGGAGCAGGGGCGCCTGGGCATTCGAGATGCGAGCCGATGCTTGCCTGCTTCAAGGCGACCAAGGCCGAAGTCCACGCCATCCCAAAGGAGGAACTCTTCAAGACGAGCTACCCAATGGGTAACATAGAGTCTGTGTTTGATGAAGCTGACGTCACAGCTCGCCTGGCAGAGAACAGCCGGTTGCCAAGGGATCGGGCGTCGCTCGCCGAGGTTGGTCCAGAGCGCACGCCTTTGCGATACGGCGATCTGGCACAATATGTAGGTTTGCCGCTTCTTCTCCGTATTGTCGATCTTCTTTCTTCCATGTGTAATTATGTTTTTTGTTTCCCCTATAGGCAGTCGCAGCAATGTTGTCCTTGCAGTGCCATACCGCTGTGAATATGCTCAAGGCGAACCATGGGAATAGGAAGGCTGATCTTGAGGCAGCCACTGGTAAGCTACGGGCGTTGGAGGCTCAATATGAGGAGGTCACTGGGAGGCTACGATATAGGGGGGACCAGCTGGAGCAGCTCTAGGCGTGGTATACGGCCCAGAGGGAGGAGACCGAGAAGTGGGAGAAGATCGCGGCGGGAATGAAGCGGCAGCTTCGAGAGGAGGAGAATCAGAGGGTTGCCACCTTGAATGAACATTCCATGAAAATGGAGACCTAGGGGATGGAGATCGTCGTGCTGAAGCAGGAGGTGGCGGCGCTGAGGAAGATTGATCTAGAGGCCGAGAAGGATGGGGCCATTCGCAAATATCAGGAGGAGGAGTACCTCCCCATAATGAGCTTCATGAGGGCGGAAGGCGTGGAGGAAGAGATACAGGCAGGCTTAAGGAGGGTGGAAGTGCGGCTGGTGAAGTTGTACTCTTCCTTGGAGATAGACTTCTCCAAGTTGACCGTGGCCTCCGATGATGATGATGATGAGGTCGATGCTCCAAGGGAGGCGATGCGGCTTAATCTTCGGGAAGTGGTTGTATTTGTAGGGCCGAGCTTAGGGCCATGCGCCAGACCTATTGTAGAAAAACTATGTAAATGTATTAATCTTCAATTTTAATGAAATGTACCTTAGGCAGTTTGCCTTGTTTATTTTTTATGTTTGTGTTGTTGTTCGCCACTCTTTGCCTTAGTATATTGCCCCCAACTTTCTGCTTGGAAGTGGCTAAGGCCTGGGAGAAGCGTAATGTTGTGGAGTTGGCACCTATCGAGGACGAAACTCGTTAGCTTGCCCCGAGTTTGAGAAGTCTATCGAGGGTGGTGCTCGTAAGCTTGCCCCCGAGTTGAGGGAAGGGAGGATGCGAGCCATAGCTCGGTCCTTAACCCACCCGGCACCTATCGAGGGCGAAGCTCATAAGCTTGTCTCGGAGTTGAGGGAGGGGAGGGTGCGAGCCGTCGTCTGTTTCTTGTCCCATCTGGCAACCCTATCGAGGGCAAAGCTATCATGCTTGCCCCGAAGTTGGCGGAGGGGAGGGTGCGAGCCGTAACTCGTTCCTTAAACCCCCCCCCCCCCCCCGGACGATCCTATCGAGGGCAAAGCTCGTCAGCCTGTCCCAGAGTTGAAGGAGGGGAGGATGCGAGCCATAGCTCGGTCCTCAACCCACCCAGTGCCTATCGAGGGCGAAGCTCATAAGCTTGTCCCGGAGTTGAGGGAGGGGAGGGTGCGAGCCATCGCATGTTCCTTGTCCCACCCGGCGACCCTATCGAGGGCAAAGCTGTCAAGCTTGCCCCGGAGTTGACGGAGGGGAGGGTATGAGCCGTAGCTCGTTCCTTAACCCACCGAGCGATCTTATCGAGGGCAAAGCTCATCAGACTGCCCCAGAGTTGAGGTAGGGGAGGGTGCGAGCCGTAGCTTAGTCCTTAACCCACCCGACGCCTATCAAGGGCGAAGCTCGTAAGCTTGCCCTGGAGTTGATGGAGGGGAGGGTGCAAGACGTCGTCCGTTCCTTGTCCCACCCGATGACCCTATCGAGGGCAAAGCTGTCAAGCTTGCCCTGGAGTTGACGAAGGGGAGGGTGTGAGCCGTAGCTCGTTCCTTAACCCCACAGGCGATCCTATCGAGGGTGAAGCTCGTCAGCCTGCCCAGGAGTTGAGGGAGGGGAGAGTGCGAGCCGTAGCTCGGTCCTTAACCCACCCGGTGCCTATCAAGGGCAAAGCTCGTAAGCTTGTCCTGGAGTTGAGGGAGGGAAGGGTGCAAGCCGTCGCCCGTTCCTTGTCCCACCCAGCGACCCTATCGAAGACGAAGCTGTCAAGCTTGCCCCAGAGTTGACGGAGGGGAGGGTGCAAGTCGTAGCTCATTCCTTAACCCCCCGGGCGATCCTATCGAGGGCGAAGCTCGTCAGCCTGCCCTGAAGTTGAGGGAGGGGAGGGAGAGAGCCCTAGCTCGCTCCCTAACCCACTCGACGCCTATCAAGGGCGAAGCTCGTAAGCTTGCCCGGAGTTGAGGGAGGGGAGGGTGCGAGCCGTCACCTGTTCCTTGTCCCACCCGGTGACCCTATCGAGGGCGAAGTGATCGCGCCCGGATATACACCGTGAAGTGGCGAGCGGGAAAACGATTGTAGTCTTACCGCAAGCGCACGGTGAAGTGGCGAGCGGGTATCGAACATAGGGAGGACAAATGACAGTACTCTATCTTGATCACCTAACTATTGATGGTAGAATGGAATGGTTTGGATAATAATGTCACTATCGTTCAAATAACAAATAGAATTCAATATAATAAAAGCGTCTAGAGCTAGAGAATCCCACTACAAATCGTCACTTACCCTTATGGATCATAAATATCAATGTTGTAAGGCTTGAATTAAGGTGAACTAGTTGTAACTGAATATAGAACCAAGCTCACGCTCTCGCGCTATTGCCAGTCTATAGCAACCTAGATTAGAGCCCACTCTCATGCAAACCCTAACCGAAGCCACTAGAATGAAGATCGACATCATCGTCCAATCGCACCTTGAGCCCACTCTCGTGCAAACTCGAGCTACGATCTAGGTTATGATAGTTCGTATTCGTCCAATCTCTTGCAAACGAATATGGATATAGATTTATAATAAAAATCCTATCTTTGGTCCAATCTCTTGCAAACCAAGTCTAGGAGAATCTCGATTATAAACCTAAATCGAATATCTAGGCCTTCCCATAGATTGAAATCCAATCTCTTGCAAACCCCAATCAATGGAAATTCCTAGCTATTCGTAGTAAATCAATCACAACATAACCGTACATCAATCCTAGCAACAATTCAATTCATTCATCACAATTCTAAGATCGGGTGCATAGGGTTCATCCCCCTGCCCTAGAACAACGAAACTACTCACAATTCATTACAGTAATCTCAGAAATAACAAATAAAATCATAGCACAATTCATTGTAGAGAGAAAACAATTCATAAAAACTAGAAATTTAGACAAAAAGAACAAACCAAATTGCGCGTGTTTGATCTCTAGCTGAGAATTACAATAAGAATAGCCGTCAAAATTAACTTCAAGTCTCTCATAAAACTAGGAATAAAACTAGCCTTAAATACAAGTCAAAATCGTCCAGAAATTCCTGACAGATTTGCCCCTGGCGCAGCCAAAAACCATAATTCGCGACACAGTCGGAATGCGTCACTCGGCGGAGTGGAACATGTCACTTGGCCGAGTTACAGACCCAAATAAAAACAGGGAAATGGGGGGTTTTGGGGGTCTGTCACCCTGTTCCACTCGGGCGAGTGGTCTTCTTCACTCGGCCGAGTGAGCTTTCTTGCTCGGTGAGTGGGTCTTCTCCAAATTCCAGTAAGTCGGATGATTTTTGGGAGAGAAACCATGTTCCAATCGGGCGAGTGGGCTTATCCATTTGGCCGAGTGGGTTTTCTTGGTCGGTAGAGTGAACTTTGAAAATCGACAGTCATGTATCCGTTTCACTCGGCCGAACGCTCTCCTTCACTCGGCCGAGTGAACGCTCTGGTCGGCCGAGTGAGCTGTTTCTGGGCTCTTTTCTTCTCCTCCTTGCCTCCTCGTCGATTCTATCGAACTTCTTCCTCTTCCGCCCATCATCTAGCACTGCTAACTCCCCAATAAGGCCGTGGGCGATGCTCCGGTGTGCGTGAAAGTCCCTTGATCTCATTTTTGCTTCAGATCGCTCCATATTTCCTGAAATACGACAAAAACAAGAAATAGTGAAAAGTAACGCGATATCATCGAATAATCGTGAAAACCGCAATATGGGCAATCGAAATAACATGAAAACATGCAGAAAAAAGGTGTAAAATAAGGAGCGATCAAAATCCCCCAAGCTTACCTCTTACTCGTCCTCGAGGAAGATGAGTAAAAGGCAAACCCGGCGGGTAAAAATAAGGGAAAAAGGAAAAAGAAGATAGAAAAGAAAACGAAGAGGGAGGTGCTAGATCATTTTCTCAGGATGTGGGGCTGCATACTCAAATAGCATACGGCGAATCAAAACATGCCAAACATTTTTATTTCGATATCATGATCATATAAAAATGCATTCGATATAGGAACCCAAGAATATCAAAACGATATGAAACATGAAATCATTCTAGAATTAGCATCGTCTGAGGCATCTAAAGTAATATACATAATCATAGATCGCACACTTTTCAATTGATTGCTTTCTATTTGGAGTATAAGAGGTATCACACAATATGGAGCAATAAGAATAGAAAGAAATGGTATTCATGAGATGCATACCAAATTTCAATTCATGGACTTCGTAATACTCCTAGTAATCTCCCTGAGTACAGAAAATTACCTAGCTTAGGTCGTCATGCACAGACAAGTGGTCACACTCTCTCACATCATTGGATCCTCTCCCTAAGCTTATCTATAAGTGAGGTGGCATGAAATAGAACAAAACAACTTTTCCCCATTTTTGAAGCTCCAAGAAAAATAAAAGAGGGAAGAAAGAAAGAAAGAAATGGGATCATGTATGAACTTCTTTTTGTTTCTCTCTTCCTTTTTTTTCTTTTTCTCTTTTTTTTTCTTTCTTTCTTTTGAAACTCATATACACAATAACAATCCCAAATCAAAAGATAGAGAGATATCCATGTATTTTTTTCTTTTTGATTTTGGTGTGTTGGAGCTTGGACTTTATAGCAAGGGGAAGATGCCAATATAAGAAATACTAAAGGAAGATTCACCAATGATTTTAAGTATAGAAATGATGTTCAAGATGTGTGGAGAAAGAAAAATATGCAACGCTCAGTTCACTCTTTAGAATGTGCACGACAACTTTCAGCAGAGAAATGTAATCTACTCAGCTTGATTTCAGAAAGTAAACTAATCCAGTCATATCAAAATGGCATACATTCAATCAACCTGAAAGTCAAGCGTACAATTTTCATGCAAAAAGAAGTGATAGCAGACAACGAAGCAGTACTCCAAATATAGGCAATCAATTCGTGAAGCTTGGTGTGTTTTCTATGAAGAGTATACAATATAAATCATCAGACTCAGCTAATGGTAGAATTTCATTCACATTCATATAATAAAGATGCAGGTTACTATTCTCGAATGCACAGTAAAGTATAGCATATGATATCTGAAATAAAAACGATGGCATGGCAAGAGAATATGCATAAAAGTAAACTAGCTCCAGGTCATCGTCATCACAGAAAATTCATCTCTAGCCAAAAGGATAAAAGAGATAAAGATAAAGAAAAATAAGAACTACTATACATATGCAGTACACACAAAAATAAGAAAACGTGATGCATGAGGAAAAAAATGAAAAAGTGGGTGATAACAAGTGGAAAATAAAGAAAGGTGGAAAAATAAAAATAAGAATGAAGAAAATGAAAAGTGCGTGAGACACTCACTCCCCCAAGCTAAACTGCACAGTGTCCTCAATGTGCTAAGTATGGCACACGGAGAGATATGATATGGGTGGGGTGGGTGAGGGTGCATGCATGATAAAGTAAGAAAATAAAAGAAAATGAGATGGATATTCAAGTGATGCATGCAGAGATCAAGATGGTGCAATATAACTGTCCCAGAAATACCTCCTCTCTCCCAAGAAGATATTGACAAATCTGAACAAAAAGTGACCAAAATGTGTGGGGAGGAGGTGCGCAAAATCAGCAAAAAATGATATCCATCACAACAGTGGAAAAAGTATGGTAGGCATCAAGTGTGTGAATAAGCAGGTGGAGGAGCACCAGCACCGTCTTGTGGTGGAGGTGGCTGCTGGGAAATGGGACGAATATCGACAGGTGGAGGAGGTTGTGACAGTCGTGTAAGAATCTGGTTCAGGCTAGCCTGAATACCAGGGAGTAGAGTGACGCGAGACTGCACAGCGCTAACGGTAGCAGAGAGAGCACGAAAATCTCCTCTGAGCCCACTAACGGCCCCCTCTAGAGCCCGTAGGTGCTGAAATAGGGTGTCGGGGGAGGAGGGGCAGAGGGTCGAACAGGTGGTGATCGGGGCTGCCTAACACGGCTACCGTAGACAAAGGGTGCCACTACGGGGCGGGGCTATGGTGCTGTGCTCACTAAAAGATGCTCAGCCTCTGTGGAAGGCCAAGACGCAAGAATGCTCTCAGAAGTGTGAGCAGCAGCAGAATCAGAAGCGGTGACAGAGGGCGAGAAAGGCAGAGAAGTCGCTGACACAGAAATGGGGACAGACGTCACGACACTCTCGGTGAAGACAGCAGCAGCAGAGACGGTAGTGTCGACAACTGGGGAGGCCGTGAAGTCAACAGAGAATGACTCCCCAGGGGTCAAGAAATATAGAGTGGATAGGGTCTCGGCTACGAAAACAAGGGAAGGCTCGCCTCTCTCAAGAATAGTGGTGGGGGTGCTCTCAAAACTCACATATGAGATGGGATCAATGGCCAGCGGTACAAAAGTGGTGGTGGTGATGGACTCAGCAAGTGTGCTCCCGACACCGACAGAAGTGTGGACAGAGGTGTTGGGAGGAGCAGTCAAATCAGGTGCAGGTTGAGGGATCGGGATCTTGGGGTCCAGAGGTGGAAAGAGGGGCTCCTGCTGAGCGCCCTCAGGCTCTAGCACGTACGTAGCTGGGATGAGAAGGTACATCGCTGGAATCCACATCCCTCCGCGGGTCCAATGTGGGTCTGAGCGGGGCTCAGAAGCACCATATAATCTGTGCCAAATGGACCGTGTAGCCAAACCCAGTGGTGCTGACCATGAGGATGTAACATCCTCATGCGGGCCATAACATAAATGGAAAGAGAAGTGGGGCCCGGGGATCGTAGCAAACCAGCTAGGAGGTCAACCCCGCACATGGGAGCCAGAAGGGTAATCAGACCGCCGCAACAAATAGGCATCCTAGTGCCGACAGAGATAACGATGTGGTCTATGTACCAACGAGCTATATCGATCTGAACTGCGGGGAGTAAGACGTCTCCACCAACCTCAAAGGATCTCGCTCTGGTCATCGCATAGAGCATGTAAATCTCAGGCGTAGTCATCGTCCCCGGCTCATACCTCGCTAGGAAAGTGGTCGCCATAAGGCGCTGAGCAATGAGAAGTCATGGGTGGAGGATAGCTGAGGCATTAGCCCGACTAGGGTCAAGGGCGAGAGGGGATCCCGTGATGCGTTTTCAGAAGGGATGAGTATCGAATGACGGTGGGGGGATGTGCATGGGACTATAGACTTGGTCAAGGTTCGGGACGGGGGGGAGCCACTGAAAATAGGCTCGGAGCATGTCAAGGGTAACCTCGCACTCACGATCCATCAATCGAAATGTGCAACCCCCAGGAGTCCTACGGATGGAACTAAGAACCTTGAGTGTCGGCCGGACGTAGGTGTCCACCGACACCGACAGAAAGTCACACCACCCCCACATTGTCATACAACTGGAGCAGACCCTTAAACACCCCTAGGCGTTCAAAATCTACAATGTGCGCAAACCTAGAGGGGACAATTGAACGATGTGAGATCCTCTCAAATTGGACGTGCTGTGCGTCGTCTCGGAAAGTGATCCCCATCGTGTCAAAAGCGGGGGCGGGCTGTGCCGGTGGGGGTGGAATGGGTGTGGTAGGAGGCAAAAGTGTGGGTGGATGTAGGCTAGGTGGCGGGGAGTCCGCTCTAGCGGAGGAAGAGACAGGCTCACTAGTCTTCCTCCGCTTGGAGGCGAGTGCCCGTGAATGTGATCTAGTCCGTAGAGGCATGTGTGCCGTGAGATGCCCTACCAATGCGAAATGCTATATAAAAGGAGTGAATGTACCTAAGCATGACGTGAATGCAAGCAGTGGATGTGAGCGGAGAAACGCCTCCTCCTAGAAGCTCCAAATCTTCCCCTGATTCTCTCCCAAGCTAGCCTAAAACACAAATTGACAAATTAGCAATGAATATCAATATGTTTGGGGTAAAATCAAGAGTAATAGATGTGTATAGAGTTTAATTTTGATTCGAGGTGGAATAGGGCTTACGAAATGGAGATTGGGAGAAAAGGGGAGAAATCAGGCTAAATGGGGACGCATGGCGGTGAAGGAGGGCGGTGCCGGCGAACGTGGGGTCGTGGCGTTAGCGGCATGGGGTCGCTGACTCGGGCAGAGGAAGGGGTGGTTCGGGCGAGGGAAGGGGCGGTTCAGGTGATTGGGGGAGAAGTTGAAAGCTCGGGCTAAGAAATTGGGAATTTTGGTAAATTTTGGAATTTGGGCCACTGGTTTTCGATTATATAGGATGAGTCACTCGGCTGAGTGGCATGTCCACTCGGTCGAGTGGCTCAGATTATTAAGTTTTCGAAAATTTTCGTGAAAGTACCTACTCAGGCGATTAGCACCTCCCACTCGGGCGAGTAGACAAAAGTCACTCAGCCGAGTGGCTAGGCCACTCAGAGCTTTTCAAGTGCTGAAAGTGTCTAATTCACTCGGGCGAGTGACAAAGTCACTCAGCCGAGTGGCATATAAATGACAGAGAAGGGTTTTTAGAATCTTCCCTGATCAGTACCCTACTCGGTCGAGTAGGGTCTTCACTCGGCCGAATGAGAATTTCACTCAGCTGAGTGGGCTGCTATTTTCAGCTCCAACTCTCTGTTTTTGCTCCACTTTCGGATTTTCTTCTCCCCGTCAGTTTCTTCCTTCTCCTGACACCTGAGCGCATCCCTGGAGTGCTTACCTTTGCCATGGTCATCTTCCATTCAAATGGTCTCCTCTTCTTCATCTCCTGCAATGAAAAATATTGCCAGTTGTCAGGTTTTTCTTCGACAATTGCCTCTAAACACTAATAAAGATCTAAAACAAAATAAAAGAAAAAATTCAACTAAAAATAAGATAGAACCGTCAGGTTGCCTCCTGACAAGCGCTCGTTTAAGGTCTTGAGCTCGACCCCTTAAGATGCGCGTTTAAAGCTCGATGTTCGGCGCATGTGATATGCATGCGTCAAACTTGCCGAGAAGGTCGCTTGGGTTCAGTTGTTGATGGTCATCAGTGTTCCTCGGCTCCCCTTCATCATGGGTAGTAGTGGGTGTTGGAATTTTATAATTCCATATTTCTATTCCCATATGGTTTTGATATGACAAACACATTCAGTGCTACTAACTCTATGTATGCAGATACAAATCAATGCTGAGTTCCACACAAATGAGATATCTTCATGCATACTCAATCAAATATATCATTCATGAAGTTGGAAAGACAAAGGCACCTAATCCACGACTTGGATATATAATCACTCGATAAGGATCTCCTGCAAAGAAGCTTCTCAGATTCAGTTGCAGATGCAGTCCTATCTACAGCTTTATGTAATCATTGTCAAATTTACTTTATTAGAGTCACAAAGCCTTGTGATAATATGTCTTAGTCATCTAGGTTCCATTACTCAGAGATCTACACTTCCCAATTTCGAAAATTCGCAACTTTGAAAATTGGCAGCCAATAACCCCATTTTGGTCGACCAATTTTAAACCTTCGAATTTGGTTATGGGATTGCATGAGCAAACTCCCCTAACCGTGTAGATTCTAGAACTGTCTTCCACCGGTCGAAATTCTTTCTCTAAATTTTGGTCGACCAATGTGGTCATTTTGGTCGACCAATTTCAAAACTAGCCGTTTTGATCCCAAATTTTCAAGGACGGTTCTTGCCCGTTTTCCAATGTTAAATACAGTCCCCAACCGTCCCTAAACACTATAAATAGAGGGGTAGACCCTCTCTTTTTCTTCACTCACTTTCCTCTTCTTTACTCTCTTAACTGTTGAAATCAAGTCTTTCTTTTTCTAAAGCTTTAGGCCATTAGTTGTTCTTTTCTTATTTGTAAGAAGAAATCATTAGATTTCTTTCTTCGTTTAAGAACGGAAGAACTTGGATTTTGAACATCATTTTGGAAAGTTGTTTGTGTTCATAATTGTAAGAAGCAATCAATTGATCTCTCTCTTCTTTTATGAACCAGAGAACTTCAAGTGTTGCTCTTCATTACATATCTTTTACATCTTGAAGTTCATCTTCTAAACACCATCCTTGAATTCATTCTCTGAAATTTATAACAAGGCTATAGGTGTTTTTCTATTTCATTATTTAACAGGTTTGAATCTCTGTTTAGAGATTGTACAAAGTTTGGGACACAGGGAGTGTCGCCATTTTTGTAAGTTTGTGCTTGCGGGGCAAGTGATTATAGTGGATTGAAATCTCTACGGGGTAGAGGACTGGAGTAGGATCACAAGGATCCGAACCAGGATAAATCTATGTGTTTGCGATTGATTTAATTTCAGTACTTGTCATTTTATTTCTGTGCCATCTTTGCAAATATTACTAACATTTTATTTGCAACATTTTTATTATATACACTATTCACCCCCCCCCCCCTCTAGTGTATTGATCCATACAGGCTAAAATTACATTAGGTATCAGAGCAAGGTTAAGATGGCAGCAAGTTCCTCAACATCAAACATGAACGCCGTTCCACACAACTACAATTAGCATCCTGAAGGACACTCTCAAGTACATCCTCCTCTATTTGATGGTTCTAATTACTCATATTGGAAAATACGAATGGAGATTCATCTCCAAAGTATGCATTATGAGATATGGGACATCGTAGAGACATGATACACTAAGCCAGAAACACCTGTTGCCGATTGGACCGCCAACGACAAATCTGCAAAGACCAACAACTCAAAGGCCATGAATGCTTTATTCTGTGCCATGGATAAACATGAGTTTAATCGAGTATCTCAGGCCAAAATTGCAAAGGAGATTTGGCACATACTCGAGGTCACTCATGAAGGAACCAATAAAGTAAAGGAAACCAAGACTGCCTCTTTGGTTCATAAGTATGAGTTGTTCAAGATGCAAGACAAAGAGACGATTGGAGAAATGAACACCAGGTTTACTAATATTATAAATTCTCTTAATGCTCTTGGAAAAGTTTATTCTTCTCTTGATCAGGTACGCAAGATTCTTAAGGTACTCTCCCAAGAATGGCGTCCAAAGATCACTGCTATTGAGGAAGCTAATGATCTTTTCACATTATCCATGGAAAATCTAATTGGTAACTTAATGGCACATGAAGTCACATTACAAGATGCAAAAGAGGAATCCGATCAAAAGAAGAAAGTACTCGCCTTCAACACAACATCAGATAATGAAGATTCAGATGATGACATGGCATTCTTTGCCAAGAACTTCAGAAAGTTCTTTCAAAAAGGTAAGTATAATAATAAATCTAAAAATGCTGATTCTTCTCTTTGCTTCAATTGTAATAGGCCAGGACATATGAAGAAAGATTGTCCACTTCTCAAAGCAAAGTTCAAAACTTCCAACAACAACGATCAATCCAGAAAAGAAAGGAAGTTTGATAAGATGAAGAAAGCATTTGCAGCAACTTGGGATGAATCTTCAGATGATGAAGATGACCATGATGAAAGTGCTAATATGTGCTTTATGGCCCAAGATAATGAAGATGAGGTAAGTACTTTTAGTAATGAAGAATTATTAGATGCATTAAAAGATCTCTATTTTCGTTTCAAAAATTTAAATAGTCAACATAAATCTTTGAAACAGAATAATGACGATATTCTTATTAAATATCAAGAATTATCTTCTTCTAAGAACATTACATCAAATTCCATACATATTGAGAATACATCTTCTCAAAATTTGGATCTTAGTAAAAAGAATGATATTCTCAAAACTAAGAATCTAGAACTTCATACACAAATATCCGAAATGGATAAAAATATTTCATCACTAAAGATGAAATACGACGAGATGTCTTCCAATATTAATAAATTTAATAAAGGAAAGACTAATCTCGATGATTTGCTAAAAATACAATATCCAGCAAATCATAGGCAAGGTCTGGGATATTCTCATAAGGCTGCACCCAAGTCTTGTAGCACTTCTTCTTATTGTGGAAAAACAACTTTTGTTAAACCTCAAAAGAAGAATCACGCATTTATTTACACGAAGAAAGTAAACATTCTTCACAAAGAAATGTTACTAACATTTCAAAACCATCTTCTAGGAAACGTACTACAATTAGTATATGGGTTCCTAAGGATTCTTGTTTAAAAGATAGAAATGATTATATTTCTCATTATTTACATTCTATTGTTCATTCTTATGATTACATTAAAAAGCCAAATTCCACTTGGGTTTGGCTTCCAAAAATCTAATCCCAAGGACCCTCAAAAAGGGGTACCAATGCTTAATGTTTTATCTTTCAGGTACCTAAAAAGGAAAGATGGATTTTGGACAGTGGATGTTCAAAACATATGACAGGAAATGTCAACTTACTTTCAACCGTTATATATAAAGATGGAGGCACAGTTACCTTTGGTGACAACAAGAAAGGTAAAATCATAAGCACTGGTACAGTTTGCAATACAAATCAGCCTATCATTGAGAATGTTTATCTTGTTGACGGTTTGAAACACAATTTGCTTTCCATTAGTCAGTTATGCGATAAAAATTACAAAATAGTTTTTGAACAAAATGATTGCATTATTTATGATTCTGATATGTCATCTGTTTTGTTCCGTGGTAAGCGTAAGAATAACATTTATATCTTATGCATGTCTGTTACCACTAATAATCATTTTTTAATGATTACATTAGATGATACACTTTTATGGCATAAACGTTTTGGACACACTAATTTCAAAAATCTAGCACATATTTCAAAACACAAATTAGTAAATGGAATGTCTACTATTTCTTTCAAACACAAACATTTCTGTGATGCTTGTCAACAAGGAAAAATGCACAAATCTTCTTTTAAATCAAAGGATGTTATCTCAATAAAGAGTCCATTAGAACTCTTACACTTAGATTTGTTTGGTCCTTCAAGAGTAGCTTCTTTGAATAGAAGTAGATATGCATTTGTCATTGTTGATGATTATTCAAGATTTACTTGGGTTATATTCTTACAAAACAAGAATGATGCGTTTGAAGAATTTTCAATATGTTGTAAAAGATACAAAAAATCAAATCCTCTAACATTGTCACTATTCATAGTGATCATGGAGGAGAATTTGAAAATGAATCTTTTACCAATTTTTGTAATGAAAATGGCATTACTCATAATTTTTCTTTTCCTCGTGCTCCTCCTCAGAATGGAGTAGTAGAAAGGAAAAATAGAACTTTACAAGAATGCGCAAGAACAATGCTTTGTGATAGTAAATTACCGAAATATTTTTGGGCTGAAGCTGTCGCAACTGCTTGTTACATTATGAATAAAGTTCTTATAAGGCCATTGCTTAATAAAACATGTTTTGGATTATTCTTTAATCGCATTCCACGTGTATCATATTTTAAAGTGTTTGGATGTAAATGTTTCATTCTTAATACTAAGGATGCACTTGATAAATTTGATTCGAAATCTGATGAAGGTATTTTTGTTGGATACTCAACACGTAGCAAAGACTACAGAGTATATAACAAAAGAACTTCAACAGTTGAAGAATCACTACATGTTACATTTGATGAGAACACCTCATCTAATTCTCCCATCATAGATGATGAAGAAAATATATTACCTTTATCTAATTCTTTAGATAATATTAAACTTGATGAAATTGATGCTACTAAACATTCTGTTGAATCTATTTCAGATAATACAGATCTTCCCAAGGCATTTGCACAAGTTCCAAATCATCCATCAGATTTAATCATTGGAGATATTACAGATGGAGTTAGAACTCGTCGTCAAATTGAACAAATGGCGCGTTGTGCTTTCCTTTCATCCATTGAACCTAAGAACATCAAAGATGCATATGAAGACAGTTCATGGATTATTGCTATGCATGAAGAACTCAATCAATTTCAACGAAATGATGTTTGGGAATTAGTTCCCAGACCAACAGATCATTCAATTATTGGTACCAAGTGGGTATTCAAAAATAAATTGGATGAATCTGGTCAGGTAATTAGAAACAAGGCACGATTGGTTGCACAAGGTTATAATCAAGAAGAAGGTATTGATTATGATGAAACCTATGCACCAGTTGCATGTCATGAGTCTATTCGCATGTTGTTATCATTTGCATATTTTAAAGATTTTAAATTATTTCAAATGGATGTCAAAAGTGCTTTTTTAAATGGTTTTCTCAAGGAGGAAGTTTATGTTGAACAACCTCCGTGTTTTATTCATGAAAATTTAGAAAATCATGTTTTCAAATTGAAGAAAGCTTTATATGGTCTCAAACAAGCACCTCGTGCTTGGTATGAAAGACTTAAAAGCTATCTTTTAAATTATGGTTATTCTATTGGTAAAATAGATTCCACTCTATTTATTAAGAACATTAAATCTGACATAATCATTATTCAAATATATGTTGATGATATTATTTTGGTTCTAGTAATAAATCTCTTTGTCAAGATTTCTCTAAGATTATGCAGAAAGAATTTGAGATGAGTCATATGGGTGAACTCAATTACTTCATCGGTCTTCAAATCAAACAATTGAAGGAAGGAATCTTCTTTCACCAAAGCAAGTATTCTAAGGAACTCATCAAGCGTTTTGGTTTAGAAAGTTCTGCAGAAAAACGTACTCCAATGAGTACATCTACTTCTCTCGACAAAGATTTAAATGGTAAGAGTGTTGATCAACGTCTTTACAGAGGTATGATTGGTTCTCTACTTTATTTAAATGCTAGTAGACCAGATATTATGTTTTCAGTATATTTATATGCACGTTTTCAGGAAGATCCTAAGGTTTCACATTTAACTGCCGTAAAAAGGATTATTAGATATGTTAAGCACACTTCTGATTTTGGTTTATTTTATCCCAAGTCAAGCACATTTGATTTATTATCATATAGTGATGCAGATTTTGCTGGTTGCAAATCAGATCGTAAAAGTACCAGTGGTACTTGCCACTTTTTAGGTCATGCTTTAGTATCTTGGTTTAGCAAAAAGCAAAACCATGTTTCATTATCTACAACCGAGGCAGAATATATTACCGCCGGTTTAGCATGTGCTCAAATCTTATGGATGACACAAACTATTTCTGACTATGGTATTGATTGCTCTACTTGTCCTATTATGTGTGATAATACTAGTGCTATTAATCTTTCTAAAAATCATGTGCATCATTCTCGTACAAAACATATTGATGTACGTCATCATTTTCTAGATGATCATGTTCAGAAAGGAGATATAGTTCTTAAATTTATAGCTACTGAACATCAGACTGCTGATATTTTGACCAAACCATTGAAAGAAGATACTTTTATTAAGCTTCGTAGGAATTTAGGGATTATTAGTGAATCGAACTTATGACACATTCTTATTCTTATTTTTAGAATTTTTTCAAATTTTTTGGCTGTTTTTAAAATTGGTCGACTAATTCACTAATATTGGTCGCCAATTGTCGAATTTTTTATTATTTTTTAATTTTTAGGTAACTACTTCGTCTTCCCGCTTATTCTCGTTATCCGTTCTCTCCATTTTTGTTTAAGAAACTGAACACATCCTTTCGTTTTCAAATTTTGGTGGGATTCGTTTCTTAAACTACTTTACCGATTGGAATTCTGTCAGTTCCCACAACTTCTCTTAACTGATTTCTTTTCCTATTTAATTCTTGCCTAGGGATGATAAGACCCTAAAAATATCTTCTGACCATTTTTTCTCTTTCCCGAAGCACCCTTTTCCCCCAATCTTGTCGTCCTTCTCTTTTCCCCAATCTCCATCGCCCTCCCCTCAAATTGTCGGCCTCCCCCCAATAATCCGCCGGCGCCTTCCTCTATCCACCAGCCCGTCGCCGATCCTCCGCCTCTTCCCCTAAATCGATCCTCTGCCGCTCTCCTAGACCGCCAGCCCGTCGATTTTGCCGGTTCCGACCCCGGTTTCACCGACGCTCCCCCCAAAATCGACCCCCGTCGCCGATTGTCCCTCGCACGGCTCCGCTTTCCCTTCGATCAGCCGTCTTCCGCCGTCACCACAGATGGATCCCCGCTCCCAGGACTTCATTGTGATGGCCTCCCCGGCCTACTTCCGTTCTCAGGCGGCTACGCAGCAATTCCGCCTCCTCGAGAACCTCCCGATCCATCCAGAACGCCATGTCGACTTCAATGATCACGGATTCTCCCGGATTTTGGGCCCCCTCCATTCCGCCAGCTTGGTTGGTCTCTGGTCCACTGCGAACCGCACACCATACTTCCCTACCCTAGTTCGTGAGTTTTACGCAAACCTGGATTCCTCCAAGCAGTCCGGTATGCTTTCAATTTCCACTATCGTCAATGGTTTCTTTTTTCGGCTGACTGGTCCTATGCTATCTTCACTTCTGCATTTACCCTCGCACAATGTTCAGCCTCTCCCTGACACTCTCAATGACCCATCAATTAAGCAGCTTCTGTCCCCTGATTTTCGTCCCAAGAGATCCGCTGCGACTCTTCATCCGCCTTCTCGAATGATGGTCAAGATTATCCTGACCAATCTAGCCCCGAAAATCGGTTCTCTTAATTACGTTAGTAACAAGACCGCCCGCTACCTCTATGCTTTGATGGGAGAACTTTCCATTTGTTGGGGTTCTGTTTTGCTCGAATCCTTGGCCAAACCCGTTAAAACTCACATTTTCTTGCCTTCCCTGATCACTCGCATCTTAGAGGCCTTTCAGGTTCCATTTGCCAACTCTGCCCCGATCTTCAACCCCGTTGATTTTAATTCTGAGACATTAACCCACATGCAGTTAGTCATGTCTGACACTTCTGAGCCTGATGCCGATTCTGATGCCGCTGCCTCTGACCATGACACATATCCCATTCCCTCCCGTCCTACTACTAGATCCATGTCTCACTCTCCTCGCACCCGTACTCGCTCTCCCCGATCCCGTCCCACTCCCGCCACTCATACCACCGGCTCCTCTTCTCGCACTCGTGGTCGTGTTCTATTTCGCAAGCGGTATTCCCATTCTGAGGCTTCACCTAGTACTCCCATTACCCCATCGACTGGCCATGATGCTTTACTTGGTGAGCTTCGTGCTCTCCGACATTCCATGACTCGAGGTTTCCAGGATATTCAGAATGAAATGCACGATGGATTCCGCGGCCTTCAGACTCATTTGAGTTCTAGCGATGCTACACTGCAGGGTCATAACAAAATAATGGATGATCTTACGGTTGCCATGGCCTCGATGGTAAATCACTTTGAGTCTCTTCACTTTCGAGCCACTCGTCGTTCCACTGATGCGTCTCCTTCACAGCCTGGGCCATCCTCTTGCCCGTAGTCTTCCTCGGGCCCTGTTTTCTCCTGTGTGCCGCTGTTTTTCATATGTTCCCTGGTGATACTTTCATGGTTGTTTTGGGCACTTTGGATACTCGTTTCATAGGTGTTTGGTGCTTTTCTAGTGTTGGTTCCTTGGTTTGTTGATGTTGTTCTGTCAGAACTTTGGGGGTTATGTGGTTACGTTGTTATGTTGTTTTGTAGTTTTTTGTTGTTCTGTTGTTATTCGTATGTTGACTATGGGATGTATGTTGTTCAGACTATGGGATGTTTTGGGTACTTGGATATATGGCTTAGTTGGAAATTTTGTACATGGTTGTTTTTGTTGGTACTGTCCTTAGCCTGTTGTCCATTTGCCTAGTTTGATGCTCATTTTCTGTTAATGTTTGTGTCTTTCTTTTCATATTTTGTGCTGTAGTCATTTCTATGGCAAAGTTATTTTTCCCTCCATATTTTGCAGACCGATCTAACATTTAACATTTCTTTCCGGCATCTTGCTATTTGAATTTTTTGACAGACTTGGACTCATTTTGTTGTATGTTGCTATCTCCATATTCTCCTATACTTGGACTCATTTTGGCATTTTTTCTCCATGTCCTGTCAAGTTAATTTGGTTATATCCCCTGGTTACTTGGATACTTGTTATGTGATGTTATGTTCTCTGTTCATTCTTATTACTTCTCTCTTTATCCTATGTTTGGATTCCATTATATACACTTTTTCCTGTGTTTCACATTTGGTTCTATTTATGGCTCAGTTGCCTAATTTGATTTTTTTACCACTTTCTGTGTATTATGAAGCCAGGGCTTCCTTTTTCATTTTTTCACATCATTTCTCAAGTTGCCACGGCTTCTCCAGACCACTGTTATGAATGTCTGCTTCACTAAGTTCTAATCACTTAGCAATTTTGCAATTTTGCTGCTATGCAGTTTTGGTTCTCATCTTTCAAAACTTTTTCTCTACAAGTTATATTTCCTTAATTTTTTAAATATGACAGATAGTATAATCTATTTTTTTTCATAACAGGTCCTCTTACATATTTTTTACATGGCCCTACATTCGCCTGTATTTTAATGGCATGTCCATTTTTTTTCATATAGTTTGCTCCCAATATTTTGGCATATTTACTTAATTTAGCATACTACTCAATTTCCCCTACTGACCGAATTTTTTTAAAAGTCAATATACACCTTCTTTTATTCCCATTTATATTTCCCTCATATTTTCTCGCCTATTTTTTTAACTAACTCTTATTTGCCTCTTTTTGAGGATTCCAAAGGGGGAAAATATATTTCATCTACTCAGGGGGAGTATTCACTAACTCCACATATTCAGGGGGAGTATATCTGATATGTTCAATTTTAATATATATATTTTTTTCATGTTTGTCATCATCAAAAAGGGGGAGAATGTTGGAATTTCATAATTCCATATTTCTACTCCCATATGGTTTTGATATGACAAACACATTCAGTGCTACTAACTCTATGTATGCAGATACAAATCAATGCTGAGTTCCACACAAATGAGATATTTTCATGCATACTCAATCAGATATATCATTCATGAAGCTGGAAAGACAAAGGCACCTAATCCATGACTTGGATATATAATCACTCGATAAGGATCTCCTGCAAAGAAGCTTCTCAGATTCAGTTGCAGATGCAGTCCTATCTACAGCTTTATGTAATCATTGTCAAATTTACTTTATTAGAGTCACAAAGCCTTGTGATAATATTTCTTAGTCATCTAGGTTCCATTACTCAGAGATCTACACTTCCCAATTTCGAAAATTCGCAACTTTGAAAATTGGCAGCCAATAACCCCATTTTGGTCGACCAATTTTAAACCTTCGAATTTGGTTATGGGATTGCATGAGGAAACTCCCCTAACCGTGTAGATTCTAGAACTGTCTTCCACCGGTCGAAATTCTTTCTCTAAATTGGTCGACCAATGTGGTCATTTTGGTCGACCAATTTCAAAACTAGCCGTTTTGATCCCAAATTTTCAAGGGCGGTTCTTGCCCGTTTTCCAATGTTAAATACAGTCCCCAACCGTCCCTAAACACTATAAATAGAGGGGTAGACCCTCTCTTTTTCTTCACTCACTTTCCTCTTCTTTACTCTCTTAACTGTTGAAATCAAGTCTTTCATTTTCTAAAGCTTTAGGCCATTAGTTGTTCTTTTCTTATTTTTAAGAAGAAATCATTAGATTTCTTTTTTCGTTTAAGAACGGAAGAACTTGGATTTTGAACATCATTTTGGAAAGTTATTTGTGTTCATAATTGTAAGAAGAAATCAATTGATCTCTCTCTTCTTTTATGAACCAGGGAACTTCAAGTGTTGCTCTTCATTACATATCTTTTACATCTTGAAGTTCATCTTCTAAACACCATCCTTGAATTCATTCTCTGAAATTTATAACAAGGCTATAGGTGTTTTTCTATTTCATTATTTAACAGGTGTGAATCTCTGTTTAGAGATTGTACAAAGTTTGGGACACGGGGAGTGTCGCCATTTTTGTACGTTTGTGCTTGCGGGGCAAGTGATTATAGTGGATTGAAAATCTCTACGAGGTAGAGGACTGGAGTAGGATCACAAGGATCCGAACCAGGATAAATCTCTGTGTTTGTGATTGATTTAATTTCAGTACTTGTCATTTTATTTCTGTGCCATCTTTGCAAATATTACTAACATTTTATTTGCAACATTTTTATTATATACACTATTCCCCCCCCCCCCCCCTCTAGTGTATTGATCCATACAGGCTAAAATTACAGTGGGGGATGAGTCCCCCCAAGCTTGAGCTATTGACATCCTTTTTCTTGGCCGGTGGCGAAGATTTGTTGTCCGGTGGAGCCTTCTTCATATGCTTCGCCGTAGAGAGCTTTCATAGCTCTCTAATCTTGACGATATCAGCGTTGTCCTTCTCCTCATCCGTAAGAGGGTCCGACGGGTCTCCCATCATCTCATCATCTTTGGTGAGTTGGCCCCCTTCGAGGTCGTTATCATGCTTGGCTCCGATGAAAAATAGCATGGCGTCGTCAATCACCTCGTCAAGGAGGTCCACGTAGTCTACGTCCTCTGGCCAAGGCATGTGCTTCATCACCTTTGGAATGCGGAGTTGAATTTCAATATTTCTGACGTTCAAGGACAATGTTCCTTCCCTCACGTCCATAATTACTCCGGCGGTGGTCAAGAAAGGCCGTCCAAGAATCAGCGACGTATCACCTTTCTCCTTAATATCCATCACCACGAAGTCGCATGGCAAGCAAAGTCTGCCCGGTACTTGTAGTGGAATGTTTTTCTCAATCCCCACTGGCCTAGTGATTTGCCCATCGGAGAGTTGTATCTTCATGTCTGTCGTCGTTAGGTCGGTCCCCGTATTCAATTTCTTAAAGATCGTGAGGGGCATGAGGCTCACGCTTGCTCTCAAGTCTATCAAAGATTTTTGAAGTGGGACTCCTCCAAGCGTGCAAGGAGTTCGGAAACTACCTGGATCTTTGAACGTGGTCGGCGCTTTCTCCTTCCTAGTAAACCACGTACTTTGTTCGGCGAGCATGATCCTTTCTTTTCGCTTCTTTCCCGCGATCAAATCCTGTAGAAACTTTGCATAGGGCAGGATTTCGATAATTGCATCCAAGAATGGAATATTCAAGCTCACACCTCGCAAATACTCCAGAAATTTGACGAGCCTTTTCTCAATCCTTGCCTTTGCAACCGTTGTGGGAATGGTACCAGTGGCATGTAAGTGCACTCCTCTTGTGTCTTATCTACTTCAGATTTTTCACCGTCATTTGGCCCCTTTGGGCCCTCCTCTTCATTGACCGATTCCTTATCAACCGAAATTTCTCCCCCCGACTCCTTAGTTTGAATCATGGCAGGGGTAGTGTCCTTTCTGCCTCTTGTAGTTACCGCCACAATCGCATTGATGTGGCCAGTATTGCTCCATGGGTTTTGTTCCGGTTGAGCTGGCAATTGTTGAGTGTTTTTATTAAGCAATGCTAGTTGCTCCGATAATTGTGCCACGACGATGTTGAGGGAATCTTGTTGGCCCGTTAATCTTGCATTGATCTTCTTTTGTTCAGCTATGAACTCTTCGACCCTTGCTTCATGTTCTGACCTTGGCGGTGCTTGCGGTGGATTGGGTGCCCTCCATCCTTGGTTGTACCCCAGGGTGAATATGGCCCCGCTTGTTGCCTCAGTGGGTAGTTTTGTTGTTGGGGTGCTCTTTATTGATATTTTGGTTGTTATGGGGGCCGGTCTTATGAATGTTGCGGTGGTGGATTCAAGGCTCCATCATTGTTAGCGTATAAAAATCCGGGGTGACCCCTTGTAGCTGGGTTCGCCCAATAACCGGTACTTCCCGCAACATATTGAACTTGCTCCATAGCTCAGTCTCCTTGCTCCCCTCCAACAAACATAACATGGGCTTGATCTTGCCAGTCGCTCATGCTTCCCCCGATGTAGAAACGATGGGGGCTCCATGCGGTTCACTAACCAACTTTTCTAGTCTCTACACGACTTTGTGAAGAGAGTCAAACTTTGAAGAGAGCTCAGCCACGGCCTTTGCCTCATAAATACTTGTCGGCATCAAGGATGACGAAGAATGTCCCCTTTCATCGGCCCACTGTTGATTATTCGAGGCCATCTCCTCAAGTAAAGCCATAGCGTCGTCCGGTGTCTTTGACAAAATAGCTCCGTTGGCAGTTGCATCAATTATTTGCTTGGTGCTCGGTTACAATCCGTTATAAAAGCTATGCACAAGCTCCCATGGCTCAATACTATGATGGGGGCATTAGTGTTAGAGATCCTTGAAACGTTTCCACGCCTCATATAGATTTTCTTGGGGGGCATTTAGGGCTGTTGACGAACGAGCTTGAACGAGCTTGAACAGGGAGCTTGGTTTTGTTCATGAACAAAATTCATGTTCAAGCTCTGTTCGTTTACTAACCGAGCTCTAAAAACATGTTCAAGCTTGTTCGTTAAGCTTATCGAACGAACGTAAACGAACGTAAACAAATGTAAACAAACATTTACCGAGCTTGTTCACGAGTAGTTAAACGTTCGTTAATAAGACTTATCGAGCTTGTTCGTGAACATGTTCAGGAAACATGTTCGTGAGCACACAGTCAATCTTGTTCATGAACAGATTTTCAATGAAACAAACGAACGTTAATTTTTTAATCAGGAATAATACTATTTAAACATAATTGCCAATGAATAAATCAATTAAATTAAAGGATTAAATATTTGCAGGACAAAAACAAATAAATCCATTATAATAGCTCCATAAATCCCATTACAAGCATCCATTTCAAGTATATTAAAAAATATAGTGTTTGTCTAAATTTACTATTTTCAGTACATGTTCGTTCACGAACACTTAACGAGCTTGTTCATGAACATGACTTAACGAGCTTGTTCACGAACACTTAACGAGCTTGTTCATGAACATAAATAAACGAACACAGTTATGTTCAAGCTCTGTTCGTTTACTAACCGAGCTCTAAAAATCTGTTCAAGCTTGTTTATTAAGCTTCCTGAACGAACGTAAACGAACATGTACCGAGCTTGTTCACGAGTAGTTCGTCGAACAATCTGTTCGTCAACAGCCCTAGGGGCATTGCTTGAAGGACATGAGGGCGCTTCGTATCTTGATAGAGTTGGATGGCAAATAAAACTTGTTGACAAATGCGCTTGCCAGCTCATCCCAAGTGGTAAAAATCCCCTCGGCTTGCGTCCTCAACCAATACAATGTCTTGTCTCGAAGAGTAAATGGGAAGAGGCACAGTCGAATAGCGTTGGTCGGCACGCCAGGCATCTGGAAAGTGGCACACTTAGACAAGAACAATTGAAGATGGTAGTGCGGGTTTTCTTGTGAGTTCCCATGGAATGGGTCTTGTTGCATCAACACTACTAGTCATGTCTTTAGCTCAAAGTTCTTATCGGCTGCCAACTCTGGCATGACAATAGAAGAGGTGGTAGACATGGTCTTGGGCTGTAGACTATCTCGGATGGAGACAAGCCTAGCCATACGCGCTGCTAGCTCCTCTGGTGTTTCCAGCGCGGCCATATAATCTTTCCCTATAGCAAAGATCCTCTCAGCTCTAAGCCTCCTTGTCGTACGCTCGATCTCGGGATCAAATAATATTTCTTCTTGGTGTGCCTTCAATCTCGTGTACATGCACAGAAAAAGAGAGTCTAGATAGAATTGTTAGCACAATTGAGGAATAAAAGAGTGAAAAATAAAAAAAGAAATAACTAAGTAAAGAGAATAAAATACTGTCGCCTCCCCGGTAATGGTGCCAAAAACTTGATCGCGCCCGGATATACACCCGAAAAACGATTATAGTCTTACCGCAAGCGCACGGTGAAGTGGCGAGCGGGTATCGAACACAGGGAGGACAAATGACAGCACTCTATCTTGATCACCTAGCTATTGATGGTAGAATGGAATGGTTTGGATAATAATGTCACTGTCGTTCAAATAACAAATAGAATTCAATATAATAAAAGCGTCTAGGGCTAGGGAATCCCCACTACGGATCGTCACTTATCCTTGTGGATCATAAATCTCAAAGTTGCAAGGCTTGAATTAAGGTGAACTAGTCGTAACTGAATATAGAACCAAGCTCATGCTCTCTCCCTATTGCTGGTCTATAGCAACCTAGATTAGGGCCCACTCTCGTGCAAATCCTAACCTAAGCCACTAGCATGAAGATCGACATCATCGTCCAATCGCACCTCGAGCCCACTCTCATGCAAACTCGAGCTACGATCTAGGTTATGATAGTTCGTATTCGTCCAATCTCTTGCAAACGAATATGGATATAGATTTATAATAAAAATCCTATCTTTTGTCCAATCTCTAGCAAACCAAGTCTAGAGAATCTCGATTATAAACCTAAATCGAATATCTAGGCCTTCCCATCGATTGAAATCCAATCTCTTGCAAACCCCAATCAATGGAAATTTCTAGCTATTCGTAGTAAATCAATCACAACCTAACCGTACATCAATCATAGCAATAATTCAATTCATTCATCATAATTCTAAGATCGGGTCCATAGGGTTCATCTCCATGCCCTAGAACAACGAAACTACTCACAATTCATCATAGTAATCTCAGAAATAACAATTAAGATCATAGCACAATTCATTGTAGAGAGAAAATAATTCATAAAAACTAGAAATTTTGACAAAAAGGACAAACCAAATTGCACGTTTTTGATCTCCAGCTGAGAATTACAAAAAGGATAGCCGTCAAAATTAACTTCAAGTCTCTCATAAAACTAGGAATAAAACTAGCCTTAAATACAAGTCAAAATCATCCAGAAATTCCTGACAGATTTGTCCCTGGCACAACCAAAAATCCTAATTCGCGACACAGTTGGAATGCGTCACTCGGCCGAGTGGAACATGTCACTCGGCCGAGTGACAGACCCAAATAAAAACAGAGAAATGGGGGGTTTCAGGAATTTCTGGACGAGTGATCTTCCACTCGGGCGAGATGTCTTCTTCACTCGGCCGAGTGAGCTTTCTTGCTCGGCCAAGTGCGTCTTCTCCAAATTCCAGTAAGTCGGATGATTTTCGGGAGAGAAACCCTGTTCCACTCGGGCGAGTGGGCTTATCCATTCGGCCGAGTGGGTTTTCTTGGTTGGTCGAGTGAACTTTGAAAATTAGCAGTAATGTAGGTTTTCTTGGTCGGTCGAGTGAACTTTGAAAATTGGCAGTAATGTTTCTGTTTCACTCGGCCGACCACTCTCCTTCACTCGGCCGAGTGAACGCTCTAGTCGGCCGAGTGAGCTGTTTTTGGGTCCTTTTCTTTTCCTCCTCGCCTCCTCGTCGATTCTATCGAACTTCTTCCTCTTCCACCCATCATCTAGCACTGCTAGCTCCCCAATAAGGCCGTGGGCGATGCTCCGGTGTGCGTGAAAGTCCCTTGATCTCATTTTTTCTCCAGATCGCTCCATATTTCCTGAAATACGACAAAAACAAGAAATAGTGAAAAATAACGTGATATCATCGAATAATCGTGAAAAACGCAATATGGGCGATCGAAATGACATGAAAACATGCAGAAAAAAGGTGTAAAATAAGGAGCGATCACGAAGCCATCAAGCTTGCCCCAGAGTTGACGGAGGGGAGGGTGCAAGCCGTAGCTCGTTCCTTAACCCTCCAGGTGATCCTATAGAGGGCGAAGCTCGTCTACCTGCCTCGGAGTTGAGGGTATTTAAGTAGAGCTGAAATTTTCAAATGGAGATGGTAATATTTGAGAATATGCATAGAAAATGATAGTTATATTTACAAAACTGTAAATAACATAGGAGTAAATGCTCATTGTTCCTGTGGCAGGCTAGCTTGCTGCCTTCCCTGTTTGATCGTCGACGTCCTCCTGATGGTTGTCGAGTTCGACCAGCTGGGCTTGCTCAGGCGCTTTGTGTTTGGTGGAGCCGACGTAGCAACTCCGAGACAATCTCTGGCTCCATCGTACTTGTCCAACTCCCTGCGGAGTCTAGAACTTGACCATTTGGTGTAGGAGTAAGGAGAGAGCTTCGATGGCAGTCATGAATGGCCGCCTGATGATGCCGGTGTATGCCGAGGCGATTCGACGACTACGAACTGTGTCATCTGAGTGACGATCGTTGGCTCTTCTCTCAAAGACATCGGCAGGGTGATGACTCTGGCGATGGGAGCCGAGTGGCCAGTGAAGCCGACAATTGGACCCCTGCACGGCCTCAGATCTGGATGCCTCAACCCTATCTTCTCGATCGTCGACATAAAAATAATGTCGCATGAGCTCCCAGTGTCGATCAAGAGATGGCTGACTATGATCGTTCCAATCTGGGCTTCGATGACGATGGTGTCATCATGTGGTAGTTTGATGATGCACCCCGAACTTACACCTAAAATCCATTTGGCGGTGTCACAGTCGACAGGCACAGTATTTGTCCCTAGGTGTCGACTCTAGGTTCTATCCGCAAGAGGACGATGTCAAATTATAGTATAAAAGGTTGTCGAATCCCATAGGGACAGTGACAGTGTATTGAGCTCTCAGGTTATTTCTAGATCTCAAAATGAGATAGCAGTCGATTGGGGGATTGTTTGTTTGATGTTGTTGTTGGTTCAATATAGAGAGGCTAGGGCCTTATGGATCACCGCTAGGACCATCGGAGGTCGATGTTAGAATAGGATTCTAACGTTACGTTGAGTTAATTGGAGGTGATCTCTTAGTTCATACCACTCTCGTGGGTTAGATCTTCGGGGTATTTCGGTGGCTCTCATTGACGTAATGGCGGTAGCCATCAATGTAGTGATATAGTTCGTCGGTGGATCCCCTCTAGGCATGAGCCGGGCATGGTCACGAGCCTTGGTTGGATCCACCAACTCCCTAATTAAATCCTGAGGATGCTCCTTAAGCTAATTAATTCCACAGACCGTGGGCATGATCTAAGTACGAGTTCTCCTAGAGAATTGGATGGATCAACAAAAATACTCCACTTGTATTCCCAACTCAACCTATAAATCCAGATCTACATCTCTTTCCTAGAGTCTTAGGGCTAACCCATAAGCCCTAGAGAAGACTACTCACACATAGCATTTACAACGAATAAAAATGCACTTTTTCCCATAAAAACATCGTAGAAATTAAACCAAGAGAGAAATGAAGATCTTACGTACCGAAACCAAGAAAGAGTGATAATCAATAGGAAATAAGCGAACTCCAACAGATTCCAAGATGCAAGAGATAATAAAAATCTGATCTTTTGCTCAAATGGCTCAATTCAAAACCCTAGATCTAGATCTAGATCTAGAAACAACAAATTTCAAATCTCCTCTCTCAATTAATTAAAAACTAAAAACTCACTAAGAAAAAGCTCTCTAAAACATCAGTAAAAATCCCTTAAATACATAGAGAGTGGACCCCAGAAAAAATCTGAAAATCTGGAAGTTTGGGGCCCACACGTCGCCGACCGAGTCGGTTGCTCGGTCGAGTAGCTCGCCTGCTCGGTCGAGCTATCAGTAGGTCAGAACTCTCCTTCCAAAGTGTTGCTCTACCTACTCTGGTCAAGTAGGCTCTGCTCGGTCGAGTCGTCAGAGGATCTAATATTCTTCCCCAAAACATTGCTCTGCATGCTCGGGTCGAGTAGGTCCTGCTCGGTCGAGCAGGATGCAGATGGGAGAGAGCTCGAAGACTGGATCGATTCGGGCCGAGTCGTCACTCTGCTCGATCGAGTAGGATGTGCATATTCTTCTTGTGTGTCAGCTCGATCGAGTAGCTTGTGCTACTCGGTTTGAGTCGCCTGGGAAAACTGCATATGCTTGGGCTTTTGACTCCTTTCTCTCACTAGATTCTACTCTTCTCCTCCCATATGCTTCCGAACCTCAGTGAACTCCTGTAGAGCCTCGCCAACGATATCACGGACATGCTGGATGTGTCCATATCTCAAAATGGCACCGAATCGCTCCAAAATCCCTGAAAATCCACAAAACTCTACGAAACTCGAATATAGCATTAGAAGTGCAGTATCGTCTGAAAATGCAGGATTTGGATGCAGATATGACATGAAATATAATGAAATGATGCTATAAAAAGATAGAAAATATGGACACATCAAAATCCCATAAGCTTACCTCTTACTCGTCCTCGAGGAAGACGAATACTAGGCATACCGGGCGATAATAAAAGAAAATAAAAGAAATAAGAGATGGAAAGGGGTGATAAAATGTTCAATCAGATCTCAAGCCCAAGCAGCATATCACGACGCTTCGAATAATAAAACAAATGATAATAATATTTTTGAAGTCTTACTAATCATATGGCTTGCATACAATAAATGAAAAAGTAGGAATCCTCTAAAATCATGTCGTCAACTCCGATCACTCCGTATTTTACACCTTTTTCTGCATGTTTGCATACCATTTAGATCGCTCAAATCGTGTTTTTCACGTTTATTCGACAATATTGTGATGCTTTTCACGATTTGTTGTTTTTGTAGTATTTCAGGATATTTGGAGCGATTTGGAGTGATTCTGAGATGCACCCACTCCGGAGTGTCACCGACGACTCTCTTGAGGGGTATTCTGCGATTGGAGAGGAGTGGAAGAAGAAAGAACGTCGTAAGAGCGACGAGGAGGCAAAAACACGAAGAATGGGCATTTTCATCATGCCACTCGGCCGAGTGAAGGAGTCACTCGGCAGAGCATATACAGCCCGCTTGGCCGGCCAGATCGGACACGCCATAGAGCCAATATCAGCGTGCACTCGGCCGAGCATCGCCATACCACTCGGCCGAGCACCGAGTCATCCCTCGCCCGAGTGGAGCCAAGACAACGGCATCAAAAATGTTGAACTCTCTGGAATCCGTCAGTCAGCCCCAAAGACCGACTCGGCCGAGTGACAAACGACCGTCCGCCCGAGTGAAGAACGCCCATCGGCCGAGTGAAGAAAAGTCACTCGGCCGAGTTACTCCCGAGGAGACGACCCCCAAGACCCCCAACTCTCTGGAATCTGTCAGGGTCTCTCACTCGGCCGAGTGACATTTGTCACTCGGCCGAGTGAGCCGCGCTGCCTGTAGCGTAAACTGCGATTTTGAGGCTGCGCAGGGGCATTTTCGTCAGGATTTTTTGGGCGATTTTGGGGGGTATTTAACCCCAGTTTTTAACCTAGTTTAAGGGGGCTCTTCAGAGCTTTTTGCAGCCTTTTTAGATTAACTTTTTAGGGATTAGATTTAGCTTTTAGGGAGGAGAGAAAAAGTGATAATTTGTTGGATGCTATTTTTTCTTCATTGGTTTCTCTCTCTCTCTCTCTCTCTCTCTCTCTCTCTCTCTCTCTCTCTCTCTCTCTCTCTCTCAAAAACTCCATTTTTATTGATATTTTGAATATTGCTATGAATTCTATTGATTTTGCTTGCGAATTTCTATTGGATTTGATTATGAATTGTGAGTAGTTTCATCGTCTTAGGGCGTAGGGATGAACCCTACGAGCCAAATTTCAAATTTGTGATGAATTGGTGAAATAATTACTAGGATTGATTAGGGTTAGGTTGTGATTGATTTAATACGAATAACTAAGGATTCATACCGATTGGGATTTGCAAGAGATTTGATCCCAACTCGATAGGAAGCCCTAGATATTCGAATTGGGTTACAATTGAATTCCTCCGGAATCGGTTTGCAAGAGATTGGACCGAAACTAGGGTTTTCGATTGTAATTCTATACCAATACCCGTTTGCAAGAGATTGGACGGTAGGAACTATCCTAACCTAGGTCGTAGCTCGAGTTTGCACGAGAGTGGGCTCGAGATACGATTGAACGATGATGTTGTTCTTCACGCTAGTTTGCCTAGGTTAGGGTTTGCAAGAGATTGGACCCTACCCTAGGTTTGCTATAGACCGGCAATAGCGCGAGAGCGTGAGCTTGGTTCTACATTTAGTTGCAACTAGTTCACCCGAATTTCGAGTCTAGCAATTGTTAAACCTACGAATCACAATGATGAGATACGGCGAGTAGCGGGGATTCCCAACCCCTAGGCGTCTTTATTAATTTGTTATCTCTTTTATACAATTAAACGACTGTGACCGCATATTTGCGAACATTTCTCGACTATTCTTATAGCTAGGCGATTGAAGAAGACACTGTTATTAGGCCTCCCTGTGTTCGTTACCCGCTCGCCGCTACACCGTGTGCTTGCGGTAAGACTACAGTGTCGACGTCCCGGGACGTGTATCTGGGGCGCAATCAAGTTTTTGGCGCCGTTGTCGGGGAGGCAATAGTGTTTGATTCTACCTACCTAGCTATTTTTCTTTTTTTGTTCTATTATTTCTATTTTTATTTTTCCCTTCCGTTGTGCTAACTATTTCTTTGAAATTCTGTTTTCCCTTGCATGTACACGAGATCCTCGGCAAACCCCGAAGAAATACTATACTATCCGGAGATCGAGCGTACATTGAGGAGGATCCCAGCGGAGAGGAGACCCGTTACGGAAGGAAATTTTATGACCCATCCCGAGACACCCGAAGAATTGTCGGAGCGAATGGCGAGGATTATTTCCATAAGAGATATGCTTCGGCCCAAAACTTCTTCCACGACCTCGTCCATAGCCATGCCGGAGTTGGCGGCCGATAAAAATTTCGAGTTGAAGACCGGATTGGTGGTTCTTATGCAACAAGATCCTTTTCATGGGAACTCCCATGAAAACCCTCATTACCACATCCAGCTCTTCCTATCAAAATGTGCCACCTTCCAAATGCCGGGCGTCTCCGTAGATGCTATCAGACTGCGCCTCTTCCCTTTCACACTCAAGGACAAGGCATTATATTGGTTGAGGACGCAAGCTGAAGGAATCTTCACCACTTGGGATGAATTGGCGAGTGCCTTCGTCGACAAATTTTACCCTCCCTCCAAGACGGTGAAGATAAGAAGTGCGCTCATGTCCTTCAAGCAAGGACCACAGGAGACTCTCTACGAGGCATGGGAGCACTTCAAGGACTTACAACATCAATGCCCCCATCATAGCATTGAGGATTAGGAGCTTATCCACAGTTTCTACAATGGACTCCAACCGGGCACGAAGCAGATTATTGATGCCACCGCAAATGGAGCCATTTTGTCGAAGACTCCCGATGAAGCTATGGCCTTGCTTGAGGAGATGGCCTCGAACAACCAACAGTGGGGCGACGAGCGAGGACACTCTTCGTCCTCCTTGAAGCCGTTTAGCATTTATGAGGCCAAGGCCGTCGCGGAGCTAGCCAACAAATTTGATTCTCTCCACAAGGTAGTGGAGAGATTGGAGAAATTCATTACGGAGCCTCAAGGAGCCCCCTCTACATCCACGCCGACAAATCATATGAGCGATTGGTAAGACCAATCCCAAGCCATGTATGTAGGAGGAGAGCAAGGAGAAGGAGCTTTGGAGCAAATTCAATATGTTGCGGGAAATTCCAGATATTGGGCCAACCCGGCCGCTAGAAACCATCCGGGTTTCTCATATGCCAATAATGATGGTGCATTGAACCCCCCGCCTCAACAACCTCCTCAAGCTCGGGCTCCACCACCACAACCCAATTATCCACCAAGGGGGCCACCGCAACAAAACTTCCCACCGAGGCAACAAGTGGGACCTTATAGGCCACCCGGGTATAATCAAGGGTGGAGAAATCCCAACCCTCCACAAGCTCAACAACGTTCGGATTTTGAAGCTAAGGTGGATGAGTTTATGGCGGAACAAAGAAAGATTAACGCCACTTTGAAGGCGGGACAAGATTCTCTCGCCACCGTCGTCGCTCAAATTAGGGAGCAACTTGCTTTGCTCAATAGGAACAACCAACAATTGCCGGCTCAACCCGAGCCAAATCCACGGGGCAACACCGGCCATATCAATGCGGTCGTTGCGGTTACAACAAGAGGATGGAAGGATACCACCCTCCCCCCCCCATGACTCAAATTAAGGAACCCGTGGTGGAGAATCTACAAGAGAGCGAGCCGACAATTGAAGTTGAAAAAGAGAAGGAGCCGCAAGAAGGAGCAAGGTCTAGAGAGGAAGAGCCAAATGAGCGCCGATTTGTGTCACCGGTGCCCTTCCCTCAACGGCTAGCTAGAGCCAAGATGGAGAAACGGCTAGCCAAGTTTCTCGAGTATTTGAGAGGGGTGAGCCTCAATATCCCCTTCCTCGACGCTATAGTGGAAATCCCATCTTACGCCAAGTTCTTAAAGGACTTGATTACGGGAAGGAAGAGGAAGGAGAAGATCATGCTCGCGGAGGAAGGGACTTGGTTCACAAAGAGGGAAAAAGAGCCCGCCAAATTTAAAGATCCAGGGAGTTTTCGGATTCCTTGCACTCTAGGCAGCGTCCCCCTACAAAAAGCATTGGTAGATTTGGGGGCTAGTGTTAGCCTCATGCCTCTCTCCATGTTCCGGAAGTTGAATACCGGCATGGATTTAAAGCCTACCGACATGCGGATTCAACTAGCGGACGGGCGGATTAGAAGGCCGGTTGGGATCGCAGAGGACATCCCACTCCAAGTTCCAGGGGGCATATGTTTGCCATGCAATTTCATGATAATGGACATCAAGGAGGAGGGCAATACATCGCTCATACTTGGACGCCCATTCCTCGCCACCACCGGTGTCATCGTCGATGTGCGGGAGGGGACTCTTACCTTGAACGTCGGCAACATCAAAGTGGAGCTCCATATACCGAAGGCAATGAAGCACATGTCGTATCATGAGGAGCTAGATTACATGGACATCCTCGATGAGGTCATTGAAGAGGCGATCCCCCACTCCATCGGTGCACCCCACAAAGATAGCTTCGAAGAAGGCCTAGATTTGGCCGAGGAAGAGAAGATGGAGCACTCCCCCGATGTCTCCATGGCGATTGATGATGGCGACGCTGATGTCGCAAGAATACGGGAGCTCTGCAAGCTCTCGAAGTTGAGGACTCCGAAGAAAGCTCCACCGATACGACGATCGGTGTCACCGGCAAAGTCGAAGACCGGAACAAGCTCTAGCTTGGGGGAGCCACCCCCAACATTTCCCGTGACGAAGGGGCGCTGAGGAAGACCACACACCACCATGATCCAAATCCGAGCGGTCTTCCTGGTAAATTCGACGGGTGCATCTCATATGCACCCAACATCCCGCGCTAAATTGAAAATTTAAAGGGGTCGAGCTTAAGACCTTAAACGAGCGCTTGTCGGGAGGCAACCCGACGGTTATCGCATTTTTTCTATTTTAGTTTTTATTTTTGTTTTAGACTTTATTAGTGTTTTTGAGTCGTTTGCCCGAAAAATTGTGACGACGAGTCCTATTTTCTTTGACAGGAGGAGGAGAAAAGGATATCTATCATAAGGAGGATGACCGAGGTAAAGAAGAGGGCTCCAGCAATGCGATCGAGGCTTAGGAGGAGGAAGAAACCACCTGGAGGAAGAAAAATAGAGAGTAGAGCCAAAACGGAGCCCCGAAGCAAAAAACAGAGCCCCACTCGGCCGAGTACCATAGCCACTCGGCCGAGCAAAGAAAGCCGTCCGCCTGAGTGGCACACCAACGAGGGAAGTCTGATGTACCTAACTCTCTGTCTTTTTTATGATTTCAGTATAAACTGCCACTCGGCCGAGTATATTTCTTCACTCGACCGAGTGAAACCGATACCCTCCTAGAGCGAAAATTTCCGAGTAGCTTGTGCCACTCGGCCGAATGGACTTTTTCCACTCGGCCGAGGGTAGCAAAGCCACTCGGCCGAGTCGTAAGCGGAGGGAGAAAATTTAAAAAACTTTTCCGTTACGATCACTCGGCCGAGTGACATAGTCACTAGGCCGAGTCATAATTTCACTTATATAAGGCGAACGGGCTCGGCGCGACTTTCGAAACGCCCAAATCCCAGTTTTCACCCGAGCCCCTTCAGCTCCCGCCCGCTACGATCACCACCCCCTCGCCTGATTCACTTCGCCGCCGCCGCCGCTCGTCGTGCCACCGCCGGTGACGCATCGCCTGACCGCCGCCGACCGCCGCCGACCCTCCTCGCCGCCGGCCAAGCTCCGGTAACCCCTATTTCGCATAAAAATCCTATTTTCTCCCCATTTTTGACGATCCGAGTACCCATTGAGCCCCTAACTCAAATCGATTTCTTTATTTATCTGTTTTACCCCATCTCCCCCATGTATTTTGAATTTTATACGTTGATATCATTGTTTGATGCGCAGGCTATCTTGGGGGAGCTTTCGGATGCGCTATTGGCTCGTGGAGGTGGCGCCTTCACACTTATCCGCTGTTTTTCTCTCGCAACATGTTCAGGTACCTTCGTTCCATCTTTTTAGCACGTCGGATTTTTCATTAGTTGGGTGAGCACTCGGGGCACACATGCCGCCCCGTACACGGCCACGCACTCAGGGAGCTTCCGCCAAGCGGAAGCGGACGGATGAGCCCGGCCCCTCCCACGCTAGGGAGGACTCCCCTCCACCTTCACCACCTCACCCCACACAGCCATTACCAGCCGACCCCATCCACCCGCAGCCACTTCCAGCCGATCCCGTTCACGCACAGCCACCACCGGCTCCTGTTGTCAGGCCGCTGGGGATTACGTTCAGAGACGATGCACAGCACGTCCGATTTGAGCTTATCGCCCAGCGCCCGATAGTACCCTCCAGGTTTGCCTATTTAGCTGACCTAGACCGCCTGGGGGGTACTTGAGGGGATGCTCATGTTGTACGACAACGTGGGTTGGCGAGATTTTTTGTCTGTGTCGACGGACACCTACGTCCGTCCGACACTCGAGGTACTCAGCTCGATCGCCCGGACCGATGAGGGATGCTCCTTTAGACTCATGGATCGAGAGTGTCGGCTCACTCTCTATATGCTTAGAGCATTCTTTCAGTGGCCCGCAGTCCCCACCCCAGTAGGGCCAAGGCCTCAGCCATAGTCCACCCCTGCCGCCACATAGCATAGCGCCTTATGGCGACCACTTTTCTAGCAAGGTACGAGCCTGGGACGATGTCTACGCCTGAGCTTTATATGCTTTACGCGATGACTCGCCCCAGAGATCTGGATAGGGATGGTGTTACGATGGTCCCCACCATCGAGATTGACGTCGCTAGCTGGTTTTTGGACCGCATCATCGTATCGGTGGGCGCTCGCTCCCCGATATGTTACAGCGGCCTGATCACCCTGCTAGCCCTGATGACCGACGAGGACCTTCCGGCCGACCTGCGTCGACCTTTGGGCCCCACTTCACTTTCGATAGACGTCATGGCCCGGATGAAGATGCTTCGTCTGCACGGCCAGCAGCACTGGGTATGGTTGCACGGTCCCTTCGGTGCTGACTACATGATCCTCCCGAGCCCCACTCAGACACACATAGGACCGGCACATGAGGACTGGCTTCCGGCGATGGATCTCCTGATCCCCGCCACCTACGTGCTTGAGGCCGAGGAGGCTGAGCAGGCACACCCTGCACCTGTTGACCCTGTGATCCCTCAGCCTGAGCCTACACTTTTTGCCGCTCCCGACACCTCTGTCCACACTTCTGCCGGTGTCGAGAGTACACTTGCTGAGCCGTCCTCCACGCCCACCATGTCTACCACCACCCCCACCACTGTTGTGCCCCTGTCGGTTGAGCTCCTCACCTCTCTGCTACCCGAGCGTCCACCCACCATACTCGAGAGCGGTGAGTCTTCCTTCACTTCCGTCGTGGAGACCCTATCCACTTTGATCTCCGATGGGGTTTCGCCTTTTGTTCCCCACACTTCCTTCCCAGCGGTCGACCCTTCTGTCTCCATCGTAGCTGTCCTATCTGAGAGTGTCGTGACGTCTGTTCTCACGTCTATGTCACTGACCTCTCTTACCGCCTCGTCACCGATTTTGTCTTCCACTTCCACTGATGCTGCTTCCACCTCACACCAGCCTGCGTCCCAGCCTCGCACTGAGGCTGGGCATCCACTAGTGAGCACAGCCCCCTTTCCACCCATGCCTGCTGTCACGATCACGTACACTGCCCGTATTAGACAGCCGCGACCTGCTCAGCCTAGACCTGTCCGTCCCTCCGCTCCACCACCCCCTGACGCCTTAGTTCAGAGAGTTCGTGCTCTTGAGGGGGTGATGAGTGGACTCAGGGGTGATTTTAGGGCTCTGTCTTCCACAGTCACCGCCATGCAGCACCGCCTCGAGTTACTTCCCGGGATTCACTTTTGCCTGACCCAGATTCTCGAGCGACTGCCACGACCACCACCACCCACCCAGCATACACGTCCACCACCCCCCCCCCCACCTCCACCTCCGCCTCAGGACGGAGATGGCGTAGCACCACCAGCTTAGGCACACCCTCGATGCCATTGATATTTTTTGCCCTTATGCTGCCCATTCTCTGCTTGGTCCTGATGGTTTTTACCCACCCCCTCCTCCCATCACTATTTTTGTCCACATTTTGATCATATCATTCTATATCCTTTTTCGGGAGTGAGGGAGAGTATTTTTGGTGACACACACATATCTGCATCACTCTTATCCTTGCATGCATCACATTCGCATCATATTTTTCATTTTGTTATTTTTATTTCTTTTTATTATGCATGCATACCCAACCCCCCAACCCATTACCCGTCTCTCGGTGTGCCACACTTCGCACATTGAGGACACTGTGCACTTTAGCTTGGGGGAGTGAGTTCTCACACTTTTGGCTTTTATCACCTTTATTTTTAGTTTTTTCACGTTTTTTCCACTTTTGCACCCATTTTTCATCACGTTTTTCTTTTTTTTACCATGCATCACGTTTTTCTTATTTTCTTTGTGTGCTGCATTGTAAATAGTTTTTATTTTCTTTTATCTTTATTTCTTTCATCTTTTGCTAGAGATGATTTTTCTGTGATGATGATGACGTGGTGTTAGCTTTTCTCTATATGTATGCTATATTTGTCGTGTCATAGCTTTTTATTTCTGATATCATATGCTATGTTTTGCATTGCATTTAGAAATAGTAACCCACTCTCTTTTGCTGTATAAAAATGGATGAAATTCTATTATTAGCTGATGTCTGATGATTCATCTGTATGCTATCGTAGAAAACACACCAAGATTCACGCATTGATGCTTATATCTGGAGTACTGATTTCTTTTCTCATATCACTTCTTATTGCATGATTTGTACGCTTCACTTCAGGTTGATTGAATGTTTGCTAGCTTTGATAAATCTGGATTAGTTTACTTTTTGAGATTAAACTGAGTAGATTATATTACCCTGCTGAAGTTGTCATGCACGTCCTATAGAGTGAACTGAGAGATACATTTATTTCTTTCTCCACATATCTTGAACATTATTTCTCTATTTTATATTCATTGGTGAATCTCCCCTTAGCAATTCTATTATTGGCATCCCCCGTTATTAAATCGCATGCTCCAAATTCCCCAAAACCCAAAGAAAAAAATACGTGTATATCCTTCTCATTGATTTGGGATCATTTGTGTAAATATTCTATTGAAAAAAAGAGAGAAAAAGAAAAAGAAAAAAAAGAAAAAGATTTGAGAATAAGTGAAGAAAAGAGAAAAGAAGTTCGAAAACGATCCCATCTCATATCCTTTCTCTCTTTCTTCCTTCTTTTGCTTCTATTTTTGTTTTCTTTGATTTTTGGAGCTTCATAAGAAACGGGGATGTAAATATTGTTTTGTATATGCCACCACGCTTATAGATAAGCTTGGGGTAGAAAATCCAATGATGTGTGAAAGAGTGACTACTTGACGGTGCATGACAACCTAGGCTAAGTAATATTTTATACTCGGTGAGATTGCTAAAGCTTCACGAAATCCAGAAATCTACGCTTAGCATTCATTTCATGAAAACCACACTTTTTCTATTCTTACTACTCTATCGTGTGATATCTCTTATACTCCTTATAGAAAGCATTCAATTGAAAAGTGTGTGATCTACGATATTGTATACCGCTTTAGATGCTTCAGACGATGTTAATCTTAGAATTATTCCATTTTTCATGCTATATTGATATTCTTGGGTTTTCTATTTCAAATGCACCATTATACTATGATATCAAAATAAAAGTCTTTGACATGTGGTTTATATTCGATGCATGCCATATGAGTAAGCAAAACCCACGTCCTGAGAAAAATGATCTAGCAACTTCCCTCTTCGTTTTCTATTTTGTTTTTCGTTTTTCGTTTTCCGTTTTCCGCCTTTCCGCCATTTTCTTTATCTTTATCCGCCGGGTTCGCTTTTTACTCATCTTCCTCGAGGACGAGTAAGAGGTAAGCTTGGGGGGATTTTGATCACTCCATATTTTACACCTTTTTTCTGCATGTTTGCATACCATTTAGATCGCTCAAATCGTGTTTTTCACGTTTATTCGACAATATTGCGATGCTTTTCATGATTTGTTGTTTTGTCGTACTTCAGGAGATTTGGAGCGATTTGGAGTGATTCTGAGATGCACCCACTCCGGAGTGTCACCGACGACTCTCTTGAGGGGTATTCTGCGATTGGAGAGGAGTGGAAGAAGAAAGAATGTCGTAGGAGCGACGAGGAGGCAAAACACGAAGAATGGGCATTTTCAGCATGCCACTCGGCCGAGTGAAGGAGTCACTCGGCCGAGCATATACAGCCCGCTTGGCCGGCCAGATCGGACACGCAACAGAGCCAATATTAGCGTGCACTCGGCCGAGCATCGCCATACCACTCGGCCGAGCACCGAGTCATCCCTCGCCCGAGTGGAGCCAAGACGACGGCATCAAAAATGTTGAACTCTCTGGAATCCGTCAGTCAGCCCCAAAGACCGACTCGGCCGAGTGACGAACGACCGTCCGCCCGAGTGAAGAACACCCATCGGCCGAGTGAAGAAAAGTCACTCGACCGAGTTACTCCCGAGGAGACGACCCCCAAGACCCCCAACTCTCTGGAATCTGTCAGGGTCTCTCACTCGGCCGAGTGACATTTGTCACTCGGCCGAGTGAGCCGCACTGCCTGTAGCGTAAACTTCGATTTTAAGGCTGCGCAGGGGCATTTCCGTCAGAATTTTTTGGGTGATTTTGGGGGGTATTTAACCCCAGTTTTTAACCTAGTTTAAGGAGGCTTTTTCAGAGCTTTTTGCAGCCTTTTTAGATTAACTTTTTAGGGATTAGATTTAGCTTTTAGGGAGGAGAGAAAAAGTGATAATTTGTTGGATGCTATTTTGTTCTTCATTGGTTTGTCTCTCTCTCTCTCTCTCTCTCTCTCTCTCTCTCTCTCTCTCTCTCTCTCTCTCAAAACTCCATTTTTATTGATATTTTGAATATTTCTATGAATTCTATTGATTTTGCTTGCGAATTTCTATTGGATTTGATTATGAATTGTGAGTAGTTTCATCGTCTTAGGGCGTAGGGATGAACCCTACGAGCCCAATTTCAAATTTGTGATGAATTGGTGAAATAATTGCTAGGATTGATTAGGGTTAGTTTGTGATTGATTTAATACGAATAGCTAGGGATTCATACCGATTGGGATTTGCAAGAGATTGGATCCCAACTCGATAGGAAGCCCTAGATATTCGAATTGGGTTACAATTGGATTCCTCCAAAATCGGTTTGCAAGAGATTGGACCGAAACTAGGGTTTTCGATTGTAATTCTATATCAATACCTGTTTGCAAGAGATTGGACGGGTAGGAACTATCCCAACCTAGGTCGTAGCTCGAGTTTGCACGAGAGTGGGCTCGAGATACGATTGAACGATGATGTTGTTCTTCACGCTAGTTTGCCTAGGTTAGGGTTTGCAAGAGATTGGACCCTACCCTATGTTTGCTGTAGACCGGCAATAGCGCGAGAGCGTGAGCTTGGTTCTACATTTAGTTGCAACTAGTTCACCCGAATTTCGAGTCTAGCAATTGTTAAACCTACGAATCACAATGATGAGATACGGCGAGTAGCGGGGATTCCCAACCCCTAGGCGTCTTTATTAATTTGTTATCTCTTTAATACAATTAAATGACTGTGACCGCATATTTGCGAACATTTCTCGACTATTCTTATAGCCAGGTGATTGAAGAAGACACTGTTATTAGGCCTCCCTGTGTTCGATACCCGCTCGCCACTACACCGTGTGCTTGCGGTAAGACTACAGTGTCGCCGTCCCGGGACGTGTATCCGGGGCGCGATCAAACTCATATCAATTTCATGCAATCTACAGAGTTGATGCACCCGAAACCTACACCTAGGTTCCACCTGGGGGTGTCACGATCGCCAGGCATGGTATGGCCCCTAGGCTACAATTTTGGGCTCAATCCGCAAGCGGACGGTGTCGAGTTATAGTATATAAGATGTCAAATCCCACAGGGACGGTGATAGTGTCAATTGGTTCTCATTTTATCTCTAAGTTTTGAAGTAAGATAGCTATCGGGGTGAAAGATTTGGTTTGGGTGATGTTGTTGTTATAATACTAATAAAAGGGACTAGGGCTTTAGGGATCACCGCTAGAATCGTTGAGGGTTAACGTTAGAATAGGATCCTTGCGTTGCATAAGGGCTAGGGAATTAATCCCCCAATTCGTGCCACTCTCGTGGGTTAGAATTGCGGGGTATTTCGGTGGCTCTCGTTGACGCAATGGCGAGAGACGTCAACGTAGCGGTATAGTTCGTCGATGGATCCCCTCAAGGCACGAGCCGGGTATGGTCACGAGCCTCGGTTGGATCCACCGATTTCCCGATTCGAATTCTAGATACCCATTAAGCACATCAATTCCACAGACCGTGGGCATGATCTCAGTACGGTTTACTTACGGATTCGGCAGGATCTACCAAAATACTACACAAGGTCCCCAATTCAATGTATGGATCCAGATCTATGTTTTTCCCATTAGATCCTAGGGCTAACCCATCAGCTCTAGAATAATCTACTCACTCATGGTATCGTTAACAGATAAAAACATCATTCTCAGAGAAGAAAACATTATATAAATCAAAAGATTAGGGCTAAAAGACTTACAGCGAGAATTCAATAGGAATTGTAGATCCATAAATAATTTCAGATTCCAAAATGCAAGCACAATCCAAAATAAACACAATAATCTCCCAGTATTTGATTCAAAATCTTCTTACAAAAATTGGTCTAAGAATCCTTACAAAAAATCACCCAGCTCCCTCTCAAAAACTCCTTAAAATTCCTAATGAAAAGCTCGCTCCTCGGTCCCCGCACAGCTGCCAGCTTCAAAGCCCAAAATCGTGCGCATCGCGGCCTCAGAAAGACATTCCAAAAATAGACTTTGGGTTGCCGACTAAGTAGGTGACTCGGTCGAGTAATGAGCTGCTCGTTCGATGGCTCGGCCTGAGCAGATGAGCTGCTCGACCGAGCACTACAGAAATCTTCGAAGACGTTGCTCAGCCTACCCGAACCGAGTAAGCTCTACTCGGTCTGAGTAGGCGTCGACTCGGTCGGCTGCTCGGGCCACGTCATGGCTTGCTTCGGCTTGGGAAAATTGAGGCTGCTCGACCGAGCAGCTGAACTGCTCGACCGAGCAGCTGAACTGCTCGGTCCGAGCCAGCCCGTATCAGCTCTCTTCTCAAACTGAAATGGCTCGGTCGAGCAGCTGAGCTGCTCAGACCGAGCATTTTCTGGGAAACTGCTGGGGAACTGCTGGGGATCTCTCTCTCTCTCCTCTGCTCTCTCTTCTCCTCCAATGGCCCCAGAAGTGTGGCAAACTCCTCCTGAGCCTCGCCAATAAGCTCACGAGCACGTCGGATGTGTCCTTACCCAAGTGGGGTCCAAAATCGCTCCAAAATCCCTGAAAACTCACAAAACACTACGAAACTCGAAAATATTGGATGAGAAAATGGCATGAGATGCAATGGAATAATGATGTGAAAATAGTATAAAATGTGGACACATCAAAATCCCCCAAGCTTACCTCTTACTCGTCCTCGAGGAAGACGAATAATCGGTACGCCGGGAGGAAAACAAAAAGAAAATAAGAAAACGAAAAGAGAAAGAAAGGAAAAACAAAAACAGAAGCGAGAGGAGAGTGCGAAGGATGATCGGTCAGATCTCAGTCCTAAATAGTATATCAGGATGCTCTGAATGATAAACATACATGCTACTGGTAATTTCTAGCTTTACACATCATATGACTAGCATGCAGTGCAGGCAAAGAATAGGGATCTACTGAAATAACACCATCAAATCATATCAATCTCATGCAATCCCTAGAGTCTAGTATAAAGAAGTTGGCAACGCCCTTTTCAATCACAGATACACAAGGAGCATAAAGGAATCACACAACTGCAATAGAGAATAGAAAAATCATGCCATTCAGACATTCATTTTGATACACGAAAAATCTCCAAAACTAAAGCAATTCGTAAAGTTTAAGTGTTATTAAACCTCCCTGATGTGCACCGTCTCCACTCTATTGACATGCTTACTCGTGTAATCAGTTAGTTTACCCCCAAGCTTAGCTTGAGGTGTCGCATCAAGGAAAATGATATGGAATTTTTATTTTTCTCTTCCCAGAATAAATGATAGCTTCTAATGAAATGATATAAAACAGTATTTATTCATTTTCTTTCTTTCCTTTTCTTTTTCAAATATGAATATATACACATTTTTTTCTTTTTTCCCTTTTTTTTCAATTAGAAGCTATACTTTTTCTTTTTGGGTTTGGGAAGTGAGATGCTGTAAAGATAGCTATGGGAGTGTAACCAACTGACATGTAAAGATATAAATAGATATGTGGAGAAGGAACATAGTAGGACTCTTGGTTCACTCATAAGAGGGTGCACAACAGTTTGATAAAATAAAACCTTAACTAAACTCATATATCGCATGGATATTTTCACTTCTCTAAATGAATACTGAAAACGCATGCAGAGATAATCACAATATCAACGGGCAAGAAAACAGAAGTGACTAAGATAAGAAAACAGATGCTCCAAGTGTTTTAGTGATGCGTGAACCTAGGTGCATGTCCCAACATAGATCATACTAGATACTAATTCATGCATTCGATTTTCAATTCATTGCAGGCATTAAATCAGATAGATCATCAAAAGAAATGCACGCATATAGATAGTAAAGCTGAAATTCACCCTAACAGCACGTCAACAGAAATAAGCATCGCAAAAGACTAATAAGGCCACGAGAGATATCATCATGCGGAACATCCCTAGCAAATAAAGAAAAAGAGGCGGAGAAAAAGGGAAAATATAGAAAAAGAGATGCATGCATGCTAAAAAAATAGGAAATATGATGCAAAATGAGAAAAAAGAAAAAAAAATGACGTGAAAAAACGGTGGAAAAATGAAATAAAGACTGAAATAAGGAAAAAAATGTAAAATTAAAAATCAAAAATAAAGCGGTAGCGCTCATCCCCCAAGCTAAACCTAGCAGTGTCCTCACTGCTAAGAAATCGCTCGTGAGCGGGAGATGATACTAGAGGGGTGGGGTGGGTGGGGGAATAAAATTAAAATAGGATAAACAAAAATGTGCAAAAGAAATAAAATAAAAACATGACATGATGCAATGCAAAATGAAATATGATGCATGAGTGGCGCCTCCCCCAAGCTATGTAAAAGTAGGGCCCCAAACAGACAGATGGGCACAAAATAAATAGGGGAGGCAGAAGCGGGTAAGGACTACATCAAGCAGAGGCACCACCCTCTGGGGGTGGTGATGGGTCCCTCTGCTGTGGACCAGGAGTGGTGGGTGGAAGGTCCGGCTGGAACTCGTGTGGTGGGCTGGCAGTGATATCAACGGTGGCAGTGGAGGGCTCAGCAGAATGTAAAACCAGGGCAGAAAGTGGATCTACTGTGACAGACGACTCAAAAGTGATAGAAACATGCTCTGTAGAAGCCTGAGGAAGTGAAGCACTGAGTGGTGCAAAGTGTGTCACAGTGTCCGTCCTGGGAGGCGGAGCTAGTGCAAGGATAACAGTAGGTGGGCCACGGTGACAAAGCATGTCTATGATATAGGTAAGATCCGACTCGACTCTGGATCTGTATGTCATCATCGCGAGTAAAAATTCATCGAAATCCCGCCGTAAGCGGGAAGTCAACTCCTCTAACGCAGTCAACCAATCGTCGGAAGTATGAGAGTCGGGTGGAGAGCGAGGAAAGCGTCTGTGAGACACCACTCTCGGGACGCGGCCCTATGCAACTGATGCACGGTGCCTAGCGTGGAAGGTAGGAGAGGGTGAGCTCGTAAGTAGCTCAGAGACGGCTAAAGAAAGAGCTGTAGCTGACACAGAAGTGTAGACAGATGTCGACACGCTCTCGGTAAAAATGGCAACTGATGCGAAGGGAATGGTGCCAGATAGTGGGATGTAGGGACCTAAAGAAATAGGGACTGATGCTATAAGGTCCAAAAGAGGTGGGAGGGTGGGGGCAGGATCGTGGACGGGAGAGTCAATATCTATGGGTGCATCAGTAAAAGGAATATCGGTGCCCTCTGGCACGATACAGAGGTAGAAGAAATTGGAGTCTCGGGGCAGGAGGTGATGACAGTCCCCGAAGACTCAGCGAAGGCAGATACGGCGGAAACAGTAGTGGTGGAGGAGACGGCTCCAGAAACTGATGGGTGAGCAGGTGGGATAGGGAGGCCGGCAACTAATGCAGCTATGTCAAGAAGCTCGAACACCGGGGAGCGGGAAACCGGGTCATCGATAGGTGCCTCAACCGGTGCTCCAGGGGGCTCGAGAACGTGGATGGGAGGGAGTGGGAAGACCTGAGGAATCATCCAGTCAAGCTAGACGGCGGGGATGTGAGCCAAGTGAGGGGTGGGTAGAACCATGTGAGGAGTATAGGTGGTGCCTACTAGATACAGCCAGTGACGATCACAGTGTGGTCACATAATGTACATATGCTCAAGCATGCCAATGGTCAAGCATATCGGGCCAGCGGGACGGTGAAGGTCGCCTGGGATGGGAATATCTAGCATCCTCGCAAAGATAGTGAAGAAGGCACCGCAGCAAATGTCTGTGGCGTGGTAGTTGATGGTTGTCTGGTAAAGTCGGTGACACAGCCAGTGGGCTGTGTCAGAGAGCATGAATGGTCATAGAGAGCCGTCAAGGTGGAATCGAATAGGCTGGGTCATGCCCATAAGATGGGCAAGCTCATGGAGGGACATGGTCCTGACCTCAGGTCTGTAAAAAAGGGTGGAAGCAAGGTGCCACTGAGCGTAACGAAGGCATAGGTGCACAATGCACGATGCCTTCGCTCGGCTAGGGCGATACTGTGGAAGTCCATAAATACGCTCCCAAAAGGAGCAAGCGTCAAAATTGTCAACATCAAAGAGCGGGGAGAAGGCTAGTCTGGGCTCTGGGACGGCAGGGAAGTGAAAATAATCCCGGATCATAGCAAAAGTGACAGTGTAGTTGTGATCCAGGAGGCAGAAGGTGATGCCGTCGCCTGCTGGGGTGAGAGCCAAGGAGCTGAGACCCTCGAGTGCTATGTGGGTGTAGGTCAGAGCATGCACACTGAGGAAATGGTCGAAACCGATTGCTCGATACAGGAGGTAAACTCCATGTAGGAGTCCTAGGGATCTAAGTGCGGGCACGTCTATGAACACGGTAGGAACGAGACGGCGCTGGGAGAGCCTGCAAAAGCGCTCCCGGTGTGCGGGGTCTCGGAACGTGATACCATAAGTCGGGAGACGTGCGGGCATGTCATCCCGGGTGGGTGCGGGGTGTGGGGGTGATGAGGTAGAGACGGTGAAAGCAGCGGTGGAAGGGATAGGGTCTGTGGTGGAGGGGATCACGACTGACGTGACAGGTGTGGTAGGTGGTGGGGGTGGTGGTGATGTGAGCTGTGGTAGACGGTGCGGTGGTAGTGGAGGTGGTGGATGTGGTGGTGTTTTTGGCATGACGTTGGGGTCGGAAAGAAGAGGCACCAGAAGACGGCCTCTTCCCGCGAACGGGTGGTATGGTGGCTCCGCGTGTGCGAACCATCGTGTCACGTGCAGTATGATGATACGGTATGAAAAATATAGAAGGGAATGAGTGTACCGTATGCACAAGGGTGCGAACGATGCGAGTGCACGAAAGATCCCCTAAGCCAGTCTGCACAGCTGCTACTGATGTAAGCAGAGAGTACCTACAATTTGAAACGATCAAAACGTCGGATTATCGAGTAAAAATGGGTGAGACGCAGATATGAGGTGACTCGGACCGAGCAGTGATACTGCTCGGTCCGAGTTGTTCTACTCGGTGGGAGGTTGTGACCGAGCAGACGAGCTACTCGGTCTGTGCCCTAGGGCACAGTCGAGAGGAGATTGGGGGGCTTTCGACGATCGCCGGTGGGGATTTAAGAGGGGGGTTTTAAGAGGGGGTGGGGATTTGAGAGGGAGGGGGTCGGCGGTGCCATCAGCGGCGGTGGCACCGTCGACGGTGACGTCGATGAAATAGGCGAATGGGGGAAAGGGGTGGGTCAGAGAGATAGGGAGGGAGAAAGAGAGAGATAGGTGGAGAGGGGCTGACCGGAGGAGGGCGGAGCTGCAGGCAGCACCGACGACGGTGCGGGTGGAGGAAGTCGGCGCGGGGGGCTAGGGTTTGAACGAGTAGGGTAGAGAGAGGGGAGCTCGGGGGGTAATTTTTGGGGGGGTAAATTTTAGATTCGGGTAAAAAATTTTACCGGTGAGATTAAAAAGAATTGAAACTGGTTGGGTTCGAAACCCGACCCGACTCGGTCTAGCTGCTCGATCGGTCAATGTAAAAATTTTGATGCAAAATACTCCCATTTCTGCTCGACCGAGCAGCATGCTGCTCGGTCCGAGTCGATTCCTACTTGGGTCGAGCTAATAATATTTTGTCCGGGTTGGCAGAGTGACGTTTTCTCCTCATCTTCGAAAGCCTGTAGTACTCGACCGAGTAATGCGTTGCTCAGACCGAGTCGATTTCTACTCGGACTGAGCAGGTAGCTACTCGGACCGCGTAAAATGACCACATATCCTTCCTGTTTCCGTGTCTGCGCCGCTCGACCGAGCAGCATGCTGCTCGGTCGAGTCTCCTGTGTCTCATGTCCCTCTTCTTTTTCTTTGGTTTTCTCCCCAAATCTTCGAATCTGATGTTCTCTTCCGGCTTCCTTCCGTTTATAATGTCGATACGCATACCCCCACTTGTCCATCCTACACAAAAGACGAACTCATCAATTTTTTGTGATTTTTGTAGTTTTGTCTAAAAACACAAAATAAAAACAAAAAATAAGAAAAAAGAAAATCCAAAGTCTAAGAAATTCGGTTGCCTCCCAATAAGCACTCGTTTTCAGTCATGAGCTCGACTCCCTTAAATATATCAGTTTTCATTTGGTGCACGCGGTGGTCGCGCGTCAATCTTTGTGATGGTGCAATCCGGCGGCATTTGATTTCCGCCTACTTCAAGATTCTCCTCGTAGCATATAGTCTCCGGTCCTTGATGATTTGATGAACGATGTAGAAACTCCTCATCCAATACTTGAATGTACGTGGCGACCGCTTTGTTGTAGGTTGGGTCACCGTCGTCATCGATGCGTGTCTTCATTGGGTCCTTCATGACCCCCTCGGTAGTAAAATCCTCAATGGCCTCTTATTCAAGAAGCTCCAAATAACTGGCCCCTTCTACATGGGCTCGCTCTCTCATCAGCTTTTGTAGCCGGAACTCAGCTTCAATATCCCCCACATAGAGAGAGAGGGTCCCTTCCCAGACATCGATAAGAACACCGGTCGTCGCCATGAAAGGGTGGCCAAATATGAGTTGGGAGCTCCCTCCCTCAGGCATATCCATGATGATGAAGTCGGCTGGAACACATAGTCCTGGGGGTATTTGGAGGATGACGTCCCTCGCTATTCCCACTGGGTATGTGATGGAGTGATCGACGAGCTGGATGGACATGCTCGTCGATTCCAGCTCACTTTCCGTTTGAAGTCTCTTGAAGATGGAGAGGGGCATCAGGCTGATGCTAGCCTCAGGTCAATCAACACCCTGCTGATAGGCATCCCTCCAATGGAGCAAGGCACGGTAAAGCTCTCCAGATCCGACAGCTTCCGGGGGAGGTGATTTCTGATAACGGAGGTAGAATCCTCCAATAGCTTGATTTCTTCGGGCCTCATCTTTTCCGTAATGAGATCCTTCAGAAATTTTGCGTAGATTGGGATCTCTGTGATCGCATCCATGAAAGGGATGTTCAGCTGGATCCCCTTTAATAGCTCCATGAACTTGGAGTACTTCTTTTCCAATTTGGCTAGGGCTAGCCTCTGAGGGTATAGAGGGGGAGGTCTGGGAACTTTACTCTTAGATGCATCAATGGGAGGTGGCGTCGTAGTAGGCATGACGGGAGGGACATCCGCTTTCTCCTCAATAATGATAGGCCTTTCAGTGGCCTCTTCTTTATCGTCGTCATCGACAGCTTCTTCAATGGTGACCTTCACCTTATTAAGCACCGGGACCTTGACGGCGTCAGTCACCCATCCTCCACGTGTGGTCACTGAAACCACGTCATTGGCTTGGGCTCTCAGGTTAGTCTCCGGCTGGGGGGGGCAATCTTCCCTGATTCTTCAGAAGCTGCGACATTTGCCCCCTCAGTTCATCGAATGAAGAATTAATATTCTTGAATTGGTTCGATGTATCCTAATTAAAGCGGATCTGGCCGCTCATGAAGGTCTCCAGTGTGGCTTCGAGATTAGACTTGGGTGGAGCCGACGCATAATTCTGATAAGGCGGCCGGTTGAACTGACATCCCGATGGCCTATAAGGCCCAGCTGGCCTAAAGCCGCCCAGCTGTTGGTTCTGCTACTGCTGATGCTGCTGCTGAGGAGGGGTGGGGGCCTCTGAAATTGTGGAGGTTGTAGCCCTCCGCTTGGGTTTCCATAGGAAAACCCCGGGTGATTCCTGGAAGCTGGATGCTACCACTGATTAGGTCTCTCTCCTTAGACGTATTGCACGGTTTCAGAGGTCTCGGCACCATCGTAGTGGGCCTCACTATGGATATATTCCGGATCTACATATTCTTCCGCAGGATGATACGATGTGCTGGGTGAAGCGGTGATGGAGTCTAGGCGCTGCTCAATGTGGGCCACTTGTTTGCACAAGGTCTCGATATGAGAATCCAAGTGACTAGCGGCCTTGACCTCGGGAGTCTGGGCCACAACGGTCCGTTCATCACTCTATTGCTGAGTGTTGGCCGCCATGTGCTCCAACAAATCAATAGCCTCCTCAGGAGACTTATCAAGTAGGGCGCCCTGCGCCGCAGCATCGACGATCATCTTGGTGCTAGGCTGGAGCCGGTTATAGAAGCTCTGCACCAAATCCCATGATTGGATCCCATGGTGAGGACACTGATGTTGGAGGTCCTTGAACCTCTCCCATGCTTTGTAAAGTGACTCCTATGGGAGCTGCTTGAAGTTAGAAATAGCTCCACGGATCCGCACCGTCTTTGAGGGTGGATAAAACTTATCCACGAAGGCAAGCGCAAGCTTCTCCCAGGTGGTGAAGTGGTTGGGAGGGTGGGCCCGGATCCAATATGAGGCTTTATTCCTTAAAGTGAAAGGGAAGAGCCGCAGCTTCACTGCGTCATCACTAACGTCCTTTGCCTTGAACATATCACACTTCGCCAAGAAGGTGTCAATGTGATGGTTGGGATTATCGTGTGGATGCCCATGGAAGGGATCCTGCTGCATCAGATTAATCAACCCCGTCTTGAGCTCGAAGTTCGATGCCGCCAGTTGCGGTCTGAGGATGGAGGAGTTGTTTCCAAAAGTTGGTTTCATGTGGTCCCTGATGGACCCGGTGTGAGGAGGAGGAAAAGGATTGTTTTCTACCATATGAGAGGAGGGAGATGAACTTCTGCTAGAGGCTCTTAGATCCCTCGCTATCTTCTCGATCTCAGGATCGAATAATAGTTCTCTGGTAGATCCCTTGTAGCGAGTGTTCATGCACCCACAAAAACTCAACAAATACCGTCAGTAGGACCGAAATAAATAAAAAGAATAAAAACGATGGAAGGGTGAGAAATGGATAGAATGCTAGCAAACTTCACAAAATAAAAACAAACTGAGATAGAACACTATTGTCGTCCCCGGCAACGGTGCCAAAAACTTGATGCACCCGAAACCTACACCTAGGTTCCACCTGGGGGTGTCACGATCGCCAGGTGTGGTATGGCCCCTAGGCTACAATTTCGGGCTCAATCCGCAAGCGGACGGTGTCGAGTTATAGTATATAAGATGTCGAATCCCACATGGACGGTGATAGTGTCAATTGATTCTCAGTTTATCTCTAAGTTTTGAAGTAAGATAGCTATCGGGGTGAAAGATTTGGTTTGGGTGATGTTGTTGTTATAATACTAATAAAAGGGACTAGGGCTTTAGGGATCACCACTAGAATCATTGAGGGTCAACGTTAGAATAGGATCCTTGAGTTGTATTAGGGCTAGGGAATTAATCCCCCAATTTGTACCACTCTCGTGGGTTAGAATTGCGGGGTATTTCGGTGTCTCTCGTTGACGCAATGGCGGTAGCCGTCAACGTAGCGGTATAGTTTGTCGATGGATCCCCTCAAGGCACGAGCCGGGCATGGTCACGTGCCTCAGTTGGATCCACCGATTTTCATATTTGAATCCCTAGATACCTCTTTAGCACATCAATTCCACAGACCGCGGGCATGATCTCAGTACGGGTTACTTACGGATTTGGCAGGATCTACCGAAATACTACCCTAGGTCCCCAATTCAATGTAGGGATCCAGATCTACATTTTTCCCATTAGATCCTAGGGCTAACCCATCAGCCCTAGAATAATCTACTCACTCATGGTATCGTTAACAGATAAAAACATAATTCTCAGAGGAGAAAACATTATAGCAATCAAAATATTAGGGCTAAAAGACGTACAGCGAGAATTCAATAGGAATTACGGATCCATAAATAATTTCAGATTCCAAAACGCAAGAACAATCCAAAATAAGCACAATAATCTCCCAGTATTTGATTCAAAATCTTCTTACTAAAATTGGTCTAAGAATCCCTACAAAAATCGCCCATCTCCCTCTCAAAACTCCTTAAAATTCCTAATGAAAAGTTCGCTCCTCAGTCCCTGCACAGCTGCCAGCTTCAAAGCCCAAAATCACGCGCATCGCGGCCTCAGAAAGACATTCCAAAAATAGCCTTTGGGTTACCGACCAAGTAGGTGACTCGGTCGAGTAATGAGCTGCTCGTTCAGTGGCTCAGCCCGAGCAGATGAGCTGCTCGACCAAGCACTACAGAAATCTTCAAAGACGTTGCTCAGCCTACCCGGACCGAGTAAGCTCTACTCGGTCCGAGTAGGCGTCGACTCGGTCGACTGCTCGAGCCGCGTCGTGGCTTGCTTTGGCTTGGGGAAATTGAGGCTGCTCGACCGAGCAGCTGAACTGCTCGGTCCGAGCCAGCCCGTATCAGCTCTCTTCTCAAACTGAAATGGCTCGGTCGAGCAGCTGAGCTGCTCGGACTGAGCATTTCATGGGAAACTGCTGGGGAACTGCTGGGGAACTGCTGGGGCTGTCTCTCTCTCCTCTGCTCTCTCTCTTCTTCTCCAATGGCCCCAGAAGTGTGGCAAACTCCTCCAGAGCCTCGCCAATAAGCTCACGAGCACGTCGGATGTGTCCTTATCCAAGTGGGGTCCAAAATCGCTCCAAAATCCCTGAAAACTCACAAAACACTACGAAACTCAAAAATATCGTCAGAAATGCAATATCGTAGTAAAATGAGGGATTTGGATGCGAAAATGGCATGAGATGCAATGGAATAATGATGTGAAAATAGTATAAAATGTGGACACATTAAGAGTCTAGTATAAAAAGAGCTGGCAATGCACTTTTCAATCATAGTTATAAGTGAAGCACAAAAGAGATCACACCAACATGCAATAGAGAATGGAAAGAGGTCATGCTATTCAAATATTCACTTCAAATCATGAAAAATCTCCAAAGCTAAAATAATTTGTAAAGTTTAAGCATTATCGAGTCTCCCCATTGTGCACCATCTCCACTCTAATGTCATACTCACTCATATAATCAAGTGGTTCACCCCCCCCCCCCCCCCCAAGCTTAGCTTGAGGAGTCGCATCTAGGAATAGGATGTGGAATTTTGGGTCTTTTTCCAAGTATTTGTAATAGCTTCTAATAAAGGGATATGAAACAATTTTCTTTTCTTCTTTTCTTTTCTTTTTCTTTATATTTTTTTCTCTTTCTTCTTCTTTTTTTCCTTTATTTTTTATTCTCTTTTTTATTTACTTTGGAAGCTATCTTTTTCTTTTGGGATTTTTGGAAAGTAGGTGCGGTAGAAGTAGCTGTAGGGGGTGAAACCAAATGATAGGTAGAGAATCATAAAGATATGTAGAGAAGGAAGATAATATATCACTCGGTTCACTCATCAGATGTGCACAACGGTTTAATTGGATAATACTCTAACTAAACTCATAACTAGCATGGATATTTTCATTCATCTCAGCGAATAGTGAAAGCATGTGGTATAAAGCACAATAATGTCAGGCATGCAAACAGAAGTGGATAAGATAACAAACAGGTACTCCAAATATTCTAATGATGCGTGAACATAGGTGCATTATCCAACAAAGAACGTACTAGATAATATTTTATGCATTCAATTTCAATTCATATCAGGCATTAAATTAGAAAGATCAGCAAGAGAATATGCAAGCATATAAATAGTAAGACTGAGACTACTCTAAATAGCATGTCAACAGATATAAGCATCGTGAGTAGCTACTGAGGGCTATGAGAAACACCATCATGCAGAACAATCCTAGCTAAAAGGGAGAAAGTGGAGAAAGTAAGAAAATGAAAACAAGCATGCAAGCATGGCAAAAAGTGGAAAACGTGATGCTGAATGAGGAAAAAGATGGAAAGGTGGAAAAAGGGTGTAAAAGTGAAGTAAAAAGGTGCAAAATGAAGGAAAATAAAAAAATAAAAAATAAAGCGATAGTGCTCATCCCCCAAGCTAAACGCAGCAGTGTCCTCACTGCTGAGAACACGCTGGCATGCGGGAAATGATGCTAGGGTGGGTGGGTGGGTAAGGAGATAAAAAGTGAATGGAAAATAAAACTGTGCAAACAAAAGAAAAAGTGATATGATGCAAGGATAAAGTGATGATGCAAATGCATGGAATGATGCATGATGGGTCCTCCCCCAAGCTGTGTAAGACTAAGGCCCAAAAAGACAAATGGGCACAAAATAGGACGATGGAAGGACATGAACAAAAAGTGGTGGAGGGACAACATCAAGCATGGGCACCACCCTCTGTGGGCGGTGGTGGGTCCCCTTACTGTGGAACAGAAACTGCAGCAACGGGCTGTGGCTCGACAAGTGTGTCGGATTGTTGACATCTGAGAACATCTAGAAGGACGGAAAGACCCTGCTCAGCAAATTACAGAGAGCTATCGCCCCCATATCCGGCAAGGACGAGCAGAGCGAAGAACCGGTCACCTTGCTCCTCGTCCTTGAAGGTTACGTCATACTCTACATCGTTGAAGTACAGACGGTCGGTAGGGGTAGGAGTAAGGATGGTTGACGCACCCGAAACCTACACTTAGGTTCCACCTGGTGGTGTCACGATCGCCAGGCGTGGCGGTGTCACGATCGCCAGGCGTGGTATGGCCCCTAGGCTTCAATTTCGGGCTCAATCTGCAAGCGGACGGTGTCGAGTTATAGTATAAATGATATCAAATCCCACTGGGATGGTGATAGTGTGTATGAATTCTCAGTTTATTTCTAGATCTCGAAGTGAGATAGCTATCGGATTGAAATAGTAGTTGGGGTGTTGATGTGGTTTCACTAATAAAAAGGACTAGGGCATTAGGGATCACCACTAAGATCACTGGGGGTCGGCATTGGAATAGGATCCATACCTTGCATTAGGGCTAGGGGATTAATCTCCCAATTCGTACCACTCTCGTGGGTTAGAATTGCGAGGTATTTCGGTGGCTCTCATTGACGCAATGGCGATAGCCGTCAACGTGGCGGTATAGTTCGTCGATGGATCCCTTCAAGGCACGAGCCGGGCATGGTCACGAGCCTCGATTGGATCCATCGATCTCCATATTCAAATCCCTAGATACCCCTTAAGCGCATCAATTCCACAGACCGTGGGAATGATCTCAGTACGGGTTATCTAGGGATTCGGTAGGATTGACCGAAATACTTCCCTAAACCCCTAATTCAACGTAGAGATCCGGATCTATGTATTCCCCCTAGGATCCTAGGGCTAACCCATTAACCCTAGAAAGATCTACTCACATATGGCGATAGTAGCTGATAAAAACATCATTTTAGAGATGAAGACATTATAGCAATCAAAAGAATAGAGATAAAAGACTTACAGTGAGAAATAGATAAGAAATTCGGTTTATAGATCCAGAAAGATTCCAGATTTCCAAGCTCAAAAACAATCAAAAACAATCGCAATAATCCGGAGATGACGATTCAATAATCCCTTACAAAAATTAATCTAAGAACTCCCCAAAATAATCGCTTAGCTCTCCTCTCTAAAAATATTCAAAAAAATCCCCTAAAATGAGTCGCTTCCGATCTTTCACAGCTTCCTCAGCCTTCAGTGCAAAATTCGCACAATCGACGGCTTCAGAAAAAACTTTCCAAAATGGCCTTGGCATTGACGACCGAGTAGGTGACTCGGTCGAGCAATGCATTGCTCGTTTGGTCGCTCGGACCGAGAAGATGAGCTGCTCGATCGAGCACTACAGGGAATCGAAAAATCTTCAAAATCATCGCTCTGCCTGCCCGGGCTGAGTCAGCTCTGCTCGGTCTGAGCATACGCTGACTCAGTCACCAAAGTGCTGCTCGGGCCGTGTCGCTGGGATTGCTTCAGCTGTGGAATTTGACGCTGCTCGACCGAGCAGATGAACTACTCGGTCCGAGCCAGCCCATATCATCTCCTTTCTTTAATTTGAAGCTGCTCGGTCCGAGCATCTGAACTGCTCGACCGAGCAGTCTGGGAAAAACTCTCCAGCAGCTGATGAAGCTCTATCCTCTCCTCCTGCTCTCTCTCTTCTCCTCCTATGGCTCCAAAGGTACGGCGAACTCCTCCAGAGCCTCGCCAATAAGCTCACGAACGTGTCGGATGTGTCCATACTCAAGTGGGACCCCAAATCGCTCCAAAATCCCTGAAAACTCATAAAACACTACGAAACTCGAATATATCGTCAGAAATGCAATATCATAGTAAAATGTAGGATTTGGATGCAAAAATGGCATGGGATGCAATGAAATGATGAAGTGGAAATAGTAGAAAATATGGACATATCAAAATCCCACACTCTTACCTCTTATTCTTCCTCGAGAAAGACGAATAATCGGTATGCTGGGAGGAAAACAGAAAGGAAATAGAAAATAAATAAAAAAATAAAAAGAGAAGAAGAGCGAAAAGAGAAAAGAATAGAAGTGGAAGGAGAATGCTGGGATGATCAGTCAGATCTCGGGCCTAAATAGTATATCACGATGCTCAGAATGATAAACATACATGCTACTAGAAAATTCTAGTTTTACAAATCATATGACTGGCATGCAATGCAGGCAAAGGATAGGGATCTACTGAAATAACGCCATCAAATCATATCAATCTCATGCAATCCCTAGAGTCTAGAATAAAGAAGTTGGCAATGCCCTTTTCAATCACAGATACATGATCGGTTCCGAGTGTACACCCGGAAAACGACTTGTAGTTTTACCGCAAGCGCACGGTGTAGCGGCGAGCGGGTATCGAACTCAGGGAGGAACAAATGACAGTGTCTCTTTCCAATTACCTAGCTATCAAGAAAATCGAGAATAGTTTGGGGTATAACAACCACAATCGTTCAAATATCAAGAGAAATATCGATTTAATAAAACGTCTAGGGATATGGAATCCCCACTACGGACCTTTTCTCATCATTGTGATTCATGAGTTTCATTATTGCTAAATTTGAATATAGGTGAACTAGTCGCAACTAAATGTAGAACCAAGTTCATGCTCTCGCGCTATTACCGGTCTATAGCAAACCTAGGACAGGGCCCACTCTCGTGCAAACCCTAGCCTAAGCCGCTAGCGTGAAGAACGACATCATTGTTCAATCGTATCTCGAGCCCACTCTCATGCAAACTCGAGCTACGACCTAGGTTGTGATAGTTCCTATCCATCCAATCTCTTGCAAATGGATATGGGTATAGATTCACAATTAAAAATCCTAGCTTTGGTCCAATCTCTTGCAAACCAAGCCTAGGGAAATCCAATTGTCGATCTAAATCGAATATCTAGGCCTTCCTATCAATTGGGATCCAATCTCTTGCAAATCCCAATCGATATGAATTCCTAGCTATCCGTAATTAATCAATTACAACCTAACCCTAATCAATTCTAGCAACAATTCCATAAATTCATCACAATTTAGAAATAGGGTCCATAGGGTTCATCCCTACGCCCTAAGACGACGGCACTACTCACTAGACATCATGCAAATCTCAGAAAAATCAACAATAATATCGGCACAATTCATTGCAAAAGAGAAATAGTGCATAAAAATTGAGTTTTTGATGGGAATAGATAAACCAATGTAGATGCCAATGATTTCCAGCTGAGAATTCACCAAAGAGTAGCCCTCAAATCCCTAAAAGAAAGTCTAAAAATTAATTGTCCAAAAAGCTCTCTAAACTAGGGCAAAAACTGGGTTTAAATACCCTCTAAAATCGCCGAAAAAATTGTGCCAAAAATGCCCCTGCGCAGCCCAGAAATCGCAACCCTAGTAGCAGGCGGAGCGGTTCACTCGGCCGAGTGACCTTGTCACTCGGCCGAGTGATAAACCCTGTAAAAATACAGTAACTTCGGATGTTTCAGGGTCTGTCTTCAGGGGGTGGCTCGGCCGAGTAGACTTATCCATTCGGTCGAGTGGCTATCATTCGGCCGAGTGGGCTTCGACAGGATCTCTGAAAATTACAGTAACTTCGGCCTTTCTCTGGACAATTTCCCTGTACCACTCGGGCGAGTGAGATATCTCATTCGGCCGAGTAGGCTTTCTTCGTTCGACTGAGTATACACTGAAATTAACTCTGTGTGCGTATCCGTTCTGGTCGGTGAGTGGGACTTCTTGTTCGGCCGAGTGGCTGTTCTGCTCGGCCGAGTGATGTGCTGAAATGGCTGTTTCTTCTTCTTTTTGCCTCCTCGTCGCTCCTATTGATTTCCTTCTTCTTCCGCTCATCCTCCATTGCTGATAAGCCCTCAAATGAGCCGTGGGTAACACTCCTAAGCGCTCGCAAATCCCTTGATCTCAAATTCTCCCCAAATCGCTCCATATTTCCTGAAATACGACAAAAACAAGAAATAGTGGAAAGTATCGCAATATTGTCGAATAATCATGAAAAACGAGATATGGGCTATCAAAACGGCATGCAAACATGCAGAAAAAAGGTGTAAAATATGGAGCGATCAAAATCCCCCAAGCTTACCTCTTACTCGTCCTCGAGGAAGATAAGTAGGGAGACAAACCCGACGGGAAAAATAATAAAGAGAAAAGACGGAAGAGATAGAAAATAAAGAAAGAAAGCAAAGAGAGAGGTACTAGATCATTTTCTCAGGACGTGGGCTTTGCTTACTCATATAGCATACATCGAATATAAAACTCATGTCAAAGATTTCTATCTTGATATCATGATTATGGATGCATTCAAAATAGAAAACCCAAGAATAGCAAAATAATATGAAATATGGAATCGTTCTAGGATTAAAATCGTCTGAAGCATCTAAAGCGGTATACATACTCATAGACCACACACTTTTCAATTGAATGCTTTCTATAAGGAGTATAAGAGACATCACACATCATGGATCAATAAGAATAGAAAGGTATGGTTTTCATGAAATGCATGCTAAGTTTCAATTCCTGGATTTCGTAAAACATTTAGTAATCTCACCGAGTATAGATAATTACCTAGCCTAGGTTGTCATGCACAGTCAAGTAGTCACTCTCTCACACATCATTGGATCCTTTCCCCCAAGCTTATCTATAAGCGTGGTGGCATAAATAAATCAATAAGTCCATTCCCCATTTTTGGAGCTCCAATAAAAATAAAAACAAAAGAGGGAAGAAAGAGAGAAAGAGTGTGATATGGGATCATGTATAAGCTTCTTTTCTCTTTTCTTTTCTTTTTCCACTTTTCATTTTTTTTTTGCAAATATAGCACATATACATCTGAGATCCAAAATCAAAAGGCAGAAAGATATTCATATATTTTTTTCTTTTTGATTTTGGGGAATTGGAGCATGGAATTTAATAGCGGGGGAAATGCCAATAATAGAATCGCTAAAGGGAGATTCACCAATGAATATAAGTGTAGAAATAATGCTCAAGATATGTGGAGAAAGAAATAAATGTAACACTCGGTTCACTCTATAGGACGTGCACGACAACTTTCAGCAGAGTAATGTAATCTACTCAGTTTAATCTCAGAAAGTAAACTAGTCCAGTCATATTAACCTAACATACATTCATTCAACCTGAAAGTGAGGCATACAATTTTCATGCAATAAGAAGTGATATAAGAAAGGAAAGCAGTACTCCATATATAAGCAATCAATGCGTGAAGCTTGGTGTGTTTTCTACGAAGAGTATACATATAAAGCATCAGATTCAGCTAATAAAAGAATTTCATCCATATTCATACATGAAAGTGCGGATTACTATCTCAAACGCATAGCAAGACACAGCATATGATATCTGAAATAAAAAACTATGTCATGACAAAGTAATATGCATATAGAGATAAGCTAGCACCACGTCATCATCATCACAGAAAATTCATCTCTAGCAAAAAGATGAAAGAAATAAGGATAAAAAGAAAATGAGAACTACTACTGTACAATGCAGCACACTCAAGAAATACAAAAAAGTGATGCATGATAAAAACAAAAAAGTGAGTGAAAAAGGGTGTAAAAACAAAGAAAAGGTGGAAAAATAAAAATAAAAGGTGACAAAAAATAAAAAGTGTGAGAACTCACTCCCCCCAGCTAAAGTGCACAGTGTCCTCAATGTGCAAAGTGTGGCACACCGAGAGACAAAAAGTGGGTGGGGTGGGTGAGGATGCATGTATAATGGGAAAAAAAGAGTAAAATGATATGAGAATGCAGGTGATGCATGCAGAGATCAAAATAATGCAGATATGAGTGTCCCCAAAAAGTACTCCCTCTCTCCCAAAAAGATATATACGGATAGGACCAAAATGTGAACAAAACAATGTATGGAGGAGGGGTGCAAAATAAGCAGGCTCACAAAAACTATCCAGCGTATCGACAGCAAAAATGTGGAAGGCATCCGGTGTGTGCCTAAGGGGGTGGGGGTGCACCAGCACCGTCCTGTGGCGGAGGTGGTGGCGGGGGTGGTGGCTGCTAGGTGGGTGTATGTTGTAGGGGCAGACGTGCAAGAATCTGATTCAGGCAAGCCTGAATACTAGGAAGTATGGCGACGCGGGTCTGGACTGCACTGACGGTGGCAGAGAGAGCCCTAAAGTCTCCTCTGAGTCCACTGACTTCCCCCTCAAGAGCACGAATGCTCTAAACTAGAGTGTCGGGGGGGAGGTGGAGTAGAGGGTCGAACAGGTGAAGTATGGGGCTGTCTCACACAGCCGCCGTAAAGGATGGGTGCAGCTATAGGGTGGTGCTCGGGTGCTGTGCTCGCTAAGTGTCGATCAGCCTCTGTGTGAGGCTGAGACGCAGACAAGGTAGACGAGGAAGGAGCGGCAGCAGAGGTGGAAGTGGTTGCTAAAGACAAGGCAGGCAGAGAGGTCAGTGACACAGAAGTGGTGACAGACGTCACTATGCTCTCGGAGAAAACAGCAGCAGTGGGGGCAGACGGGTCAACGGTTGGGGTGGCCGTGAACAAAAGTGAGGACAGGGCCGCCACTGCGGTGGTAAAGGAGGTCTCTCCGCTCTCTAAAATGGTAGTGGGACGCTCAGGGCTAGCAGCGGAAATGGGATCGACAGAAATGGGCACAGAGGTGGTGGCAGTGGTGGACGAGGACTCAGCAAAAGTGCTCCCGACACTGATAGAAGTGTGGACAGAAGTGTCGGGAGGTGCAGACAGGTCATGTGCAGGCTGAGGGATCACGGGTCCTGGGGTGGAATGAGGGGCTCCTGCTGAGCACCCTCGGGCTCTAGTACGTAAGGGGCAGGGATGAGGAGATCCATCGCTGGAATCCAATCTCCGCCCGTGGGTCCTATATGAGTCCGAGTAGGGCTCGGAAGAATCATGTAATCGGCAGCGAAAGGACCGTGGAACCACACCCAGTGCTGACGACCATGAGGACACAGCATCCTCATCTGGGCCATAACGTCAATCGATAGTGAAGTGGGGCCCGGTGGTCGAGGCAAGTCAGCAGGCAGGTCAACTCTGCATAACAGAGCCAAGAGGGTAATCAGACCGCCGCAACAAATGGGCGTACGAGCGTCGACAGAAATGATGATGCGGTCGATGTACCAAATGGTGATATCAATATCTACAGCGGGGACCAGAACGTCGGCTCCATCAAAAACCCTGGGACGTGTCATCGCATATACCATGTAGAGCTCAGGTGTCGACAACGTCCTGGGCTCGTACCTCGCAAGAAAAGTAGTCGCCATAAGGCGCTGTGCAATGCGGAGGCATGGGTGGAGGACGGCAGAGGCCTTGGCCCTACTAGGGTCAAAGGCAAGAGGTGATCCTGTAATCCGGGTCAAGAAAGCGTGGGTGTCGAACGACGGGGGTGGGATGTGCATGGGAGCGTAAGCGTGGTCTGGGTCAGGGACAGCGGGCCACTGAAAGAAAGCTCGGAGCATGTCAAGAGTGACATGGCACTCCTGATCCATCAGGCGAAATGAGAATTCTCCAGGGGTCCGCTCAATAGAGCTAAGGACCTCTAGTGTCGGGCGGATATAAGTGTCCGCCGTCACCGACAAGAAATCACGCCACCTCACGTTGTCGTACAACGTGAGTAGCCCCTCAAGAACCCCTAGGCACTCAAAGTTAGCGAGGTGTGTGAACCTAGTGGGTATGATCGAGCGTGGGAGATACGCTCGAATCTGGCGCGCTGGGCGTCATCCCGAAACGTAATCCCCATCGTGTCGAACGCGGGGGCAGGCTGTGCAGGTGGTGGAATGGGATCGGGAGGAAGCGGCTGTGTAGGTGGTGGTGGGCTAGGTGGAGGGGAGTCCACCCTAGCGGAAGAGGAGACAGGATCACCTGACTTCTTCCACTTCGAAGCGGGCTCCTGCGTGCGTGGCCTAAAGCTAGGCGGCATATGTGCCGCGAGAAGTGCCCACTACCCAAGTAAAAATGTGAAGTGCTAGATGATGGAACGAGTATACCTGAGCACGACGCGAGAGCAAAAATCTAAAGTGTGTGAAGAACACCTCCTCTGCGGGGCTCCGAATGTGTCCAAAAAGCTCCCCCAAGCTCCCCCAAGCTAACCTGAAACGCAAACAATGAAATCAGCGAATGATAATCAATATACATCGGGGAGATAGGGGATAACAGATATATATGTGAGTTGATTTGAGTTTGGGGGGCAATGGGCGTACAAAATGAGAGAAACGAGGAGAAAAATCGAATTTCGGCAAAATTAGGGTGACCGGCGGCAGGGGATGGCGGGGCCGGTGGCGAGCGACGGCGGGGCGACGTCGGCGCCAGTCGGCGGTGGGTCGTCGGTCAGCGTGCGGTGGTGCCGGCTAGGGGTGCGATTCGGGCAAAGGAATGTGAGGAGGCAGCGGCTCGGGCGAAGATTTGGGAATTTTGGCACTTCGAAATCCGTTCAGCGCATATATAGGATAGTTACGACTCGACCGAGTGATATGTTCACTCGACCGAGTGGGACATAAAATTAAATTTCGAAAATATCTCCCACAAGTTACAGCTCGGCCGAGTGGCCTTTCCCACTCGGCCGAATAGATAAGTTCCATTCGACCGAGTGACATAGCCACTCAGCAATTTTTAGAGCGTGCATGGTATCTGATTCACTCGGCCGAGTGACAAGTCACTCGCCCGAGTGGCAAATTATACTGTAAATCGAAAAAATAACAGATACTTGGTCAGAACGATCTTCCCTGATCTGTACTCCACTCGGCCGAATGGAGTCTTTCGGCCGAGTGACATATGTTACTCGGCCGAGTGGCACCCTGTTTTCTACAACGGCTCTCCGTTTTCGCTCCATTCTCTGTTTTTCTTCCTCCAGTCAATTCATGTCTTCTCCTGAGGCCTGAGCGCGTTCTCGGACGCTCTCCCTTGCCTAAGTCATCCTCCATATGAATGATCTCTCTTTTCCCATCTCCTGTCATTAAAAACAAAGCCCGTTGTCACGATTTTTATAGACACTAGACTCTAAATACTAAGAAAAATCTAAAATAAGAATGAAAATCAACTAAAAATGATATGAAACCGTCGGGTTGCCTCCCGACAAGCGCTCGTTTAAGGTCATGAGCTCCACCCCTTATGATTTTCGTTTAGCGTGTGATGTTGGGCGCATGCGAGATACGCCCGTCAAATTTGTCAGGAAGGCCACTTGGATTTGGTTGTTGGTGCTCGTCGGCCCTCCTCGACGTCCCCTCATCATGGGTAGAGTTGGGGGATAAGTCCCCCAAGCTTGAGCTAGAACCAATCTTCTTCCTCACCGGTGACACCGATCTTCTATTCGGTGGAGCTTTCTTCGAATTGTTGCCCGTTGAGAGCTTACAAAGCTCCCTTATCCTTGCGACATCAGCGTCGTCTACATCATCGGCCGTAGAGATATCCGGAGGGTCCTCCAACTTTTCTTCAATGCTAGAAGTTTGGCCTTTTTCAAGGCCATCATCATGGAGAGCGCCGATGGAGTGCGGAATGGCTTCGTCGATTACCTCATCGAGGAGGTCCACATAGTCCAACTCCTCTTGGTAGGGCATATGGTTCATGGCTTTGGGTATGTGGAACTCAACCTCGATGTTCCCGACATTCAAGGATAATGTACCTTCTCTCACGTCGACTATAACACCGACGTTGGCTAAGAACGGGCGTCCAAGTATAAGTGAAGTGTCGCCCTCCTCCTTAATGTCCATAATGACAAAGTCGCAAGGCAAACATATCCCTCCTGGAACTTGAAGCGGAATGTCCTCCGCAATCCCCATCGGCCTAGTAACCCGACCATCCGCTAGTTGTATTCTCATGTCGGTTGGCTTCAAGTCGGTCCTTGTATTCAATTTTCGGAACATGCTAAGGGGCATTAGGCTCACACTTGCTCCCAAGTCAACTAAGGCCTTTTGCAATGGGACTCCTCCAAGTGTGCATGGGATGCGAAAGCTTCCGGGATCCTTGAACTTTGTGGGCTCCTTTTCCCTCTAGGTGAACCAAGTTCCTTGTTCGGTAAGTATTATTTTCTCCTTCCTCTTCTTTCCCGATATTAAGTCCTTCAAGAACTTTGCATACGACGGGATCTCCACTATAGCATCCAAGAAAGGTATGTTGAGGCTTACTCCCCTCAAATATTCAAGGAACTTGGCGAGCCTCATCTCAATTTTGGCTCTTGCCAACTGTTGTGGAAAGGGTACCGGCAGCATGTAGGTGCGCTCCTCATTAGGCTTCTCCATTTCAGAATTTCCAACTTCTTGCGGCTCCTTTGTGCTCTCCTCTTCAATAGCCGGCTCATTGTCGTTCAAAATCTCTTCCACGGGCTTCTTGGTTTGGACCATGGCGGGAGTAGTATCCTTCCCGCCCCTAGTTGTGACCGCCACTACCGCATTTATGTGGCTGGTATTGCTCCGTGGATTGGGCTCCGGTTGAGCCAGCAATTGTTGAGTATTTTTGTTTAGCAACGCAAGTTGCTCTCCAAGTTACGCAACGATGGTATTTAGTGAATCTTGTTGCGCCATCAACCTAGCATTGATTTTTATTTTCTCCACCATGAATTCCTCCACCCTAGCTTCATGATCCGATCGTGGTTGAGCTTGTGGTGGGTTCGGAGCTCTCTAACCTTGGTTATAACCGGGCGGCCTATACGGTCCCGCTTGTTACCTAGGTGGGTAATTTTGTTGCAGTGGCCCCCTTGGTTGGTATTGGGGTTATGGAGGTGGAGGCCTAGCTTGAGTTTGTTGCGGCGGTGGTGGGTTTAGAGCCCCTTCATTGTTTGCATACGAAAATCCCGGATGGTTCCTTGCGGCCGGGTTGGCCCAATAACCGGAGTTCCCCGCAACATATTGAACTTGTTCCAAGGCTCCCTCTCCATGCTCTCCTCCTACGAACATGACTTGAGATTGGTCTTGCCAATCACTCATATTGCTTCCCGTCGTAGGTGTGGAGGGAGCTCCATGTGGCTCAGTGATGTACTTCTCCAATCTCTCCACCACCTTGTGGAGAGAGCTGAACTTATTGGAAAGCTCTGCTACGGCCTTGGCCTCATATATGCTCGTTGGCTTCAAGGATGTAGAAGATTTCCCTCGCTCGTCGCCCCATTGTTGATTATTAGAGGCCATCTCCTCTAATAGGGCCGTAGCTTCATCCGGTGTTTTGGAAAGAATGGCTCCATTGGCGGTTGTATTTATGATTTGCTTAGTGTCCGGTTGGAGTCCATTATAAAAATTGTGAACTAGCTCCCATGCTTCTATGATGTGATGGGGGCACTGATGCTGCAGATCCTTAAAGCGCTCTCATGCCTCGTATAGGGTCTCCTGCGGTCCTTGCTTGAAGGACATGAGTGCACTTCTAATCTTCACCGTCTTAGATGGCGGGTAGAATTTATCAACAAAAGCGCTAGCCAACTCATCCCAAGTAGTGAATATACCTTCCGCCTGCGTCCTCAGCCAATATAGCGCTTTGTCTTTGAGGGTGAAGGGGAAGAGTATCAAACGGATCGCATCGGCGGAGACACCCGGCATTTGAAAGGTGGCGCACTTGGACCAGAATAGCTGGATGTGATAATGTGGATTCTCATGGGAGTTCCCATGTAATGGGTCTTGTTGCATTAAGACCACTAATCCCGTCTTGAGCTCAAAATTCTTATCCGTCGCCAACTCCGGCATAGCGATGGAAGAGGTAGTGGAGGAAGTCTTAGGCCGAAGCCTATCTCTGATGGATATAATCCTCGCCATGCATGCCGCTAGTTCCTCCTGTGTCTCCGGGCGGTTCATACAATTATCCTCTATATTGAGCCTTTTCTCGGCTCTGATCCTCCTCTCAGTACGCTCGATCTCCGGATCAAATATGATATCCTCTGGATCCGCCGTCGATCTTGTGTACATGCAAAGAAAAACATGTTTCGATGGAATTGTTAGCACAATAGAGGAGTAAAATAAAAAAATAAAAATAAAACAAAAGGAAATAGCTAAGTAGAGAAAATAAAACACTGTCGTCTCGCCGGCAACTACGCCAAAAACTTGATCTATCCAAAATGTAACTCCGAGAACAACCAAGTATGGCACAATTTACACGGAGATGAATCCCCGGCAACGGCGCCAAAAACTTGGTCGGCCCCGGATATACACCCGGAGAACAATTGTAGTTTTACCGCAAGCGCACGGTCAAGTGGTGAGCGGGTATCGAACACGAGGAGGTGGTGTTGGTTCCAATCTATCATAGGTTGGTTTGACTACGAATGTATTATTGGTGGAGATGGTTATGGTGTGATGTAATGGAAATGGTGGTAGTTGTCGGTGTCGGTGATAGAGATGTTGGTCAAATATCGATTAAAATACAATATAATAAAAGTGTCTAGAGCTAGGGAATCCCCACTACGGAACGTCATTCATCCTTCTAAATTGTGAATCTCAATTTGCAAGAATTGTGTCGAGGTGAACTAGTCGTAACTGAATAGAGAACCAAGCCCACGCTCTCGCGCTATTGCCGGTCTATAGCAACCTAGATTAGGGCCCACTCTCGTGCAAACCCTAACCTAAGCCACTAGCATGAAGATCGACATCATCGTCCAATCGCACCTCGAGCCCACTCTCGTGCAAACTCGAGTTACGATCTAGATTATGATAGCTTGTATTCGTCCAATCTCTTGCAAACGAATATGGGTATAGATTTATAATAAAATCCTAGCTTTGGTCCAATATCTTGCAAACCAAGTCTAGAGAATCTCGATTATAAACCTAAATCGAATATCTAGACCTTCCCATCAATCGGAATCCAATCTCTTGCAAACTCCAAATTAGCTATCCGTAATAAATCAATCACAATCTAACCTCCTAGCAATTCTAGCAACTTAGAAATTCATTCTTCACAAATTTGAAATTAGATCCATAGGGTTCATCCACATGCCCTAGAACATCAAATCTACTCAAGCATAGCAATAACGATATAGAAATCAATAAAAGACATTGCTTGCATGTAAAAAGATTTCAAATCAAAGATTCAAACAACAAGAACAAGGATACTTAGCTTTGATGAAGAACTTCAATCCAATTACAAGCTTTTAGATCCAAGAGGGGGCCTAGGACATGGCCTAACCTCTAAAATAATCACTAAGAAAACATCATGGAACTCTCTCTAATGACGGCTACAAACCTCTTAAATAGCCCCCCAAAAACCCTAGCAAAACCCCTAAAAACCTTTGAAACCCGCGTCCAAAATAAAATCTGCGCGTAAGTTAAGTTCTGGGCTGGCAGCGACTCGGCCGAGTGAGCTTTCCACTCGGCCGAGTGAGAATTCCTGCAGAAACTCCAGAAAACAGCACTCTGTCAAAAACTGATCACTCGGCCGAGTGAAAGTGTCACTCGGCCGAGTGACACTGATATGCAAATTTCAGCACTGCAGCATCAACTTGCAGAAATTCTCCAAATTTCATCCGACCTCCGATTGGCGCGTTCTTGACAGCGTTGGAACCGTCATGAAGTCTTTTATCCATAAAAAATATGAGAAAAATAATTTGACTACTAGAATGATAGCAGATTTCAAAATAGTGGGAGGCTATCTGAAAATCTGGGCGCTCGTGTCTTCGGCATCACTCGGCCGAGTGGGATTCTTCACTCGGTCGAGTGAACGTCTCTACTCAGCCAAGTATGGTCTTTTAATGTTCTCCCCAGAATTCCAGAGAGTCGGCTTTGATTTCTTTCAGAAGTCCTGACTCACTCGGGCGAGTGGCGATCTCTACTCGGCCGAGTGGATGTAACCACTAGGCCGAGTGCATTACGGCACAAGACATCTTCGTATCAGTCATACTCGACCGAGTACGCTTCTTCACTCGGCCGAGTGGGCTATGTTATCCGGCCGAGTGGGCTGTAATTGGAATCCTTTCTTCTCCTCTTCGCCTCCTCGTCGCTTCTATCGATCTTTTTCCTCTCCCGCTCATCTTCCAGCGCCGTTAGCTCCTCAATTAGACCATGAGCAATGCTATGGCACGCGTGCAAGTCTCTGTAGCTCATTTTTGTTTTCGATCGCTCCATATTTCCTGAAATCCGACGAAAACGAGAAATAGTGGAAAGTAACGAAATATCGTCGAATAATCGTGAAAATCTCAATATGAGAAATCAAAATGGCATGAAAATATGCAAAAAAAAAGTGTAAAATATGGACCGATCAAAATCCCCCAAGCTTACCTCTTACTCGTCCTCGAGGAAGATAAGTAGAGAGACGAACTCGGGAAATGAAAACAAAGAAATAAAATGAAAGAAAAGAATACAAGGTGGAAAGGGTTGCTAGATTATTCTCTCAGATCTCAAGCCATAAGATACACATCTTGATAACTTGGAAAATACAGATCACATGCTATAAAGATTTCATATCTTACTTAAACATGGTACTTGCAAGCTTTTAAGAACAACAAAAGGGACTCTCTAATTCATACAGTCAATTCATATCCACGTCACACATTTCATAGAATTTAATACACGAATGTTGGCGATGCACTTTTCAATCAAGAGTTATAACAGAAGCATATAAGAATCACAACACGCATGCAATGGAGAATGGAATAAATCATGGCATTCACATATTTATATCAATTCATAAGAAATCTCCATAGCTAAAGTAATTCACTAAGTCTCAGTATTATCAAACTTCCCCATTTGTGCACCTCTCCACTCTAATGTTGTACTCACTCATATGGTCAAATGAGTTTACCCCCCCAAGCTTAGCTAGAGGCATCGCATCTAAAGGAATATGATAGTGGAAAATGGGATTTTTGCCTTGGTTTTCCAAGTGTTTTGTGGCTCCAATAATGAGATAGAGAAACATTTTTTTCTTTTTTTTTCTTTTTGAACTTTTTGTTTCTCATTTTTCTTTTTGGATTTTTTTAGGAGCTATATGATTTGTATTTTTGGGTTTTGGCTCCTTTTTGGCTTTTGGACTTTTTGGATCAAACTTTTTCTTTTGTAGGGATTTTTGGGAAATAGATGCGATATAAGTAGCTTTAGGAGGTGAACTCAAGTGACATGTAGAGAATAAAAAGATATATGTGGAGAAAGAAATAATGTAACACTCGGTTCACTCTAAGATGTGCACGAACGGTTCAATAAAATAATACTTCAACTAAAACTAATATGTAAGCATGGATATTCTCAATCATCTCAATAAAAAGTGAAGTCAAGCGGTAAAGCGCACAATCATATCAGACATGCAACAAAAGGTGAATAAGACAATAAGGCAGATCCTTCCGATATACAATTGATGCGTGAATCTTGGTGCACTTCCAAGAAAAGCATACTAAACACTAATCCATACATTCAGCTTCAATTAGTATCATGCATTCATATAGATGAATCATCAAAAGAAATAGATTTGCAAGCACATGTGAATAGCAAGACAATAGAATACTCTAAGTAGCATGGCATGGAATAATAAGCATCGTGATGGTTTTTAAGGCAATAAGAGATATCATTATACGAAACAAATCTAGCAAAAGGAGGAAGAGAAAATAAAGATATAAAAATAAAAGAGAGGAAAGAAAAGAAAAAAAACAAGCACACAATATGATGCATGAACACACATAAAAGGAAAATAAGATGGGAAAATCAAAAAGATGATGCAAAAATTTTGAAAAATCCTAAAAATCCTAAAAATAGAGTAAAAGTGCAACTAAATGGCATGTAAATGCACTCCCCCAAGCTTAAACTTCACATTGTCCTCAATGTGATCATAATGGAAGAATATGAGGAACAACGATAATAATAAGGGGGGTGAATGAAAAATGATGAAATGAATGACACGAAATCCTAATGCAACTACATGCACATGCAATGATGCATGAGAGAGCCTTCCCCCAAGCTTATACCAAACAATCCTATTGAAATGACTCAACCAATAAAATCATGACTTTGCAAAGCGTGATCAAGTCAAATGAATAGGAAAGTAAGTATTCACTTGAAAGAGATGCTCGATAGGTGGTGAGCAAAAGGGTGTGACACATCAAAATATGAAGAGTGCAATTAATATATATAATGGTTTTGGGGTGTAAAAATTTTTGTTGCCGTCATATGAGGTGATATTTATTCAAGCAAATCTATACGATCCTCTCGCTGTCGAGAGGATTCGTGTTTATTTAAAGCATAAAATTTTACACTACTGGATTGATATCACTTATAGCAAAAGGCGGATCAAGTATCTTTGCCGGTGCAGGCAACTGATCCAACTGCTCCTTCCGTGGCTCCGCTAGGCATGTATGTCCACGAACACCAACGAACTCCAGCAATGCATCCTCCAGCATTTCCACAAGGACTCCACCTGTACCCTGCAGAGAATAGGATGCATCAGTTCGCTGCAAAAATTTCACACTCATAATAAAAGTATTCCAAAGAGGATCGTCTATAGAAATATATGAAATAAATAGTGGTAGACGATACTTCCCTAGAAATAATTCAATATCATCTTGCGTTGGGATAGCTATCTCTGTGGTATCCTCTCTCAGCTTCTCAGGTAACTCTGCTCCCGAATCAATTGAAATACCACTCTCCTCTTGTTCGCACATGCCATCAAAGGATAAGTCAGTGTATAAACCGGTGTCACAAAAGGATTCATCAAGTATACTTCCCTGAACGTGGGTATCCCAAGGTAGCTCATCTCACGTGTTGAACTCTTTGGTGCATGTTTCGATGACTTCATTCATTGGCGGCTGAGGGACTTCGTCAACTTCCAGATACAGCTTGTCATTTCTAATATCGACCCTAATGCTGCTTTTGATTGTTCCTTCCGGTGAGAGTTGATCAATGATGTAGGTGGCGAATACTTGTTCAAGGTGGTCCTCTATATTAATGGCAATAGGTCCCGTGGTCTTAACTTCATCCACGAGTTCCTTCGGTAGGGATGAATAAGTTTCATCGTGTTGTAAGTCAGAGTCTGTACTTATCATTGCCCTTTCTGGATAACCTGATCAACAATGACAAATACCTGAAGAAAAATATCAGTGGCACAAGAGAATATAGAAATGATAATAATGGTGGCGAGGGTGAAAATTTCTTTTTATTAATTAATTTTTTTCGTAGTCTAATCAACCTAATTGTGACAAATTGGCACCCAACAGGAAACACCTCCCCGGCAACGGTGCCAAAAACTTGATCGGTTCCGAGTGTACACCCGAAAAATGACTTGTAGTTTTACCGAAAGCGCACGGTGTAGCGGCGAGCGGGTATCAAACTCAGGGAGGAACAAATGACCGTGTCTCTTTCCAATCACCTAGCTATCAAGAAAATCGAGAATAGTTTGGGGTATAACAACCACAATCGTTCAAATATCAAGAGAAATATCGATTTAATAAAACGTCTAGGGATATAGAATCCCCACTACGGACCTTCTCTCATCATTGTGATTCTTGAGTTTCATTATTGCTAGACTTGAATATAGGTGAACTAGTCGCAACTAAATGTAGAACCAAGCTCACGCTCTCACGCTATTGTCGGTCTATAGCAAACCTAGGACAGGGCCCACTCTCGTGCAAACCCTAGCCTAAGCCGCTAGCGTGAAGAACGACATCATTGTTTAATCGTATCTCGAGCCCACTCTCGTGCAAACTTGAGCTACGACCTAGGTTGTGATAGTTCCTATCCGTCCAATCTCTTGCAAACGGATATGGGTATAGATTCACAATTAAAAATCCTAGCTTTGGTCCAATCTCTTGCAAACCAAGCCTAGGGAAATCCAATTGTCGATCTAAATCGAATATCTAGGCCTTCCTATCAATTGGGATCCAACCTCTTGCAAATCCCAATCGATATGAATTCCTAGCTATTCGTAATTAATCAATCACAACCTAACCCTAATCAATTCCACAAATTCATCACAATTTAGAAATAGGGTCCATATGGTTCATCCCTACACCCTAAGACGACGACACTACTCACTAGACATCATGCAAATCTCAGAAAAATCAATAATAATATCGGCATAATTCATTGCAAAAGAGAAATAGTGCATAAAAATTGAGTTTTTGATGGGAATAGACAAACCAATGTAGATGTCAATGATTTCCAGCTAAGAATTCACCAAAGAGTAGCCCTCAAATCCCTAAAAGAAAGTCTAAAAATTAATTGTTCAAAAATCTCTCTAAACTAGGGCAAAAACTGGGTTTAAATACCCTCTAAAATCGCCCAAAAAATCGTGCCAAAAATGCCCCTGCGCAGCCCAGAAATTGCAACCCTAGCAGTAGGCGGAGCAGTTCACTCGGCCGAGTGACCTTGTCACTCGGCCGAACTCGGCCGAGTGACAAACCCTGTAAAAATACAGTAACTTCGGATGTTTCAGGGTCTGTCTTCGGGGGGTGGCTCAACCGAGTAGACTTATCCATTCGGTCGAGTGGCTTTATCGTTCAGCCGAGTGGGCTTCGACAGGATCTCTGAAAATTACAGTAACTTCGGCCTTTCTCTGGACAATTTCCCTGTACCACTCAGGCGAGTGAGATTTCTCATTCGGCCGAGTAGGCTTTCTTCGTTTGGCCGAGTATACGCTGAAATTAACTCTGTGTGCGTATCCGTTCTGGTCGGCCGAGTGGGACTTCTTGTTCAGCCGAGTGGCTGTTCTGCTCGGCCGAGTGATGTGCTGAAATGGATGTTTCTTCTTCTTTTTGCCTCCTCGTCGCTCCTATTGATTTCCTTCTTCTTCTGCTCATCCTCCATTGCTGATAAGCCCTCAAATGAGCCGTGGGTAACACTCCTAACCGCTCGCAAATCCCTTGATCTCAAATTCGCCCCAAATCGCTCCATATTTCCTGAAATACGACAAAAACAAGAAATAGTGGAAAGTATCGCAATATTGTCGAATAATCATGAAAAACGCAATATGGGCGATCAAAACGGCATGCAAAAATGCAGAAAAACGGTGTAAAATATGGAGCGATCAATACACGAGGAGCATATAGAAATCACACAACATGAAATAGAGAATAGAAAAAGTCATGCCATTCAGTTATTCATTTCGATTCATGAAAAATCTACAAAACTAAAGCATTTCGTAAAGTTTAGGTATTATTAAATCTCCCCTTTATGCACCGTCTCCACTCTAATGTCATGCTCACTCATGTGATCAGTTGGTTTACCCCCCCCCCCCAAAGCTTAGCTTGAGGCGTCGCATCTAGGAATATGATATGAAATTTTTCTTTTTCTTCCCAGAATAAGTGATAGCTTCTAATGAAAAGATACAAAGGAATATTCATTCATTTTCTTTCTTTTTCTTTTATTTTTTCAAATATGAATATATACACAAATTTTTTTAATAGATTAGAAGCAATACTTTTTCTTTTTGGGTTTGGGAAGTGAGATGCGGTAAAGATAAATGTGGGGGTGTAACCAACTGATATGTAAAGATATATATAGATATGTGGAGAAGGAAAATAATATAACTCTCGGTTCACTCATAAGAGGGTGCACAACGGTTTGATAAAATAATACCCTAACTAAACTCATAAATAGCATGGATATTTTCATTCCTCTAAACGAATACTGAAAAGGCATGCAGTAATAAGCACAATATCAGCAGGCATGCAAATAGAAGTGACTGAGAAAAAAACAGATGCTCCAAGTGTTCTAGTAATGCATGAACCTAGGTGCATTACCCAACATAGATCATGCTAGATACTAATTCATGCATTCGATTTTCAATTTATTTCAAGCATTAAATCAGATAGATCAGCAATAGAAATGCACGCATATAGATAGTAAAACTGAAATTTACCCTAATAGCATGTCATCGAAAATGAGCATCGTAAAAGACTAATAAGGCCACGAGAGATATCATCATGCGGAACATCCTTAGCAAATAAAAAGAAAAAGGCGGAGAAGATAGGAAAAATAAAGGAGAAGAGATGCATGCATGGTGAAAATAGAAAATATGATGCAAAATGAGAAAAAAAGAAAAATGACGTGAAAAAGCGGTGAAAAGTGAAATAAAAACTGAAATAAGGGAGGAAAATGTAAAAGAAAAAATCAACAATAAAAGCGGTAGCGCTCATCCCCCAAGCTAAACCTAGCAGTGTCCTCACTGCTAAGAAAACGCTAGTAAGTGGGAGATGATGCTAATAGGGATGGGGTGGGTGGGGGAATAAAATAAAAACTGTGCAAAAAAGAAATAAAATAAAAACATGACATGATGCAATGCGGAATGAAATATGATGCATGGGTGGCTCCTCCCCCAAGCTATGCAAGTGAAGGGCCCCGAAAAGACAGATGGGCACAAAATAAATAGGGGAGGCAGAAGCAGGTAATGATGACATCAAGCAGAGGCACCACCCTCTGGGGTGGTGATGGGTCCCTCTTCTGTGGACCAGGAGCGGTAGGTGGGTCTGGATGGAAGTCATGAGGAGGGTCGGTGGTGAGATCAATGGTTGAGGTGGAGGGCTCAGCAGAATATAACACCAGGGCAGTCAGGGGATCTAATGTGAAGTCCAACTCAGAAGTGGTAGAAACAAGCTCTGCAGAAGCCTGGGACAGTGAAGCACTGAGTGGTGCAGAGGGGGTCACAGTGTCTGGCCTGGGTGGTGGAGCATGTGCAAGGATAACTGGAGGTGGGCCACGGTACCGAAGCATGTCAATAATAGAAATCAGGTCTGACTCGACTCTAGATCGGTGTGTCGCCGTCAAGCGTACAAAGTCCTCAAAATCCCGTCGTAAGAGGGAAGTCGACTCCTCTAACGCGGTCAGGCAAGCGTCTGAAGTACGTGAGTCGGGTGGAGGGAGAGGAATGTGTCGGTGAGTCACCACTCTCGTGAATCGGTCCCGTGCAGCTGATGCACGGTGCCTAGCGTGGAAGGTAGGAGAGGGTGATCTCGAAGGTAAATCAGATGTGGCAGAAGAAAGAGCCGTCATCGACACAGAAGGGTAGACAGAAGTCGACACGCTATCAGTGAAAATGGCAGCAGATGAGGAGGTGGTGGTGCCAGAAAGTGGAATGTATGGACCTAAAGAAATAGGAACTGATGCTATAAGGTCCGAAAGAGGTGGGATGGTGGCGGCTGGGTTGTGCACGAGAGAATCAAGATCTATGGGGTCATCAGCAAAAGGTAAATCAGTGCCCTCCGGCACCGATACAGTGGTCAAAGAAATCTGAGTCTCGGGGCAAGAGGTGTGGACAGTCCCCGAAGACTCGACGGCGGTGTATACGGTGGATACAAAGGTGGTGGAAGAAACGGCTGTAGAAGATGATGGGTGGGCAGGTGGGGTTGGGAGGCCGGCAACTAAGGCTGTAATGTCATGTAGCTCGAACACCGGGGAGCGTGGTATCGGGTCATCGACAGCTGCCTCGACCAGTGCTCCGGGGGGCTCGAGTACGTGTAGGGGAGGGAGTGGCTCGACCCTAGGAATCATCCAGTCAAGCTGTACAGCTGGGATGTGCGTGAGGTGAAGGGTGGGGAGCACCATGTGGGGGATATGGTGGGTGCCTACGAGATATAGCCAGTGACGATCCCCGTATGGTCGGATAATATGCATATGCTCGAGCACGCCGATTGGATAACAGGGGCGGGGAAGGTCGTCTGGAAGGTGAATATCAAGCATCCTAGCAAAAATGATGAAAAAACCACCACAGTGTATGTCGGTGGCTAAGAAGGTGGTGGCTGTCTGGTAAAGGCGGTGACACAACTAGTGGGCTGCGTCAAAGAGCATGAAGGGTCGTAGGGAGCCATCAGGGTGAAATTGAAGAGGTCGGGTCATACCCATAAGATGGGTAAGCTCAGGGATGGACATGGTCCCTATCTCAGGCCTGCAGAAGAGAGTGGAAGCTAAGTGCCTCTGAGCGTAATGAAGGCATGGGTGCACGATGCACGATGCCTTCGCCCGACTAGGGCGAACCAAGGAAGGCCTGAAATACGCTCCCAAAAGGCTCGAGCATCAAAAGTTTCAATGTCAAAGAGTGGAGAAAAGGCTGCTCTGGGCTCGGGTACGACAGGGAAGTGAAAGTACTCGCGGATCATGGCAAATGTGATAGTGCAGTCATGGTCCATGAGGCGAAAGGTGATGCCGTCACCAGCTGGGGTGAGAGCAAGGGAGCTGAGAGCCTCGACTGCTATGTGGGAGTAGGTGGGAGCGTGTACACTGAGGAAACGGTCGAAACCGATCGCTCGGTAAAGGTGATGAATTCCCTGTAAGAGTCCGAGGGATCTAAGGGCATGCACGTCTATGAACACAGTAGGTACAAGACGGCGCTGAGAGAGCCTAACGAAGCACTCTTGGTGTGCATTGTCTCGAAACGTGATGCCATATGTCCGGAGACGTGCATGCAGGGCGTCCCTGGTGGGTGCGGGGTATGGGGGTGATGAGGTAGAGGCGATGGGTGGTGCTGTGGTGGGGATAGGATCTGTGGTAGAGGGGATAACGACGGTCGTGACAGGTGTGGTGGTGGTGGGGATGGTAGTGGTGGTGGCGGGAGCAGTGGTAGAGGGGGTGGTAGTAGTGGAGGAGGTGGTGGTGGTGGTGAGTCATGCACGACGCTGGGGACGGGAGGAAGAGGCACCTGGAGTGGGCCTCTTCCCACGGATGAGTGGGGTAGGGGCACCTCTCGTGCGAACCAACGCGGAGATGGTGCTATAGTGATACGGTATAAAAATAAATAAGGGAACGAGTGTACCGTATGTGCGGGAAATGCGAGCGGTGCGAGTGCCCAGAGCTCCCCCAAGCTAGTCCCTGTAGTCCGTGATGACGTAGATAATGAACACCTGCAATAGAAACAAATGAAAACGTCAAAATAAGGCATTAAAATTGGGGAATAGGCTGATATAGGGTTGCTCGACCGAGCAGTGGTACTGCTCGGTTCGAGTCGTGCTACTCGGTGAGGGGGGTCTGACCGAGCACTATTGTGCTCGGTCCGTGCCCTAGGGCACAAGAGATCAGAGTTGGGGGGCTTTGGGCGGGAGATGGGGGGCGGGATAGGCGGAGGGGGAAAAGAGAGGGGGTTTTTGGGGTGGTCGGATCGGCGGCGCCGTCGACGGTGGTGGCGTCGTCGACGGTGATGTCGACTGTAGAGGGTGACGGGGGGAGAGAGGGGGAGGGGCGGAGAGATAAAGAGAGAAAGGGAGAGAGAGGAGGCGGCTGACCGGAGTTGGGTGGCGCGTTCGGCGGTGCCGGCGGTGGTGCGGGAGGAGGAAGACGGCGACGGGCGAGGTGAACGAGTAGGGAGAGGGAGGGAGCTCGGGGGGAAAGTTAGAAAAATTTTTAGGTTAAAAAGTTTTTAACTTTAGGTAATTTATAAACGGGTTTGGGTATTAAAAACCCAACTCGTTTTGGGGTGGGACCCGAGTGTCGGATAAATCGACTCGGTCCGAGCTGCAAAGCTGCTCGATCGAGTCGAATAGCTGAAATTCTATAAATTAAGTTGTGATATACTCCCTTGACTGCTCGACTGAGCAGCATGCTGCTCGGTCCGCGTCGATTTCTACTCAGGCCTAGCCAATAATAATCAAGTCGTGTTGACAGAGTGATTTTTCTCCTCACATTCAAAAGCCTGTAGTACTCGCCCGAGTAATAAGTTGCTCGGACCGAGTCTATTTCTACTCGGACCGAGCAGGAGGCTGCTCGGGCCGTGTAGAAGAAGCAATATACTCCCTCCTTTTTGGTGTCTGCATTGCTCAACCGAGCAGTGAAGCTGTTCGGTCGAGTCTTCTGTGTCTCCTGTCTCCTCTTATTTTTCCTTGGGTTTCTCTCCAAATCTTCGAATCTGATGCTCTCCTACGGCTTCCTTCCGTTTATAATGTCGATACGCATACCCCACTTGTCCATCCTATACAAAAGACGAACTCATCAAATTTTTGTGATTTTTATAGTTTTATCTCATAAACATGAAATAAAAAATAAAAAATAAGAAACTGAAAAAGGAAATCCGAAGTCTAAGAAATTGGGTTGCCTTCCAATAAGCGCTCGTTTTTAGTCGTGAGCTCGACTCCCTTAAATATATCAGTTGTCATTTGGTGCGCGTGGGGGTCGAGCGTCATTCTTCGCGGTGGTGAAATCCGACGGCATTCGGTTTCCGCCTACTTCAAGACTCTCCTCTGAGTAGCATATAGCTTCCGGTTCTTGATGACTCGGTGAATGATTTAGAAGTTCTTCGTCCAATACTCGGATGTATGCGGCGACCGCTTTGTGGTAGGTTGGGTCGATGTCTTCATTGGGTCCTTCATGACCCCCTCAGAAGTGAAATCCTCAATAGCATCTTCTTCAAGAAGCTCCAAATAGTTAGCCCCTTCTACATGATCTCGCTCTCTCATCGGCTTCTGTAGTCGGAACTCGGCTTCGATATTTCCAACGTTGAGAGTGAGGGTCCCTTCTCGGACATCGATCAGAACACCGGCCGTCGCCATGAAGGGGCGGCCGAGTATAAGTTGGGAGCTCCCTCCCTCAGGCATATCCATGATAATGAAGTCGACGGGAACACATAGTCCTGGGGGTATTTGAAGGATGACGTCCCTTGCTATTCCACTGGGTAGGTGATGGAATGATCTGCAAGCTGGATGGACATGCTCGTCGGTTCTAGCTCACTTCCGGTCTGCAGTCACTTGAAAATGGAGAGGGGCATCAAACTGATGCTAGCCCCCAATTCAATCAATGCTCTGCTGATAGGCATCCCTCCAATGGAGCACGACACGGTAAAGCTCCCCGGATCCGGCAGCTTCCAGGGGAGATGATTTTTGATAACGGAGGTGGAATCCTCCAATAGCTTGATTTCTTCAGGTTTTCTCTTTCCCGTGATGAGATCCTTCAAAAATTTGGTGTAGATCGGGATCTCTGTGATGGCATCCATGAATGGGATGTTCAGCTAAATTCCCTTCAATAACTCCATGAACTTGGAGTATTTCTTTTCCATCTTGGCTAGGGCTAGCCTCTGTGGGTATGGAGGGGGAGGTCGGGAAACTTTACTCCTTGTAGCATCAACAGGAGGAGGTGCTATAGTAGGCGTGGCGGGTGGTGCATCTGCCTTCTCCTCAATAATTATAGGCCCTTCAGCGGCCTCTTCTCTATCGCCGTCATTGACGGCCTCTCCAATAGTAACCTTCTCCTTGCTTAGCACCGAGACCATGACGGGGTCAGTCACCCATCCTCCACGTGTGGTAACTGAAACCACGGCATTAGCTTGGGCTCTCAGGTTTGTCTCCGGCTGTGAGGGCAATCTCCCCTGATTCTTCAAAAGCTGCGACATTTGACCCCTCAGTTCATCAAGTGAAGAATTTATACTCTTGAATTGGTTCGAAGTGTCCTGATTAAAGCGGATCTGACCACTCATGAAAGTCTCCAATGTGGCTTTAAGATTGGACTTGGGTGGATTTGGCGCATAATTCTGCTGAGGCTGCCGGTTGAACTGATAACCCGGCAGTCGGTAAGGTCCAACTAGCCTAAATCCGCCCTGCTGCTGGTTCTGCTGCTGCTGAGGAGGGGTGGTGGCCTCTAAAATTGCGGAGGTTGCAGCCCTCCACTTGGGTTTCCATAAGAAACCCCGGGTGATTCCTAGCAGCTGGATGCTGCCACTAATTCTGTTCCTCTCCTTGGACGTATTGGACTGACTCATTTGTCTCAGCACCATCGTAGTGGGCCTCACTAGGGATATAGCCTTGATCGACGTACTCTTCTGTAGGATGATACGATGTGCTGGGTGAAGCGGGGATAGAGTCCAGACGCTGCTCAATCCAAGCCACTTGCTTGTACAAGGTCTCGATGTGAGAATCTAAGTGGCTAGCGGCCTTGACCTCAGGAGTCCTGGTCACAACAGTCCGTTCATCATTCCATTGTTGAGTGTTGGCCGCCATGTGCTCCAACAAGTCTATAGCCTCCTCAGGAGACTTATCAGGTATGGCGCCTTGCGCCGCAGCATCAATGATCATCTTGGTGCTAGGCTGGAGCCGGTTGTAACAGCTTTGCACCAAATCCCAGGGCTGGATCCCATGGTGAGGACACTGATGTTGGAGGTCCTTAAACCTCTCCCATGCCTCATAAAGTGATTCCTGTGGGAGCTGCTTGAAGTTTGAAATAGCTCCCCTAATTCGCACCGTCTTCGAGGGTGTATAAAACTTATCCATGAAGGCAAGTGCAAGCTTCTCACAGGTGATGAAATGGTTGGGAGGGTGGGCCCAGAGCCATTATGAGGATTTATCCCTCAAAGTGAACGGGAAAAGCCGCAGCTTCACAGCATCATCGCTAATGTCCTTTGCCTTGAATGTATCACACTTTGCCAAGAAGGTGTCAATGTGATGGTTGGGATTTTCATGCGGATTGGAAGGGATCCTATTACATCAGATTAATCAACCTCGTTTTTAGCTCAAAGCTTGCTGCCGCCAGTTGCGGTCTAAGAATGGAGGAGTTGTTCCCAAACGTTGGTTTCATATGGTCCCTGATGGACCTGGTGCAAGGAGGAGGATGATTGTTTTCTGCCATTTGAGCGGAGGGAGATGAACTTCTACTTGAGGCTCTCAAAGCCCTCGCTGTCTTCTCGATCTCGGGATTGAATAATAATTCTCTAGTAGATCCCTTGTAGCGAGTGTTCATGCACCAACAAAACTCAAATAAACACCGTCAGTAGCACCGAAATAAATAAAAGAATAAAAATGGGTGGCAAGGTGAGAAATGATTAGAGTGCTAGCACACTTCAAAAATAAAGAAAATACCGAGGTAAACACTATTGCCATCCCCGGCAACGGTGCCAAAAACTTGACGCACCCAAAACCTACACTTAGGTTCCACCTGGCAGTGTCGCGATCGCTAGGCGTGGTATGGCCCCTAGGCTTCAATTCTGGGCTCAATCCGCAAGCGGACGGTGTCGAGTTATAGTATAAATGATATCGAATCCCACAGGGACGGTGATAATGTGTATGGATTCTCAGTTTATTTCTAGATCTCGAAGTGAGATAGCTATCGGATTGAAATAGTAGGTTAGGGTGTTGATGTGGTTTCACTAATAAAAAGGACTAGGGCATTAGGGATCACCACTAAGATCGTTGGGGGTCGGCGTTGGAATCGGATCCTTACCTTGCATTAGGGCTAGGGATTAATCTCCCAATTCGTACCACTCTCGTGGGTTAGAATTGCGAGGTATTTCGGTGGCTCTCGTTGACGCAATGGCGATAGCCGTCAACGTGGCGGTATAGTTCGTCGATGGATCCCTCAAGGCACGAGCCGGGTATGGTCACGAGCCTCGATCGGATCCATCGATTTCCCTATTCAAATCCCTAGATACCCCTTAAGCGCATCAATTCTATAGACCCTGGGCATGATCTCAGTACGAGTTATCTAGGGATTCGGTAGGATTGACCGAAATACTTCCCTAAACCCCTAATTCAATTTAGAGATCCAGATCTACGTATTCCCCCTAGGATCCTAGGGCTAACCCATCAACCCTAGAAAGATCTACTCACACATTGCGATAGTAGCTGATAAAAACATCATTTTTAGAGATGAAGACATTATAGCAATCAAAAGAATAGAGATAAAAGACTTACAGTGAGAAATAGATAAGAATTTCAGTTTATAGATCCAGAAAGATTCCAGATTTCCAAGCTCAAAAACAATCAAGAACAATCGCAATAATCCGGAGATGACGATCCAATAATCCCTTACAAAAATTTATCTAAGAACTCCCCCAAAAATCGATCAGCTCTCCTCTCTAAAACTATTCAGAAAAATCCCCTAAAATGAGTCGCTTCCGATCTTGCACAGCTTCCTCAGCCTTCAGTGCAAAAGTCGTGCAATCGACGGCTTCAGAAAAAACTTTCCAAAAATGGTCTTGGCATTGCCGACCGAGTAGGTGACTCAGTCGAGCAATGCATTGCTCTTTCGGTCGCTCGGACTGAGACGATGAGCTATTCGACTGACACTATAGGGAATTGAAAAATCTTCAAAATCGTCGCTCTGCCTGCCCGGGCCGAGTCAGCTCTCCTCGGTCCGAGCATAAGCTGACTCGGTAACCAAAGTGCTGCTCGGGCCGTGTCGCTGGGATTGCTTTGGCTTTGGAATTTGACGCTACTCGACCGAGCAGATGAACTACCAAGCCAGCCCGTATCTGCTCCTTTCTTTCATTTGAATCTGCTCGGTCCGAGCATCTGAACTGCTCGACCGAGCAGTCTAGGAAAAACTCTCCAGCAGCTGCTGAAGCTCTCTCCTCTCCTCCTGCTCTCTCTCTTCTCCTCCTATGGCTCCAAAGGTACGGCGAACTCCTCTAGAGCCTCGCCAATGAGCTCACGAACGTGTCGGATGTGTCCATACCAAGTGGGGTCCCAAATCGCTCCAAAATCCCTGAAAACTCATAAAACACTACGAAACTCGAATATATCGTCAGAAATGCAATATCGTAGTAAAATGTGGGATTTGGATGTGAAAATGGCATTGGATGCAATGAAATGATGATGTGGAAATAGTAGAAAATATGGACACATCAATGGTCGGGGGGTCGGAATTTGATGATTCGCCAACATTAAGAGCCCGTGAGGGGGGGTGTACGACTGGAGCGTCGAGTTGGCCTAGGGGAGGTGTCATCGTTACCCGTCCTAGCACGGCGTGGGGGCATCGTGCAAGCAGTCTAACAACGTAAGTCGGTATGTAAAGGATACAGTAGAAAGAGTGTACCGACGCGAGTGATGCGAAGAGTGCAGATAGATCTTGTGCGAGTTGGGCCCTGAATCGAATGTTATCCCCCAAGATGTCCCAATCTAAATTCTTCTTGGTAAGCACAGTGCACCTGAAACAGAAAGATAAAACAATATCAGTGGGCGCAAAGGGACCGTGTAGGGGGAAGGAATTGGGGTGGGGGTTTGTTACTCGGCCGAGCACCAAGTGTGCTCGGTCGAGTAGGTCGGGATGGGGTGTGTTGGTGGGCGGGGTACTCGGCCGAGCACTGATTATGCTCGATCGAGTATGCCGTACTGCCCTAGGGATTTGGGAACGGAGTGGCGACGGTGGGGGGGAATAGAGATAGAAGGGAGTAGGGGGGAAATTGAGGATGGGAAGAGAGAAAGAGAAAGAGGGAGAGGGAGAGAGATGAAGCGGACCGGAGGGGTGGTTCAGCCTGCGGCACGGTCGGCGGAGGGGACGGCGGCGATAGCAGTGTGGGTCGAGTAGGTGAGGGGGTGGGGATGCTTGGGGCGATAATTGGGGGATTAGAGCGATTAGGGCAGGAGTTTAGGTCGGGTTAGGGTGTATTAATAACTCGACTCCGGCTTAATATGGGTCCCACATAAATCAAGCAGCCTGCGACTCGGGCCAAGCAGTCTAACTGCTCGGTCGAGCCAGTTAATAAAATAAAACGAGATTTCAGCTTAATACTCCCTCAGATATTCGACCAAGTAGGGGGCAACTCGGGCCGTGTAGGCAGAACGCCATTTTCGTCATTTTTTTGCATCCTAAGGCGCTTGACCGAGTAGGTGTTTACTCGAGCGAGGAGGCAGATACTCGGCCGAGTAGTTTATACTCGGGCTGTGTAGGTAGAAAGCTGGTCTCCTTGCTTTTCCTGCGCTCTCTGCTACTCGATCGAGTAGGTGCCTGCTTGGTAAAGTCACATGTAACCTTTTTTTCCTTTAAGCTTGTTCTTCTATCAGATGCTTCTCTCCTTGTTCCCTTCCATTCAGTACATCACCTTGCACACTTTCCTCAACGTTCAACCTGTATGAAGGGGAAACTTGTCAGAGTTTTATAGTTTTATAGAATAGAAAGCGTTTTTACTTGGTTTTCTGGGATAGATAGAGCAAAACAAAATTTGAAAAAGAAAATCTAAGATATAGAAAGTTGGGTTGCCTCCCGATAAGCGCTCGGTTTGAGTCATGAGCTCGACTCTCTCCAAGTCTTTAACAAATAGTGGGGCATTCTTCGAGGAAGCATGTCTCCTCTTCCCCAATTGGCTCTTCCGCTCTGTACGGCTTTATCCTCTGGCCGTTTACTTTGAACATGTAGTTCTTCTCTTCGAGTTCTACGGCACCCCACGGAGGTAAACTTACTATCTTGTAGGGGCCAGACCATCTTGATTTTAATTTCCCGAGGAAGAGGCGTAATCTTGAATTGTAGAGGAGTACCTTGTCACTGACATCATGGCGAACCACCGTGATGTTTTTGTCATGATAGGCTTTGGTCCTCTCCTAATATATCTTTGCATTCTCATAGGCGTGTCGCCAGATTTATTCAAGCTCGTTACTGTGCAAGGCTCGTCTCGTGGCGGCGCTCTTGTAGTCAAAGTTCATTTTCTTTACTGCCTAATATGCTCTGTGCTCTAATTCTACCGGAAGGTGGCAAGCTTTTCCATACACTAGCCTGTATGGGTTATTCCGATGGGATTCTTAAACGTGGTGCGGTATGCCCAAAGCGTGTCGCTCAACTTGTGGGACCAGTCATTCCGTGAGGCGCTCATTGTCTTCTCTAGGATGCTCTTGATTTCCCTGTTGGACACTTCCACTTGGCCACCCGTTTGAGGGCGATAAGCAAGGCCGACCTTGTGATGGACTCCATATTTCTTGAGCATCTTCTCGAACTTCTTTTTGATGAAATGGCTCCCTCCATCACTTATGATTGTCCTCGAGACTCCAAATGGGGAAAGATTGTATTTTTGAAGAATTTGGCTACTACCCTTGCGTCGTTCGTTAGGGTAGCTATGGCCTCCACCCACTTCGAGACGTAATCAACGGCAACCAAGATGTATTTGTTGCCGTTACTCGACGGAAATGGTCACATAAAGTCAACGCCCCAATAGTCGAATAGTTCTATCTCCAGGATACCTTGAAGGGGCGCTTCATTCTTTTTAGTGATGTTTCCTGTCCTTTGGCACCTGTCGCTTTTTCTCATGTACTCATTCGCATCTCTAAAGATGGTGGGCCAATAGAAACCTCTTTGGAGGATTTTTGTCGTGGTATTGGTTACCGCTGCATGTCTCCCACACGGTTGATCGTGGCAATGTGATATGATGGAGGTCGCATCCTCTTTTGAGATACATCGTTTGATGATCCCGTCAGTGCATGTTCTGAATAGGTATGGGTCATCCCAAAAGTATCTCTTGGCGTCATGTAAGAATTTCCTCCTTGAGTAAGTCGCCAACCCTTGCGGGACTATGCCGCTTACCAAGTAATTCACTATATCCGCGTACCAAGGGGCTTCAGAGGAATTTGTTGCAAATAGCTGCTCGCCGGTGAAGAAGTCATCGATTGGCAAACTGTCGTCCCCGTGCCTTTGGATCAACCGCAAAAGGTGATCTGCCACTACATTCTATGTTCCTTTCTTGTCCTTGATCTCCATATCAAATTCTTGAAGGAGGAGGATCCATCGTATCAAGCGCAGTTTTGCACACTTCTTACTCAATATGTATTTCAGTGCTGCATGGTCCGTGTGAATAATTACCTTGGACCCCAAGAGATACGATCTGAACTTCTCGATAGAGTATACCACGGCCAGTAGCTCCTTCTCCGTAGTGGTGTAGTTCTTCTAAGCATCATCCAGAGTCTTGCTAGCGTAATATATCGCATGAAGCTTTCCTTTTTTTCTTTGGCCAAGGACGACTCCCACTATTTGGTCACTAGCGTCGCACATCAGCTCAAATGGTAGATTCCAATCCGGCGGTTGTATGATTGGGGATGAGATGAGAGCTTCATTTAACCTGTTAAAATCTAGCAAGCAGTCGTCAGTAAACATAAAAGGAGCGTCCTTAGCAAGGAGCTCCGTGAGAGGGCAAGCAATGTTAGAGAAATCCTTTATGAAGCGACGGTAAAAACCTGCATGCCCTAGAAAACCACGGATACCCTTAAGGTTGGTGGGAGGCTATAGATCCTTGATGACTTCGACCTTGGCTTTATCAACCTCGATTCCCTTAGAAGTGATAACATGGCCAAGCACAACTCCTTCCGTCACCATGAAATGGTACTTTTCCCAATTTAAGGTCGGGTTATTGTCATGTCACCGTTCTAAAACTTTGGGCAAATTGGCTAGACAATCATCAAATTCAGTGCCATAAACAGAGAAATCGTCCACGAAGACTTCCATTATGTTTTCGATGAAATCCAAGAAAATAGACGGGATGCACCTTTGAAATGTAGCAGGTGCATTACATAGCCCAAATGGCAATCTTCGGTAAGCGAATGTGCTATATGGACATTTGAACGTTGTCTTTTCTTGGTCCTCCCGATGCAATGGGATTTGGAAGAATCCGGAGTACCCATCGAGGTAACAAAAGTATTTGTATTTGGCTAGACGCTCAAGCATTTGATCAATAAACGGTAGATGATAATGGTCCTTTCGGGTGGCTTTATTGAGTTTCCTATAGTCGATGCACATACGACAACCAGTGATAGTTCTTGTGGATATTAATTCATCCTTATCGTTTCCAACAACGGTCATGCCCCCTTTCTTGGAGATTACCTACACACAGTGGCGGAGCCAGAAAACTTTCGTAGTGGGGGCAAAAACATAAAAAAATCTTCTTTTTTGAAAAAAAAAGAAGGGTACATGCAAAATTCATGGTTTCATTGATACAAATTTCTAAGAACAAAATGAAACAAAAAAAGAAATCATAACACAAAGAGCCTTTGTTATTTGCATACAAAATGAATTTAAACTATCTAATACTTTGTAATGTGGAAATAAGGATGGATAAAAGAAGAAAGAATGGAAGCTTATGCAACAAAATTCCAGAAAGATTGCATTAGAATTGTTGAAACATGAACACAAATTTGTCGTAATAAATGGATAATGTAAACGGTATTTGTTTAATTCAAAAATAGAACCAAACATATAATCTACAGCATCATTTTCAAAGAAGTTGCAAAGAAACATAAAAAGACTTATATATTCAAATGTTAACATTTGTAGAATCCATGTAAAAGTTTAGCAAATGAATATTTTGCAAGATTCAATGTGTTGAAGAATAACCATCAGAGGTAAGGAGATCATAGCAATAAAAAGTTTTGAATAAATTAACAAGAAAATAGAGAAATAAGTTTATAATTAAAAATAGCTTGACAATAATATGAGCAAAAAGTTCTCTTTCAATTCTTTCATCTTTAGTTGGGTGTTTCCCTTTAAAAATTTATAAAGAAGAAAATGATAAGATAAAAGGACTTTTTGTGTAAAATAAATGAGTGGCTCTGTTTTAGAGCAAAATTTGAGCTTTCAATTTGACCATTGTATTTGAAGATCATAATTACATTTAAATGAGGACTGCACTTAATAGTTGATATTGAGAGATATGGTAGTTGGGTTTCTTTTTTATTATGTTGACTTTTATTCTTGCATACAATGGCGGAGCTACACTGGGGCAAAGGAGGGCAATTAATATGGATACTAGCTAATTAACATGGGGGGCAATTAAAAGTTAGAATAATTAATATGAATACTAGGCAATTAATAAAGGGGGCCATTAACATTGGGGCAAAGTCAGTATCTCAGTGTCTAATAAACATCTAATATACATACTAGCTAATTGACTATTAACGAGAATCAATGTGGGGGCAAATATTACTTTTTGATTGGTCGATCTAATATACATACTACATACTAGTTATTTTTTTAAAAGTCAGTGGGGGCAATTGCCCACCTTTGCCCCCATGTAGCTCCGCCACTGCCTGCACAGGGCTAACCCATTTACTATCTGAAATGGGATAGATAATGTCGGCCTATAGTAGTTTCAAAACCTCCTTTTCACTACCTTCTTCATGTTGGGATTTGATCGCCTTTGGGGCTCAATAGAGCTAGCTTCCTTATCCTCAAGGTGGATCCTATGGGTGCATATGGTTTTACTAATGCCTCTTAGGTCAGCAATGCTATTGTTGAGTATTGATTCCCCGGTTTTGGTTTTGATGATGAACAAACATAAATATCGTGAACTAACTCTTTGTGAGCGCAGTTACGGAGATCGTCGCCAAACTTCTATGAACATCTAAAGTGACGTCTCAAGACTTCTCAAAGCGCGTGATCGTATGCTTGAAGCTTCGTTGAAGCTCAAGGACCATTATAAAAGTCATGAAGATTCGATTGAAGCTTTTGAAGACGGTTCGTCAAGTTTTATTTATAGTCTTCTAGGTTCGTTTCGTAGAATGTTAAACCTTGAGTAGGTCTTACGTTTTTAATCTTCATAACGCTCATATCTTAGAGCTAGGATCTTAGTAGATGTCCATACAAACTTTCCCGAAGCTTCGCGCTTCGATTCGCGACTTCTTGTGCATGTTAGTTGGTTCAAGAAGAAGAACCAACCGACTAGATGGCAATCTAGTCGGTTGGCAAAGCTTCTTGAACCGACTAGAATGCCTTCTTCAATTTCAGCTCACTTACTGTTTATAGTTAGTCGGTCAAAGAAGGTTCACCGACCGACTAGTTGTGAAACTAGTCGGTTAGGAATACTTCTTAGACCGACTAGTTGAGCTTCTACTGTACAGCCTAAGTTACTGATTATCGTTAGTCGGTCTATGTACATTTGTCGATCGACTAGTTGATGAACTAGTCAGTCAGCATTTGCTCTTAGACCGATTAATTCATCTTGTATTCAGACTATTCTATTTCTTCTGTTAGTCGGTCAAAGAACACTCACCGACCAACTAGTTGTGAAACTAGTCGGTTGGCAAGTCTTCTTAGACCGACTAGTTCTTTAAGTCTGAACTTCATCTATTCACTGTTCACCTCTTAGTCGGTTCATGTTGTTTCACCGACTGACTAGTTGATGAACTAGTCGGTCAGTGATCCTTCTTTGACCGACTAGTCTGCTTCAGAATAGAGCCGTTGGAGCATTAAATGCCACGAATTTTGCTCTCTCTTTCCTCTATCCTATATATACTTGGAGTGATGCATTCATAGCATTCAAGGCTGATATTAATTGATATTTAGAGATCAAAGAGAAAGCATTTAATCCTCATTCAAAGCTCTTTCATTTCTCACTTGAATCTCTCCCTCACTCTTATTTTAAAAGAGAGATTCATTTATTGTGAGCCTTCCAAGCCAAGAGCTTGATTCTAGGTCACAAACATCCACCTAGGCCTCCATTGCTGGTCAATATCTTGGAGCTAGGATTTGGTGCCTTCATCTTCCCCAAAATCATCTTTGCCCTAATTCGTAAGTTTACTCAAGGCATATGTATTTTGTTGTAAGCATTTCTATTTCAATTTACTTTGAATATTGCAAGTTGTACTCTCGGTTGTGAGAGTTTGTTTGTGATCCTGGGTTGTGGGAGTCACATTTCGATTTGTGTATGATTTGACTTTGTAGAGGTTTTCTACAAGTATTTCATAGTACAAATTTGAGTTAGAAGTTTCTAACTCAAGTATCCGGAGGGGATCCGGGTGGTTGGGACGTAGGATCACCGGGAACAAGTTGGGGAGACTTGGGTGGATCCGAACCCGTTAAATTGTCTGTTTGCGATTGCATTTCTTTGTTGTCTAATATTTACATTTCTTCATTTCCGCATTGTTGGTTGAGTTTGCAAGATAATTAGGAAGTATCTTCTTAATTATTTTAAAGTACTATTCACCCCCCTCTAGTACTTGTGCAGTAGCTTCGTAGGGCATTACATTTGGTATCAGATCCAAGTAACTAGCTATGTCTACCAACGACAACAAGACCGTTCGTCCACCTTCAGATTACAGCACCTTCAGGAACCGTGAAGGAGCGTCTTCGGTGATGGAAGGACACTTCTCGACGAGGCCTCCCTTCTTCAATGGTACCAACTACGGGTACTGGAAATGCCGGATGAAAACTTTCCTCCGGAGTGCTTCACTATAGAGAGCCACATTGACGGAGTACGTCGAGCCCGAAGAAGAAGATTTCGCGAAGTGGACTCCCGCGGAGGTCGCCGCGGAGGTAAGCAATGCCAAGGCAATGAACGCCTTGCAATGTGCTTTGGAGCCCGAGGACTTCAATAAGATAAGCACATGTAAGAGTGCATATCAAATATGGAACTACCTCCTCATCTTGCATGAAGGAACGAGTAGGGTAAGAGACTCTAAACTCGTTGTTGTGAATAAAGATTACGAATTATTTCATATGCAACAGTGTGAGAAGATGAAGGAGTACTATGCTCGTTTCGTCGACATCACCAACGAGTTGGAGGCTCTTGGGAAAACCTACACCCAAAAGGAGAAAGTCTCAAAAATCATTGACGGACTTCCTTCTTGTTGGGAGAAACGTACCTTCGCCGTCAAGGAAGGTAATGATATGAGTAAGTATACCGTCATTCAACTAATGGGTACTTTAATGTCTTATGAGGTACGCAAGGATAGCAAACTTAAGTTGCAGGACAAGATGAAGTCCTACTTGAAGCAAGACAAGCCAAAGAAAAAGGCGATTGCGTTCAAGGCCGCTCCATCTACATCCACATCTACCGATGATGAAGACTCGGAAGACGAGTTGGACTTGGAATCTATTGCCCTCATGGCAAAGAAGTTCAACCGGTTCTTCAGGAAAGGTAATTTCAAGAACAAATCAAAGTTTAGTTCTTCTAACGCCTCCGCTCCTTTGTGTTTCAAATGTAACAAGCCAGGACACATGAAAGTGGATTGCCCTCAAAACAAACACAAGGAGAAGTGGAAGGCGCCAAAGTTCGACAAGTCTAAGAAGTAAAAGTGTCACGCCCCGCTTCCCTAAAATAGAGGCGAGACGTGAAAAGGTCCGCACGAGAGTGGAGCTGTGAAGCCCCAATCCCGATAAGCGTCAATAAAACATAAGCAGGTCCCTGTAACCACGACGGAACGACAATAATAACGCAAGGAGAGACTGAAGTAAAATCTCATATCTCAGAAATTGTCCAACATGAAAATAAGTCCAACATCCAGAAAAGCCACCAGGCAAAAAGAAAGAGTCTAAAGCCCAGAACAAGGCCAACAAAAGCAACAACGTACAAGTAAAGGTGCCACGCACCGACAACAAAACAGCAGTCTAAAGAAAAAAGGGAAACACAACGGGAACACTAGGACTGGTCCCCAGTGTCCACGTACTCCCCGCCGAACACAAGCTTGAGCTCGGCGTCAGCAAACACCTCGTCCTCAACAAGGTACTCGGGCTCAGAATCTAACATGTGTCACCCAAAAGAGTAAAGGGGCACATGTCAGCAAGTCTAAAAGACTTGAGCAAGGAAACTGAAATTAAAGCAACTAGCAACCTAGCAGTTATAGTATGCATGACATGGCAGTTATAGCATGAGTGCACGAGTAAGACATGGTGAACAATAAGTACAAGAGAACAATCATCGGGACAAGACAAGAGTAGCCAAGCTACTAACAATCTCAGTCAATTCACTATTCACGTTTCACGTTGTTTGTAGATGTTTACGCCTTACAGCTGAACGGTTTGGCATTCACGCTGAGTGGCCGCTTAACAACTACCCCAAAACCCAGAGTTTACGCCTTACAACTGCAGTTGCTGATCAGGCAGACTCCCAGTTGAATGACCGCTTAACTCTTACCCCATCCCACACGTAAACAAGCCAGGGTCCCTGCACATGAGCCCAGCAAGTGAGCCAGGGTTGCCCCGCACGGGAGCTTGTTTTCCTATTTCACAATTCAATATCGAACGTTGGGGTTTCCAACTACAGGGCTCGCTTCTGGAACACGAGCCAGGAACACAAGCATTGTAGCGAAGCTACGCAATCACAGCAACACTTAAAGAATGCAATGACATGACAATTAATTCTCGTACCGTTAATGGAAAGTAAACATGACATGGTAATTGTGCAACATGATATATGTCGGAACTGGCTTCGTTGTCAAGCTAGTTCCCCAATTTGCGCCTAGGCGAGTATCATTTCGTCGCCTAGTCTTTTACGCCTACAACAAGCAAATGGCCTAAAACATGGCCTAAACCCTAAGTGGCAAGTTTCACTTGCCTAGCACCGGGGATGACGATCAACGAGGGTTCGCCTCACTGATGCTAATCTACGGGGAAATCGCTGTTATGGGGAAACAATCATCAAAACATAAGAAATCTCATTAGGGTTTCATAAAAATACACATAGGTTATAAAAACATCAAGAGATCGATTTCTTACCGAGAGAAGGCGGAAGAAACACTCCGGGGAACCTAGGAACCAGATCTGGACACGAATGGAGAAGTTTGGAGAATTGGGGTTCTTGGGGGATTTTGGGGGATTGATGAGATTTTGGGGAAGATGAGAGGTTGAATGAGTTGAGGGAGGGTTTAGATGATGGATTTAGGGCTTGGAATGAAGGAATGAAGCTTGGAGGAAGATGGAGGCTCAAAGGGGAAGATTTTAGGGTTTTAGGTCGAGTGAGGGTAGATGAAAACGTTTGGGTGGGGTATAAATAGGTTAGGCTGGCGGCTGCCCAGAAATTAGGGTTTTAACACAGATTAGTCGGTCAAAGAGCAACCACTGACCGACTAGTTTGGCAACTAGTCGGTCGGCCGACCAACGCAGACCGACTAAGTGTAAACAGTAACTTCTGAACGAAAATAGGATTTAGAATTTGTCGGTCGAAGAACAAATACTGACCGACTAGTTTAGCATCTAGTCGGTCAATGAACGTTCTTAGACCGACTAAGAGTGAACAGTATTGATACCAAAAATAAGATGATGAGTTAGTCGGTTAAAGAAGCATTGCTGACCGACTAGTTTAGCATCTAGTCGGTCAACCAACGTTCTTAGACCGACTAACGATAAACAGTAACTCCTGAATAATTTAGAAAGCCAGCTAGTCGGTCCATTAAGGATTGCCGACCGACTAGATTGGGATCTAGTCGGTTGGTTCTCCTTCTTGAACCAACTAACGTGCACGAAAATCGCCGATTCGAAGCGCGAAGCTTCGGGAAGATTTCTATGGCTTCTAGGATCGATTTATACTCTAAGATATGAGCGATTTGAAGCTCGTCACGAATGACCTACTCCGAAATCGACGGTCGAAGGAAGAAGCTAGAAAATCACGACGAAACGATCGAAAGTGAAGGCTATGGCGACGAAACCACGCTTCCAAGGAGAAAATCCACCAAGCATATATTTTAATATAGATAATCCAATTACACGAAAACCAGTCGTTACATCCTACCCACCTTAGAATAAAGTCCGTCCTCGGACTTGCTAACTATAGCTATATCTAGTCACCCTAGTAACTACCCTCAATCAATACCGCATCAAAATTTCAACCAAGTACATTCATTTCATGTGCTTATATATATATATATATACTCTAGGCAGTCAATTATTAACACCACGGAAATAATTATATATTCACGCACAAAGTACACTTATACTTATTATAGTCAAACAACTCCCTTCACGCGTTCAAATTATTCGTATAGGCAAGTATATTCTATATAACTATAAAACACTTATTACACACTATACGAAAATAACCAAGTCTCTTTTACTTATATGAAAATAATTTCACACTAGGAAATACCATCGGAATCTACACGTATAGGTAACTACCTATGGACAAGACAATAAGAACACACTAGTCCCTATATCTCCTAGTATACGCCAAACATTCAACATGCGAAATCACACCATACAATTGTTAAAACAAGTTCACTATATCTAACATACATTCACCATCATTATGATTTCACAATTTATAATCATTCAAATACATGCACACATTTCACCGTATTACCACTTCATATATATATAGTCCTATAGCTATAATCACGACACACCATACATACCATAGTCACCAATTCCTATAACTATCACATACTTACCCGTGCATGGTGCACACCCACACACGCTAATATTTCATTCATATATATACCAATCACATACAATACACAAATGTACATAGAGTGTACCCACTCAAGCTTGAGTGAGACTCAAAATCATGGCGGAATAATTCCATACACATAACATAGCATCCATACATATGCCCAACTATCTAACGCATACACGTCTACCAACATAACCACATACATATCTAAATGTCAAACTCCCTTAATATCTAACCAGGTAATATCACATATTTCAATCACTTCATATATCATGATATTCTTACAAACATCAGCACACCTATAATTACAATACTCTCCCTAATAAAGTATTTACCCATAGTCACACCCAAGCATCGCATATCTTCATACCATATCCATCCACCTATAGTTGGCACACCAATACACTTACTTCATCCATTAGTCAAGATATGCAATAGCCGTGTATACCTCATGGTATACATGCATACGACAGCCACGATAACAAGCAATACCAATCAAAATTATATTTCTACCACCATATATACATCACCTATATACTCACGCAGCAATTTCATAAATACCCGCGTCTACGCATAATACGTAACTACGCACGAGCACCCACTCACACGTACAACACATAGGTCACATAATAGGCCTACCCACTTTAACTATACGTACACCCATTATTATCACACCCAGCATACATATAGTTTCACCAATCATATTATTTCAACCATCATAAGTATCTCCAACTACGTACACCCTATTCAGACATTCCAATACAGAATCTTATATACATAGACGCCCCTAGAGTGGTATAGCTATCCTCGCACATATCCATAAATATTAACACACTTACAATTTCATAATATCATGAATAACTCTGAGTTCGTATATGTATATATATCACACAATAGGCAAGTATCAATATACTATGGGGGTATACTCATTCAAGCCCACGTACCTAACTGAGGTACATGCACTACGAAACCACACAAAGGTCCAAGGGTCTACTAACAACTAAGAGTTGACACAGACCTTGACGGGCACAAAAGTCTGAGCAACAAAGGGAGGTCGAGGTCGAAGGCGTGACGAGGGAAGGATCGATGAGCATGAGTTCAGATAGGACGAATGCAAGGGACAGCTTGGTTAGACGAAACCTTGACTCAATGGTGATGTTTAGGCAGGGAGAAAGATGTAAACATTACTCTCACAAGTTTTCGGAAATGATACGTGAATAGCGGAAGTCAAAAACACTAGAAGTATAAAACGGTCATATTTTGATAATTTGGAGTTCCCCTTCGTATAAACGATATTTGAGGATCGATAAAATCACTCGTTCGAAATAAGTTTGAGTTGAATGCACATAATAAGAGGAAACATTTTATTGGCTTAACGGAAATCATTATGAAAGGAAGTAAAGCGTTCATACGCACATTAAGGACGTAGTTTTAAAAATATTATACGGCAGTGATTTAACAACGTTGGCAAAAGTTTTGAAACGAAATTTAATTAGCGAAAGAATTCTAAATTCATGCCGAATACTTTCAAAGTCTTTGAGCCAGGAAAAAGCTCAAATAATCAATATTGAAACTACCTTTTAGTGTAACCAGGATTTGCCAAAAGAAATCGTTTTACACAAAGCTCTTAACATACGGGCTAATGAGCCTAATACGGATATATGAAAACATTCGAAATTCTATTTAGTTTAGAAATTTCTCTAAAAGCATGTGTGGTGAACGGAAAACTTAGTAGTAGGTTTGTCAAAATTTGTAATAAGCTTTAAAACCAATTTATGAAAGGTCTAGATCGTGAGGAAGTTAGGAAGACGTAATTTTCTAAAAATTGCAATAGAGAAAATGTTGAACATATCCTTGGTTGGTTGAAAGCTGAAATCATGTGTAACTTGAAAAGTATATTAAAGGAAACGTGATGAGTCAATTGTATGGCATAAGTAAGATAAGGAAAATTATAAATCAAATTGGGCAAAAATAAAGATACAGTTCAGAATAAAATTTATATAAGAAGGGACAAGGTATTTTCATGGGTACGGAAGGTATAGACTGGCAAAATACAATGGGTGAGTATTCCGAATTTTCGACAAAAGCTTTAGAGATCTTTAAGTCAATGAAGGAGCATGAAGTATAAATATATATATATTAAAATTTCAAACGAATTTAAACTTAGGAAAAGGACGTCGAAGGGATACCTTCAAAAAAGTCAAGATTTGCAACGGAGAGGTCTGAAAATATTTTACGGCAGAGCTTAATATAATATTTCGGTAAAATTTTGAAATTCAAAGAATGAAATCCGATCAACTATAGTGTGAAAATTTAGGCCCATGCTAAATGCTTACAAGTTTTAAAACCGAAGAGAATTTCCAAATAAATATCATTTAAAATACTTTTTTTTGAGGGACCTGGATTTGCCAAATAACTGATTTATACAAGACCTTAAAGTACGAGTTCAATAAACCTGGAACTGATATATGACAATAATTGAAGTTCTACTTATCTTGGAAGATATTCTAAAGTAATCAAAATAGTAGTAAAGCTCTTAAAACCAAAATACGAGAAATATCGGTTAGCAAAAGCTACGAGATTAAAAATTTCGACCAATAGACTTCAAAATCTACGAAGGGATTTTAACTCGATCGAATAGGAAGGAATTAAATATTTAAGGAAGAAAGGGGGGCCATCAAGAATTGCTTCTACACGAAGCACCAGGATGCAATGCACATTGATGCACCAGAGTCAAGAGTACTCGTGCCAGAAACGTGCAAACCCAAATCACACTCAACAACCAACCTAGCAATCAAACTCCATTCTAGCAGCATAACATATTCAAGCAACCAAACATGTTCAAACAAACAAGACTGTCAAAAGGAAGAAGGCAACTAGACTGAGGGTTACCTGTAATAAACCCATCCACAGTCTCAGCCTCAACTACGGCCATCGGGGAAGCCTGCCTCCTCAGTGGAAAAGCCTGCCGAAAAGCCTGCCTCTGTGGAACAAGGGCTGCCCCACGACCAGCAGGAACAGACGCTCGCTGCTGCAACGGCTGTGCCGCAACAGGTGCCCTCTGCAGCGGACCCGCATGCCGACAATCCTTCGCGACGTGGGAAGCATCCCCACAAACCAGACACTGGCCCAAAAACTTCCGACACTGTTCCTTCTTATGACCAATCTTTCCACAATGATGGCACACCTTCCGACTCGGCCCAGCTTCCGGTGCTTGCTGATGCGGAACTCCATCCGACGCCTTCCGCAGCCGATTTGCATGCCGACAATCCTTCGCCGAATGAGTAGCACCACCACAAACCAAACACTGACCTAGAAAGCTTCTGCACGACCCCTTGAGGTGCCCGGTCTTGCCGCAGAAATAGCAAGCCTTCAGAGCAGATCCACCACCAGCGCGGGTCTGACGTCTTCTAGCCATCTAGCGCTAGAGAAACGGCCAAAATTAGACTCAGAGCCTAATGACTCGGATGTCGAACTTAGTTCATTGGACATTCTAATATTATTATCGTTATTCCGATAACCGTGGTTACAGATGGACCTGCATGGGCCACCAACAAAACCTGTCACGCCCCGCTTCCCTAAAATGGAGGCGAGACGTGAAAAGGTCCGCACGAGAGTGGAGCTGTGAAGCCCCAAACCCGATAAGCGTCAATAAAACATAAGCAGGTCCCTGTAACCACGACGGAACAACAATAATAACGCAAGGAGAGACTGAAGTAAAATCTCATATCTCAAAAATTGTCCAACATGAAAATAAGTCCAACATCCAGAAAAGCCACCAGGCAAAAAGAAAGAGTCTAAGGCCCAGAACAAGGCCAACAAAAGCAACAACGTACAAGTAAAGGTGCCACTCACCGACAACAAAATAGCAGTCTAAAGAAAAAAGGGAAACACAACGGGAACACTAGGACTGGTCCCCAGTGTCCACGTACTCCCCGCCGAACACAAGCTCGGGCTCGGCGTCAGCAAACACCTCGTCCTCAACAAGGTACTCGGGCTCAGAATCTAACATGTGTCACCCAAAAGAGTAAAGGGGCACATGTCAGCAAGTCTAAAAGACTTGAGCAAGGAAACTGAAATTAAAGCAACTAGCAAACTAGCAGTTATAGTATGCATGACATGGCAGTTATAGCATGAGTGCACGAGTAAGACATGGTGAACAATAAGTACAAGAGAACAATCATCGGGACAAGAAAAGAGTAGCCAAGCTACTAACAATCTCAGTCAATTCACTATTCACGTTTCACGTTGTTTGTAGATGTTTACGCCTTACAGCTGAACGGTTTGGCATTCACGCTGAGTGGCCGCTTAACAACTACCCCAAAACCCAGAGTTTACGCCTTACAACTGCAGTTGCTGATCAGGCAGACTCCCAGTTGAATGACCGCTTAACTCTTACCCCATCCCACACGTAAACAAGCCAGGGTCCCTGCACATGAGCCCAGCAAGTGAGCCAGGGTTGCCCCGCACGGGAGCTTGTTTTCCTATTTCACAATTCAATATCGAACGTTGGGGTTTCCAACTACAGGGCTCGCTTCTGGAACACGAGCCAGGAACACAAGCATTGTAGCGAAGCTACGCAATCACAGCAACACTTAAAGAATGCAATGACATGACAATTAATTCTCGTACCGTTAATGGAAAGTAAACATGACATGGTAATTGTGCAACATGATATATGTCGGAACTGGCTTCGTTGTCAAGCTAGTTCCCCAATTTGCGCCTAGGCGAGTATCATTTCGTTGCCTAGCCTCTTTTACGCCTACAACAAGCAAATGGCCTAAAACATGGCCTAAACCCTAAGTGGCAAGTTTCACTTGCCTAGCACCGGGGATGACGATCAACGAGGGTTCGCCTCACTGATGCTAATCTACGGGGAAATCGCTGTTATGGGGAAACAATCATCAAAACATAAGAAATCTCATTAGGGTTTCATAAAAATACACATAGGTTATAAAAACATCAAGAGATCGATTTCTTACCGAGAGAAGGCGGAAGAAACACTCCGGGGAACCTAGGAACCAGATCTGGACACGAATGGAGAAGTTTGGAGAATTGGGGTTCTTGGGGGATTTTGGGGGATTGATGAGATTTTGGGGAAGATGAGAGGTTGAATGAGTTGAGGGAGGGTTTAGATGATGGATTTAGGGCTTGGAATGAAGGAATGAAGCTTGGAGGAAGATGGAGGCTCAAAGGGGAAGATTTTAGGGTTTTAGGTCGAGTGAGGGAAGATGAAAACATTTGGGTGGGGTATAAATAGGTTAGGCTGGCGGCTGCCCAGAAATTAGGGTTTTAACACAGATTAGTCGGTCAAAGAGCAACCACTGACCGACTAGTTTGGCAACTAGTCGGTCGGCCGACCAACGCAGACCGACTAAGTGTAAACAGTAACTTCTGAACGAAAATATGATTTAGAATTAGTCGGTCGAAGAACAAATACTGACCGACTAGTTTAGCATCTAGTCGGTCGATGAACATTCTTAGACCGACTAAGAGTGAACAGTATTGATACCAAAAATAAGATGATGAGTTAGTCGGTTAAAGAAGCATTGCTGACCGACTAGTTTAGCATCTAGTCGGTCAACCAACGTTCTTAGACCGACTAACTATAAACAGTAACTCCTGAATAATTTAGAAAGCCAGCTAGTCGGTCCATTAAGGATTGCCGACCGACTAGATTGGGATCTAGTCGGTTGGTTCTCCTTCTTGAACCAACTAACGTGCACGAAAAGCGCCGATTCGAAGCGCGAAGCTTCGGGAAGATTTCTATGGCTTCTAGGATGATTTATACTCTAAGATATGAGCGATTTGAAGCTCGTCACGAATGACCTACTCCGAAATCGACGGTCGAAGGAAGAAGCTAGAAAATCACGACGAAACGATCGAAAGTGAAGGCTATGGCGACGAAACCACGCTTCCAAGGAGAAAATCCACCAAGCATATATTTTAATATAGATAATCCAATTACACGAAAACCAGTCGTTACAAAAAGAAAGGGTACAAGAAAGGGCTTGTCGGGATATTCACCGACTCCGAAGATTTCTCAAGTGGAGAGTTGGATGATGAGCAAGTGGATCAAGCACACATGTGCTTCATGGCAAGAGAGGAACATGACCAAGGATCATCTTCCCATGATAGCGAGGATGAAGGCGATGAGGTAACTATGGATGAACTTAGATTAGCCAACGAACAACTTTGGTTTAAGTTTTCTAAATTGGCTAATAGATATACTAAGATAAAAGATGAGCTTGCTAACATCCAAACCTCGTCTAAACCAATCATCATCAACAATGACACCGTTGTTGAAGATTTGAGAAATGAGATTGTAAATCTCAAATCTCAACTTGAGCATGTTCATATCGAGGAATCGGATGAACATGAGATGTCGGATTTGATTTCTCGAAACTCAACTTTGAGTATTGAGAATGAGAATCTCAAATCTCGTGTTTGTGTACTCACATCGCAAGTATCCACTTTGGATGCTTCTATGATTTCTCTCACCGAGAAGTATGAGTGCACATTAGGCCGAATTAATAAATTCAATAAAGGTAAGGACCATTTGGGTATAAGATGGGAAGTTCATCCAAATCGGCCACTACCTTTGTTAGACCAACTTCCGGTGCTTCAACGAGTGGAAGCAAACACTCTATTGGTAGTTCATCTACTAATGGTGCTTCCTCCTCGTACACACCCTCGTTTGGAAAGAAACCCACTTTGGGTGGACCTCCAAAGAAGGGTCATGCTTATATGTACACCAATACCATGCCACGTAGGAATACACATCCTACTCCACATGTTCACACATATGATGATTTCTATGCACCACATCCACGGGCACGTGCACACCATGTGAGACACCCTCACGCACGTGTTCCTCCACATGCATATGTTCACCCACATCCTCATATGAACAAATATCATCATGCACCATTTCATCATGTGCCATATGCCTATCCACGACATGCATCACGTAGAAATCAACAACGCATGCATGCTCCCAATAGGATTAGGGCTCCCAAAATCTTCACTATTTGGAGCCCAAAGGACACAAATATTGATGAAAAACAAGTTTACATGAATTCTTATTTTATGAATGTCGTGCATAGTGATAATTATGTGGGGAAGTCTAAGTCCAATTGGACTTGGCTTCCAAAGGTCTAATCTTTTAGGACCCAATGACCTTGGGTACTATGGAATGATATGTTTATCTTTAGGTACTCAAGAAAAAGAAACGGAGCAACAAATCCAAATTTAGCTCCAAGAATAATTAGATACTCGATAGCGGTGTTCAAAACACATGACGGGTGATGCTCAATTGCTCTCCGGAGTGGTGACCATTGCAAATGGAAACCGGGTAGTCTTTGGAGGCAACGAGAGTAGAACCATCATAGGTGTTGGAAAAGTGGGTAATCCTTCTAAACCACTTATAAGTGATGTTTACCTTGTTAAAGGATTAAACCACAATCTTATTTCAATAAGCCAACTTTGTGACAAAGGTTACAAAGTTAGCTTTGCGAAAGGAATGTGCCATATTTTAAGAAAAGATAATAATGATTTATTATTTTCCGGCACACGCCATAAGGATATATATATATCCTAGATCTTCCAAGATCACATGAACAATGTCTCATTGCTAACACAAGTGAACAACACTTATGGCATCGACGTTTTGGTCATGTGAACTTTGGAACACTTTTTAAGCTTTCCAAGTTAGATTCTATTAGAGACTTCCATAAGCTTGTCTTTCAAAAGAAAAGCTTTTGTGACTCGTGTCAACGAGGCAATCTTCCAAAATCGTCATTTAAACCTAAGAAAAGTATTTCATCTAAGCGGCCTCTAGAGCTTTTACATCTAGATCTTTTTGGGCCAACTAGAGTTGCTTCATTAGGAAATGCACGATACGGACTTGTCATCGTTGATGACTTTTCTAGATTTACTTGGGTATTTTCCTTAAGTAATAAAAATGATGCTTTTGAAAACTTCACAATATTTGTTAAGAAAGTACAAAATCTCATTGGAACCACCATTGTCATTATTCTTAGTGATCATGGAAGGGAATTTGAGAATGAGTCTTTCTCAACTTTTTGTGAAGAAGTTGGTATTACTCACACCTTTTCATTCCCTCGCGCACCTCCTCAAAATGGTGTTGTTGAGAGAAAGAATAGGACGCTAGTGGAATGTGCTCGCACTATGCTTGATGATAGCCAACTTGGCCATCAATTTTGGGCGGAAGCGATACATACCGCTTGCTATGTGTTTAATAGGATACTTTTGAGGCCCGGCACCAAACAAACTTGTTATAAATTGTTGTTTGGTAGATTGCCTCAAGTTAAACATTTTCAAGTTTTCGGTGCAAAATGTTTTATTAAAAACACGTATGGTAGTTTGGACAAATTTGATCCAAGATCCGATGAGGGGATATTTGTTGGATATTCCTCCCGTAGCAAAGCCTACCGGATATACAACAAACGAACCTCAACGATCGAGGAATCACTTCACGTTTCATTTAATGAAGGTTTTGTCCCAACTAGAATTACTAATGATGATGACTACATGGATGTTTTATGTGATTCTATTGGTAATTCTAATTCTATTGATTCTAATGTTACTAACCCTACTACTGAATCTTTTGAGAATGTTCCTAGTGATCAAGGAATTCCCAAACGGCTTCATACCGTTCGTGACCATCCTCATGAGCAAGTCATTGGCAATATCCTTGATAGTGTCAATACGAGATCTCAAGTCAACTACTTCGCTCATTATGCCTTTGCCTCCTCGATAGAGCCAAAGAATATTAACGAAGCGTGCGAAGATAGTGATTGGATCCTTGCCATGGAGGAGGAACTCATTCAATTCGAGAGGAATGAAGTTTGGGAGCTTGTTCCATTGCCTTCGAAGAACCACACCGTTATAGGAACGAAGTGGATTTTCAAGAACAAGACCGACGAAAACCAAATCATCGTCCGGAACAAAGTTCGGTTAGTAGCTCAAGGCTATCGACAAGAGGAAGGTATCGATTTCGAAGAATCCTTTGCTCCGGTAGCTAAATTAGAATCTATTAGATTATTGTTATCTTTTGCTTGCCATAAAGATTTTAAACTCTTTCAAATGGATGTTAAAAGTGCGTTTTTAAACGGAGATGTTGTTGAGGAAGTTTATGTTTCTCAACCTCCGGGTTTTATAAATGAAAATTTTCCAAATCACGTTTTCAAACTTAAGAAAGCACTTTACAGTTTGAGACAAGCTCCTCGAGCTTGGTATGACCGTCTAAAGAATTTTCTTTTGGATTTAGGTTTTAAAATGGGAGAAGTTGATTCTGTAGGGTTTTCTGGGACTCTTAGGGCACAAAAACTCTATGCCCGTCCTAAGTCGGACGGAACATAGACAGAAATAGCAGCGGAAAAATAAACATGTTAATCTAATTAACATTAAACCCTAAGGTCCAAGACCCTAATCCAAGATCTATGCCGACTTGGGATGGGTCTGACCATCCCAAGAAGGATCTAGCCTACTGTGATTAAATTAAACTAATGCTAATAAACACATACCCTGAATCTCAACCCTGGAGCAGGCGAGATGTTCCGCACCGTCTTCCGAGCCGCTCACGTCCCACGCCGAGCCGCTCCTCGAACCGCTCCCTAAACCGCTCCGCATCCCGAGGCGATCAATCCCCATGTCGCCGAGCCAACCACGCACCGAAGAAAGTTTCACGCGAGTGAAACCTCCGCCTAGATTTCGGATCCGAATCCGAACTCCGTTGCGGCTTTGCTAAAGCCCTCAAGAGTAACGCAGAAATTTAGGGAGATAGAAAATATTTAATTTAAGCTTAGATCCGAGCGTGCTCCAACATTTACGAGAGCCGCTCAGATCTAGAGCTTGGGACGAGTTTTGAGTAGGAGAGTAGACCCCTATTTATATAGGCGGCGGACTCCCCCCTTTTCTCAAAATCCGATGTAGGACTATTAATTTGAGTTAATTAAAATCAAGTTAGTTTGCACTTCACAAAGTGTAAACTTTCGTGAATTTTAACTCCCTCACCGTTGAGCTTCAATGTTGGTACAACCTACCAAATCGAAGAGGGTTCAACGGTGAACGCGTAGGAAAAAACGGCTCGTCAATCCGAGTCCGTTTGACCCTTCAAACAATTGTCCAAAGTTAGCCAAAAGTCATGCTTCTCTTAGAAACGTAGCCTTCAAGAAAATCCCAGGTTTCAAAAAACCCTAACCAGAAAATTCGGGCTTGGTGGGCCTCCATTTTCGCTGGTTTCAGCCCAACAGTTTGGGCTGACTTGTTTTGGCTATAACTTGTGCATTTGGACTCCGTTTTTGACGCGGTTTGAACCTGTGTTTAGAGCGGGACGATCCCGTCATCTAGGTAACCTTTTCAACGCGTTTATTTAATTAAATATAGTCTTAAACAATTTAAGACACATTTAATCTCTTTTGCATCATATGAAAAATAGTCCCTATCTAGGCTTAAATTATCATTTGCATCAAATACAAATGATCCGAGGGCACATTCCTCTACATCTCCCACTTGCACTCAGGATCATTTATCCCGAATGCATGAGATGATTGCAAACATCTTTTGCAATATTTTATCCCTTGCATCAAATGCAAATTGTTCTCTCTAACTAATTTCTACCTATTACTAGACGAAGGTCGCACTCTGTGTGAGACCCTACAGCCTGACCCTTACAACAGGTTGGGCTCGAAGCCCTATATGGCAGTGACCACGAGCAGTGGTTGCCGTCCCTGCTTCAGGAATCATCATTATGTGGTTGACTCATCGACATGAGTATTGTCGGGACCACCCTGACTGTTTCCGTGATGAATTCCGCAGTTATAGTCTTTTCGTCTAAACTATGTCGTGTAAGTCAAGTCTAGGGTACGGTCAAACTGTCAACCCCAATAACTTGACTCCGGTTAGTTTCTATCGATCTTTTAGTCAAAAATGTTGGACTTCTTCCAACATACTCTGGCCAGAGTTTTTACTAAAGACCGAACTAACCCTACGACACTAACTCCCATTGACCGGGAGAGACGAATCCTCTCTTGGTCATTACTCTCCTCATACGCTTCAAGTGTCACCCAATTAAAGACCTTTCGACAGGGATTGCCTCGAAGCTAGGTCATTTGATCTAAGTGGCACCGTTCACGCACAGGTTCGTCAAAATGACCTCAAGTCAAAAGACCAACTAGCCTATCATCACTCAGAGTCATCATTGACAGATTGGTCAATATAACCATATGATAACTCTTGTGGATCGTTCAGTGAACTCATTATCTAATGAACACCTGTGTCTTGTCAACGACTTCGCCAAGTCAAGCGATCATGAGATCATCGCCACCGCTATACGGTGAAGACTAAGACACAATAGTCTATCCGATGTTTCGATATCCTTGTCTCGAAACATCTACGACCACGAACCCTTTTAGACTTATGCTACAGACGGTCAAACATTTCTCCATGATCGAGATACTCATCTCGATACATGTTTGACCTTGCATAAAGTCTTAGGACTTTACCTAAGTTAATGTCTAATGTTAACAACATTATAAAATAACTTAGATAAATTATTACCAAACAGCTCACTGTTATTTCGAACAAGATGTTTGTGCTATTCACACATGAAGATAGATAGCCTCGAGGGTATCATCTCTCAACATCTCCCACTTGCACTCAGGTCCATTTATCTCGGTATCTCATACCGTTTTTACACATAAGTTTTCCCGACTTCATGGGTAGAGCCTTCATGAGTGGATCTGCTAAAACCGTCTACACTATAGACTTAAGGGTTTCTATGTTTAGACCAACCATTTGAATCTCATTCAAATAATTCATTTGGTCTTTCGGAATCCATAATATTTTAATTTACTTGGATCTTATCCAATTCATCGTACCTTACGATAATCATTTAAATTAGTTACTGGTCATTTCAAATGGCTCATATTTATTTCTAATAAAGTATCAAACTCTTTTGATCACTTTATCAAAATATATGTTCCATCCCTTTGATGCCTCACATGAAATTTACACGCTCCCACTGACCTTGAAAACTATCTGGCTAATTCATATAAGTTGGTCCGTCTAAATCATATTTAGAAAAACGAACTTGTAAGTGAATGCTCCAATTTTCATGGTCAACTTAAGCGTTTACATCGAGTTTGGTCCGAGTAGTTCTGTACACATCTGCTGGTGGAAAACGGTTTCATTATAATCCGTTTTATAGGAATTAGTATGGAAAAACCGTTCTCGACCAACATGATTGCACTTCACTATTTTCCTTTCTGCACCAATCTTTCAACTTAAAGATTTACTTGCAGAAAGTGAGAGGAAACATTTTCCTTGGGCACGTAAACTAAATTTCAAAATTTATTTATGCACACGGACCTATTCTGATTGCATCAAGTTTTAAATCGGAGTTACTACTCCGAATTTCATTCCGGAAGTTGATTAAGTCATCATCAGTTATGATGTCTAACTCGACAATTCGTCGCACGAGATTCGAGTAATTATACAACTTTCTAATGATCGATTTAATGAATATCTTATTGATATGTCCTCATAGAACATTTATCAAAACCTAGGCATTACTGTCTGGGACTTGACCCAGAAGGAGGACTTAACTCAGAGTCACTAACAATGGATCACACCAAGTCTAACTAAGTGTGATTCATACCTTTTAACACACCGATGTGTTAACAGACTTGACCTGAGAGAAAATCACATTTTCTTTTAATTACACAAGATTTTATGTAGCTAAGTATTTGACCATTCGATCTAATCGAATTAGTTTAAATACTTTAGTCATTTCGTTCTTTATTTTATCAGACTTGTGTTTCATCAAGAACACGTGTCTTAATAAAATATACGAATAACTTATTTCGGTTAATCTAGACTCGGGTACATCAGTATGTACGAGACTGAGTTCGACAACTCATTCTCCCACTGTCTTACAGATGGGTTTCGGCCATTTTATCTAAGAGGATAAGACTCACAAGTGTCCGTAGACTTCATAATACGAGAGGTCAGACCCCTCTTTATGTGACTTGTGAAGCTTAGTCTCTCGATACGGCCTAGTCTATTTTGCCATATAATTTTGCTACTATCTTGTGTATTTATATATATTAACATTTAATATATATATTATCGTTATACATATTACTCATTGCTTCAGAAGCAATGTGACGACATTCGTCAAAATGTGTTAACCTTTTGTATAACAATAATTACGAAATCGTGACATCAAAATATGTCACATTTTCGTTTCCTCCTACTTATGCCTTTACTAATGACAAATTAAACTAACTTTCTCAATTGACTTTCCGGAGTGCCTTCTTCTTTTTCTAAATCACATTTGCATATTAAATAGCCCAACATAAATAAATAGCTATGCAAGCATCTCATGTATCCAAACGCCTAAGAGTTGCAATCTTGAGTGTAGCTCAAGAAGTTGCTTGTCTCAAGATCCGGTTGGGATACATAGTCTTGCACCGCTCATGCACTCGTATTCGACTAAAACGGTTTGATCGAATTCTCGAACTTTGCGGATCAGAATTGTTTGTCCATACAACCTTGAGGGTAGCTCGACAAGTTGTAGGGAGAAACATACTTCGAATATGTTCAAGCTGCCTCATATAGAGACGAGTGACATATTGCGTGAATTTATTTGTTGGACCCAGAACTTAATGAAATCATATTTCTTAAGTCTGTTCTTTAGAAAGTCATTTTAATGTCAACGAGAATATAGTTTTGATTCTATCAATTAGAATTTAGCTTGATATTCAATTAATCAGCCTATTTGACCAGTTAACTTATTATATTTCGATTCCTTCAGTAAACATAGTCTTGCCCTAGTTTAGCATATGTTCAATATTAAATATAGGTAGATTGGCATTCATCTATCTATATTCTCCCACTATTTTTACGATCGTTTCAAAGCTTAATAACGAACTATTTAATCGAATTAAAATATTTAAAATTTAGTGAAAGAGGGATCCAATCATCCTGAACCTCACAACCTTGAGGAGACTCAACAAGTTGATTGGTTCCATGATTGGTAGACTAACTCTTAGTCAATCACATCACATGTGACTCCCTATCGTTTTTTACCCACAGTCACTTATGATCTTGAGGAGACTCAACAAATCATAATGACTGGTCTAGTCAGACCCTTGATTTCGTGTCCAGATTTGACTTAGATCGATGCTCGAGGAGACCCGACGTATCGATTTGGGTCAAGTCTAGAATACATCACATGTATGTTGGAGTTTGTTCCTTAAAGATAAACATGTCATAGCTTGAGGAGACTCAACAACTATAATTGTCTTCTTTGAGTTACCAAGCTCCAAAATCAAGGAGGGATACGGATTAATCTTTAATAAGATTTATAACGCATTGACTAGATATAGTCCAGGGTGTCATACAATCATGATTCGCGACATTGCGGTCCAGCGGAACACAGCCAGGGAATTGACTAAGCCAGGATCACTACCCCTTAGACTAGTAAGGGTTGATCCAGAACTCTTAGCCAAGCAAATTGACTGGATCATGGTCCATTGAATGAAGCTTGTCATTTTTGTATGTGTGCCATAGACTAAACAGTTTTTATTAACAACTAATTAATCTTATCAACTAGTTGCATCCTTAAATTCAAAATTTTAGGATTTGTTTAATAACTTTTATTAAGACCTTATCAACTATAAGGTTCACGTGCTATCCTAATCATTATTAGGATTTTAATAAACTTTATTAACAACGCCAAAAGCGAAGTCCTTTAATGAGAATTAATTATAACAATTAGAATTAAGATTCATTAAAAGGACTACCCTAATCATGAATTAGGTCTTAAAGGGTTGTTAAAAGTTTTATTAAAACATAGCATGTCATTAAAATTCAAGTAATAAATTTTAATCATTTTTAATGGCTAACCTAAGGGGTTGTCTTGTGTTATCAAATAAGGGACAAGAAGAACTAACCATTAAAATAAAGCTACACTAATTTATCGCATAAAGATAGTGCACGACTATTTAACAATTAAATAGATTAAGTTTATCGCATAAACAATTTTAGCATGCATACATAAATTTAACATTTAAATTTAAAATATGATTTTAAAATCTTTTATTTTTATCTCATAAAAACTTGTTTTTAAAATCACAAATTTGCATGCTACTTTAAAAAATTTATCGCATAAAAATTTTAACCTTTAAAATCAGTTTTAAAATATCTCATAAAATTAAAACATCATTTTAAAAAACTTTCATGCTTAAAAATTTATCATATAAAATTTTAGGCACTTTAAACTTATCACATAAATTTTAAAAGATTTAAATTTAGTTTAAAAAATTATCACATAAATTTTAAAACGTCATTTAAACATTTCCATGTTCAAAATTTATCAAATAGAATATTTGAACATCTAAAACATTTTTGAAAATTATCTCATAACTTTAAAAACATTTTTAAAAGCATTTAAAAGCATTTTAAAGTTTAATAATAATCGCAGGCTAGATCGTTACGCAGACCTACGCTCTGATACCACTGTAGGGTTTTCTGGGACTCTTAGGGCACAAAAACTCTATGCCAGTCCTAAGTCGGACGGAACATAGACAGAAATAGCAGCGGAAAAATAAACATGTTAATCTAATTAACATTTAACCCTAAGGTCCAAGACCCTAATCCAAGATCTATGCTGACTTGGGATGGGTCTGACCATCCCAAGAAGGATCTAGCCTACTGCGATTAAATTAAACTAATGCTAATAAACACATACCCTGAATCTCAACCCTGGAGCAGGCGAGATGTTCCGCACCGTCTTCCGAGCCGCTCCCGTCCCACGTCGAGCCGCTCCTCGAATCGCTCCCTAAACCGCTCCGCATCCCGAGGCGATCAATCCCCATGTCGCCGAGCCAACCACGCACCGAAGAAAGTTTCACGCGAGTGAAACCTCCGCCTATATTTCGGATCCGAATCCGAACTCCGTTGCGGCTTTGCTAAAGCCCTCAAGAGTAAGGCAGAAATTTAGGGAGATAGAAAATATTTAATTTAAGCTTAGATCCGAGTGTGCTCCAACATTTACGAGAGCCGCTCAGATCTAGAGCTTGGGACGAGTTTTGAGGAGGAGAGTAGACCCCTATTTATATAGGCGGCGGACTCCCCCCTTTTCTCAAAATCCGATGTGGGACTATTAATTTGAGTTAATTAAAATCAAGTTAGTTTGCACTTCACAAAGTGTAAACTTTCGTGAATTTTAACTCCCTCACCGTTGAGCTTCAATGTTGGTACAACCTACCAAATCGAAGAGGGTTCAACGGTGAACGCGTAGGAAAAAACGGCTCGTCAATCCGAGTCCGTTTGACCCTTCAAACAATTGTCCAAAGTTAGCCAAAAGTCATGCTTCTCTTAGAAACGTAGCCTTCAAGAAAATCCCAGGTTTCAAAAAACCCTAACCAGAAAATTTGGGCTTGGTGGGCCTCCATTTTCGCTGGTTTCAGCCTAACAGTTTGGGCTGACTTGTTTTGGCTATAACTTGTGCATTTGGACTCCGTTTTTGACGCGGTTTGAACCTGCGTTTAGAGCGGGACGATCCCGTCATCTAGGTAACCTTTTCAACGTGTTTATTTAATTAAATATAGTCTTAAACAATTTAAGACACATTTAATCTATTTTTCATCATATGAAAAATAGTCCCTATCTAGGCTTAAATTATCATTTGCATCAAATACAAATGATCCGAGGGCATATTCCTTTACAGATTCCACATTATTTGTTAAGTATTCGAATAATAATATAATTTTAGTTCAAATTTACGTTGATGATATCATTTTCGGTGCTACTAACTTCACTCTTTGCGAAGAGTTTTCTAATGTGATGAAGGATCAATTTGAGATGAGCCACATGGGTGAGCTCAAATATTTCTTAGGTCTCCAAATTCGCCAAATGAACGATGCAATCTTCATCCACCAAACCAAGTACACGGTGGAGTTGCTAAAGCGATTTGGAATGGAGAATGCCTCTGGAAAGAAGACTCCAATGAGCACGACTACACATCTTGATAAAGATACGGATGGCAAAGATGTAGACATTCGTCTATATCGAGGTATGATAGGTAGTTTACTATATCTTACCGCAAGTAGGCCCGATATTATGTTTGCCGTATGTGTATGTGCTCGTTATCAGTCTCAACCTAAGGAATCTCACTTAGTAGCGGTAAAACGTATTTTCCGTTATTTAATTTACACACTTGATTTTGGATTACTTTATCCAAAATCTAGCACTTATGAGTTAATCTCATATAGTGACGCAGATTATGCGGGATGCAAATCCGACAGGAAAAGTACTAGTGGCACTTGCCATTTTATAGGAAATTCTCTTGTCTCTTGGTTTTCCAAGAAGCAGAATTCCGTATCACTTTCAACCACCGAGGCGGAATATATTGCCGCCGGTGCCATGTGTGCTCAGGTTCTTTGGATTAGACACACTCTTAAAGACTTTGGTATAAACTGTGATACTTGCCCTATCATGGTGGACAACCAAAGTGTAATTTGTCTCTCTAAGAATCCGGTACACCATTCCCGTTCTAAACACATAGATGTCCGTCACCATTTCTTAGATGATCATGTTGCTAAAAAGGACATCATATTAGTGTACATTGAAACCCAGAAGCAAATCGCCGATATTTTCACGAAACCACTCAAGGAAGACTCCTTTGTGCGGTTGCGTCGAGAATTGGGGATTATGGGTGAATCCGAGATTTAGGATTCATATTTTGTTCAATAATCTTGCATGCTATTAAATTTCGTTATATTTGCTCATGCTAGATTTATTGGAATTTTCTGGATTTTTGGTTGAATTTTCGGAATTTACGCTTGATTTATTCTTGAACGTCAAATTTAAGATTTTCGATGTTTAATGGGGTAGTATAATGATTAATGAGAGTATTACGATGTTTCGTCCAAGTGCGATTAGGAGAGAACTCAAAATTTCAAATTCTAAAATTTTTGAACTCTGTTAGTCGGTTCATGTTCATTGACCGACCGACTAGATTGCGTTCTAGTCGGTCAGTGAATGAACTCAGACTGACTAACTCAAGCCCTAATTTTGGCTTCAGTTACTGTTTGCACTTAGTCGGTTCAAGCTCATTGGCCGATCGACTTGATTGTCATCAGTCGGTCAGCGCTTGAACTGTTACCGACTAAATGCATCGGGGACTGCTTGGTCTTTTCGACTTACAATCGACTTAATCAACCCCGTACCGACTTGTTTTCATTCTAGTCGATGTGATTTCCTCTCCCTGCTCCAAAACCCCCGAAACCTTTCATCTCCTCCGCCGTCGATCATCGTTTTTCGGCCATCTTGATCAACTCCGGTCGTTGATCTTCTCTCTCCTCCACCTAGGGTAACTTCTATCCCCTCTCTCAGCTTCTAGGGTTAGGGTTTCACTTGATTTTCAGTTCGGCCTAGGGTTGTTCTAGGGTTTTTTGTTTTCGATCTCGTTTGTTTGCGCGTGTCTTGTCTTGAGTATGGCAAAGACACGCATCCCGATCGATCCCTCGCGTCCGTCACCCATGACCGTCGAATCTCCATCTACGGACCCCCCACAACCTAAACATCGTTCCAAGACCACCCATCCATCCTCTTCTTCGCCTCCTCTTAAGAAGAAGAGGACGGCGATCGCCAAGCCTAGATCTCAGCCTAAGCCTAGGAAACAACCCGTGTCTCCAGCTTCATTCCGTGCTCCCACACCTCCCTCTGATTTCGACACAGAATATATTCCGGAGACCGAGCATACCGCTCGGGATCCTACTCCTCCACCCCGTTCTAGCACTCGTCAGCCTAAGGGGAAGGCTCCCATGCCAGTTGGCGGTGTCGATATATCGTTGTGTCGCGACGACCCGTTGTGTCTCGCGGCTTACAACCGTATAGAGCACTGTCCTCTGCTGTTGGAGCACTTCGTTCAGTTCTCCGACTTCCCTCACCTAGCTGATCTTCTTTCGTCTAGTTGTCTTATCGATTATCTTCGATATGACCCTAAGGCGAATCCACACCCGTACCCTCGTCTAGTCAAACTTTTCTATGCGAACCGTGTTCACGGTCAGCACGACGAGACCCATTCCATTGAGACGACTGTCTTGGGGACACCGATTGTCCTCACGACAGAAGTCTTAGGGGATTTGATAGGTGTCTCCTCGTCTGGCCTTCTTCCTGCCGATATCTCTGTTGACGACATTTCTGAGCTTGATCAGGTGATGCTCGCCGAGATTTTTCATGTCATCCCAACCGCCATGATTGGAGTTCCATCCAAATCTTTCAAGCCCAACGCTTGGGTCTTGAATCGTATTCTGAAGTCGTGCCTCCTTCCGAAGTACGGCTCATTGAGCTTGTCATCCCAGCCATTTCTTAAGCTGATCTATGCTCTCTTCATGGGGAGCGAGATCAATTGGGCTAGGATTATTCTTGATAAGATGGATTCTTTCGAGTGTATCCGAAAATCCTCGAAATCTGCTCACATTCCTTACCCGTGCCTTCTGACACTTGTCTTTCGTCACTTCCGGGTCCCTCTTCCTCCGATAATGAGTGTCCCCTCGGTCCCCCTCTAAATGCGACGGCCGTCAAGAAGTCTCTTACGGCGCTTTGTCATGTTCAGAGGACGACCCCTTCAGCTTCTGCCTCTGCTTCAGCTGCTCCCTCTCCTACTCTCGCTGAGCTTGCACGTTCGTTGAAACGTATGGAGTCTCGTTGTGCTCGCTCTGAGGAGATTCTCGCTCGCATCGCATCTCACTTGGGCATAGAGGTTCCTCCGTCTGTTTCTGACGAGGAGGAGATGGATGATGCTGAGCTCGAGGAGCTTATTGGATCTGCTGCTCGTGCCCCAGAGGGTACATTTGCTGCTGCTGCTGCTGCTACGTCTGCTGGTGCCCCCGAGAGCACACCTGCTGCCACCGTTCCTCCGGTGGATACTTCGTTTGGTGCTCCCGAGGCCACTCCTGCTGCGACTATCCCATCTATGGACACTCCTGCTGACCCAGTGACCACCACTCCTGCAGAGCCTGCTGCTGCTGCAGATCCTCCCGTTACCTCCTGAGCTTCTTTGGAGGACTCTCCTGTGCACTTTGGATGATATATGTAGTATGAGAGAGTTGGGTAGGATAGATGGTGGTTATCGATTTTGTGATGTATTTTGATGTCATTTTGGATGGAGTTTTGATATTTTTTGTATGTATGTGATACTCCGATATCTGCTGTGAGATATGATGTATTTTTGTGCTTCGATCTGAGGATCGCTATTATGTATGTTGTCAGATGTATCCATTTTGTTATATATAAATATACATCGATGTTGACATTCATTCTCTTGTGCACATTATATTCTTTTTGTGTCTCTGATGATTGATTTCGTCGTTCGACGATAATAACTTGGTTAAATAGAATTCTTTTTATGAAAACATAGAATTGTTTTCCATGCACTAAATTAACCAAGAATGTTGATATTGGAGAGTATATTCCATAACTCAATTCGTGAAATTAATTTTAATTTTGATGATTTTATTTTTCGATTATCGACTATGGTCTCATTGACACGTTTTGATTTACTTCGTATTTTCCTTTGGTGTCATTTGGACCGTGGTCGTATTCTACGACTCCCGTGCTTTTATGTGAAACCATTGTTGTTGTCGTTGATCTCCTCTCGCTCTTTTTGCTAATGCCAAAGGGGGAGAGAATTAATAATGACGATGTGCTAAATGATAATTTAAAGCAATTTTCCAAGAATCTAATTTGATATGTTAGATTCAGGGGGAGTTAAGATATAAAAATGGATTTCAAATCTAATATTTCAATAATTGATTCACATTTTATACTTTATTCGTCTGCTTGATGCGTATGATTATTATTTATTTTGGAATTAACGTGTCATCAATGCAGGGGGAGTAAGTAAATTTCATTTGAATCATTATTTTTTATTATTATTTATGTTGGTTTGTCATCACCAAAAAGGGGGAGAATGTTGAGTATTGATTCCCCGGTTTTGGTTTTGATGATGAACAAACATAAATATCGTGAACTAACTCTTTGTGAGCGCAGTTACGGAGATCATCGCCAAACTTCTATGAACATCTAAAGCGACGTCTCAAGACTTCTCAAAGCGCATGATCGTATGCTTGAAGCTTCATTGAAGCTCAAGGACCATTATAGAAGTCATGAAGATTCGATTGAAGCTTTTGAAGACGGTTCGTCAAGTTTTATTTATCGTCTTCTAGCTTCATTTCGTAGAATGTTAAGCCTTGAGTAGGTCTTACGTTTTAATCTTCATAACGCTCATATCTTAGAGCTAGGATCTTAGTAGAAGTCCATACAAACTTTCCCGAAGCTTCGCGCTTCGATTCGCGACTTCTTGTGCATGTTAGTTGGTTCAAGAAGAAGAACCAACCGACTAGATGGCGGTCGGCAAAGCTTCTTGAACCGACTAGAATGCCTTCTTCAATTTCAACTCACTTACTGTTTACAGTTAGTCGGTCAAAGAAGGTTCACCGACCGACTAGTTGTGAAACTAGTCGGTTAGGAATCCTTCTTAGACCGACTAGTAGAGCTTCTACTGTACAGCCTAAGTTAATGTTTATCGTTAGTCGGTCTATGTACATTAGTCGACCGACTAGTTGATGAACTAGTCTGTCAGCATTTGCTCTTAGACCGATTAATTCATCTTGTATTCAGACTATTCTATTTCTTCTATTAGTCGGTCAAAGAACACTCACCGACCGACTAGTTGTGAAACTAGTCGGTTGGCAAGTCTTCTTAGACCGACTAGTTCTTTAAGTCTGAACTTCATCTATTCACTGTTCACCTCTTAGTCGGTTCATGTTGTTTCACCGACCGACTAGTTGATGAACTAGTCGGTCAGTGATCCTTCTTTGACCGACTAGTCTGCTTCAGAATAGAGCCGTTGGAGCATTAAATGCCACGAATTTTTCTCTCTCTTTCCTCTATCCTATATATACTTGGAGTGATGCATTCATAGCATTCAAGGCTGATATTAATTGATATTTAGATATCAAAGAGAAAGCATTTAATCCTCATTCAAAGCTCTTTCATTTCTTACTTGAATCTCTCCCTCACTCTTATTTCAAAAGAGAGATTCATTGATTGTGAGCCTTCCAAGCCAAGAGCTTGATTCTAGGTCACCAACATCCACCTAGGCCTCCATTGCTGGTCAATATCTTGGAGCTAGGGTTTGGTGCCTTCATCTTCCCCAAAATCATCTTTGCCTTAATTCGTAAGTTTACTCAAGGCATAGGTATTTTGTGGTAAGCATTTCTATTTCAATTTACTTTGAATATTGCAAGTTGTACTCTCGGTTGTGAGAGTTTGTTTGTGATCCCGGGTTGTGGGAGTCACATTTCGATTTGTGTATGATTTGACTTTGTAGAGGTTTTCTACAAGTATTTCATAGTGCAAATTTGAGTTAGAAGTTTCTAACTCAAGTATCCGGAGGGGATCCGGGTGGTTGGGACGTAGGATCACCGGGAACAAGTCGGGGAGACTTGAGTGGATCCGAACCCGTTAAATTGTCTGTTTGCGATTGCATTTATTTGTTGTCTAATATTTACATTTTCGCATTTCCGCATTGTTGGTTGAGTTTGCAAGATAATTAGGAATTATCTTCTTAATTATTTTAAAGTACTATTCACCCCCCCCCCCCCTCCTAGTACTTGTGCAGTAGCTTCGTAGGGCATTACAGCTATATCCTATAACCTTCTTGTGGGCTCTAAGGATTTTTAGGAGGCTTTCTAGTTGTGGCTCGGTGAGGGCTGCATTGACGATGACGGTGTAAGTGGAATTCTCCCCCAAAAAATCATATTTTAAATTGGCAGGAAGAGGTTTTAGTTCTACCTGAGGGGGTGCTGCACACCCATCATCGCTTGCTTGTGAGAAGGATGCGTCCTCAACTGCCGGTTCAGAAACTGGAAATTCTTCATTGGCATATTTATAGGATAAACAGGGAGACGATGGTGCATCGTGGTAAACGTCTGCGGAATCCGTTTCCACAACAATTTGTTCCGTAGTGCACCTGTCGGCTGAGGTAAAATATTCAGGTATGCATTCACTATCAAGTGCAGAGTTAAGAGAACTTCCCTGGTCAATGTCGCTCAGGAACGGTCCGGGATCTGTGTATCCCACGCAGACGTGTTCTTCACATGTCGCAGTTTATGGGATACTATCATTGTAGAAGCGTAGGGTGTCTCCCTCGTATCGCATATAGACTCCATCGGCGATGGGGATGCCATCCAAGGTATCTGCATTGTGGAAGGCGTTCGCGATAAAGACTTAGAGTTCCTGTATAACCGGGTCGTCTGCAGAAAATTCCGCTGGACCATTGGTCCATACATCAGTCACTACGATTTCAATTATACTCAAGAGCTGGGAATCATTCAATGGCTCAAGTTGACGAGTATCTCTCCAGCTTGCATCAACTGGTAGGGCTTCGATAGTCTGGAGGAACATCGCGTCCCCTTCGAAGCTTATGTGGATGTCACCCTCGATGGTACCTGCATCAGAAACCTTGTTCGTTATATGATCTATGACCAATTGCTGATTTACATTACCTGCCACATAGGTTCCTGATCCAATAAACCAAATTGCATCAATCAATTCTCTAGCTGCACATTCGATCATGGATTCATCCATGCGTGAGTCCTGGAGACCATGTAGATGATATGGAGAAAAGCTAATCTCATCCGAGTCACTGTCAGATTCACTGGTCCATTGTACTTGCATCACCATCTCCATCGTGTCTGATTTCTTAAGTATGATTACTGACTGGAGAGAGATGTTAGTAGCGAGGTAACAATAAAAGAGAATAAAAGGGTGGAAAGATAGGAAATGGTAAGATTCGCTAGCAGATTCTTCAAAATAAACATAAACTGAGATACACTGTAACTGTCACCGGCAACGGCGCCAAAAACTTGACGCACCCTAAACTTACACCTAAAATCCACGTGGCGGTGTCACAGTCGCCAAGTGCAGTATTGGTCCATAGGTCTCGACTCTGGATTCTATCTGCAATCGGACGGTATCAAATTATAGTATAAAAGGTTGTCGAACCCTACAGGGACAGTGACAGTGTATTGGGCTCTCAGGTTATTTCTAGATCTCAGAATGAGATAGCAGCCGATTGGGGGATTGTTTGTTTGATGTTGTTGTTGGTTCAATATAGAAAAGCTAGGGCCTTAGGGATCACTGCTAGGACCGTCAGAGGTCAATGTTAGAATATGATTCTTACGCTGTGTTGGGTTAATGGGGTTGATCTTTCAGCTCATATCACTCTCGTGGGTTAGAGCTTTGGGGTATTTCGGTGGCTCTCATTGACACAATGACGGTAGCCATCAATTTAGTGATATAGTTCGACGGTGGATCCCCTCAAGGCACGAGCCGGGCATGGTCACGAGCCTTGGTTGGATCCACTAACTCCCTAATTAAATCCCGAGGATGCTCCTTCAGCTAATCAATTCCACAGACCGTTGACATGATCTCAGTACGAGTTCTCCTAGAGATTTGGATGGATCAACCAAAATACTCCCCTTGTATTTCCAACTCAACCTAGAAATCCAGATCTACATCTCTTTCCTAGAGTCATAGGGTGTCACGACCCGCTTCCCTAAAATGGAGGCGAGGCGTGACGAGGCCCGCTCAGGCTGGGAGCTGTGAGGCTCTCAACCTGTAAAGCGTCTAGAAATACCACGCAGATCCCTGTAATGTGAAACGGAACAAAAACAAGAATAATAGAAAGAGACGAATAATAAATTATCAATCTCAAAAGTCCAATAACAGTTCAACAACCACCAGAACAGCCACCAGGCTAACAAAAGAGTCTAAAAAGGGCCCAGCATGGCCAACAAGGAAAGCAACAAACAAGATGGTGCTACTCACCGACACGCTACAACAACTAACAAAGAAACTGCGGAGGGAACTAAGACTGGTCACCAGTGTCCTCATACTCCACGTCAGCTGTGGACCCAGGCTCAATGTCCACGTACTCCTCATCGCCCTCAACTACGGACTCTGGCTCAGCAACTAACATGCGACACCCAAAGAGAAGGGGCACATGTCAGCAAAGTCTACAAGACTTTGTGCAAGGAAACTAGTAGAAAAGTAAAAGCAACCTAGCAATTCTAAAGTATGGTATGGCATGACATTTATATAATGAGTGCAGCAAGTAAAGTAAATAGCAGTTATGACATGGCATATATGATAGCATGGCAGATAAGAACATGGCATGGAAACAAATAACATGACATGGTAACAAGTAAACATTCACAAGGAATGTCCTAGTCTAGTAGCACGTCGTGCACAGAGATTCCGCCTTTTGGCTAGAGAGGCTGTACGGGCCAACTCTTACGCTCAAGTGATCGTTTATCCCTACCCCTCCACGTGTATCGGGCTTTGGTTTTCAACCAACACATGTGGCCCGCTTCTGGATCACGAGCCAGGAAGTGTTTTTAACAAGTATGGCGTTGGGTTATGCCCGCATAGCAGGTGCCTAGCCGGAAACAAGGATTGTACAAGTATTTTGTAGCGTGTGCTACGATGCAACATGCAAGTCAGATGACATGTAAAAAAAATGCGAATGCATGGCAGATATTTAAATAAAAATGCGTACCGTTAGAGAAATTAAACGTGACAGGTAAATGCATGACATGACATGACAAAAGGCAGTCCTAGCTTCGTTGTCAAGCTAGAACTTGAATTTGCGCGTAGACCGCTATCATTTCACGGTCTAGTCTCTTTCACGCTAAAGCAAGGAAATGGCCTAAAGCATGGCCTAAAACAATGTTGGCAAGTTTCACTTGCCTGGTACCGAGGTTTTTGATCGACGAGAGTCGTCTCAAAGATCGCTATTCTACGGGGATGGGTCACTGTTATAGCAAAACAGAAGATCAGAATTGGATGATCTAATCTGGATTTGTAGTGGAATCCTACAACGTCTAGTAATCCATTTTTATTAGGTTTTCTAAATTTATAGTGTGGGTTATGGGAAGATTAAGGGTAGATCACTAACCGTATATGACGCAGAAGAAACGACGATCAAGACGCCTACGAATCTGCAGGTAGGAGAGGATCTCGATGTATCCGGATTGTCGTCGCCAAATCTGATCTAGCACAGCAACGGAAGAAGCGATCCCGGGAAAACTACGGCTGAAGAGATCTCCTGGCGGCTGAGATATAACGGATCTGGAGATGGGAGAAAAACTGGAGCAAAAGGAGAATTGGGGGGTTTTGGAGTCGACCGGTGGCTCGTAGGGTGGTTGCCGGCGAAATTGGGGGTGAGAGGGAGCACGGGAGGATGAGGTAAGGTAATAGGAAGGTGGGGGATGATTGGGGAAGAAGGTCGGTTAGGAAAAGTGAGGAAAGAAGTGAAAGAAATATAGAGTTTAAATAGAAAGAATAAGCGGCGGCTGTGTAACGACTGGTTTTCATGTATCTGGATTTATTATATTATATTATATGTTTTGGTGGATTTTCTCCTTATACGTGGTTTCGTCTCCGTAACTTTCATTTTCGATCGTATCGTCGTGTTTTCTAGCTTCTTTCTTAGAATAGTCGATTTTGGAGTAAGTCATTCATGACGGGCTTCATATCGATTATATCTTATTGTTATATCAAGCCTAGGAGTCTTAGGAATCGATCCCGGAGCTCCGCGCTCCATATCGGAACTTTTGGTGCTCATTAGCCAGTGTAAGAAGGGGCACCGACCGACTAGATGACGATCCAGTCGGTCGGCAATCCTTCTTGAACCGACTAGTTGGCTTTCTAAATTTCTCAGGAGTTACTGTTTGTCGTTAGTCGGTCTAAGAACGTTGGTTGACCGACTAGGTTGCAAACTAGTCGGTCGGCAATGCTTCTTTAACCGACTAACTCATTTACTAAATTTTGGTATCAGTACTGTTCATTCTTAGTCGGTCTAAGTTCATCTCCCGACCGACTAGTTGTTAAACTAGTCGGTTAAGTTTTGTACTCAGACCGACTAATTCTTAGTTCTTCTGTACAGTCGAGTTACTGTTTACTCTTAGTCGGTCTAAGAACGTTCATCGACCGACTAGATGACGAACTAGTCGGTCAGTAGTTGTTCATTGACCGACTAAATCTAGATCCTATTTCTGTACAGGAGTTACTGTTTGGACTTAGTCGGTCTGCGTTGGTCAACCGACCGACTAGTTCCCAAACTAGTCGGTCAGTGGTTGCTCTTTGATCGACTAATCAGTGTTAAAACCCTAATTTCTGGGCAGCCGCCAGCCCATCCTATTTAAACCCCTCCCAAACGTTTTCTTCTTCTCCCTCATGACCTAAAACCCTAATTTCTCCCCCATTGAGCCCCCTTCTTCCTCAAACCCTTATTCCTTCATCCCAAGCCCAAAATCCATCATCCAAACTCTCCCTCAACACATTCTACCTCTCATCTTCCTCAAAATCTCATCAAATCCCCCAAAACCCTATTTCTCCAAACTTCTCCATCCATTTCCAGATCTGAACCCTAGGTTCCCCGGAGCGTTTCTTCCGTCGCCATGGTTGCTCGGCATCATTCTTCTGTTTCCTATATGGTAATAATCGATCCCTTAATGTTTTCATAACCCGTTGTGTTTTGTGAAACCCTAATGAAATTACTTGTTGTTTTGATGATTGTTTCTCCATAACAGCGACTTCCCCGTAGATTAGCATCCGCGAGACGAACCTTCGTGATCGTCATCCCCGGTGCTAGGCAAGTGAAACTTGCCACTTAGGGTTTAGGCCATGTTTTAGGCCATTTGCTTGTTGTAGGCGTAAAAGAGGCTAGGCGACGAAATGATACTCGCCTAGGCGCAAATTTAGGAACTAGCTTGACAACGAAGCTAGATCCGACATTTATCATGTTTGCACAAATACCATGTCATGTTTAATTTCCATTAACGGTACGCAACTTAATTGTCATGTCATTGCATTCTTTAAGTGATCCCGTGATTGCGTAGCATCGCTACAATACTTGTATTTCCTGGCTCGTGACCAGAAGCGAGCATAATGAGTTACTAACCCCAACGCTCGATATTAAGGCTAGGTGTCCCCTACGCCAAATACTTCCTGATTTGTGATATAGAAAACAAGCTCCCGTGCTGGGCAACCCTGGCTCATTTACTGGGCTCATGTACAGGGACCCTGGCTTGTTTACGTGTGGGATGGGGTAAGAGTTAAGCGGTCATTCAACTGGGAGTCTGCCCGATCAGCAACTGCAGTTGTAAGGCGTAAACTCTGGGTTTTGGGGTAGTGTTAAGCGGCCACTCAGCGTGAATGCCAAACCGTTCAGCTGTAAGGCGTAAACATCTACAAACAACTTGAAACGTGACTAGTGAATTGATTGAGATTGTTAATAGCTTGGCTACTCTTGTCTTGTCCCTATAATTGTTCTCTTGTACTTGTTGTTTCACCATGTCTTGCTCGTGCACTCATGTTATAACTGCCATGTCATGCATACTAAAACTGCTAGGTTGCTAGTTGCCTTACTTCCAGTTTCCTTGCCCAAGTCTTTTAGACTTGCTGACATGTGCCCCTTTACTCTTTTGGGTGACACATGTTAGATCCTGAGCCTGAGTACCTTGTTGAGGACGAGGTGTTTGCTGACGTCGAGCCCGAGCTTGTGTTTGACGGGGAGTACGTGGACACTGGGGACCAGTCCTAGTGTCTTCGTTGTGTTTTCCTTTTGTTTAGACTGTTGTTTTGTTGTCGGTGCGTAGCACCTATACTTTGTTACGTTGATGCTTTTGTTGGCCTTGTTCTGGGCCTTTAGACTCTTTCTTTTAGCCTGGTGGCTTTTCTGGATGTTGAACTTATTTTCATGTTGGACAATTTATGAGATATGAGATTTTATTTCTGTCTCTCCTTGTGTTATTATTGTTGTTCTATTGTGGTTACAGGGACCTGCTAATGTTTTTATTGACGCTTATCGGGTTTGGGGCTTCACAGCTCCACTCTCGTGCGGACCTTTTCACGTCTCGCCTCCATTTCAGGGAAGCGGGGCGTGACAGGTTGTAACTTAACCTAGGGTTTCTGGGCATATTAGTCGGTCAGTGAAGAGTGGTCGACCGGTTAGTTTGGGAACTAGTCGGTTGGTCGTCCAACTGTGACCGACTAAAAGGCAAACCGTGAACATGGTCAACACAGGGTAGACAGATTTAGTTGGTCTGTGAAGGCTCGTCAACCGACTAGTTTGGGAATTAATCGGTCGGTGAATGTTCATAGACCGACTAAGGGTTGAATATAATAGACAAATAAATACTGAGAGTTAGTCGGTCCGAGAAGAAGTTCTAACCGACTAGTTTCTCAACTAGTCGGTCGATAGTCGGTTTTTGACCGACTAACAGTAAATAGTAACTCGGCTGTCAGAAAGAACTCTGAATTAGTCGGTCTGAGAACAAGTTTTAACCGACTAGTTTCACAACTAGTCGATCGATGGATGTGCTTAGACCGACTAAGTGAAAACAGTAACTGTCACGCCCCGCTTCCCTAAAATGGAGGCGAGACGTGAAAAGGTTCGCACGAGAGTGGAGCTATGAAGCCCCAAACCCGATAAGCGTCAATAAAACATAAGCAGGTCTCTGTAACCACAAACGGAACAACAATAATAACACAAGGAGAGACGGAAACAAAATCTCAATCTCAGAAATTGTCCAACATTAAAAATTAAGTTCAACATCCAGAAAAGCCACCAGGCTAAAAGAAAGAGTCTAAAGGCCCAGAACAAGGCCAAACAAAGACAAACGTAAACAGAGTATAGGTGCTGCGCACCGACAACAACAGCAGTCTAAAACAAAAGGGGAAAGCTCAACGAAGACACTAGGACCGGTCCCCAGTGTCCACGTACTCCTCGCCAAACACAGACTCGGGCACGGCGTCCGCAAACACCTCGTCCTCAACAACGGACTCAGGCTCGGGATCTAACATGTGTCACCCAAAAGAGTAAAGGGGCACATGTCAGCAAGTCTAAAAGACTTGGGCAAGGAAACTGAAGGTAAGGTAAACTAGCAACCTAGCAGTTATAGTATGATGCATGGCATGGCAAGTATAGTATGGAAGTGACAAGTAAAGGGAAGTACAAGTAGCAAGTATGTCATGGGTAACAAGTAAAAACACGGACAACTACAAGTCAAGTGGTTCACGTCAAGTGAACAAGTCAAGTAAACAAGTTGTGCACAGAGATTCCGCCTGTTGGCTAGAGTGGCTGATCGGGCCAACCCCTAAGCTCAAGTGACCGTTTATCCCTACCCCTCCACGTGTATCGAGCCAGGGAATTACCCCGAACACGGAATGCTCGCTTCTGGAACACGAGCCAGGAAGTGTATTTAACAAGTATGGCGTAGGGTTATGCCTGCAACGCAGGTGCCTAGCCGGTAAACAAGTAGATCGGGCATTGGCTATCAACCAACTCACGTAGCCCGCTTCTGGAACACGGGCCAGGAAACACAAGTATTGTAGCGTGTGCTACGAATGCGACATACAACATGGATAGCATGGATGACAATTAATTCGCGTACCGTTAATCAAAATTAAACATGACATGATAGTTATGCAACATGATAAACGACGGTCCTAGCTTCGTTGTCAAGCTAGTTCCTGAAATTGTGCCTAGGCGAGTATCATTTCGTCGCCTAGTCTCTTTTACGCCTACAACAAGCAAATGGCCTAAGACATGGCCCAAAACCCTAAGTGGCAAGTTTCACTTGCCTAGCACCGAGGATGATGATCAACGAGGCCGTCACACAAATGCTAGCTACGGAAAAGAGATCGCTGCCATGGCAAAACAACATTAGAACATCATCCAACCTAGTTTTATTAGGGTTCCACAAAAACACAAATGGGCTATGAGAATATTAAGAGATCGATTTATTACCGTATCGAAAGCGGAAGAACGATGCCGAGCGAGCACGGCAACGGAAGAAATGATCCGGGGAACCTAGGGTTCAGATCTGGAATGGATGGGGAAAATCTGGAGAAATGAGGTTTTGGGGATTTTTGGGGGTTGGAGATGACCTAGGGCATGGAGGTAGACCAAAATAGAGAGGGAAACTCCAAGGGAGGAAGGAATGGCTTGGGGAAATGTTGGAGAGTGATTTGGGGAAGAAGGGGGCTCAGGAGAATGAAAGAGGGGTGAAAGAAATCGTGGGTGGGGTTTAAATAGAGAGTGCTGGCGGCTGCCCAGAAATTAGGGTTTCGACACTGATTAGTCGGTCAAAGAACAACCACTGACCGACTAGTTTGGGAACTAGTCGGTCGGTTGACCAACGCAGACCGACTAAGTCCAAACAGTAACTCCTGTACAAAAATAGGATTTAGATTTAGTCGGTCAAAGAACAACTACTGACCGACTAGTTTGTCATCTAGTCGGTCGATGAACGTTCTTAGACCGACTAAGAATGAATAGTACTTGGCATCAAAAATAAACATAGAGTTAGTCGGTTAAAGAACGATTGCTGACCGACTAGTTTGCAACTTAGTCGGTCGACAAATGTTCTTAGACCGACTAACGAGAAACAGTAACTCCTGAATAATTTACAAAGCCCACTAGTCGGTCCATGAAGGTTTGACGACCGACTAAATCGTCATCTAGTCAGTCGGTTCCCCTTCTTGTACCGGCTAACGTGCACAGAAAGTTCCGAAATGGAGCGCGAAGCTCCGGGATCGATTCCTAAGACTCCTAGGCTTGATCTAGCAATAAGATATGACCGATATGAAGCCCGTCACGAATGACTTACTCTGAAATCGACGATTCTAAGGAAGAAGCTAGAAAATCACGACGAAACGATCGAAAATGAAAGCTACGGAGACGAAAACCACGCATAAGGAGAAAATCCACCAAAACATATAATATAATATAGCTAATCCAAATACATGAAAACCAGTCGTTACATCCTCCCCAACTTAAGAAAAATTCCGTCCTCGGAATTTTCCAATACTCACGTGTCCGGAAACAAAAGTGGGAAACGCTCTCGTATCTCATCCTCATTCTCCCAAGTAGACTCTCCTGGCGAGCCGTGTCGCCACATCACCCTCACAAGATTGACAACCTTGTTCCGAAGTGACTTCTGACGCCTGTCCAGAATCTGCACTGGCTGCTGGTCATACGTCATTTCAGGACGAACGGTAATCTCCGAAAAATCCACAGCATGAGATGGATCGCTAATGTATCGACGAAGCTGCGACACATGGAAAACATTGTGAACTCCCTCCAAAGATGGCGGCAAGGCTAAGCGGTAGGCTACCTCGCCAACTCTCTCCAGAACGTCAAACGGTCCAATGTATCGCGGGCTCAACTTCCCTCGCTTCCCAAAGCGAATCACACCACGATTCGGGAAAATCTTCAAGAACACATGGTCGCCCGGCTGAAACTCCAAAGGACGGCGTTTCGCATCCGCCCAATGCTTAAAACGGTTCTGAGCAATCCTCAACCTCTCCCGAATGTTCCTGACAACATCCACGGCCTCCACAATCATCTCAGGTCCCAACAGCTCCCGATCACCAACGTCATCCCAACTCAATGGTGATCGACATTTCCTCCCATAAAGAGCGGCGAAAGGCGCCATGCCAATACTCGCCTGGAAGCTGTTATTGTAGGAAAACTCTACCAGATGTAGATGGTCCTCCCACGAACCCTTGAAATCCAACATGCACGCCCTCAGCATGTCCTCCAAGATCTGGATCGTCCTCTCGGACTGGCCATCCGTTTGCGGATGGTACGCCGTGCTGAAACTCAGACGCATACCCAAACTCTTCTGCAAACTCTGCCAGAACTGAGATGTGAACCTCGTGTCTCTGTCCGACATGATACTCACGGGGGCTCCGTGAAGTCGCACGACCTCCTGCACGATTCACGTTACATCACTATCTAAACTAGGAAAAGGAAATAAAAACAGAGAGTAAAAGAATTTACCTCCATATATCTCCTCGCTAGCGCCTCAGTGGACTGTCCAACTCGGAAAGGAATAAAGTGCGCGGATTTGGTCAATCGGTCTACGATCACCCAAATCGCGTCATTCTGCTTCGGGCTCCGAGGTAGTCCAGTCACGAAATCCATAGTGATGTGTTGCCACTTCCACTCCGGAATCAGAATCGGTTGTAGCAACCCTACCTTACGCTGATGCTCCGCCTTCACTTGTTGGCAAACCAAACACTTGGCTACACTCCGAGCCACACTCCTCTTCATATCATGCCACCAATAGTTCAGACGAAGATCCTTGTACATCTTGGTCCCACCAGGATGCACAGAATACGGCGAACTGTGTGCCTCCACCATCAACTCCTCTCTAATATCCCCAGCTGGCACACACAACCTGGCTCCAAACCTCAGCGAGCCATCCTCATGAATCAAAAAGTCAGTCCGCAGACCGGCTTCTACCTGCTCCCGAATCTTCACCAGCTTCGGATCTCCAGCCTGGCCAGCCTTGATCCGATCCACGATCGTCGACTGAATCTGCATACTCATCAACGAAGAAGCCTCCCCAGGAAGAACAATCTCAACACCAGACTCGCAAAAATCATGCTGCAATCTCCACTGCGAGGTCAAAATCATCACCGCTGGAAGCCTACTCAGCGCATCAGGAACCACATTCACCTTGCCAGGGTGATACTGCAAATCAATCTCATAATCCGCCATGAGCTCCAACCATCGACGATGTCGAATGTTGAGCTCCTTCTAAGTAAAAATATACTTCAAGCTTTTGTGATCGGTGAAGATCTTCACTTTCTCACTCAGCAGGAAGTGCCTCCAAATCTTGAGCGCAAACACAACAGCAGCTAACTCCAAATCATGCATCGGGTAATTCTTCTCATGAGCCTTGAGCTGACGAGACGCATACGCCACAACATGCCCGCGTTGATGCAACACACAACCGAGACCCTTGCCAGAAGCATCGCAAAAGATCTCAAATCCACCGCTGCGATCAGGCACAACAAGAATGGGGGCAGTCGTCAACCTCTCCCTCAGAACACCAAGGGCATTCTCACAATCACCCGACCAAACAAAAGGTACATCCTTCCGCGTCAACCTGGTCATCGGCTCAGCAATACGGGAAAAGTCCTTAATGAAGCGTCGATAGTAACCAGCAAGTCCAAGGAAACTCCGGATCTCAGACGCTGACTGTGAAACAGGCCACTCTCTGATGGCCCTAATCTTCTCGGGATCTACAGAAATACCATCTCCAGTCACCACATGCCCCAGAAAAGCAACTCTATCCAGCCAAAACTCGCACTTCGAAAACTTAGCATACAACCGATGCTTCCTCAAAATCTCCAATACCGTCCTCAAGTGCGAGGCATGCTCCTCCTCCGACTTTGAATAGATCAGAATGTCGTCAATAAAGATAACGACAAACTTATCCAAAAAGTCGTAGAAAATCATGTTCATCAGATTCATGAAAACTGCGGGTGCATTGGTTACACCGAAAGGCATAACCACAAACTCGTAGTGTCCATACTTCGTCCTGAATGCTGTCTTCGGAACATCATCCTTCTTCACCTTCAACTGATGGTAACCACTCCTCAAATCCAATTTAGAAAACACCCTCGAACCTCCAAGCTGATCAAAAATATCATCGATGCGAGGCAACGGGTATTTATTCTTGATGGTCACCGCATTCAACTCCCGATAGTCCACGCAAATGCGACGCGAACCATCCTTCTTCTTCACCAGCAGCACCGGTGCTCCCTACGGAGACACACTAGGATTGATATAACCCTTCTGCAAAATCTCATCCAGCTGCTTCCGCAATTCCTCCAACTCGGCGGGTGCCATAGGATATGGCGCCTTCGAGATCGGCTGTGCACCCGGAACCAGATCAATAGAAAATTCTAAAGCTCGATCAGGTGGCAAACCAGACATCTCCTCGGGGAAGACGTCATCAAAATCCCGCACAACCGCTGGCCTCTCCAGCTCCATCTGCACAGCCACAAACTCCATCGGACTGGCCCAAAATCTGACAGGACCAAGTGAACTGCTACCTCGGCTGAACTCAAATACTGGATGTCCGGGAATCTCGAACACCACCTTCTTCCTCCGACAGTCGATCGTAGCATAGAAGCTCGCAAGCCAATCCATCCCAAGGACCGCATCGTAGTTGATGATGTCGTGGACAATGAAATCAGCGTAAAGCTCATGTCCACAAACCACCAACGAGCAAGAATTGCAACCAAGATGCACCGTGACCACGCCATTCCCTGTAACGATATTCCAACTCTTGGAAAGAGGGGACATCGACAAGGAATGCTTCTCCACGAAGCTCCGAGAAATAATGCACATCGATGCACCAGAGTCAAAGAGGACTCGTGCAGGAAACGTGCACACCAAAATCACACCTACCAACAGTCTAACAATCAAGCCCTAGTCTAGCAAAAAATCATATTCAAGCAAACAACATAGTCTAACAAACAAAGCCAAATAAGAAAGGAACAGCTAGAAGAGGATTACCTGCGATAACCTCATCCACAGCCCCGTTCTCCACAGCAGTCATCAGAAAAGCATGTCGCCTCGGCGGAAAAGCCTGCTGGAAAGCCTGCCTCTGTGGAACAAGAGCTGCTCCACGTCCAGCAGGAATAGACGCCCTCTGCTGCAACGGCGGTGCTGCAACAGGTGCCCTCCAAGGTAGCCTCGACCTCGGACAATCCTTCATGGCATGAGTAGGATCCCCACAGACGACACACTGGCCCAGGAATCTCCTACACTGATCCTTGACGTGCCCGGTCCTGCCACAGAAATGGCAAGTCTTCAGAATAGGCCCTCCTGGCCTCTTGAACTGAGCTGGCTGATTAGGCTTGAAACCAGGCCTAACCACCGCCCTGGCCTGCTCCATAGGCCTCTTCCCAGCACCAGAAACATGTCCCCTCCTCTGACTCAGGTTCAGCTTATGCCTCCTTGCAGCGACCAGAACCTTCTGATAAGAGTCTAGATCAGAGGAAGACACAAAACTCTGGAGCTCCAAAGCAAGTCCCTGCAGGAACCTCTGAGCCCTCTCATCAGCATCCTGCACCATCTTCGGCGCGAACCGACTAAGCCTAGTGAACTCTTGGTGGTACTGGTCCACCGTCAAGCTCCCTTGCTTCAGATCAATGAAACGCTGCAGCATCTCCTTCTTAGCAGCCTTCGGAAAGAACTCCTCATCAAACCTGGACTTAAAGCTAGCCCAAGCTATCGGCTCCACAAACATCTTCTCTTCCGCATCCCACCAGTTCCGAGCGTTATCCTTGAGTTGCCGCTTTGCCAAATCAACCCATCCAGCCGGGGTGATCTTGGCCATCCTCAAGTTATCCTCAATGTTCCGAATCCACTCATCGGCAGCCAGAGGACCCTCAGACCCATCAAAATATGCGGGACCCAGCTCTCGAAATTGCTTCGCTCCCGGCTCGGAGCGAGGGGCCTCCGGAGCCGCCCGAGGAGCTCGACCAGCCGGAGCATTCTGGACTTGTAGGAGCACGCCTTGCTGCACCTGCATCATCTGAAGCATCATCCGCATCATCTCCCCATTGGTGGGTTCCCGCGCAGGCTCCTCGTCATGAGGGGGCGCACCACTACCACCACCACGGGTGATTCGTCTTCCTGCCATCTAATGACACAGAAAACGAAACAATTAGACTCATAGCTTATGACTCAGACGTCGAACTTAGTTTACTGGACATTCTAATATTATTATCGCTATTTCGACAATTCGCAGGTGCAGAGGGACCTGCATGGGCCACCAACAAAACCTGTCACGCCCCGCTTCCCTAAAATGGAGGCGAGACGTGAAAAGGTCCGCACGAGAGTGGAGCTGTGAAGCCCCAAACTTGATAAGCGTCAATAAAACATAAGCAGGTCTCTGTAACCACAAACGGAACAACAATAATAACACAAGGAGAGACGGAAACAAAATCTCAATCTCAGAAATTGTCCAACATTAAAAATTAAGTTCAACATTCAGAAAAGCCACCAGGCTAAAAGAAAGAGTCTAAAGGCCCAGATTAAGGCCAAACAAAGACAAACGTAAACAGAGTATAGGTGATGCGCACCGACAACAACAGCAGTCTAAAACAAAAGGGGAAAGCTCAACGAAGACACTAGGACCGGTCCCCCAGTGTCCACGTACTCCTCGCCAAACACAGACTCGGGCACGGCGTCCGCAAACACCTCGTCCTCAACAACGGACTCAGGCTCGGGATCTAACATGTGTCACCCAAAAGAGTAAAGGGGCACATGTCAGCAAGTCTAAAAGACTTGGGCAAGGAAACTGAAGGTAAGGTAAACTAGCAACCTAGCAGTTATAGTATGATGCATGGCATGGCAAGTATAGTATGGAAGTGACAAGTAAAGGGAAGTACAAGTAGCAAGTATGTCATGGGTAACAAGTAAAAACACGGACAACTACAAGTCAAGTGGTTCACGTCAAGTGAACAAGTCAAGTAAACAAGTTGTGCACAGAGATTCCCCTGTTGGCTAGAGTGGCTGATCGGGCCAACCCCTAAGCTCAAGTGACCGTTTATCCCTACCCCTCCACGTGTATCGAGCCAGGGAATTACCCCGAACACGGAATGCTCGCTTCTGGAACACGAGCCAGGAAGTGTATTTAACAAGTATGGCGTAGGGTTATGCCTGCAACGCAGGTGCCTATCCGGTAAACAAGTAGATCGGGCATTGGCTATCAACCAACTCACGTAGCCCGCTTCTGGAACACGGGCCAGGAAACACAAGTATTGTAGTGTGTGCTACGAATGCGACATACAACATGGATAGCATGGATGAAAATTAATTCGCGTACCGTTAATCAAAATTAAACATGACATGATAGTTATGCAACATGATAAACGACGGTCCTAGCTTCGTTGTCAAGCTAGTTCCTGAAATTGTGCCTAGGCGAGTATCATTTCGTCGCCTAGTCTCTTTTACGCCTACAACAAGCAAATGGCCTAAGACATGGCCCAAAACCCTAAGTGGCAAGTTTCACTTGCCTAGCACCGAGGATGACGATCAACGAGGCCGTCACACAAATGCTAGCTACGGAAAAGAGATCGCTGCCATGGCAAAACAACATTAGAACATCATCCAACCTAGTTTTATTAGGGTTCCACAAAAACACAAATGGGCTATGAGAATATTAAGAGATCGATTTATTACCGTATCGGAAGCGGAAGAACGATGCCGAGCGAGCACGGCAACGGAAGAAATGATCCGGGGAACCTAGGGTTCAGATCTGGAATGGATGGGGAAAATCTGGAGAAATGAGGTTTTGGGGATTTTTGGGGGTTGGAGATGACCTAGGGCATGGAGGTAGACCAAAATAGAGAGGAAAACTCCAAGGGAGGAAGGAATGGCTTGGGGAAATGTTGGAGAGTGATTTGGGGAAGAAGGGGGCTCAGGAGAATGAAAGAAGGGTGAAAGAAATCGTGGGTGGGGTTTAAATAGAGAGTGCTGGCGGCTGCCCAGAAATTAGGGTTTCGACACTGATTAGTCGGTCAAATAACAACCACTGACCGACTAGTTTGGGAACTAGTCGGTCGGTTGACCAACGCAGACCGACTAAGTCCAAACAGTAACTCAAGTACAAAAATAGGATTTAGATTTAGTCGGTCAAAGAACAACTACTGACCGACTAGTTTGTCATCTAGTCGGTCGATGAACGTTCTTAGACCGACTAAGAATGAATAGTACTTGGCATCAAAAATGAACATAGAGTTAGTCGGTTAAAGAACGATTGCTGACCGACTAGTTTGCAACCTAGTCGGTCGACAAATATTCTTAGACCGACTAACGAGAAACAGTAACTCCTGAATAATTTACAAAGCCCACTAGTCGGTCCATGAAGGTTAGACGACCGACTAAATCGTCATCTAGTCGGTCGGTTCCCCTTCTTGTACCGGCTAACGTGCACAGAAAGTTCCGAAATGGAGCGCGAAGCTCCGGGATCGATTCCTAAGACTCCTAGGCTTGATCTAGCAATAAGATATGACCGATATGAAGCCCGTCACGAATGACTTACTCCGAAATCGACGATTCTAAGGAAGAAGCTAGAAAATCACGACGAAACGATCGAAAATGAAAGCTACGGAGACGAAAACCACGCATAAGGAGAAAATCCACCAAAACATATAATATAATATAGCTAATCCAAATACATGAAAACCAGTCGTTACAGTAGCTCAGCTGAAATAATCAAGATGAACTAGTCGGTTCCTGAAGAGTTGCCGACCGACTAGATTGCAATCTAGTTGGTTGGTTCTCCTTCTTGAACCAACTAAGAGTCGTGAAAAGTCTCAAATTGAAGCGCGAAGCTTCAGGAAAGATTCCTATGGCTTCTAAGATCAACCTAGCTCTAAGATATGGACGCTATGAAGCTTATCGTAAAAATACTTACTCCAAGCCCATCATGATATGCAACGGAAGGTAGAAGATCAGAAGGAACTGGAAAAAACGTCCAACAGGGGAAAAACACACAAGGAAGAGAACAACCATAATATATATATAATAGACAATACATAGACAAAAACCAGTCGTTACATAGGGCTAACCCATAAGCCCTAGAGAAGACTACTCACACATAGCAATTACAACGAATAAAAATGCACTTTTTGCCATAGAAAACATCGTAGAAATTAAATCAAGAGAGAAATGAAGATCTTACGTACCGAAACCGAGAAAGAGTGATAATCAATAGGAAATAAGCGAACTCCAACAGATTCTAAGGTGCAAGAGATAATAAAAATCTGATCTTTTGCTCAAACGGCTCAATCCAAAACCCTAGATCTAGATTAATTAAAAATTAAAAACTAAAAACTAAAAAACTAAAAACTCCCCTCTCAATTAATTAAAAACTAAAAACTCATTGAGAAAAAGCTCTCTAAAACATCAGGAAAAATCCATTAAATACATAGAGGGTGGACCCCAGAAAAAATCTGAAAATCTGGAAGTTTGGGGCCCACACGTTGCCGACCGAGTCGGCTGCTCGATCGAGTAGGCACCTGCTCGGTCGAGCAGGTACCTTAGCTGCTCCTAGATGCTCCTTGCTTAAAAGAAGGAATCCGAGCTACTCGATCGAGTAGCTCGCCTGCTCGGTCGAGCTGGCAGTAGATCGGAACTCTCCTTCCAAAGTGTCACTCTGCCTACTCGGGTCGAGTAGGCTCTGCTCGGTCGAGTCATTAGAGGATTGATCTATCCAAAATGTAACTCCAAGAACAACCAAGTATGGTGCAATTTACACAGAGATGAATCTCAGGCAACGGCGCCAAAAACTTGATCGGCCCCGGATATACACCCGGAGAACGATTATAGTTTTACCGCAAGCGCATGGTCAAGTGACAAGCGGGTATCGAACATGAGGAGATGGTGTTGGTTCCAATCTTTCTTAGGTTGGTTTAACTACGAATGTATTATTGGTGGAGATGGTTATGGTGTGATGTAATGGAAATGGTGGTGGTTGTCGGTGTCGGTGATAGAGAAGTCGGTCAAATATCGATTCAAATACAATATAATAAAAGTGTCTAGGGCTAGGGAATCCCCACTACGGATCGTCATACATCATTGTAAATAGTGAATCTCAATATTACTAGACTTGTGTCGAGGTGAACTAGTCGTAACTGAATAGAGAACCAAGCTCACGCTCTCTCGCTATTGCCGATCTATAGCAACCTAGATTAGGGCCCACTCTCGTGTAAACCATAACCTAAGCTACTAGCATGAAGATCGACATCATCGTCCAATCGCACCTCGAGCCCACTCTCGTGCAAACTCGAGTTACGACCTAGATTGTGATAGCTCGTATTCGTCCAATCTCTTGCAAACGAATATGGGTATAGATTTATAATAAAAATCCTAGCTTTGGTCCAATATCTTGCAAACCAAGTATAGATAATCTCGATTATAAACCTAAATCGAATATCTAGGCCTTCTCATCGATTGGAATCCAATCTCTTGCAAACTCCAAATCGATGGAAATTCCTAGCTATCCGTAATAAATCAATCACAATCTAACCTTCTAGCAATTCTAGCAATATAGAAATTCATTCTTCACAATTCAGAAATTAGATCCAAAGGGTTCATCCCTATGCCCTAGAACAACAATCTACTCAAGCATAGCAATAACGATATAGAGATCAATAAAAGACATTGCTTGCATGTAAAAAGATATCAAATCAAAGATTCAAACAACAAGAACAAGAATACTTAGCTTGGATGAAGAACTTCAATCCAATTACAAGTTTTTAGATCCAAGAGGGGGCCTAGGCATGGCCTAACCTCTAAAATAATCACTAAGAAAACATCATGGAACTCCCCTCTAATGACGGCTACAAAACCCCTATATAGCCTCCCAAAACCCTAGTAAATAACCTTTCAAAACCCCTCAAATTCGTGCCCAAAAACAACCCTGGCCACAACTTAAAATCTGGGCCCGCAGTCACTCGGGCCGAGTGGGAATATGACTCGGCTGAGTGGAAATTCCAGAACTGCAGAATCAACTTGCTGAAATTCTCCAGATTTCATCCGACCTCCGATTGATGCATTCTTAGAGGCGTTGGAACCTTCATGAAGTCTACTATCCATAAAAAATATGAGAAAAATAATTTGATTGCTGGAATGATAGCAGATTTCAAAATAGTGGGAGGATGTATGAAAATCTGGGCGCTCGTGTCTTTGGCATCACTCGGCCGAGTGGGATTCTTCACTCGGTCGAGTGGGCTTCTCTACTCGGCCGAGTAGGGTCTTTTGCGGTTCTCCAAAAATTCCAGAGAGTCTGCTTAGATCTCAGGAGAAAACCCCTGTAACACTTGGGCGAGTGGGCTTCTTCACTCGGTCGAGTGGGCTTTGCCATTCGGCAGAGTGAGGCTTCTCCAAATTCCAGTAAGTTGGCCTCTTCTCTGGACAAAATTTCTATAGCACTCGGGCGAGTTGGCTTTCTCACTCGGGCGAGTGGTCTTCCTTGCTCGGCCGAGTGAACATGGCAAATCTTCGGTGCGTATCCATTTCACTCGGGCGAGTGTGGTCCTTCACTCGGCCGAGTGAGCAGTCTGCTCGGCTGAGTGGGGTACTCTTGAGCTCTTTTCTTCTCCTTTTCGCCTCTTCGTCGATTCTATCAAATTATTTCCTTCTCCACTCATTCTCTAGCGCTGATAACTCCTTAATAAGGCCATGAGCGATGCTCCGTTACATGTGCAAGTACTTTAGCTCATTTTTGCTCCCAATTACTCCATATTTCCTGAAATCCGACAAAAACAAGAAATAGTGAAAAGTAACGTAATATCATCGAATAATCGTGAAAATCGCAATATGAGCAATCGAAATGGCGTGCAAACATGCAGAAAAAAGGTGTAAAATATGGACCGATCAAAATCCCCCAAGCTTACCTCTTACTCGTCCTCGAGGAAGATGAGTAGAGAGACGAACTCGGGAAATGAAAACAAAGAAAATAAAATGAAAGAAAAGAAAAAGAATACGAAGTGGAAGGGGTCGCTAGATTATTCTCTTAGATCTCAATCCATAAGCCACACATCACGATAAATATGAAAATACGAATCATATGCTACAAAGATTTCATATCTTACTTAAACATAGTACTTGCAAGCTTTTAAGAACAACAAAAGGGACTCTCTAGATTCATACAATCAATTCATATCCACATCACGCATTTCATAGAATTTAATATACAATTCATTGGTGATGCACTTTTCAATCAAAATTTATAAATGAAGCATATAAGATACACACCAAGCATGCAATAGAGATAGAATAAGAGTCATGGCATTCACATATTTATTTTAAATCATGAAAAATCTCCATATCTAATATATTTTTGCAAAGTCTAAGAATTATCGAATATTCCCATTCATGCACGTCTCCACTCTAAAGTCATACTCACTCATTTGGTCAAATGAATTCACCCCCCAAGCTTAGCTTGAGGCGTCGCATCCAAAGGAATATAATATTGGAAAATGGGATTTTTGCCTTGGGTTTCCCAAGTATTTTGTGGCTCCAATAATGAGATAGAGAAATATCTTTCTTATTCTTTTTGAACTTTTTGTTTCTCATTTTTCTTTTTGGATTTTTGTAGGAGCTATATGATTTGTATTTTTGGATTTTGGCTCCTTTTTGGCTTTTTGGACTTTTTGGAGCTAACTTTTTCTTTTGTGGGGATTTTTGGGAAATAGAAGCGATATAAGTAGCTTTAGGAGTTGAACTCAAGTGACATGTAGAGAATAAAAAGATATATGTGGAGAAAAAAATAATGTAACTCTGGTTCACTCTAAGATGTGCATGAACAGTTCAATAAAATAATACTTCAACTAAAACTCATATGTACGCATGGATATTCTCAATCATCTCAATAAAAAGTGAAGTCAAGGGGTAAAGCGCACAATCATATCAAGCATGCAACAGGAGGCGAATACGACAATAAGGCAGATGCTTCCGTTATACAATTGATGCGTGAATCTTGGTGCACTTCCAACAAAAGCATACTAAACACTAATCTATACATTCAGCTTCAATTAATATCATGCATTCATATAGAGGAATCATCAAGAGAAATAGATTTGCAAGCACATGTGAATAGCAAGACTATGTAATACTCTAAGTAGCATGGCATGGAATAATAAGCATCGTGATGGCTACTAAAGCTATAAGATATATCATCATAAGGAACAAATCTAGCAAAAGGAGGAAAAGAAAATAAAGATATAAAAATAAAAGAGAGGAAAGAAAAGAAAAAACAAGCACACAATATGATGCATGAACACACATGAAAGGAAAATAAGATGGAAAAATCAAAAAGATGATGCAAAAATTTTGAAAAATTTTAAAAACCCTAAAATAAAGTAAAAATGCAACTAATGCATCTAAATGGTATGGAAATGTACTCCCACAAGCTTAAACTTCACATTGTCCTCAATGTGATCATAGTGGAAGAATATGAGGAACAACGATAATAATGGGGGGCGAATAAAAAATGATGAAATGAATGACGTAAAATCCTAATGCAACTACATGCACATACAATGATGCATGAGAGCGCCTTCCCCCAAGCTTATACCAAACAATCCTATTGAAATGACTCGATCAATAAAATCATGACTTTGCATAGCGTGGTCAAGTCAAATGAACAGGAAAGTAAGTATTCACTTGAAAGAGATGCTCGATAGGTGGTGAGCAAAAGGGTGTGACACATCAAAATATGAAGAGTGCAATTAATATATATAATGGGTTGGGGTGTAAAAATTTTGTTGCCGTCATATGAGGTTATATTTATTCAATCAAATCTATACGGTCCTCTCGCTGTCGAGAGGATTCGTGTTTATTTAAAACATAAAATTTAACGCTATTGCTACACTACTGGATTGATATCACCTATAGCAAAAGGCAGATTCAGTATCTTTACTTGTGCAGGCAACTGCTCCAACTGCTCTTTTCGTGGCTCTGCCAGGCGCATGTTTCCACGAACACCAACGAACTCCAGCAATGCATCCTTCAGCATTCCCACAAGGACTCCACCTGTATCCTGCAGAGAATAGGATGCATCAGTTCGCTGCAAAAATTTCACCCGCATAATGAAAGTATTCCAAAGAGGATCGTCAATAGAAATATATGAAATAAATAGTTGTGGATGATACTTCCCAGGAAATAATTCAATATCCTCTTGTGCTTTGATAGCTATCTCTGTGGTGTCCTCTCTCATCTGCTCAGGTAAATCTGGATCATAGGTGTGTACCTCTTCGTTAGGCTCGTCAAACTGTGACACGTCCAAGCATACCTCCGGTCCATAATCGTATGTGTGCTGTAAAAGGTATGACGTGTCAAAAATATCTGAATCAAAATAATTATCGAATGGAATGCATGATTTAGAAATGGAGTGGGTAAAAATATCTTCCTGAGTGGGAGCAGTAAGCTCTGTGGGATAGTCCTCGTCGTCAGTGGAAGGATGAGGTGGCTGCGGGAGCTCTAATGGAGGAGGATAGTGCTCGGGATCCTCATGAATGACTGTGTCCTCGTCCCGATGTACGACCTCCTCAGTGATAAGCTCTGGCTCTGTGTGTAAGGCCTCCTCAAAGCATGCTCTGGCTCTGCATGTGAGGCCTCCTCGTCAATATGCTCTGGCTCGACAGTGTGCTCGTTTGCCTTCTCATCAACTATCAATGTAGGCTCTCTCTGGAATGGTGATGCTGGCTGCTCATGTGTGTCAACTTGTGGGGATGTATCATGTGGAGGGGAATGCCCGCAAGTAATCCGAAAATATAGTCTATCCCCCTCAAGACTGACATGGATGTCCTCCTCAATTGTTCCTGCAGCTGAAACATGGCTCATAACAAAATCTGCAAATCGTAGCTCAAATGCATTACCTGCTGTAATGCTCTCTGAACTGACAAATCTCACTGACTCCAAAAGGCCCTCCAATAATCTCTGAAATGCGTCCTCCTCTGGCTGCGCATATGACTCAATTTCTGCTTTCTCCACTGCCTCTTCGTCCATCCATTCTTCATATGCAATAGCTGTATCGTAGAATGTGAGATCGACGACGGCACATTCTGGCTCTGGTAATATGACCGGTGATGCTTCTTGCCCATAAAATGAAGAAGCAGAACTGATATCTTTGGAAATCTCTGCAACCTTTAGCATGAGCGCATTCATTTTAAGTTTTCTCTTCACCCATTCAAATTGAAGGTCTCCCTTATCATGCCTGGCTTGTATTTCAACTTGGTGTGCATGCATCTCATCAAAAAAATATTCTTCTGTCTGAGCACTCTGATCAAAATAGTATTCTCCCATCTGAGCACTCTGATCATAATAGTATTCTCCTATCTGAGCACTCTGATCAAAATCTGTGGTCCACGTAGTATAATCCATAGTACCTGATCAACAAAGATAAATACCTGGAGAAAAATATCAGTGGCACAAAAGAATATAGAAATGATAATAATGGTGGCGGGGTGAAAATTTCCTTTTGTTAAAAAAAATTTTCGTAGTCTAATCAACCTAATTGTGACAAATTGGCACCCAACGGGAAACACCTCCCCGGCAACGGCGCCAAAAACTTGATCTATCCAAAATGTAACTCCGAGAACAACCAAGTATGGTGCAATTTACACAGAGATGAATCCTCGACAACGGCGCCAAAAACTTGATCGGCCCCGGATATACACCCGGAGAATGATTGTAGTTTTACCGCAAGCGCACGGTCAAGTGGCGAGCGGGTATCGAACACGAGGAGGTGGTGTTGGTTCCAATCTATCCTAGGTTGGTTTGACTACGAATGTATTATTGGTGGAGATGGTTATGGTGTGATGTAATGGAAATGGTGGTGGTTGTCGGTGTCGGTGATAGAGAAGTCGGTCAAATATCGATTCAAATACAATATAATAAAAGTGTCTAGGGCTAGGGAATCCCCACTATGGATCGTCATACATCATTGTAAATAGTGAATCTCAATATCACTATACTTGTGTTGAGGTGAACTAGTCGTAACCGAATAGAGAACCAAGCTCACGCTCTCTCGCTATTGCCGGTCTATAGCAACCTAGATTAGGGTCCACTCTCGTGCAAACCCTAACCTAAGCTACTAGCATGAAGATCGACATCATCGTCCAATCGCATGTCGAGCCCACTCTCGTGCAAACTCGAGTTACGACCTAGATTGTGATAGCTCGTATTCGTCCAATCTCTTGCAAACGAATATGGGTATAGATTTATAATAAAAATCCTAGCTTTGGTCCAATCTCTTGCAAACCAAGTCTAGATAATCTCGATTATAAACCTAAATTGAATATCTAGGCCTTCCCATCGATCAGAATCCAATCTCTTGCAAACTCCAAATCGATGGAAATTCCTACCTATCCGTAATAAATCAATCACACGCTAACCTTCTAGTAACTCTAGCAATATAGAAATTCATTCTTCACAATTCAGAAATTAGATCCAAAGGGTTCATCCCTATGCCCTAGAACAACAATCTACTCAAGCATAGCAATAACGATATAGAGATCGATAAAAGACATTGCTTGCATGTAAAAAGATATCAAATCAAAGATTCAAACAACAAGAACAAGAATACTTAGCTTGGATGAAGAACTTCAATCCAATTACAAGCTTTTAGATCCAAGAGGAGGCCTAGGGCATAGCCTAACCTCTAAAATAATCACTAAGAAAACATCATGGAACTCCCCTCTAATGACGGCTACAAAGCCCTTATATAGCCTCCCAAAACCCTAGCAAATAACCTTTCAAAACCCCTCAAATTCGTGCCCAAAAACAGCCCTGGCCACAACTTAAAATCTGGGCCTGCAGTCACTCGGGCCGAGTGGGAATATGACTCGGCCGAGTGGAAATTCCAGAACTGCAGCATCAACTTGCAGAAATTCTCCAGATTTCATCCGACCTCCGGTTGGCGCGTACTTGGTGGCGTTGGAACCATTATGAAGTCTACTATCCATAAAAAATATGAGAAAATTAATTTGATTGTTGGAATGATAGCAGATTTCAAAATAGTGGGAGTCTGTCTGAAAATCTAGGCGCTCGTGTCTTTGGCATCACTCGGCTGAGTGGGATTCTTCACTCGATCGAGTGAGCTTCTCTACTCAGCCGAGTAGGGTCTTCTGCGGTTCTCCAAAAATTCCAGAGAGTCTGCTTAGATCTCAGGAGAAAAACCCTGTAACACTCGGGCGAGTGGGCTTCTTCACTCGGTCGAGTGGGCTTTGCCATTCAGCCGAGTGAGGCTTCTCCAACTTCCAGTAAGTTGGTCTCTTCTCTGGACGAAATCTCTGTAGCACTCGGGCGAGTGGGCTTTCTCACTCGGTCGAGTGGTCTTCCTTGCTCGACCGAGTGAACATGGCAAATATTCGGTGCGTATCCGTTTCACTCGGGCGAGTGCGGTCCTTCACTCGGCCGAGTGAGCAGTCTGCTCGGCCGAGTGGGGTACTCTTGTGCTCTTTTCTTCTCCTTTTCGCCTCCTCGTCGATTCTATCAAATTCTTTCCTTCTCCACTCATCCTCTAGCGCTGATAACTTCTCAATAAGGCCATGAGTGATGCTCTGTTACGCGTGCAAGTCCTTTAAGCTCATGTTTGCTCCCAATTGCTCCATATTTCTTGAAATCCGACAAAAACAAGAAATAGTGAAAAGTAACGCAATATCATCGAATAATCGTGAAAATCGCAATATGAGCAATCGAAATGGCGTGCAAACATGCAGAAAAAAGGTGTAAAATATGGACCGATCAAGGATCTAATATTCTTCTCCAAAACGTCGCTCTACCTGCTCGGGTCGAGTAGGTCCTGCTCGGGTCGAGCATGATGTTGATGGGAGGGAGCTCGAAGACTGGATTGACTCGGGCCGAGTCGTCACTCTGCTCGGTTGAGTAGGATGCACATATTCTTCTCGTGTGTCAGCTCGACCGAGTAGCTTGTGCTACTTGGGTCGAGTCGCCAGGGAAAACTGCATATGCTTGGGCTTTTGACTCCTTTCTCTCGCTAGCTTCTCCTCTTCTCCCCACATATTCTTCCAAACCTCAGTGAACTTCTGTAGAGCCTCACCAATGGTATAACGGATGTGCTGGATGTGTCCATATCCCAAAATGGCTCCGAATCGCTCCAAAATCCCTGAAAATCCACAAAACTCTACAAAACTCGAATATAGCGTTAAAAGTGTAGTATCGTATGAAAATGCAAGATTTGGATGCGGATATGACATGAAATGCAATGAAATGATGCTATGAAAAGATAGAAAATATGGACACATCATTTGACCCCCCTACAAGTCGTCATCCAAGAAAGAGACGGGGGACCGAGCTACTCTCCTCAACTTTGCCTCTTCGCCCACGCCCGTCGTCATCACTTGTCGAGCATACGCCTTCCTGGCCGATGATGATTTGCCACCCAAGGATGGCACACCGCATATCACATCTATGCGCATGACCGCTCTAGGCTGGCAGGGGTATCTTGTTCGGTGTTCTGGGGCTGGTTCGGTCGATGCGCTCCCGGGGCGCTCTCTCATCGCGTGCATGTATCCTCCCCACAACGAAGCCTTGGAGATGGCCCTTCTGGATCAGCTGCTTAATATCCATCTTCAGTGTAAAACACTCGTCGGTATCATGACCGTGATCTAGGTGATGCCAACAGTATTTCTGCTGATTCCTCGTGGTTGGAGCCGCCCTCCTATCCTATGGCGGGTCCCGGAGAAGTCCGGCTCACGTTGCTGCAGCCAATACTTCGACCACTGGGGCGTTAAGATGCGTGTACTGGGCCTGCTGCCGCCCTTCGGGCCTGCTCACCACCGACGGGGGCTCTCTAGGTGTGGCAAACCCTCGCGCTGGTTCGGGTGATCTTAAGGTCGATGGCCTCCTTGGTCGTACCTCTGGTTATCGAGTTGGTCGTGCCCCCGAGGGCGGTCATCCTGTCTTGATCGACCATCCGGACGGCACTCGTTGCGGGATGTCCCAACTGGGGCAGCCACCTTCTTCACTCTGAGAGCATCCTCGCTCAGCATGAACCTCTCTACCTGGACAAAGAGTGCATCCAGATCGGCGGACGGATCTTGGACGAGCGACTTATTTAGGCTCCGATTGATCAACCCCTTTTTGAAGGTTGTTATGGCGAGCTCATCTCCGTAGCTTGCCACACTAACCCTTTCTTCCTGGAAACGATGCAAGAACTTTCTGATCGTTTTCCCCCTCTTTCTGGACTATCGAGAACAGATAATCCACTGGTTTCTTCCTTCTGTGTCCCACCCTAAACTGATGGCAGAACTTGAGTGATAGGTCGTCGAAGAATTTGACAGAGCGGGTGGGTAGGCCGTTGTACCACTCTAGTGCTGACTTCTTCAGAGTCATCTAGAAGACTCGACATAGGAGCAGATCATCCGCGCCTTGAATCTCCATGGCCCCTTTGTACCACTGTACATGCTCGAGGGGATCACCCGCACCATCATATAGTTCAAGCTGATGAAGCTTGAATCTATGAGGGATCGAGGCCGTGGTCACCCGTCTGGCCAGAGGGTTAGTCGCTTCTGGGTGGGGGGGTCGCACGGACGATCCTTGTGGGCGCGCAGGCGATCTTTGTAGATTGTTATGGCCGCATCGACCGCCTCACTCATCTCCGAAGTCGCTTGATGAGCCACCTCGGTGCTCAGCGGCATCTCTTCCCTGCCTTGGGGGAGTCCTGCTTTGATCGCGGCCTCGTCGTCGACGATCATCTCGCCTGGGAGATGGGCGGGCCGTCCTGTGGGTGCTCCCTCCGAGTGACGAGATATCCACCGACGGCGGGCCATCGATTCGGAGGTGACGCAGTCGGGACCCTATGGCTCTCCTCCTGGAGCCTTTCTCGCGCGACGATGGTGAATCACAACTGTAGATGCCCGATTTCTTCATCGACCCGAATTTGTTCAGCAGCAGCCTCCGCTTCATCGTCACGCTGCCTTGGCTGGACAGCAGCTTTATTCTCGAGTTACTTCTGACGTGCGGCCTTCATCTCCGCATCGAGAAGTCTCTATCGGGCTGCTATCTCTCCGTTGAGCCCCTCCGTCGGGCGTCTGCCTCTGCTTCGATCTGAGGGTGAAGGCTGTGCCTCACCTTCAGGTGTGCGGAGGGGACGGTGGACATCCCGGCCCTACCCGCGCCCCAGTCATTCATCATCTTTGTAAAGGCTTCAAATCCTTGGTGAACAGCACGTGCCAATGCGTGAATAGCCTCCACTGTCCCCTCAGGGGGGTATGTCTGCCAGGGGTGCCCCTCCGAGAGAACATGGCTCATCCTCCATGGGATGTTTGCTCCTGTCAGGCCTGGGATTGAACTGTGTGGGGGTTTGTCATGGTTGTGACCCTAAGTTCCCACAGATGGCGCCAACTGTTGCGGGGTAAAATCTGCTACAATGAATTTGTATTGATGTGGGGAACCAAGGGCACGATGGTTATAAGTTTTAGGGGGGATGAGTAGGCTAACTCCGGTCAGAGGGTGATTTGCAGAGGGAGATCTCAAGGTCGCCCGTCAAATGGCGTCGGTCGCCTTCTGGTTGAGGAAGGATGATGCGGGTCGCTCGTCAGATAGCAGCAAGGGCAAACTTCCTACAACAAGAGCAGCTCGTCAAAAAGGCCGGGCCGGCTTTCAGCCGCAGCCCTTCCAATGCTTAAGTCAGTAGATGACTGAGGAAAAGATGTCGGACACGAAGGGAGGCCTTGGAGGCAGATCGACGCTTACGTGGCAGAATATTGTGGAAGACGCGAATATGTGGAGGATAGTCGGCCTTGAATGTGAATAGATGTGTTAGGAGTTTCTTACAGATTCGACTAACCAACCACTTTCTCGCTTGGAGGTGAGGGAGTATTTATAGGCTGCTGGAGTCGGTTGCTTTTGCTGAGCTGGCGATGTCAAGATGTTACCGATCCGGCCGTTGGCGTCAGGGCCGAATGTGTCAGGCGTGCTTTTGTTAGGTGACCAGAGCCGTAAATGTCAGACGGCACTTTTGTCAGGCTGTCTGGCAGCAAAACAGCTAGGCATGCTTTCGGCAGGCGGTCAGGCGACGAAGCGGCCATGTGCGCTTTTGTCAGACTTTCTGTAGTGAAACTGGCAGTGGTGTAAGTGGTGTGTCGTCTTCCTCCTTGGGCGAACTGGTAGGTGAGCGGCATCCGACGAGCTTCCTTCGGGGCGAACTGCTTTTGGGCGTGAGCTACTCTGGGGCGAGCTAGCATATGCCTATGCGATCTGCTTGAGGACTCTTTCGATTCTGGGGTGAGCTTGTCGTTACACTTAGCGAGCTTCCGTGAACCTCGGTGAGCTTCCGTGAACCTTGGCGAGCTTCTTCATGCTTCGACAAACTAGGCTCCATTGTGGAGGTTCGGCGGGCCAAGACTCGGGCTTTGAATCAGCGGGCCCAGATCGACCAGGCCGTTCTTGAGGTCGCAAGAAGCCGTAACTTCAGTAAGCCTCAATTATTGAAGAAAAAGGCATGGTCTGCCACACGAGATGATTCAGACTCATCATCTTTATTGGATCATGCCAAATCACAATATGGACTGAGATATGTGGCATATATCATTATCTTCATTATTGTATGGTATTCAAATGCATTTTATGTCTTGAACTTAGAAGTTACGAAACAAATTCATTTTATATTTTACATTGAGAACCATTAAATTTTCAAAAAAACTTGATCTTTACGAAAATACCAATTCATATTTTGGACTAAAAGAATAAGCATTATGCATCAAAACGATTCCATTAACGAAGGTGATACGTCAACATCACGATTAAGAATAAACTTTAAACTGTGTGTGTGAAATGAAAAGGAAATGTCCACATCTTTTTCAATAATAAAGTATACAAATTTTGTGGACAAATTTTCCAAGGAGGTAGGCAATGCAATATCCATATAATTTTGCCCCATCGAATGTATTTATGTTACATTAGGAATAAATATGGTTCGTGCCAATGAATGATGTTCCACAAGATATATAATACATATGAAAAGTCGAATATTGGAAAAGTTTGCCTATCTAAAATATGACAACCGTTAGCAGATAATCTTATCAAAAATTAACATTTTAGGCTAAATTGATGAAAATAAGAGGTGAATTGCTATGCGAACAAACCTTTTTGCTCAGTTCACATACCACTTAATTTTTTGCTCAGTTCACAATCCCTAGATTTTGAAAATTGATCAGTTCACAAAGCCATTTTTGAAAAAGCCCTTAGTCATCCCTGATCCCTTTTATCTCAGTTCACATACCATTTTAGGAGATAGATAACAACTAATTAGGATATTACGAGATTAATTGGTATGTGTACTGAGCAAAAAAATTTTGTTCGAAGCAAGGGGATGAGGCTGGACGGGGGACGGCAGAGTATGGGATGTGGATGGGGAGTCGACGGGGAAGGGTGCGGAGAGGGAGTGGATGGAGGAGGAGGGAGGATGTGGAGGGGGGGTGGACGGAGGAGGATGGAGGAGGGAGGAGAATGAGAGGGAGACGCGAAGGGGGAGGAGGCGGAAGGGAGGGTGGCTAGAGAGGGTGGCAATGGGTGAGGGGGGGGATGTGGACTGTTGGGGGGGGGGGGGGTAGTTGGGGGGGGGACGGGACTGGGGAGGGGGTCGGAGGAGGATTGGGCTGGGGATGGGGGAGAGGGAGGGGCCCCGGGGGGATGGGGATGGGGAAGGAAGGGGCTGTGGGGAGGCGGAGAGGGAGGCGGTTAAGCGCATGAGAGGGGCAATCGACGAGGGGCTGGGGAGTAGGAGAGGGGCTGGGGAAGGGGCGGTGTGTGCGGGGAAGTGAGCGTGGGAGGTGGCGATGAGGGGAGTGGGACGGACAAGGTATGTGCACTGAGAAATTTTGGATTTAATTAGGAGGGGACTAGTGAGATTAATTAGGAATGGTATATGTACTGAGCAAAGAGGGTATTTTGGGGGCTTTAAAAGGATATTTTTAATTTTTTTTCAAAAAAATTAAGTGGTGTATGAACTGAACAAAAAGGTATGTTAGCACAACAACTCCCAAATAAGAAATGGGAATTGCTCTGAGTTTACATACCACTTAATTTTTCGAAAAATGCCAAACTTACCCTTTAATAGATCTTTTTAAAAAACCCAAAAAGCCCTTAGAATTGCTGAGTTTACATACATTTTCAATAAGTGCACAGACTTCATGTTCCAGCCCAACTCTGCCTCTAGCCTCCTAGCCTCCTCTGGCGACTTCCTCTGCCTCTGGAGTCTCTCCTTCGCCTCTTCCTCCGCGGAGCTCCGCGCCCTTCTCAACCACATCAAATTGGAGGAGAAAGAGCTGAAGGCAGGAATGAAGCCCGAGATGAAACCAAGGCCAGATGTATTTACTCAGAACTGCTCACCGCATACAACCACTCAAAACTCAGAATTGCTCACCGCACACAACCCCTCAAATTGCTCACTGCACACAACCACTCAAAACTCAGAATTGCTCACCGCACACACCTACTCAAATTGCTCACCGCACACAACCACTCAAAACTCAGAATTGCTCACCGCACACACCTACTCAAATTGCTCACCGCACACAATCACTCAAAACTCAGAATTGCTCACCGCACACACCTACTCAAATTGCTCACCGCACACAACCACTCAAAACTCAGAATTGATCACCGCACATAACCACTCAAAACTCAGAATTGCTCACCGAACACAACCACTCAAATTGCTCACTGCACACAACCACTCAAAACTCAGAATTGCTCACCGCACACAACCACTCAAATTGCTCACCGCACACAACCACTCAAAACTCAGAATTGCTCACCGCACACACCCACTCAAATTGCTCACCGCACACAACCACTCAAAACTCAGAATTGCTCACCGCACACAACCACTCAAATTGCTCACCGCACACAACCACTCAAAACTCAGAATTGCTGAACCACTCAAAACTCAGAATTGCTCACCGCACCCAACCACTTAAAACTCAGAATTGCTCACCGCACCCAACCACTCAAATTGCTCACCGTACACAACCACTCAAAACTCAGAATTGCTCACAACACCCAACCACTCAAAACTCATAATTGCTCATCGCACCCAATCACTCAAAACTCAGAATTGCTCACCGCACACAACTACTCAAATTGCTCACCGAACACAACCACCAAAAACCCAGAATTGCTCACCGCACACAATCACTCAAAACTCAGAATTGCTCACCGCACACAACCACTCAAAGATTGAAACTTTACCAACCATTAACCAGGAGATGGGGTGAAGGAGGAGCCGCCGCTTGAAGGAACATGGGAGTCGGTTCTCAAGCACTTGGGATATCGCGAGATGAGATCAGATCAAGAGAGGAAGGAGTTGCCCGAGAGATCACGAGAGGAAGAAGAAGGAGATCGGATCCACCCAGTTCTTTTAATGCGTCAGATTCGACGTGCACAAAAGAAGTGATCGACAGAGATGGAGAGATCGCAGGCGAACCCTATAGAACTTCGCGCGTGGAAAGAGCACGAAGCGTTAATGCAAACGAGAAGTCTGAAGGCGATTTCGTCATTTCCGGTCTGTGAATTGAGCACAAATGCGATTTCAGTCTGTGCACAATAACAAAAAATTAAGAGGCATGTATACTCAGCAAATAGGTCTGTTCAAATAGCAATTCCCATAAGAAATTCATATTATCAACGGAGGAGAGTTGACTGTCACGGGCCATTAGAAAAAAAATCTAAATCCCGTATTAAACGAGGAGAGTTGACGTTTGATTCCTGACACATGTTTGTTTCGTTTTACAATTAATATATGTACTCAAAAAAATGAAAGTTGGATGTTACATGCAAATAGGACTAAAGTTATGGACTTGGACCTAAACTTTATCAACGGAGGGACTTCAAATAAACGCGTCTCCATGCTAAAGACTTGACCTGGGATTCTCCGTCTGAGCGCTCTGCTTCGCTTTGACGCGACGAAAGGGGAAACGAAGAAAGAGCAGAACCGAAGAAAAGGAGGGAGAAAAGTTGGATTTTTATTGGAAAAATTTTCTAATTCAGGTAAGTTTCCATCCAACCACTGGATCTTGGGGTTGATCTTCGTCTTTTGAGGAACAAAATCCAGTAGTCTTTATCAAAACCCTAGAGATTCGCATCGGCCTGCTGCACAAAGTTTTGTTTTTCTTGCTAGAAATCTGCTAAAAGAGAGGACCTCTAGTTCAGTTGGTGTGGGAATTGGAAAAATAAAATTTTGTATCCTAAATTATATAATTTTAGTCCTGGATAAATACATGCTATTGATTTGAGTCTACAAAGAGGGATTCTTTCTCATGCATACTTTTTGCACCTTTAAGGTATCATGACAACCTTGATGGATTTTCATGTCAATATAGTATTCTAATTTCAAGCTGAAAATTTATGCGGCGTTTTCATGTGGTCCGTAATTATTTGATACCTCATATTGATGCGCTCACGAAGCGAATCAACAGTAGTTAAATTTCAACTCTTTGCCTTGCGGTTTTACATTGATTACCAACAAAGAGTAGTTCCATGTTATTTGTCTCGAATAATATATTGTCACATTTAATGTGTGTTTTGTTTCGAACAGATTACCTACATCATATTGTTCAGATGTATCATACTCCTCAAATTATATGATATTTTTTTCTTTTTTTTCCTGGAAAAGTTTGAATGTATTAGGGCATGTTCTTTTGCTAGAAAGGAGAAATGGGAAAGTTGGGAAAGTTTGGAATCTGAGGAGAGAGAAAATGGAGTTCTGTGTTCTTTTGGCTGGAAAGTTGTATGGAAAGTGGGGTTCGGAAAGTAAAGTGGGGTCCACCCAACTTTCTTGTGTTCTTTTGGTAGTAGAAAGTCGGAATGAGAAAGTGAAAAGTTGGTGAGTTGGAGGAGAGAGAGATGAGATAGTGGGACCCACAAAATAGTAACTTTCCACAACTTTCCCATGGTTTCTTAAGGATTACAAAGAATCACAAAAACGGTCTTCGAAGTGCCACGTCAGCAAACTTTTCCATTTTCACTTTCAAGCAAAAAGAACAGGCCTTAGTGGAAAGTTGATGAAAAGTGCATGAATAGTGCAAAACTCAACTTTCCCAGCAACTTTCCATGCAAACGAACATGCCCTTAACCTATAGCCATATGGAATTCTGGAGCCACATGGGAAACGTGTGGGCCCTGACGAGGCAGATATTGTTCTAGACCCATAAGCTGTTTTTGGGCCACTCACTGATGATCTATTACGTGTTCGAAGAGATTTTGCTTTTCTTTTGTTTTGGGGACTTCCCTGGAGACGTCCATGGTGATATGTTATACTCATTTGTTTGTCTGGACTTAATCGGATTTATCTGATTGCAATTACGGTTACAGTATCTTTCTGAACATGTCTGCGTAAGACCAACATGATTATGAAGCCATTGGCTAGGTAGGGGTTTTGACTTCGGAAAATTGGATACTGTAGAATGTCTTATACAGATGGAGTTCATCATTAAGTATATATTTAGTGACCCATTCCATCTCCGAAATTCCCTTGATCATATTATTTCCGATTGTATAAGTGAGTTAAGTTATTGTTGTTTTAGGTTTGTATGGCGTGGAACCAATTCCCTTCCAACAATTATTAGAATTCTCACATATCAGTGCTCAACCCCTTTATTTCATAACTTTCTATATTAAATTTGATAACATGCTAGTTGTACTGCTTGGTTTATCTAAAAACAATCTAGTTCTGCTTTTGATACCAAACTAACACACTAGATATGCATGCTCCTTGAGTTAAATCATTTCATCTACTTTGTCAATGCATAATTATAATTACTATCAGCCTAGACTTTATGGGTGGACGGCTTTCTTACCGAATGGTGTACTCATCTTCATTCAGTGTTGATATATTTAGATGGGTTCATCATTGATGTATTTCAGAATAGGCAGAGGATTCTAGGGAGTCAAGAATCACCATGGAAATGCCTAATGTACATCTATGCCTATAAGCTAAAAGTTTTGTGTATCTATGTGTGCTAGTATGTGTACAAGTGGGACTTACTATGTTGGTTTTGAAGTTATAGTTGTACATGTGTACCTTGTAGTCGAGAGTGATTTTTTTTTTTTGAAACCAAGAACAAAGGTTGACCTTGAAGTGTATATAAGTAAATATATGGATTGTATCTTTGATGGCGATAAAACTTAGTCGTGTCAAACCCTAACATGATAATCTTGTCCATGGTAGTCGGCCACAATTCTGCCTTAAGGAGAGAACTATGAAGATTCATGCCTGCCCAAATTATAGACATTTCAACATAAAAAAAAATCACATGACATGACCTCAAGTCTAAATGAAGGTACAGTCATATGTTCAACATTTATGTCCAAAATATCCCTATGTCCATTGTTATAAACATCTCTCATATACTTTATTGACTGTAATGTCCAAACGATTATGAAGATAAGTTACAGATCACCATGAACTCTTTAACTGCGAGATCTCAAAACCAGCTAGCTAATGTCTGGGCTGGATACATATTGAATATTAGGCTAGCTTAACGCTTAGCAAGTGAATGAACCAAGGTGCAAACATTTATAGTAGTAGTAATAATACTATGGTAACTATAAGCAAGCAATGTATATAAATTGAACAAGTACAACGTGACATGAAAACTATACTTCTGAACAATATCATGCAATGAATCTTCACATCAAGGTTTGAAATCTCGATTGAGTATATTTCACTCATATCGTATCGTATTGCATGTATGTCGATACATATTGCAGATACTACCCGAAACGATCAATACTAACTAATAACAATTAATATAAGAAGAGCTTCAAGGTTTGAATTACCAAACTATAAAATTTTATTTTATTTAATATAATGTTCCAAAAATATATTGTTTAACCATCGTATCCAAGCTTTCAAAATGCTAGCTTGTTCATCGAGCAGGTTATAAAAAGAAAAGATAGTATCTAAAATTAGATAATCTATGGATGGAGAAGAATTAATAGTAAATAAATAAATATTTGTATACAACTAATAGTTATGTTGAATTAAGACAACCAATAAATAAACTTCAATACATTTGATATGTATCATCCAATACTTCTGATACAACCAATGATGCAACCGATGCCAATACTATAAACTACCACTTGATAACAAGACCATAATCGAGATTTTAAACCGTGATCCATATTCTACACAATCTGAGCAATGCTTCGAACCCTGTTGACTTGGGTCCCGTTACTAGCATCACATGGCTGGAACACCCAAGCCTTTTGCAAGATCAAACACTCCTATGGAGAGGACACATTGAGATTTGGCATGGTTTGCTTTATTATGAAGTATACCCAAACAAGATGCATATTGTGGATGGGCATAACATAGATTCATAATCATTGAATTTTCAAGTAAAATTATGCATTCAGTAAATAATCTCAATCATGCAATTTATGTGTAACTAATAGCCGAAAATTTCCTCAACATGCATATGCATCTTTACCTACTTCTATTGAAAGAAAATAAAAACCATGCTCAAAAGTCAAAATTCAATATCCCTCAGCACATTATACCCTCACTCATGGTCATCATTTATGCATATACTAAATCAATGTATGCAAGGTAACAACGTGTAATGAAGCATGAATCCATGATGATTTTATAATATATGTACACAGATGTCCCGGCCAAGGCATGCTTACAGCAATCAACACACACAAAACTAAATCCATAAACATCAAACTATACTACTAACAGCGCCTTACATTGATTCCCGTTTTTTTTCAATTGCAAAACTGTAGGCATGAGCTAGAAGAATCTCATCTCTAAGCTATCACTTGCATTGATCCTCATTTTTTTGGAATATGCTTTGTGTCACCATTGTTTGTTTCATTTTCTCTAATTGAGAGAGAAAAGAGAGGTCATTGTCCAAAAGTTAACTACAACACAACATAACGTGGTTGGATTTATCCTGATTCATTCATCTTTCTTTCTCTTTAGGGTTTATACTCCGGTTGTTTCTTGTTCTACCGGAGTTTGGTACAATGGGTCTGTCTCTGATCGAGGTTTGTTCATGCCCCCACAATCTTTTCTTTTTCTTTTATCAATGTGTGCAATATTTTGGTCAATTATGTGTTCTATGATTCTTTCTTATGTATTAAATTCTCTGTAGGGTTTCACTAAGTCGCTTGCGATGACTGTGCTATCTGAAATTGGAGACAAGACTTTCTTTGCTGCTGCGGTAAGCTCATTTATGCCCTAGTTTTGTGGTATATTTTGATATAATATTTCTTATTGAATTGAATGTTGTAGTTATGCTGCACTGTGGTGAGGAAGGAAATTATTTGACTACCATACTTGTCATTTCAATTTAGATGGCTGTTGTTCTGCTAGGCGTGTAATTTGTGATCATCCATGAAACAATTGAGAAATACTAAATTTTGGAATTGAAGGCACATCTAATCTTACTCTGAAATATAAAATGATGAAACACTAATTATTGATATATTATTATTAGAATGTGTTGCAGGTGCCAAAGAAATAATTGCTACTGTAAAAATGTTAATATAAATTGTCGTTATCGATAAAACAGATCATCAGATTTTGCTTCTCTAATTATGTCAAAAACATGGGCTTAATGACTTGCTTCGTGCTAACATTTTTTGGGACATGAAGCATGGCTCAAATTGTTGGGAACCTATGGACGACAGTAGACACTAGAGAATGGTGATTAGTGTATAAAAAATTCATTTAGATAATCTACCTAAGTTTACATGGGAAGTTACTCAAATTAAACTTAGTCAACAATCTTGTACAAATAAAGTAAGTACAACAGATATAGATAATGCAAGTGATATAGATAATGCAAGAGATAATCAAAACACAGAAAAAGACAAATGCAAATATATAGATTTTATTGGTTCACCCAAAACCCAGGCTGCATCCAGTCCCAAGTACTACTTGGATTTTTGATGCGATCCGCTTAATTTAAAAGAATAAATTCAGATTTGTGGAAGAAAGAGAAGAAATTTAATAGTGGAAGAGAAAAGATTGCTTGAATTGAAGATAAATTGATCCTTTTCTGGAGTGGATTTCTCCCTAACTTGTGTTGATGGAACAAGTTTAATCCCCAAGAATCCTAAATATAATTCTCTTCAATTGCAAAATAATCCATAATCAAAAACTATGGCCGGCTCATAGGCTTTAACGCTCTCATAATCAATTTGATAATGAAAGACTAATATGCCCATACTAATTGCTAAACCCACTACTAAAGAAATGAGCCATGAGAAGTAAGTCACCCTTCGGGTCAAGTGTGGTCCAAGCCCACGCCTTGACCCGCTCTTGCTGCGCGTCGCTTCCGCCTCACGTAAACCCGGATCGCATCATCACTCCCCCAAAAGACGAACCTTGTCCTCAAGGTTGTAGTTAGGAAACTGCAACATGATAGTGTCATATGACTCCTAAGTCGTCTCATGGTCCGGCAGTCCCGGCCATCGTATCAGCACCTCGGTGCCCCGCCCGCTCTCACGTCGTGCCTCCAAAATGTCCAGAGGCTCCAGCAGCACTTCCAAATCTTCTGTCAGAGTAGGTGGTAGGATAGATGTAGTCATGTGATCTCCTATAGCCCGCCTCAACTGTGATACATGAAACATGGGGTGCAATGTTGATCCTGGGGGTAGATTCAACTTGTAAGCGACTGTGCCTATTCTCTCAAAGATCTCGTAAGGCCCATAAAAGTGGGCCGTCAGCTTTTCATTTCTCCTCCTAGCCATGTGTCTCTGTCTGTACGGCCTCAGCTTTAAATACACTCGATCCCCAACCTCAAAGTGTACTTCACTGCGATGACCAACAACCTTTGTCTTCATAATCTGCTGCGCTCTTGTAAGGTGCTTCTTCAACTCCTCCAAGATGCCATCCCTCTCGCTCAAGTACTGCTCCTACTGCGAAACTGGAGTTGCTCCCTTGCTGTGGTGGACTAAGGAAGGGGGTCTCTCTCATATAAGATCCGGAATGGTGTAGTCTGGGCCGATGAGTGATAGGAAGTGTTGTACCAATACTCTGCCAAGGATAGCCACCCATGCCAACTCTTCCACTCGGACGTAAAACAACGGAGGTACGTCTTGACACTCCAGTTGACGACCTCTGTCTGGCCATCAGAGTGAGCGTGATAGGCCGTACTTCTCAAGGCGGTCCCCTGCACTCGGAACAGTTCCTTCCAGAATTGGCTCATAGATACTGTGTTCCGATCTGACACTATCGAGGTGGGAAACTCATGTAAGCGAACCACCTCCCGTATGAAAGCCGTCGCCACTGTCACTGTCGTATAAGGATGCCGTAAAGCGATAAAATGCCCATACTTGCTCAACCGGTCAACCACCACTAGAATCACCGTGTACCCATCAGATTTCGGAAGACCGTCAATGAAATCCATATTAATGCACTCCTGCACCTGATCTGGAAGAGCCAATGGCTGCAGTATTACAGCTGGGGCCATGTCAATTTACTTGTGACGCTGGCATATGTCACAACTGGTAACCATCCTCGCAATGTCTTTCTTCATGCCCCGCCAGAACAACTCCATAGACATCCGCATGTAGGTCCGCTGAACCCCAGAATGCCCCCAAATGCACTTCCATGGAACTCCTGAAAAATCAGAGGAATATGCACCGACGTTCGAGGTATCACTAATCATCCCTGAAATAATAACCCCCCTATCCACCGCATAACCTGGATGATCAGCTGTCCCCTGTGTGAGGTCCTCTCGTATCTGGGCCAGCTCCTCATCTGCATCAACATCCCTCCAAAGTGGTTCCCAATCCGTCAACAGCGATGCCGACAATGCTGCGACACAAGCGACCCCCCTGCGTGAAAGTGCGTCTGCCACCTTGATCTCCAATCTGGGTCGGTACTGAATCTCAAACTTGTAGTCCACAAGTTTAGAGATCCACCTCTGGTGCTCCTCCACGACCAATCTCTGCTCCATCAAGTACTTCAAGCTCCCCTGATATGTGCTCATTATAAATTGTCGCCCCAATATGTTGGGCTGCCACTTCTGAATTGCCAATACAATTGCCATCAACTCCCTCTCATATACGGACTTTAGCCTAGCCCGTGCTGATAGTACCTGGCTTAAATAGGCTACCGGTCTCTGCTCCTGCATCAACACTGCCCCCAAGCTGTACCCCGAGGCGTCGGTCTCCGCAACAAAGGCCTTGCTGAAATCCGGTAAGGCTACCATGTGAACAGTGGTCATCGCTCGCTTCAACGCCTCAAATGCCTTCGTGGCCCCCTCAGTCCATTGAAAACTGTCTTTCTTCAACTGCTCCGTCAATGGCCAGGCTGGTGCTGTATCCCTGTACAAATCTACGGTAGTACACAGTCAGACATAGAAACCCTGCCAATCTAGCATCGCCTTCACCTTTGTTTTGTCCACCACTACTCCTTCTGCTGAAACGACATGACCCAAATACTCCACATTCCTTTGTGCAAATGCGTATTTCTTCTTGTTGGCATACAACTGGTGGACCTGCAACTCCTGTAGCACGGTCTCCAAATCCTGCAAATGCTCGTCCAATGTCCGACTGTACACTAGAATGTCGTCGAAAAATACCAACACGAACTTCCTCAAATATGGCTTGAAAATCTTGTTCGTGAGTGTTTGAAAAGTAGCGGGAGCGTTTGTCAGCCCGAAGGGCATGACTAGGAACTCGTAGTGCCCCTCATGAGTCCGGAAAGTTGTTTTCGGAATGTCCTCCGCCTTCATCCTGATTTGGTGGTACCTCGACTTCAGGTCAATCTTCGAAAAGACTGACGTCCCATGTAATTCATCCAGTAGCTCATCTATCACCGGTATCGGAAACTTGTCAGGCACAATCTCCTTGTTAGGAGCGCGATAATCCACACAAAATCTCCAACTGCCGTCTTTCTTCTTCACCAGTAATACCGGACTAGAAAAGGGACTCACACTTGGCTGTAACGCCCTAGCCTGTAGCATCTCCCGTATGAGCCTTTCAATCTCTTCCTTCTGTATGTGAGGGTACCTGTACGGGCGCACGCTAACTGGTGACGCTACCTCGCGCAAAACAATAGCATGCGTATGATCCCTCTGTGGAGGTAGCCTCTGTGACATCTGAAACACGTGTTCAAAACTGTCCAGCAACTCTCCCCAACTTTGCAATCACCCTCTGCTCCTCTGCTACTGCTCCCAACTCCTGGTACTACACCATAAAGCCTTACCCTCCCTGAAGCACTGTCCGCGCTATGGACCCGAGGGACACTGCAACAGCATAGGCTAGGGTCACCTAGCAGCACCACGGTTCTGCCCTCCGCCTGGTACTCCATCCTTAGTAACTTCCAATTAAACTTGGTGTCGCCCAGCTTCTGTAACCACTGCATGCACAACACTCATCGACCTTTCCTAACTCCAAAGGGTAAAAATCATCCACTATTTGAGTTCCTTGCACGATCAGTATCACTCCTCGACAAACCCCTATGCTCTCCTCTCTCCGACTCGTGCCCAAAATCACCCCAAAGGTCGCCGTGTCGCTGAGCTGTAGCTCCTGCTGCTCCATCACCTTCTGCGAAATAAAATTGTGCGTCGCGCTACTGTCTGCCCGTACTGTAACCTCCTGAGCTGCCACACTTCCTACCAACTTCATGGTGTGATACAGAGTAAATCCCACCACAGAGTTGAGAGAAATTTCTACTGTATCCAAATGTGAAGGTTGCTCTGTCTCGTCCTCGCCTCCGTTGAGTAACACTATGTCCTCCTCTTCCTCCTCTGCCGCAACCTCCAGCTGCATAGCCCTCTCGACACATCGGTGCCCAGGTGTGAACCTCTCGTCACACTTGAAGCAAGGGCCTTTAGCCCTTCGCCCCCTCATCTTTGCCTCTGTCATGCGATGAGTCTGCCCCCTCGGGCGTAGTCTCCGTCGCCTCCGCCTTGGCCGTCGTTGGGACCCCCACAGTGGTTTTGGGTGCCGCAGTGGGTGCTGGACTGCGGAAAGATGATCCGCCCCAAGCTCCCATAGCACCATCTCCTAAGCCAATCTGTCATCCACTCTCTGTGCCACCCGCATCATGGCAGTCAACCCCTGAGCAATGTTATCAATGGCGAATGGCGGCCTATAGCGGTAAGCCAAAAATCCGCCATAAAGGGGCCATTGCATTCCTCCATGGAGGCCGTGGCGGCGCCATTTGCGATTAGGCCAAATGGATGGCGAATTGCGATTAGGCCAAAAGGGGCCACGCCATTCCGCCATGGCGGCCGTGGCGGCGCCATTTGATAACACTGCCCCTGAGGGGCTTGGACACTCAGCTCGGCCCTAATCACAGGCTTCAGCCCCTTTAAGAAGTTTCCCTCTATTGATTCGTCAGATACACCCTCTATACGGCTCGAGAGTCTCTCAAACTTCTATATATACTCCCGCACCGACCCATCCTGTCTTAAGACATATAACTGCTCAAATAGCCCGTCCCAGTGGATCTCCTGAAATCTCTCCATGATGCACTCAGTCAACTCTCTCCAAGTCCGTATAGGCCTCTGCTTCTGGGTCCACATGTACCAAGATAGTGCTTCGCCTTCGAAACTCAGTGCTACAGCCCTCAGTCTCTCTGCCTCGGTGAAGCCTGCGGCGTCAAAATACCTGTCAATATGATACAACCACCCATCGGGGTCCTTCCCATCAAAGAGGGGTGCCTTCAACTTTCTCATCTTACTTTCTGGATTGACGTCAACTCGTGGTGGCCTCTCTCGGGTCCCTGCCTGGCTTCTCTGATAAGGAGGCTCCTCGATCCTACACTGCGCCTCTGGATGCTGCATTCTGTAACCTCGATCTCCTCCCCTGGCCATCTCTTTGGCGAGTTCTCCTACGTCTTTCCACTCGTCGTCCTGCTCCCGTCAGGGCTCCCCGTGGAACCGCCCCCCCTTCGTCGCCCCCAACGGGCTGATTACCCCCGCGGCCCCCAGGTGGGGTCGCCAGTCGTCGACGCCCCCAAGGCGGCGAAAATACACCCGCGGCCCCCAGGTGGGGCCGCCTGCCTTCGTCGCCCCCACAAGGGGCAGAGCTCTTCCGACGGACCCTAGATGGGGCCGCCTGCCTTTGCCGCCCCCCGCAGTGGGCAGAAAACCCCCTGCGGCCCCCTGGTGGGGCTGCTAGTTGTCGACGCCCCCATGGGGGAATCCTCCAGCTGCCTTAGGTGGGGGCCGCCAGCCTTGCCGTCGCCCCAGAAGGCCGGGACGCCTCCCCCGATGTCGGATAGGGGCGGATCCCCTTCGCTCGTTGCCTTGGATCTTCTCCCGTCGCACCGGATTCGTCTGAGAGACCTGATCTGATGATTCTGACGTTTTCGGATCTGGATCTTGTTGGAAAAGTTGTTGTCAGAGCATCTTCGCAACCTCCGCGAACCCCTATTTCATCTCATTGGAGCTTTGTTCAGAAATCCTCTTCACGTTCGCCTCCAAGGATGCGTTCAGATCTTTTTTCAACTCGGCCTTAGATCGGTCACATCTCCTTCCCCAGCCCAAGATTTCCGCATCGAGTTGTTCCTTCAGAGTTTTTGTCGTTGCCGCCTACGTGTTCGTCATGTGATTGATTGCTTTGATACCAAATTGATGCGATCCGCTTAATTTAAAAGAATAAATTCAGATTTGTTGAAGAAAGAGAAGAAATTTAATAGTGGAAGAGAAAAGATTGCTTGAATTGAAGATAAATTGATCCTTTTCTGGAGTGGATCTCTCCCTAACTTGTGTTCATAGAATAAGTTTAATGAGCCATAAGAATTAAGTCACGCATCAGGTCAAGTGGGTCCGAGCCCACACCTTGACCCGCGCCTCTTGCCGCGCGCTGCCTCCGCCTCACGTAAACCCAGATCACATCAATTTTCCACTATTATAACATCTCTTCCCAAGAGGTTTTCTTGCACCCAATCTCTTCCCAAGAGAATTACAAACTTACAACTTACCACCTCTTTCCAAGAGTATTTCTACTTACAATAAAAGGATACAATTTAACTATAGCCTTGCTTGAAGCTTGCGTGTATGTGATGGATCTTAATATCAAAAGATAGGAATTTAGGCTTTTGAGAGATCAAGGAGTTTAGGCCAAGAAAGATTGGAAAGCTTGGAAAGCTTTTGGAATTTTGGCCAAGAAGGAAAAACTTTTTTTTAGCTCAAAACACTTTTTATTTGAAAAATATTGATCTATGATGCAAAAAAATTGTTATGAAACCCATACAAAAGCTCTCTATACATGGAGATGAATTCTGCACAATTATGACTCTCCAAATCGTCTTCAACAGCTCTAATCGACACAATCACATCAATCAAGAAAAGTCAAAATATGATCGTTGTGGCCTGAGAGCCGACTCCTGTTCTCCAGGTAATCGACTACTGCATCAGGAGTCGACTACCCTATCAACATGAGTTGACTACCCTGGCAGTAGCCGAAACCACTTCGAAGCAGCTAAGCTCCAATAGTCGACTCCTATAGTATGGAGATTCGACTACTCTTCTGATACATAATTTGTATCAAAAGAGAGTATAATACTCTATCTAAATGTTTTCAAAAATATTTTCAAAATATTTTTAAAAGTGTTCTTATGTGTAAGAGCTTCTAACAAGGCTTTAACAAGCTAAAATAAGGAAAAGAAAAATACATCAAATAAATATTATAATGAAGATAGATGATGCAATCTTGGATACTCCAAACTATGTCTCGCTCCAATTTGGTCCATGGCCTTATTGAGCTCATCACTAATCCATTGAGTGCTTCTTTGATTTGCTCTAAGGTCTTATACCTGCACTCATAGATATTAGATGATAGGCTTGCTCATTATCAAAACTACATGGGGTGAGACTTAATATCTCAACAATCTTTTACTTTTTGATGATGACAAACATGTATGCGTAATAATGAAAATACTTATCTAATCTGCAACACATCATGTTAGTTCCAAACAATTGCTCTAGATTCAAGTGTTGCAACATATATAATTATGCATGCGCATCTAATATCTCTCTCCACTTTGTTATCATTAAAAATTATATAAAATTAAGTGTTCTCAACCCCCCTTTGAAAATCAAATAATCTTTTGAAAAATGTTCTCTCACAAATGCAGATATCTCTCCCCCTAAATATATGCAAGAATGAGCCAAAGTGTGTGGCTCAATATCAAGTGTTCTAGCAATGGGGATGCATGATACAGAGCGTTTAGAGATAAGAATACCACATATAGAATTAGGAATATGATCAATAATGAAAATTTTATCAAGTGTTGAAATATATAAATGCCATAAATACTTTAGCTCCCCTTACAAATTTGCTCATCACATTTGATCATCCCCCTGAAATTGTGCACATTCTTGGAGGCTTGCTTCTAATCTCATCAAATATATATGGGTTACTAAAAAATCATAAATTCTTGGTACTCTTTGCTTTCGAGTCCATGTGATTAGTTATATAATAAAAATATCAACTAATATGGAACCAAAACCATTTGAGTTTTGACTTTTCATTACAATAAAATCTATAATTCTTACTAAAATGATCATTGTTCATGAAGCTAGAAATATATTCATCCTTCATTTGGACGATCCTCTCTTGGGTAACCAAATTTTGATAAATCCATTTTTAGTTTTATGTACTCTAGATGGATGATGAGTAGCCCTAACATTTTGACGTGTCTTGTCGTACTTGAAGCAAAATTTGTTACAAGAAGGTATATATTAGCTAATTAAATCATCTAATTTTTCTTTACCTTTATTAAATCTAACAAGATTTCTACACAAATCCTCGTGCTTTGCCTTAATGGCACTCATGGTATTGTTCAGGTCACAAAACCTATCACTTAGGTTTTTACAATCCACACTAAGCTTCCTGTCCCTTTCTTCTAATTCATTATTCTTGCTACTCAATTTTATGTTTTCTTTCCTAATCTTTTCTAATTCAAGATTATAAGATCTAGTAATACAATCTTTATGTTTTTTTAAGAGGTAGTTCTCTTAATTTATTCTCATATTCGGCATAAAACTTGCGATACTTTTTCTCCCAATCACACTCATCATCACTAGAACCACTATCACTAGAGTGAGTCATAATATTTTACCTCGTTGTCTCGTTTGGTCATGAAGCATATGTATGTCCTCTCTTTCTTTTCCTCTTCTTCTTCCTCACTTGAAGATGATGGAGACTGTTTGGCCATGACGCACATGCACACTGTATGCTGCTGACCCCCGCCGACGGTCGATGGGCCCCTGCAGGGTGTTGGGCAGTTTCCAGGCCCCCCACTGCCCGCCCCTTGTTCCTCCACACTCCCAAGGACTAGGAGTTGATCTCGCTCTATGTTTGCGATGATTTTTCCCTTGCCTTTATTCAAAGACTTAGTCTTTTTCCCTTGTCTTTATTTAAAGACTTGGTCTTTTGTATTTGATCTTTGTCGGTTTCTTCTTCTTTGTTCAGATCCGTCTTCGTAGCCACTACCTTAGGATGAGGACTGCTATTCATCTCCAACAGTTGGCGGCTATTCATCTTCAATAGCTGAGGGGGGGGGGGGTGACGAAGAATATTGTGAGAGAATTAGTAGTTGATAGTTGAGGGAATGACGAAGAATATTGTGAGAGAATTAATAGTTGTTATTTAGATTAGATTAGACCAAGTTAACTGGGAGAGATGCATTTTCTCGAATTGAAGGCCATGTTTTTGAGAGTTCCACTATATATAAATAAAAAATCTAATTTTTGCCCCAAATCTATGCAAATCCTATCATATTGTTATCAAAGCACTCAGATCCGGGACCAATGACGACAAAAAAGGTGAAGATCCTCGAGAAAACTATGAAGGAATGCTACCAAATGATGGAGAAATGACATCGAACGGTGGAAGAATGACATCAAACGATGGAGAAAAGGTTCGAGAAAGGTTTTCATCAGTAGAATCTACGTTGAGACAATTATTGGAGATAAAAAGTCGCTCACCATCGGTGGTTGTTCCTGCATAGACGGATGTAAGCGGATGAGATGCAGGAAAATGCGACACAATAACACAAGAACGGAAGGTGCAATCCTTCAAGGAAAAACCATTGTCATCGAGGAGGAGGAAATCCAACTAAACAATGGATCTTAGATAGCGGGACGCATCAGTCTCGAAGGCGATCAGATCTAGCCAAATCAGACTGATCCGCAAGCGATGACAACGATGATGTTTGGGCAGAAGAGGGCCCGAAAGAGTTTAACGACGTGCGCTTCTTGCGTGACTGGACTGGTAAAGAGGGAGCATGTGCCATGCGCTTCTCGCGCGCATGGTCTGCCCACGACGGCGGGGGCGGTGCGCCCGTTTGGGCACACGCGAGGGCACAAACGGTGTGCACTTCCAACGTAGGAGGTGCACCCGCTGGCACGAGAGGCACGCCTGCCTAGCCGTGCTCGCTGGCGCAAGCGACACACCTGTCAGTGCCACGCCCGACGACATAAATGGAGCCTAGGACGCCCGCAATGGCATAGTCGGCACCCCTTTCCTGGCCACTGGTGCATGTGACGATTTTTTCCTGCATGGCGGGTCCGCGCATGAGAGGGCGAGTGGGGTGTGCTTCCTGCGCATCGGGACATCTATCAGACGATTTCGATGTCGGTGGAGGGGTTCCTGCGAGATTTGAGAAGGCGACCAGGGTTCCAGCAAGCTTGGAGGGGGAGGTTAGGGTTTTGACGAGGCGGGGAACAATCCATCACCTTTATTCAGAATTTCACTTTGAGGGCAAGATGTCTTATTGGCAGGGGAGCAATGATAAGATTGGGAGAGAATAAAAGAGTGGCATTTTTGTAATTTCATGGTGAGTAGCATTCTTGTTATTTCTGGGTGGAGTGACAAGACAAATCTGTAATTTCAGGATGGGCGACTCAAACCTTAGGCCAGGAGTAGTTTGATAATTACGGGGCGGCGGCTCATTAGAGATAGATTATTATAAATAGGAGGGGAGAGATCAGGTGGGGGATTATGAAAAAATTTGTGAGAGATTATTAGTTGTTATCTAGATTAGTTAGCCCTAGGTTATTGGGAGAGTAGTTTTTGTCTCGAATTGAGGCTAAATCTTGTAGTTCCATTGAAAATTAATAAAAATCTCGTTATTTTGCCCTAAATCCTTCCCCAATCTTATCAATATTCTACCATCAGAAACATCATATGGAATTTTCAGCAAAGAATATATTAGTACTATTCATCGTTCAAGAATATTCGCAATTTACAACTGCTAAAAAATACATTAAAGGTCTGCAATCAATCTGCCATGCCATGATATAGGAAATTCGACTCAAAAAATTGAGTTATAGTAGCTTGATTTAGTTGCTACTAATAATTATGATGATGAACATGAGCAAGAAGTGGTAAAGAAATAATGGGTACGTTCATGATGGTTCAAGATGGTTATAGACTGGTTTGATGAAGAACAAGTGACAAGGAAGTGACAAGGAAGACAAGCGAAGGTTAGATGGATATTTGGCAATTATCTAGATCAGACATAGAGACATGTTTGGTTTATGATAAATTGCATAAATGAGCACATATCTGGAGAGGCTGAGCAAATGAGAGTTCGCTTGAGATAATTGCGATGAGTTTGGAAATCCAATGATATTGGCTGTTCCTTTTTATTCAGAAAATGAAATAGTGAGGTGTACAAGGTGGAGTTTGGAATTCATACCTTTGATGGTTTTTTCTTTTTGTAATTTACTGGTCGAACAGCCTTTGCCATGGCAGCACCTTGTATGTATTTTTTGGCACTTGCATTGCTGGTTTGGATTTATGTGGATACCGACGACTGCTAGCACCACCCCCACACAAAAAAATGCTATTGACTTGAAGAATTTCTGTGGAAGATGAACGATTTATACTTTCCAAGATCACGCTTCTTCTTTTATATTCAATAGTAGACTAATAACTTCTAACCTTCGTATACTATGTTTATTCACCATATTTTTTTCTGCTTAATCAGCTCAGCATAAAATTGTAAATGTACCTTGTATGTATTTTTTGGCACTTGCATTGCTGGTTTGGATTTATGTGGATACCGACGACTGCTAGCACCACCCCCACACAAAAAAATGCTATTGACTTGAAGAATTTCTGTGGAAGATGAACGATTTATACTTTCCAAGATCACGCTTCTTCTTTTATATTCAATAGTAGACTAATAACTTCTAACCTTCGTATACTATGTTTATTCACCATATTTTTTTCTGCTTAATCAGCTCAGCATAAAATTGTAAATGTACTTCATGTTGTAAGCTAGATTTAATCTGTTTTGTCTCCTTTGTTTTATAAGTCATGGTAAACTTTGCCGTAGAAGAGAAAGAAATTCGATGGAAAGACTTAATATGCTTCCTATGTAATATTCGAAGTTGGTTTCTTTATCTTGGTTTCTTTATTGTTTCTTTTCACCAAGTTCCATCTGATGAAGGTTCAGCCTCTTGTTAAGACTTTTATTGACTCCCTTTTTGCTAGAATTGAATTAGTTACTAGTGAGTGCTTTATTGAACTTTTATGCTAGTGAAGATGAGCTGTTATGATACAACAACACATACCTTCTGCTCCTAACAAGTGATACATTTTTTAAGATCTTGGCAATGCGTCATCCACGAAGGTTCGTTTTAACTGGTTGTCTGACAGCATTAACAGTGAGTTTACTTCCATGGCCTTAGCACATTTGCATTCTGTTTTCTTATTTTCACACCTTGTTCTAGCTGGGTTACTTTTGCAATATGTTTTATACAGGTAATGACAATCCTATCTGCTCTTCTTGGCTGGGCTGCCCCAAATCTGGTAAGCAATTTGTTTTGAGGGGTTGATAATACTGCATTTATTTTAATCAATGTACTTGTAGCATTTTTATTAAAAATGAATTTTTCTATCAAGCTGATTGTTGCCACTGTTTCAATTTGATAGATATAGAGGAAAATGTTTTTTTATGATATCTAGACTCTACACAGAAGGGGGATTACAAGGCTCGGCATAGTCAATATGATAGCAAAGGCTACATGTTGATTTCATATGATATGCAATGCATATTGTATGATGCACTACTAGTAGGAGTAATTTTGATATGCATCAAACAACCGTATTGGATAGTGTAAAATATTGCCAATACGATTGTCCAATATGATATGTATGTGTGCATATCAGGTGGTAACTAATGGGGTTCCTTAGTTACAACTGACGTGATGGGTGGGGCAGAACGAAAGTAAAGTACCACCCATGTACTTCCCTTTGCTTTGCCTAATGACATGCCATCACGTCAGCTGTAATTAAAAAATTGGCAGAACGAAAGTAAAGTACAACCCATGTACTTCCTTTTGCTTTGCCTAATGACATGCCATCACGTCAGCTGTAATTAAAAAATTGCTTAGTTGTCACTTGATACCCATTAATCTTATATATGTAGGCTGATAGGCATGTATTGTTAGCAAAAAAATATGATAGGTTAGTTTTTATTGGATTTTGGTGGGGTTTAAGTTAGACTCGCTTCATATTTAGGGCCAATATTTAGGACCAATATTTAGGACCAAGCATGATTGATTGATTACTCTTCTTGAAAAAAGACACCCAAAATATCCTTTCAGCCTTCTTCACAAATCTATGTTGAGATCTGAAGCTCGTTGATGTTCGTCTTCCCTTATTGATGCTACACTCCCACCCATCCCTCCACTCCCCTTGAGATCTAAATATCTTCTGTTTGTGTGTGTTTTTGGACTCCTGCCATATTTCCTTGTTTGTTATTAGTTTAATATTTATATCGTGCTATATTTTATGATGTATTCAGTTATACCCATAATTTGAATAATTGTTGTCCAAGATTAATTTTATTATACAAATATGATATGCTATACGTTAACTAGAGAAAACGATAAATGATATGTGTGTTTATTGTTGGACTACAACTGTTCTTTTTTGAAAGATAACTTAATGCCTCGAATAAAGACTTGTGAACTCAAATCACAAATCCCTTTCATCAGATGTAATGTGCAATATCTAAACTATTTAAAAATAAAATTTTGGATGCATCAAGCAGCAAGAAAATTGACGTTTAAGAATTTTATTGAAAGCGATTAGTTTTTCACCCTTTGGATAAAACATGGCAGGATCGTTTGAAATTTTGTTATATATATTTTAGATGGATTAGATTGCATCCAACAAAATGGATTTGGATTTAGGTTCATAATTTTTTATTTAGAATGTTAAGTTTTTTGTTTTACCCTTGCTTTAATAGGGTGACAAAATAGTCATTTTAATATAATTTTGGAACGTTGATTTTGTCCCATATGTAGGTAAAATATACTAAAATCATATGGATTTTTATTTGTAGATAGTTTAGATATCTTAGATGCCATCTAACAGAATGGATTTGTGATTTGGATTCATAATTTTTTATTTGAGGCATGAGTATTCGTTCAATAAATAAACGAAAATTTTGTAGTCTAACACGCACATACCAAAGGTAGGCTTCTTCACTCTCGCATGACTGCTGGCAAGAAGCGTCGAACCCTTGACATCCCACTTGGGAAGGTCATGCCATGCTATTGAGCTAGCCTGCTCAGGTGCACACACACACACATAGAGAAAAGGTGCCGAACGACAATTGATACATATATGAGAGATGGCGACCGATTTTTGGGTTTCAGGGAGTCACAAATCTATGGCTGAATGCAAGAATGGGAAGAAGCATCTGAATCTCGGGGAAAAATAAGCTAATGGTGGTTGGATTTAGTTATAGGATGACCTGTTAACAAGCCATTGCAAAAACGAATGGATTTGGATCACGCTAGGTTGAACACAATCCGCAAATCGATAGATATGGGTGGGGCATGTATAGATCCACTTCAAGCCTTGATGAATGGTGGAATGCTGTTGGTGGCAAGTGTGGCCTTGGTGTGGATGTATCATCGACCTTAATAGGTAAGGAAGACACAACAGGGGTTTTGATCAATCTTCATCACAAGACGATGACAAGTTTGTTGAGATGGTGCTCAAGAAGGAAGCGGCTTCCAAGTCAAAGGTTCTTTCTACCATGTCTTCTCAAACAAGAACATATGTGGAAGAAGCCGCGACAATAAGAACTAATATCGTGGAGGAGATTAAAGGTGACCTTTGTTCCTTCTGAGACTAGTGCGGCTGCTACGTCAATTCCTCGGCCAGATGATGCAAATAATAAGGAATGTGTATATGATGAACTGCCTTCGGTTATTGTAATGAATATTTTTGGGTGGTAGCAACATATGAAGTAGTGCCATATGAAGTAGTGCCAGGAAGAAGACAAGGCCAAATGAAAAGAAATCCTCATCAAAGCCACCACGTGGTTAAAGAGTGAATAAAGGGCATCATTCTTTTTGGTTTTGTTCATAGGGATTTCTTTAGACAAGTTAGATGGGAAGAACTTTTTGTTCGTGTAATGCAATATAGTAAGTGATTGAGTTGTAATGAAGATGTTTTAATTTTGTTTTCTTGCTTTTAGCTCAAGAGAGTGGCTTACTTTCCTCTCACTTCCTAGTAAGTATACTTTCCTCTCACTTCCTAGTAAGTATATGGAATTATACTCTCGATGTGATGTTTGTGTAAATTGTTTTTTTGAAAGCAATACAAATTATTATCTTACTCTCTTATATATATTTATACACGAGGTTTATGTGTACGTGGTCTGTGTAGAAAAATTTCTACGCATGCGGCACAAAAACAAGGGTTTAATATTTTTGAAAATTTTGAATATTGTTGTACATTATAAAATCCTAGAATCCCAAATATTGGGTGAACTTGAGGGCATTTGACCTTTAATCAGCCAGTTACAAAAAGTTCTATTATTCTGAAACTGTTGAATTTGTAATGATGCAAATATAGGGGGATTAACTTGAATTGTTTGTGGTGATTGTCCATGATGTATAAAACAATCTTTAAAAAATTAATAAAAAATTTAATTAAATTGAAACAGCATTGCAGCACAGGAATTTTTCTTGCGTGCAACGCACTTTCTATGTTCTGTGTGTATATATATGAGAATAATATGTATCATATGACATAAAGAGATCTATCTAGTTTGGCATGATAAATTCTCTTCCGTATAGTACAAGGGTCATATGGGGTGTATTTATTTATTTCTCGTATTATTTGATATGGAGAATATGTCATGTCATCGTATATTAGAGATATAGCTCATGTCACATGATACCAATTATGTGCATATATATATATATATATATGAGATTAATATGTATATGCTATTAGCGCAAGAAAATTCATGCATTGGCAGTACAGAAATGAGGTTTAATATTTTTTGAAATTTTAAAGATTATTATACATTCTAAATCCCTAAATATTGGGTGAACCTTAGTGCATTTAACATTTGATTGGCTCATTACAAAAAAATTATATTGTTATAAAATTGTTGAATTCGTAACAGTTGGATCAACGGGCAAATATGGAGGATTAGCCAGATTTTTTCTATAGTGATCATTTGCGATGTATATAACAATCTTAAAACATTAACAAATAATTTAATTGAACTGAAACTGCATTCCAGCGCATGAATTTTTTACTGCGTTGTAAAACACTTTCAATTTTTTGTATATATAATAATAATGTGTATCATTAATATATGAGAGATCTCTCTCATATATATGCCATGTTATATTATCCTTCACATATTATAAGAAGTTAGTATTTTTTGTCCCCATGCTGTTGGATGAGGAGAATGCATCACATCATCGTATATATCACATCATCGTATATGAGAAGTATCTCATATTTCATATGATACCCATCATTCTATACGGATATGACAAGTTTGATAGTGATCCATGAAATTTTGCTGCAAGATTTGTCTGTAACAATATATACTGCAAATTTCAAAGTTTGATTTCTTGATAGTGGAAAATCAGCTTGTCAAAATGTCATGCAATAAAATGCAAAAACCGACTCATTAACTTTGTTGAGGATCTAATATATACATATAACTTTGCAAATATTATTACTTGGTCCAGGCCTATTGTTAGACTCCTAATGTCAGATAAGCTTGTAGCTACTTCTGGTGCAAGAAACCAATATAATTATACTCTATGTTTGTTAACTTCTTTTGTCAAGTAGTTTCTTATGGTTCACCAGTTCGTTGGTTACTTTATAGTTTATAGCAGGGTTTGAGGTATCGGCCGATTCCATTAGGTATCGACCGTATCGTATTGGTATCGACAGTTGACGATGCCAAAACCAATGGTTAGTTTCAGTATCGGTCGATACTGAACGGTATCGGTCAGTTTCGGCTGATACCTGTCGAAACTGACCGATACCGACCGAAACTGACCGATACCGTTTAGTACCTGTCAAAGACGGAGGAAGAAGAATGCGTAATTAAATAAAAATTCTCTTAAAAATCCAAAAATTTTCGTGAATCAATAGTTTGCATAGAAAGCTCGGTTAAAAGAGAGGAGAAATCCCTAGGGGTTTGGCTTGAAAATGAGGAAGAATTAGACGAAGAAGAGGCAGAACCAAGAAAAAATTGCTAAAAATAAAGAAGAAGGACAAAATGAAGATGAAAAAATTGAACTCACCTCATCGCGTCGCCGCCTCGCTGAACCTGCCTCCTGTCTCGTCGAACCCGCCTCGACCATCTAGCATGAGAGAGAGAGCAGAGAGAGATGCCCGAGTCGCCTTTAAGGAGATGCTGCGTTTTTAAAAAAAAGGCAAACTTGTAAATAAGTGGTATGTGCGTAAAGTTAAACAATCGGTATGCATATCAAGTGGATATTTTGTGAAAACCCTGTAAATAAGTGGTATGTGCGCAAAGCAAAATGGTGGGTGTGCAAAGCAACGCCCATCGATTTTTTTTGGCAAACTTGTAAATAAGTGCTATGTGCGCAAGGTAAAACGGTAGGTGCGCAAGGCAAGTTTTAGGATTTATTCATTTATCTAATATTTAGTATTTAAGTACCAAACTTTATGTATTTAGTATTTGATATGATTACGAACTCAAATTTAGTTTATCTATTTAGTATTTAGTATTTGATAGTATATGATTAATATTTTAGTTTGTTAAGTATTTAATAGTATTTGATATGTTTAGATTTAAGAGCCTCCGAAACCATCACTATGTGTATATAGTATATACATATTTAAAATATCTCCGAAACCGAAACCGATACCCGAAACGAAACTGCCGAAACTAGCGATACAGATGAAACCGAAACTTACTTCAGAAACTGCCGAAACTGGCGACACCGATACCGAAACCTAAATTTTGGGAAGAACGATACCCAGATCGAAACCGAGACCTAAGACCTTGGTTTATAGTGTGCTAGATCTGGGAACTCTGGCTCTCTAGCTTATAATCATTAATGAATGAAATGTAAAAATGATGCTTATAATTGTTTTTAAACAAAGAAAGTATGTATTGCATTGGGAATGCTCGCATTAGAAAGAGATCCATTCATTCTGAAAGTGGGTGGTGCGAGCAGTGGAATTTATTACTTAATTATACTTTTGCGACTAGTATTTAGTAATGCTTATGTAGAATTGACTGATATCACTTGTCACGTCCCATTTCTCATCTACAAGAGAATACGAGACAAGCATGCATCATATTATAAATTAAGGAGAGTGTCGCCTAGTATAACATGTATATATGTATTTCTTTCCTTGGTTTAATACACGCTAAGCGTATCATAATTTACAGGTCATGCATGTCACTTAAGAACAACCCATATGGACATTACTACTGAACCAAATGCTCAATGAAATGCTTAGGTTTAAACTCAAATTGACTATTCTGTTATACAAGTCAAAATAACATATAGTTAGATCTCTGGCTATTACAGTTTACTGAAACGAAAGACTACATAAAATAAAATACTACAGCCATTTATCTGTATATCATGATCATGCTCAGCAAAGTCCTGATCCTAGAAACATGTTTCTGATACGCTTATCACCTACGAGAGGAGGCGCAAGAAGACTAAGGAGTAATTGCTGGGCGTACCGAAGGTTTGGGGATAAAATTGCTTTAGGCACCATTAGTGGGTCTTAGTTGCTGTACGCACCACGCCTCATCATTATATAAGTGAGGGCGTGGGCTAGGGTTAGGGTATCGAATTTGTGAGCCGTCATTTGACATTTCCTAGAGTTCTCCGAGGAGATCTAGAAGAGAGTTTAGGCTTTTCCCTTAGCAAAAGCTAGGAGAGGGGCCAACTCTCCAAAAATTGGCTATTTATCTTGTAACCATATTCCCCAAATTCCAATAAAAATCCCCAAACCTCTTCTACAAACCCTAGTCCGCATCAATTTGGTATCAGAGCTCTGATCCAATGGCAGCGACTAGATCATCCACGGCAAAATCTATGGAGGAGCGGCTAGATGCGGAAATCGTCGAAAGGAAGAAAGACACGGCAGATCTCATCGAAAGGGTCGACGCCGTCAAATCTGATCTCAAGGGAAGTCTGGAGCAAATGAAGGAGATGCTCGTCAACTTCATGGCTCAAAACATCACCGCGCCACAGATCTCGCGCTCAAAGGAAGGAGGCACTTCAGATCTGAATCATCAATCAGATCTGAGGGTAAAAGGGAAGGCGGCGATGATTCCGAACCAGGAAGGCGTCATCTTAGAAGGAGTAGATCTGGATCTGGATCTCAACGACGACGACTGGCAAGAGGATCTCTCCGAAACCCTAGGCGAGAGCTCCGAAGAAGAACCAACAACCCACCGGCATCGACGAAGGCAGGCGGCGAACCCCCTGGGGGTTGCCGACAGCCGGCGACCCCCCAGGGGGTTCGCCGGAGGCGGGCGAGCCCCCCAAGGGGCCGTCGAGGAGCGGCGACCCCGCAGGGGGGTCGCGGGAGCAGGGCGACCCCGCCTGGGGGCCGCCGAGGGCAGGCGAGCCCCAGGCGGGGCCGCCGAGGGGTGGCGACCCCCTGGCGGGGCCGTCGGAGGCGGGCGACCCCCCCAGGGGGCCGCAGAGGAGCTGCGACCCCCTGGAGGGGCCACCGGAGGCAGGCGACCCCCCCAGGGGGCCGCGGGAGGCGGGCGACCCCCCAGGGGGTTCGCCGGAGGCGGGCGACCCCCCCAGAGGGGCGCCGAGGAGCTGCGGGCCCGCCAGGGCACGCGCGGGCTCCCGACGGGCCGCGCGGAGTACGAGGACCCCCCCAGGCAGCGTCGGGGGCCCACGGGACCCGTGAGAGGCGCGCGCGGGGTGCGCAAGATCCGGAGTACTTCGATGACGATGACTGGGCTCCGGAAGGAAGATGGGGGGCGGAGGATCAGGATCCGGAGTACGAGGATCCCATCCATCACTACGAGGAGGAGTATGAGGAGGAGGATGAACGGCACTGGAGGGAGGATAGGAGGTGGGAGCCGGAAGGAGACCGATTTGGGGACCACCGTCGCCTGCAGCACGGGGATCGTGTCGACGGGAGAGATCCTCGGGCCGATGATCGCATACTGAAGCTCCAGATGCCGGTGTTCGAGGGTAGTGACGCCATTGGGTGGATCTACAAGGCGGAGAGGTACTTTGAGCTGGCCAGGCTGACTGAGGAGGAAAGGTTGAGGGCGGTTGCCCTCTGTTTGGAGGGGAGGCTCTGAATTGGTGGAGGTGGAAGGAGCAGCAGAGACCTCTGAGGACCTGGGACGGGTTCAAGGAGGCACTACTACACCGATTCCGAGGCTCTCAGGCGGGGGGAGCTTATGAGCAGCTGCATGCCTTGAGGCAGATGGGGACCGTGCACGACTACATCAAGCAGTACGAGGAGCTCACCAGCCGCGTGCGAGGGATGACTGCAGAATCCCTGGAAGGATTCTTTATGGACGGTTTGAAGCCCACCATCAGGTCTGAGCTTCGTACGCTCAGGCCACGAGGACTGGAGGAGCAGATGGAGCTGGCCCTGACGGTAGAGGACCGGTTGGCCGACGAGCGCCGCGCTAGGGGGACGTTTGGGGGGCAGTTTTCACGCCCACAGGCGGGCCCAGGAGGACAGACAGGCGCTGCAGGAGGGGCCCCAGCAGCCGGAGGGAGACCCGGGGATGTGAGGCCAGGTGGGCCTTACAAGAGGATGACAGACGCGGAGATGCGAGACCGGAGGGCAAAGGGGTTATGCTTCAAGTGCGACGAAAAGTTTACCCCTGGGCATAGGTGTCGCAACCAGGCCCTGCAGGTGTATGAGGTATATGCGGAGGACTTGGAGGGGGAGCAGGCAGAGGAGGAGGCGGCAGGGGCCGAGGAGGAGGGCACGCCTCTACTACTGGAGGCGGCCGAGGTCTCGCTTAGCTCCATCGCGGGATTTACACGGGTGCACACTATGAAGCTGGCTGGTAGAGTCCGAGACTTGGACGTGGTGATCTTGATAGATAGTGGGGCAACCCACAATTTCGTATCCCCCAGGGTGATTGAGAGTCAGGGGTTACCAATCACGGAGACAGAGGGCTTTGGGGTCATGCTCGGGACCGGGTGGTCGAGCAGAGTAGAGGTATCTGCCGAGACTTGATGGTGTCCATACAGGGGGTGGTGATCACGTGAGACTTCCTGCCCTTGACCTTGGGCAACGTCGACTTGATTTTGGGGATGCAATGGCTGCAGTCGCTGGGAGAGACGAAGTTCAATTGGAGGCTACTACGGATGGAGTTCCAGGTAGACGGCCGGAAGGTGGTGCTGTTGGGTGACCCGAGTTTGTGTTGTTCGTCGGTGTCCTACAAGACCATGGCGAAGACACTCCAGGCCGAGGGAGGGGGGTTCTTGATTGAGCTCCAGGGGTTGGCGTCGGACGAGGCCATCGGGGCGACAGTGGTACCGTCGGAGGTAGAGCAGCTACTGCAGGGGTTTGAGGGGGTGTTTCAGCCACCTAGCGGTCTTCCGCCACCGAGAGACCATGAGCACGCGATTGTGCTAAAGGAGGGGGTGTCACCTATCAGTGTGCGACCGTACCGATACCCCCAGGTACAGAAGGATGAGATTGAGAAGCTGGTGCAGGAGATGTTACAAGCAGGAGTCATCCGCCCTAGTGCTAGTCCTTTCTCTAGCCCAGTGCTTCTGGTTAAGAAAAAGGACGGCAGTTGGAGATTTTGTGTCGATTACCGGGCTCTCAACAAGGAGACTGTCCCCGACAAGTTTCCCATTCCGGTGATCGACGAACTATTGGACGAGCTGCACGGAGCGGTGGTGTTCTCGAAGATCGACCTGAAGTCGGGGTACCACCAGATTCGCATGAGGCAGGAAGATGTGCAGAAGACCGCCTTCAGAACTCACGAAGGCCACTACGAGTTCCTCGTCATGCCCTTTGGGCTGACGAACGCCCTCGCGACCTTCCAGTCCCTGATGAACAAGGTCTTCCGACCTTATTTACGAAGGTTCATCTTGGTCTTTTTTGATGATATCCTGGTCTACAGCGCATCACTACATGATCATTTGGGCCATCTGGAGATAGTGATGCGAGAGTTGGAGGGCCATCAGCTGCAGGCCAACCGGAAGAAGTGTCTATTCGGACAGGCGCAGGTGGAGTACCTGGGGCACATTGTGTCGGCGGAGGGAGTGGCCGCCGATCGATCGAAGATTTCGGCCATGTTGGATTGGCCCCAGCCTAGGACACTACGGGCCTTGAGGGGGTTTCTGGGGCTTACAGGGTATTACCGGCGGTTCGTGAAGGGGTACGGCATATTGACGTGGCCCCTAACAGAGCAGCTGAAGAAGGATAATTTTTGCTGGGGAGAGGAGGCGACGAGGGCGTTCCAGGCCCTCAAGGAGGCGATGACGACGGTGCCGGTGCTGGCGCTCCCAGATTTTGAGAAGAAATTCATCGTGGAGTCAGATGCATTGGGGTTCGGTTTGGGGGCCGTACTGATGCAGGAGCAGAGGCCGGTCGCTTACTTCAGCCAGGTCTTATCCACCAGGGCCCGGCTGAAGTCAGTCTACGAGCGAGAGTTGATGGCACTTGTGCTGTCAGTTCAGAAGTGGAGACCCTACTTACTGGGGAGGGAGTTTGTGGTACGGACTGACCAGCGGAGTCTAAAGTACCTCTTGGAGCAGCGCATGGTGGCAGAGGAGCACCAGAGATGGTTGTCCAAGTTGAGCGGGTACAAATTTGAGATCCATTACAAACCCGGCTCGGACAACAAGGCGGCAGATGCGCTCTCCCGACGAGATGAGGGGGTGCAGGTGGTGGCTTTGTCTATTCCGTTGATGTTGAGGAGCGACACCCTGCTAGCAGAGATTGAGGCAGATGAAGAGCTGCGGCGAATCCGGGAGGCGATTGTTGGGGGGTCTACAGACTTTCCGGGGTACACATTGGAGTGGGGACTGCTCCTGTACCGGAGGCGGCTAGTGATTCCTCGGACTTCGGGTCACCTTCCTGCGCTCTTCCATGAGTTCCACAGCAGCGCAGTAGGTGGGCACTCGGGCGGTTACCAGACGTATCAGAGGATGGCCCGAGAGCTTTACTGGCCGGGCATGAGGAAGGACATTGCGAGGCTGGTCGCGGAGTGCGATATATGTCAGCGCCACAAGTACCAGGCGACGTCTCCAGCCGGTCTTCTTCAGCCCTTGGAGTTACCAGAGAGGATATGTGAGGACATCTCGATGGATTTCGTGGAGGGACTGCCACGATCCGAGGGCTATACTACTATATTTGTTGTGGTTGACCGCCTCAACAAATACGGTCATTTCATCCCACTCCGCCACCCATTTACGGCAGCATCGGTAGCAGTTGCTTTTCTGAAGGAGGTGGTCAGGCTGCATGGGTACCCCCGCTCTATTGTGTCTGACAGAGATAAAGTCTTTCTGAGCACTTTTTGGAAGGAGATGTTCTGTCTGCAGGGTACAGCACTTCGACGGAGCACGGCATACCACCCTCAGACGGACGGCCAGACGGAGGTCCTCAACCGCACTGTAGAGACATACCTGCGGTGTTTTGCGTCAGAGACTCCTAGGAAGTGGGCCGGGTGGTTGATATGGGCTGAGTATTGGTACAACACATCGTACCACTCAGCGGCGAGGATGACACCGTTTCAGATCGTCTATGGCAGAGATCCGCCCCATTTAGTGCATTACAGTAGGGGATCCACCCCAGTGTCAGGATTGGAGCAGCAGCTAGAGGATCGGGATCGAGTCCTGGAAGAGTTGAAGCGTCACCTACTGCGCGCGCATCAGATCATGAAGAAGAAGGCAGTTGCACATCGCAGAGAGGTGGAGTTTGATGTAGGGGAACGCGTCTATCTGAAGCTTCGACCATACCGACAGCGTTCTATGGCTCACCGGCGCAACGAGAAGCTAGCGGCAAGGTACTATGGGCCGTATGAGATTGAGGCCAGGATCGGCAAGGTGGCGTATCGACTGAAGCTGTCTCCTACTACCCGCATTCACCCGGTTTTCCACGTCTCACAGTTGCGCCGCGCTATTGGAGATCATGAGGCATCGTCTACTTTACCCCCGACCCTCACGGTTGACATGGAGGTACTTCTTGCACCCGAGGAGGTCACAGGCATTCGTACAGGAGCATCGGGAGCACGGGAAGTTCTTATTCGTTGGTCGGGATTACCGGAGTTCGAGGCCACATGGGAGTTATATGATCACATCCTGCAGCAGTACCCAGATTTCCACCTTGAGGACAAGGTGAAACTCCTGGGGGGAGTAGTGATACGCTTATCACCTACGAGAGGAGGCGCAAGAAGACTAAGGAGTAATTGCTGGGCGTACCGAAGGTTTGGGGATAAAATTGCTTTAGGCACCATTAGTGGGTCTTAGTTGCTGTACGCACCACGCCTCATCATTATATAAGTGAGGGCGTGGGCTAGGATTAGGGTATCGAATTTGTGAGCCGTCATTTGACATTTCCTAGAGTTCTCCGAGGAGATCTAGAAGAGAGTTTAGGCTTTTCCCTTAGCAAAAGCTAGGAGAGGGGCCAACTCTCCAAAAATTGGCTATTTATCTTGTAACCCTATTCCCCAAATTCCAATAAAAATCCCCAAACCTCTTCTACAAACCCTAGTCCGCATCAGTTTCTTCTTGGGAGCCGTTCTCAACACTTAATTGCTAACAAAATAACCGTTAATGCATGTCTTATAGGCTCCTATACATAAGAGCGAACAAGTAAAATCCACACAATAAATATAATTATAGCATGCATATTAAATATAAAGGCATGTCAGTAATGGCAGAAATCATGACATAAGCTATCGAGTCCATGATGAGATCAATAAATGGTAGTAATGACAATTTCTCAGTCTACTATAATATGACTAATTGAATAATGATCCTATTACAATGTTGTGGCCCATGTTTGATAGTACAACATGCAACATACGTGCTCACCTTTACCATGGGGACGTTTAGTTATGCCAGACACAGTTAAGTACGGTAAACAAAAATAATCAAGTATGGTAACAGACAGTCAACAACATTAAAGGGTTAACTCTAGTCGCTCCCGTATATGCGATATCATGAGTTTCCCATCCCTATTATTTAGTATGAAGCCTAAATCTGTGTATGAGTGTGATATCATATTTCAGTATTAAGTGCAGTAGGCGGATCCAATAACTAATTAAGTAGTCAATCACGGTTAAAATATCAAGTGATGTAATGTGGGTGATATCAAGTGCAAATATGCAATACCATATGATGGGTACAGTGACAAGTCCAGTAGATATGCATGGTGCATTATCATGTGGCAAGTACATGGTATATGTATATCTATATACAGTGGCATGCATATGCAATGAATACTAAAAGCATGATGAATTTCAAGATTAAGCGTAAAACATCATTTAGCATATTACCATTAAAGTTAAACCGATAAATGATCCATTTTATAAAGGAGATATTATATATCATGATCAAGTTTTATAAACAGGAGTGTAGGGACATGTGTGAATATCATAGAATCAAGAGACAATCTCAATGTCATGATCCAAAGGAAGATCGATTATCTATATCTAATAACATATGATTAGGCATATGCTTTAATGGACCATCACTAATATAATGTACAATATCAAGCAAAGATGAGATCAGTAGTATAATAATAAATACCAAATGTGATATAATCATTCTCATCATAAGAAGGAATGTAGACATAATCATAGTCCAATGAGTAATACCCGAGGAATGGCCCCAGGTAACAATTGAACTAATTATTTATGTAATATACATGTCTCAAAACAATATAGTTTCCCCAATACCATATTAGGCCATAGGCATCAAGGGTCAAATGCCATTATATTTCAAATATAGCCCCAAGATTTGAGGGGCACAACCTCTAAGATAGCAAAACCAATGCATGTGCTACATCAAGCAGAAAAGGAAACAGAAACAACTAACTACATGGTAGTAGAGGCCAATCCAGAGGCCAAACAACCTCTGCAAGCAGCAAGGGTGTAAAACAGAAAGCAAACAGTTGCTGCAAGGCAGCTGTGATCAATCCAAAGGCAAACGACCATTGCAAGATTGCAAGACGCAGACCAGAAGGTCAACTACCACTGTAAGGTAGCAGGTCATTGAGCAGAATGCGAGCAGTCACTATATGGTGGCAGAAGCATAAAACAGACTGAGAAGCCATGTGAGAAGCCATGTCAAGGTAGCAGAAGCGTTAAATAGAAAGCAAATAGCTGCTGCAATGTATCAAAGGCCAGAACAGAAGTCACGTAGCAAAATAACCTATGCCGAAGTATCAATATAAACACCCCACCAAGCTAATTCCCCAAATCAAAATCAAACCAAGTAATCAGCCAAATTTATCGAGGCATGAAAATTAAATATGAAACATACTTAATCACCGGAGAATGGAGTAAGAAATAACCGTCGATCGACACTTGCATTGCCGCTTCGCCTATCGCAACGGCTACCATTGTTCTTGCAATGCACCGATTGGAGAGCAAAATAGAGGTAGAGAGATCTGAACATGTGTGAGTGAAATCAGTGAGATTTGTTAAATTTTCATGGTAGTAATCTTGGGATTTATAAAGAGATGGGTTACATTAAAGGGGTGAGGGAATCATAGTGATTTAAGAAGGGAGTTAGGGGGTTTTTATGAGAGAGTTCGTGGATGAGAGGAGGCACCTTATGTTGGAAAGGCGATCTGTGTTTGTTACGCCTGACGTGGTGACGTGTCAGTGAGAAAAAGGCGGGAGATCAGGGGGCGGTAGCTGATACGCGAGGAGAGGGAGAAAGAAAACGAGATGAGATCAGGGTTCGGGTGATATTTAAGGGAATGCCAACGGGTCAGGTTCGGGTATATTGTTAAAGTGTGTTGGCTTGCAGGTTAATGGATTTGAAGCTAAAACGCATTCAGAAAACTTCAAAAAATTATTGGTAAATCACCAAAATTTTAAAATAATTATTTGACAAATATCTTATATTTTTAAAAACATATTATTTTATTAAAAAGAAATGGAATATGGTGAAGGCCATTACATCAGTTGTCCACAATCACTAGGAAATCTTGCATGAATTCTAATAATCTTCTTGAAGGAAAGTTGGTTTATGCACAACTCCTAGACCAAGATAGATATATTATGTAATAATACATCAAAAAGTTTATGCTATGCTACTTCAGCTTTAAAAGGAAACCGCTGTAGAGGTTGGTGCCTGCGAAGGCACGGTATCTTGTATAAAGTTGTTTACCCTTTTTAAGGGCAGTTTTGGTCATTATTAGTTTTTCTAACAAACAATTGGAGTATTAGTTTTATGTCTCAAGTGATCTATGCTGTTGGGCTTGATTTCTCATGCACTTGGGCTTGGTTTCATCATCGCACATGTGATTATTTTTTTGTTTATTTTTGATGATAGCAGCACTTGCCTAGGTCAGCTCTGTGCACGGTGATATTGATATATCACCCTGAGGATATTTGAAAAAAAATCATATTTTGTGAAGAAATTGTCATTGTACAAAATTGTAGTTTAAGGTGAAATGCAAACTCATAAGGCTAAACCTCACTAGCTCATACATGGCATGATAATTAATTATGACAATGACACATAAGAGCTGTCTGAGAATACTTGGTTTGCTTGTACGTGAGGTTGAAGATCATTGGGCTGCCTCATTTGTATATTATTCCATGTGACTTATATCTACAAGCTCAAGGTATGTGACTTATATCTACAAGCTCACAACCTTGTTTGAGTTCCTGAATCTGCAGTTATTGTGCTCTTAAATAAGATCTACCATCATGTGCTTGCTCCATGTATCTACATGGGTGTGTGGTGCTTTCTTTTTTCTTTCCCCCCCCCACCTTTCCCTTTCTTTAATTACTTTATTTATGGTTCTGCCCTTAAACCAAATAATATATCATGATTAAACTAGTTCCTGGACCTTGGTACTCTATCGTCTGGAGAAGGTTATTGCAGACGGTGTAATAGAATTTATAGTCAGAACATAACTTCCTTTATTTCGGAATTTAACTATCTTTCCTTTTGCGTGCGTATGTGTGTGTGTGTGTGTGGAGTTACAATGATATTGAAATGATGCAGATTTCACGAAAATGGACACACAACATAACTACCATATTGTTCTTTGGATTTGGGCTTTGGTCTTTGTGGGAAGGCTTTACTGAAGAAGGGTACTTCTATCTACTCAACCCCTTTCATATTTGTTTGTGATTTCTGGGATGTACAGTTCAAACTTGCTTTTATTAATCATGGTTATAATTCCATTATTTTCACCATTAGGGAAGCTGAAGAGTTGAAAGAAGTAGAAGCCAAACTGGTAGGTGACATAATCATGCCCTTAAAACTCTCTGTGTGTAAACATACTTAATTGTTCTTATGAAAAATGATCAGGGTGCTGGGTTTAAATCTGATACAGGAGGAGCCAAAGGACATACTGAGGTTAGTTGTAACTGGTTCTTATACCTAGTTTCACACATATTTAATTAATATTTTATTTCCTCTTTTGTACCTTCTTTCCTTTGGTGTTGTGACTATTCCTCTCGACCATGAATAATAATATAGTCTTAAGCTGTGCCAAGTAGATGTTAGCAGCTTTAGTTGTTGGCACTTTGTGTATACCACATTACTCATTATCATTTAGTTAGGCAGACGGTAGAGTTTAATACAGTGTGTTTCTGATTACCTCATTATTGGGCAGATTTTAACCTAAACGCATGTGGTTCCCTTTAAAACTATTTTCTGTGTATTAGCTGGACATGATCGTCTATCAAATTAGAAGTTGCGCAAACTACATTTCTTGAAAACGTTTAGCTTAGAATGTTACTGAGCATAAATGTAGAACTTTTGAGCTAGAAACATTGGTTAAACATCATGCTTGCTCTTGAGACATTTCAGATTGGAACTTCTGATAGAACATGAACAAGACTGACATGTGCCCACAATATACGATATTGGTGAAGCCATACATAGTAATTAAAATTATATCTGACCAAAAAGCTTACGCCAATGGTAGAGGCCCAAAGCCCAATTTATCTCAACTTCTTTCAATATTTTGTGAGACTATTACTCTCAACACCTCCTTTAAACTCAAGGTGGGATAGTCGAGTTTATATATTGTACATTTTTTTCTTTTTCTGTCAAAATGGGGCAGAACCATGATTCATATTGGTTTGAATTTGATTTGAATCTGAAATAGACCGTTATATACTGACATGATGAAGCCAATTAGACTATTACATATGAACACGATGAAACATGTGAATGAACTTGATTACAAGTCAGATGATCACTATGTCACTACAAGACCGACGATCACAGATGACTGATTAGATTACAAAACGGACACATACAGTTATTATGGCGGTTTAGCTCCAAAATCGGGTGACATGATAAGATGGAGCCTGCGGTTTTGATACCATGTTAGAACAAATACAAGAGTGAGAGGGGGTCCCACAATTTATGATAGTGGTGAAGCCATAAATAGTAATTGAAATTACATCTAATCTAAAAGATTAAGCTAATAGATAGAGGTCCAATCCTTAATTTATGGACATCAACTTTCAATATTTCCAATGTGGGATTATTATTCTGAACAACTTCAAAATCTTGGATTTGTTCGAAACCATTAGGTTTCGTCGGTTATGCCTTTTAACTCAGCATCATTTCTATAGAACTTACTATTGCCTTTGATATTTAATAGATTTATATCATATAAGGACCGGCAAAGGCAGATGAAACTATGGGATAATCAACCATGACAACTCATGTAAACAGTGATTGTGTTTTCTTATCCTTTCACTTTCTTTGCTTCAATATTAACTCCTACAATTAAATTGTGATGGGACAACGGGACAACCTTTAGGGCGTTATTTCTCTTGGTCTACTGGAGGCAGTAGAAAAAGGGCGGGATAGTTGACTGGTTAACAATGCAGATGGTGCTATAAAGATAGGAATGTAGAGGAGGGAAGCATATATCAGACCCACATATTTATGATGAATGTTGCCCCTTCTTACTTATTGTCTGTCAATCGCCTAGTTTGGCTGTCAAGTTTGCTAAACTGGATTTGGGGCTTTCCAAAACTCTGGTTGGAGTATAGTTTTCAAAACCCTAGTTTTGGGGACAAATTTGTATATGCAGCTGATGTTTTGGAGGCTTACAAATTTTTAGACACATCTTTCAGAGTTTTATAGAGTTTATTTAACTTTGAAATGCTTGCCAATGGGGCGTATTGTTTCAATATTTAAAGTTTGGCTTTGAAATCTCACAAAACCCCAATTTGGAAAACTAAACTTCTTAACAGACAAACTAGGCCTAAATAAGGAAATTTCACGTGCCAAAATTCTAGTCATGACATTTGACCAGTGTCATTCTTGATTCTTCTCTATCATGATATGCGTTTTATTGCTCTATTATATGTGTACGTATTAGTCATAACCCATGACAATATGTTACGGGACATTCAAAATATTCACTTTAAAATTTAACTCATTCATAATCATCCCAAAAAACTTGCAGCATCGTCAAAATCATCCAAAATTTTTTTTCAGCCATCTTCAAATTATTCTTCCCCCAACAAATTTTTTTAACCATATTTAAACTAGAGACAATGCAATAGGTATGGGATGATGGATTAAGGCTATGTAAAGATATTAGACTTTATTGTATTTTATGTTTCATCTTCATCTAATCTTATCTTTCTTTCATAGATTACTTGTAGCCTTGATTAGATGCACAAACACACTTACATATGCATCATATTTCATCATAGGGTTCCTTAGTTACATGTAGAACCCATCCCAATTGGTCCATTGCTCAAAATACACTTGGATGTGCTTTTTGGAGTTGGACAGAGGCCTGATGAAGGGTCACAAGACACTGCTTGGTGTGTCAAATTTCAAATCTGCTGACAATGCCGTCGACCAGAAGCCTGATAGTCATTGACCAGGCATCTGGGACAGTGGTCCAGACGTCTGGTCAAGCAGAGCTAACATTTCAGTCCTATCTGTTTTCAGAATCTGTTTTTCGCAGTCAGTCTGTATTCGAACTGTTGTAACTTTTTTGTAGTGGGAGTTTTGCGTCCATTCAAAGCAATTCTGATAGGAAATCTTGTTAGCTTTCCAACACATATTGAATCACCTCAATCGGAGTTCATATGAGGGAATTATGACCGTTTTGGTGATCGAGTGTTTTTTGGACGATTCCGTCGTCGTATGATGCAGTTTTCGTCAGACGTTGAACCAGATGTCAGATGGCTCTACTCCAGACGCCTGGTGGCTATAAATTCTGATTGTTTATAGCCGCTGTGAGATATTTTCATGGAGCCGTTTTCTTGTCTTTTGTGCAAGTTTGAGGGCTTATTTAAGCTCGGTTAAGAGACAGTTTTTGGCACTAATGCTCATTGATTTAGAACTCTTTGAGCAAAAAAGTAAGAGCATTTTTCTCTTTCATTTCTCTTTCACTTTGATTAAACGTGTTCATGCATTGACATTACATCAAGAGAGAGTTTTCTAAGTGCATCATCTTCTACTTCAAGCACTTGGTGTTTCAATCTTCATGCCTTCATACACATTGGTAAGATCTATCAAGGCATAGGTAAGATTGTTTCTTTTTCATTTCTTTTGATTACAAAACCTCACTCTCGGGTTGTCAGAGTATTTTTTTGGGTTACACCAAATAGAAGGGTTACTCCAACTTCGAAGGATTACTCCTTTGCATCCTTGGAGGGTTACTCCTTGGATTGTATTTCAGTTAGAGATTGTACTCGGTTAGAGTATTCGTGCCCCGGTTAGGGAGCATAGTGGAACTCCACATCTTGGGTTACAAGTGTGTGTCTGTAGTAGGATCGTCGGATAGGGATCCGAACCAGGATACGACTCTTTGTTGGTGTTTGCACTGGCATATCTCTTATTTGTGAATGTGTTGCAATTAATTTTCCGCATTTGTTAATTAGTTTTAATTAGCATTTTTAATTGTCATTTCACTATTCATACCCCTCTAGTTCGTTGCTTAGCATACATGGATCCTACATTTGTGACGCTGGCAAACGTCACACTCCGCCACCATCTTCGCCACATCTTCTTCATCCCCTTCCAATAGACCGCCATCGCTAATCTCCTATAAGTCTTGAGGACCCCAGAATGTCCCCCCAATGGCGCTGCTGTGAAACTTCTGGAGAATAGTTGAATGTGTGTTTAGGACATCGGAATCACCAAGCGCCCATGATGCAATAATCTCCCATCCTGTAGAGTATAGCCCAGGTGATCATCTGATCCCTGTAACAGTGCTACCCAGATGTCTGCCAACTCTTGGTCCTCCTCAGCCTCCCACTGCAATGGCTCGCAATCTGGTGGCACTGAAACCGACAAAGATGCCAAGTGTATATCATTATCCCTTCGTGACGGTGCATCTGCAGCCTTATTCTTCAGCCCTTGGCGATACTCTATCTCAAATCTGTACCTCATAAGCTTCTGCAGCCACTTCTGATGATCATCTGCTATCATGAGCTGCTCCAACAGGTACTTGAGACTCATCTGATCTGTACGAACCAAGAAGCTCCTCCCCAACAAATATGGCCTTCATTTCTGGATGATAGGACTATGGCCATCAGCTCCTCGTAGACAGACTTCAATCTGGCTTTCGCTGTAAGTACCTGTTTGTAGTATACAATAGGCCGATGTTCCTGCATCAGCTCTTGTCCCTAGTCCATGTCCCGATGATTCTGCCTCCACAATAAATGGCCTGGAAAAATCTGGTAACGCCAAGACTGGTCTGGTATTCATGGTCTTTTTCAAGGCCTCAAATGCAAGTATCGCCTCGTCGCTCCAAACAAACTGGTCCTTTAACAGCTCAGTGAGTGGCCAAGCGGTCATACCATAACCCTGTACGAACATTCGGTAGTAGCATGTAAGACCAAGGAACACCCTCAGCCCCCTGAGAGTGGTGGGACGTGGCCAGTCCAGCATCGCCGCTATCTTCGCCATGTCAGCTGCTACACCCTCTGAGGACATCATTTGTCCCAAGTACTCCACATGTGGCTGCTCAAATAGACACTTCTTACTGTTTGCATACAGCTGGTGGTAATGCAACTCCTAGAAGACTACCTGCAGATGATCCAAGTGCTCCTCCACGGTACGACTGTACACAAGGATATCATCGAAAAACACCAGTACAAATCGTCTGAGGTAAGGGCAAAATACATTATTCATTAAAGCCTGAAGGTAGCAGGTGCGTTCGTCAAGCCAAAAGGCACGACGAGGAACTCATAATGGCCTTCATGTGTCCTAAAGGCCGTCTTGGGCACATCCTCCTGTTGCATCCTGATCTGATGGTAACCGGATTTGAGATCAATCTTTGTAAAAATGGCAGAACCATGTAACTCGTCCAGGAGCTCGTCAATCACAGGTATGAAAAACTTATCAGTCATTGTCTCATTATTTATTGCCCTGTAGTCCACACAGAAGCGTCAACTCTCATCCTTCTTCTTCACTAGTAGCACGTGACTCGAAAAAGGACTCATAGTGGGCTGGATAACACCAGCCTGGACCATCTCCACCATCCTCTCTATTTCATCCTTCTGCGCATGTGGGTAGCGGTAGGGTCTCACGGTGATGGGAGGCACGCCCTCTCATAGAACTATGGCATGCTCTGATCTCTAGGCAGTGGAAGACCTTGAGGCTCCTGAAAAACCTCCTCAAACTGCTCTAGTAATGCCTGCACCTTCCCTAGGATAGGCTGCCCACTACCAACCACAGCTCCACCCTCTCCTGCTAACGTGTGTAGTTCCACCAGAAAACGATACCCTCTGCCTGGATGGTTCTCACTATGGTCTTTAGCGAGACCAAAGCTCTGTATAGACTAGGGTCCTCCTGTAGTACCACTGCTCTTCCGTCCTTCTGGAACTCCACCCTGAGCAGCTTCCAGTTCACATTCATATCTCCCAGCGTCTATAGCCACGTCATAAACAAGATCACATCAGTACTTCCCAAGTCTAAAGGCAGGATATCTGTGAGCACCTGCACGCCCTGCAGTGTCAGCACCAGCCCGCGGCACACTCCACGGCTACTCTTCTTCTTTCCCGTCCCCATCATGACACTAAAACTGCCACTGTCTGTCAGCTAAAGTCTCTGCTATGCCACCTCTCCTGGAAATGAAGTTGTGTGTAGCCACACTTCAATAAGAACGGTCACCTCCTGGTCACCGATGTCCCCCAACTTCAGGTATGGTTCGATATGAACCCTACCACGGAGTTAAGGAAAACCTCCGACACATTCAGTTGATGGTGCTCGGTATCCTCAGTGGTCTCATCCTCAACATCAGCCTCATCGTCCTCATCCTCAAGTATCAGCACTTGGAGCTTGCGTCCAGCACACCTGTGGCCTGGTGTGAACCTTTCATTGCACCTGAAACAAAGACCCTTCTGTCGCTTCTCCCTCATCTCTGCGTCAGTCATCCTCCTAAACTGCCCCCAACATGTGATGCATTACTCTTCTCTCCTCCCTTCTCCTTGGTGCTCTGATCTACTCCTATAGCCCCCTTCTGCCCTCCTATCGACGCCTGGCTGTGGAAAACTGGTCCACTTCAGCTGCCTCTCGCCCTCCTATCCTCCATCTGGCGGTCATCCACCATCTGAGCGTACTTCATGGCCCCCATCATGTCCTGAGGCTTCTGAATGCGGACCTATGTGCGAATAGTAGCCTTCAGCCCCTTCATGAAGGTATGCCACACCATGCACCCGTCCTGACAGTGTTTCAACCCCCTCTAGGTAATCCCTTACCGTGCCATCATGCCTGAGTGACAATAGCTGCTCCCTTAAACTCCCCAAATGAGGATCTCTGAATCTCTCCACAAGCCCATCCTGATCTCCCACGAGCAAAACGGCCGCCTCTTATCTCTCCACTAGTACCAATCAAGGGCCTTTCCATCTGGACATATAGCATCCGACTCCAACTTCTGCTCCTCCGTCATGCGAGAGCCCCTAAAAATCTCTCTGCCTTGTAAATCCAAGCCATCGGATCCTCTCCCTCGAATACATGCATCTTCAGCTTCCGCAGCCTATCCATCGTGTATGTCTCCTGGTCTCCTTGCCCTCCTGCGTGCCTGAGCTGATGATAGTGCTGCCACTTCTCTTGATGGGTCTCATAGCCCCTCTGCGGGCCCCTCTCACGATCTCCTTAGCCCCTCGTGGGCCTCCTCCTCGGCTTCCATAGTCTCCACGGCCGTCATCCACAGTCCCACTACCACGCCCCTCATCATAGTCTTTGTAGCCTCCGTCAGTCTCCCTAGGGTGCCCCTCATAGGTGCAGGGTGGGTGTCGCCTGTCGTCGTCATATCGGGGGTCTGGAGGGTCCTGAAACCCTCCTCTATCGTCACAGTACTCCTGAAAATCCCCTAGGTAGAACTCATCGTCGAAACCACACGCCTGATCATCGAAATAAGGCTGAAATCCTCCGTCGGGGTCAAATCCTCCTCGTCGTGGGCCCGAAGAACCTCTGGGACGTCGTCGTGGCGGGGCCCTGGCGGCCCTGGGACAGGGCTGCCGGGCCCTGCTGGCTTGGGGCCCTGGTGGCTCTGCCGGTGGTCGACAGGGCCCACCGAGGGCCCAGTCCATGTCGCCGAGGGCCCAGTCCATGTCGTCGAGGCCCGACAGCCATGTGGGAGGGCCTTAGGCCCTGCGGAGGGCCTTGGTGGCCCGTGGGGCCTCGGGGAGGTGCCCCATGCAGGTGGTAAGGTCGGCTAGGGCCGCCGACCTCTCGGTAGTGCTCCTCCGCCTCTGGGTAGCTGCTGTCGAGATCTGTGAGCCTCTCATCTTCCAAATCACTCGCTACGTGTTTCCCCATGTCCAAAGGTGACGCCTTTGTCGCTATTTTAAGGTTTGCTTCGCCACCGTTCAATTTCGATGAGATATCTCCAAGTTGAAAGATGATTTTTGATAGAGCTTCGATGTGTTAATTCAAGGTCTCCGCTTGCTTCATTAATTGATCACCATGTGCCGTTAGGGTTTCCTTCACGCCCACGATCTCGCCATTGAGCTTCTTCTCCACCGCATCGATACGATCTTTGGATCTCATCACCGCCACCATGAATCGACGTGATCTGATACCAAATTGATAGAGCTCGAGGAAAACTGAAAAATTTATTGAGGAAATCTGAAAATTTAATTGATAAAAACTGAAAATTAAATAAGATTACTTGTCTACAATAAAAACGTAACCCCCCTCCCAAGACGCCGATTGATAAGGGATGTCTGTACCTTCCCGAAGAACTCTCTCTTCTCTCAATATTATCAAATTAATCATGCTTAGGGCCGGTCGGCAATTCTCCCCTCTAATACTAATCCCCTTTTAAGCTAATTACAAGTACGCCCTTATTAGAATTAAATAATATAAATAAAGCCAAATAAAGCCAAAGAATTACGAATACGCTCCTGAATCATGCTTGTGGGCTGGTCCCTCCTCTGGTGGGCCGCCTAGCATAGGTGATGAGCCCATCAGGTATATGTGACAAAAAATACCTCGAATTTAACCTTTTGTACTTTATTGAGGAGAATATGCTACGTCATTATATATGAGAGAGATCTCATGTTATATGATACCCAATATTCTATATATGACAAATTAGTCGATTTTATGAAGATTTTGAAACGTCAATTTACCCATTATTCTGTATATGACAAATCAGTCATTTTGTCGTTTTATGATGATTCTGAAACGTTAATTTTGCAACCACATTTTGCTTTAATAAAAAATGTTCAAATAATTTGAAATTTTGTTTTGTACATAGTTTAAACATATTAGATCACATCCAATGAAACGGATTTTTCAGTTAGGTCGCCCAATTTTAAATTAGACATGGATATGTTTGATCCATCTGAACGGATCTTAGTCAATATGTATGTGTGCAAGCTTTAAAACACCACCCTTTATTTTTTGACGATAAAATTTCCTTCTTAGATAGCTGACGTTCATGTTCCTTACATGTATGTGTGTACGTATATATGTATATGTATTTCTATGTATATATGTATATGTATATCAATATATATATGTAAATGTAAATGTAAATGTAAATGTATATGTATATGTATAATACAATTGAGGGATGTTTTTGAATGGGGTTATTGACTAAGACAAAAGGATGGGAAGAAAGACGGTTGAGATTGCATGTTGAGGAATCAATGAATAGAAAGTATGTAAAATTTTTGGCAGAAAAGGCCTAAAATTTTGGGAGATTTCAGGGTGAAATCCAAAAAATTTGGAGGAAAATTAAATCCGGAGGGAACTAAATTTTGAGGGGAACTAAATTTTGGTGTAATTAAAATTTGTGGAATTAAATTCTATGGGGAGACTAAATTTTAATTTAAAATTTTGAAGGATAAATTTGAAGGGAACTAAAATTTTAAATTTTAGAAGAAATTAATCTGGAGGAAACTAAACTTTGGGGGAAACTAAAATTTTTGGTGGAAATTCTCTGGATGAACTAACTTTTAGTTTAAATCACGGTTTGATGTATCGGCCGATACCATTCGGTATCGGCCGTATTGTATCGGTATCGGCAGTTGATGATACCGAAACCAATGATTAGTTTCAGTATCGGCCGATACTGAACAGTATCGGTCAGTTTAACCGTACCTGCCGAAAATGACCGATACCGGTCGTAACTGACCGATACCGTTCAGTACCGATCGAAGACGGATGAAGAAAAATGTGTAATTAAATAAAAATTCTTTAAAAACCCAAAAAATTTCGTGAATCAATAGCTTACATAGAAAACTCGGTTAATAAAGAGAAGAAACCCCTAGGGTTTCGGCTTGAAAATGATGAAGAATTAGACGAAGAAGAGGCAAAACCAAGAAAAATTGCTGAAAAAGAAGAAAAGGGACAAAATGAAGATGCGCCAAACCTGCCTCCTGCTTCGTTGGATCCACCTCGACCATCTAGCATGAGAGTGAGAGTGAGCAAATAGAGATAGAGAGAAAGAGGCCCGAGTCGCCTTTCAGGAGATGCTGCGTCTTTAAAAAGGCAAACTTGTAAATAAGTGGTATGTGCGTAAAGTTGTCGGTGCGCATATCAAGCGGATATTTGGTGGCACCATGTAAATAAGTGGTATGTACGCAAAGCAATATGGTGAGTGCGCAAAGCAACGCCCATCGATTTTTTTTGGCAAACTTGTAAATAAGTGGTATGTGCGCAAGGTAAAATGGTGGGTGCGCAGGTCAAGCTTTAAGGTCTATTCAGTTATCTAATATTTAGTATTTAAGTACCAAACTTTAGGTATTTAGTATTTGATATGATTACGAACTCAAATTTAGTTTATCTATTTAGTATTTAATATTTAATAGTATATGATTAATATTTTAGCTTGTTAAGTATTTAATAGTATTTGATAGGTTTAGATTTAAGAACCTCCCAAACCATCACTGTGCGTATATAGTATATACATATTTAAAGTATCTCCGAAACCGAAACCGATACCCGAAACGAAACTGTCGAAACTAGCGAAACGGACGAAACCGAAACTTGCTTCCGAAACGGGCGAAACCGAAACCGAAACCGAAACCGAAACCTAAATTTTGAGAAGAACGATACCCAGACCGAAACCGAGACGTAAAACCTTGATCCTGCCAACAAATCGCGTCCCTTAGAACAACTGAACGACATATGTCAATGAAGCATGTCTGTGAAAGAATACATGCCCAAATTTGATAGCATATTTGTTAGGAATAAGCTTTAAGAAGATCATTGATATACAATTGCTAGGTTTCGTCATGGGTTGAAAGTAAACATTAGGCATGAGATGCTTACCTACAATGTTGACAATGTACATCAACTGTTCAATCTAACCTTCAATTTGGGAATTCATGATAGCCCATTTTAACAGAAAGCCTACTTTTAAGCCTACTTTTAAGCCTGAAAAGCAACTTACGACGCCAATGATTGCATGATTAAATCTGAAACTATCGTTGCTAATGAGAAATGGAAAGATTAAGATTTAAAACCTTTATAATAAAAACTAAAGAATTATAATAAAAACTAAAACCTTTAAATGTCATGAATTTGATCATTTTGCTACTCAATGCCCCGATAGAAGCTTATTTATAGGGAGTGTTTAGTAATAAGATAAATTAACTACGAAAAAATACATTTCCAATTAAGGGTGCTGGTAAGAAAGATAATCTAAGATGAATCTAGCACTCGCTTACATGTCATTGGGTATCTAGCTACCACAACTAGGAATGAGGATGATTGGTGAAGGGCAAATATTTTCTTTACCTATATCAAAATTAGATATAAGTCTTTTAAAGTGATGACTGACGGAGACATGTACAAATTTAATTGTCAAGTCAGCTATGAAGAAGATGAGACTAAATGCTGAATCTCACACAATCTTACAGCATTGCATGGGTTGGTGATAACTCACATTCTGTTATCCGATGTTATCTAGTACCTATTTAAAATTTTAAGCTATCAATATATCATTTGGTGTGATGTTATACCAATGGATGCCACACATTCTTAAGGTAAGCATTTATTGTGTGACTTAGATGTTGCGCATTCTAGGAGAATCAACACATCTATACTATAAAACAGAAAATTACAAATGTGTCAATGCTCTACTAGGACAAAAGGGTTTGATAGAGTGACAGTCACGATTTGGACACCTCAGCTTAGGAGAGATGGTGGGCTTGGATATGGTTTTAAAGGCCCTACTAGGGTATGTGTGTCATTGGGTGTGCTGTTGGGTGCAAATTGTAAGGATCGTCTTACCCTTGCAATACTAACACACTAGAGGGGGTGAATAGTGTAATGACACAAATTGTGTATTTAAAAATTAAACTTGCAAGTGCAGAATTATAAATGTAAGAGAAATTTAAACATCACAAAAATCCAAACACAAACACAAGTAATTACCCTGGTTTCCCAAACTTGGGTACGTCCAGCCACACCAATATCCACTATAATTCTCACACAGAGAAGTGAATACAATCTCACACAGAAATATCTCACACATGATTTGGATTCTCACACAGAAATCATTGCTCTCACACAGAGAGACTCAAACACACACACATAGATCTCAACCAACCCTCATACAAAAGGTTATACTCACACACACAGAGTAACTATAGCTCTCACACAGAAAGCTAGGGTTTCAATGAAATAACAAAGTAAAATAAATACTCTTACCTATGCCTTGAGGTGAACTTACTCCTTAATGAATGCAAGGCATGGAAGAGGATCTTCAAGTGATGAGATTTGCTAAAAATGCACTTGGATGATTTCCCCACTTGGATGATTTCCCTTGAGCTTGACTTCAATGCATGAAGGAGATTTAGAGCTCTAAGAGGAAAATGAGAGAGTTTGAAAGTGGCTTAAAAACTCTAATAATTTTCAATATCATCAAGAAGTTCTAATGAACTTAGCACTCTCATATATATATGAACCATATATGAACTCTCAAAACCCAAGAAAATAGCCAAAACAAAAAGCAGTAACGGCTAGAATCTGGGCTGAAACGTCATCGACAGTCGACTGATTAACAACTGACATTCGACTGTCCAACGGCTACATAATTTCCAACGGCTATAATCTGAGCCACGACAGTCGACTGTAGAAGACTACACAGGCAACTGTATAACAGACAGTCGATGTATATCCTTCATCAGACGACTGCTGCAGGGGATGAAAATAAAACAGAGAGATGCATCTTTCGCACTTACGCCTTGCAGACGATTGATGGCAATTTCACTGGCGACTGTAAATATACATGCGACTGTAAAAACATCAACAGTCGACTGACTTGCAGATTGGGATGAAGCCCAGAAAATGCAAGTTGCGCACAGTCGACTGTAGATCAATTTCCAGGCGACTGTAAAAACACATCGACTGTAAATTGAACATCAGTCGACTGATGCGAAAAGCTTAAGAAGAGTCAATAAAAATGTTGACTTGAGCAGTGCACCACAGTCGACTGTAGAAGGTTCGACAAGAAACTGGAATCACCCAGTCAACTGTAAAACCTTCATCAGACGACTGTTGGAGAGCCAGATACTCCAATTGAGTCTTTGGGCAAGATGAACTTATTGGGTTGGATTCTATGATAATCCTAAGGCTCACTGAGATAGTTAAATGCATATGCATGAATGAGTAGATCATCTATTAAGGTATTCCATCAAACCTAGACTCAAAAAGGGAAAAGCAATAAATGAAATAATACATGGATTACATTGTTTTCCTTAGAGTCTATGGCTTCAATCTTGATGCATTGATGCTCCCCATCATCTTCAAGCTTTGGCATCCTTGAGTCCAAGTTTTGGCCCTTCTCCACTTGATGTCCATCCTTGCACCGAGTGTTTAGTATCCAAAAATGATATTTTTGAAATGTTAACTATGAGACAAACAAGAAAGTCATTAGCAACAATATAATGTTGTGATCATCATCAAAATAACATTGGTATGAAATACCAATACTCAACACAAATGAGGTACCACCTTACCTCCCAAAGAAAAGGCCCACATGCCCATTATTTACATATTTGCCATTGTCCTTTCATGAACCCAAAGAACACCCACCAACACTCCCTCTTTCCCTACTTACATGTTTGTCGTTGGTCTTTTACCACTTTGCCCCTTCGTTTTTGACACTTTATCAATTGCTTCTTCTCCTTTTACCCTCAGGCACGACCCACACACCTACGCTTCTCTCTCCTTTGCCACTACGCGAATTAAAATTATGTTGACCCTTATCAGACCAAAAAAGCATAGGTAAAAATCAGAAGAACGTGTTGATTTGTATTTAGCAACTAACTTAGATACATCATTCTATGATTTCATATTTAGTAGAATTAGGCTTTGATCTTATCCCTATCACATTCCCTGAGCATTTTGCATATCATTTGGTTTCATTGTATCTCAAGATTTATGAAAGTCTTATAACATTGATACTCACAAGTTTGTTGTAGAATTAAATAGAAACATGAAGAAATTTGTAGTTATGGATAATAAGATGATTAAAACTTGCCCAGAGAGGTTCGTCTTAAACCAATGAAGAGACTTTGCATGCATTATATAGGCTCTCGACTAGCTTTACTGAGTGATGATTTCGATGCAATTGAGTAAAATATTTCATAAGAGCTTGATGACATACATTCATTAGCAGCATTTATTATTCGTTGTTCACATGTGTTGTCATAGAGCTAATTGTGGTTTTTTTCCAGTTGTGCTATTCCTGTCAACATTCCCCGGGTGATAAAGTTCTCAAGCATGAAAGAATAATGAAAGATTAAATCTACATCGGAGTGCACTTTTCATATTAATATTTAGGTCATTAGTTTTTTGAGTTATTTTCATTTGAATTTTAGTAGAAAATTGATTCTTTTTATTATTTTCTAAAATAGTTGTTATTTCTTATTTAAATAGTTTTTAGTCCCACAACGGTTGTGGAAGGGTATTAAAAGTCTTGTAAGCCTATTTAAATATCTTACATTTGTTTAAATTTACATTGAATTGAATAAAATTTGAGAAAAATTAGTGTAAATGATTTATTTGTTAAATTAAATCTTTTGTATTTGAGTGTCAGACTGTGCTTGATTGCCTGGATGTGAGGTCAAAAAAATCTCCACACATGAGGCATGAGTGATGATGATCATGGGATGGCAAACGGGTCAGGTCGGTCTGTGTTCGGGTCAAATCTGACCCAACTTGTTAATGGATATACCCAAACCTGTCCCAAATCAAATTCCGGTCGGGAACATAAAACTTGGACCCGACCTGAGGGGTTGTCAGGATACCGAACCTGATCTGCATAAATCAATTTTTTTTCCTCTCTAAAAAATGTGTTAAATAAATCATTGGCCACAAGAATCGAACAGTGGATCTAATTGATGCATGAACAAGTGCCAACCAACTGAGCAATATGGCTTGGTGATGATTAATGACCATTATATGGTTTATGTATTTTTAGAATTAAGATATGAAATTAACCAAAAATAACAATATAAAGAATCGAACCCGAGACCTCTTAAAGAAGAGCTGTACAATTCAAACCCACTAACCAGAACTCCCAATTGCGTTTGGATTTCAATGTTATACAAATATAAATATAAAGTAAAATGGGTAAAATCTAGGTGAATCGGGGTTGATGGGTCAAACCCGCAACCGACCTGGATTTTATCTGGGTCGGCCGAGTCGACTCAGATTCTACCCGACCTGATTAGACATCTACACATACCTAGTTAAGAAGGTTGGGTTCGGTTCGGGTTCATTTTGTCACCCCTAAATGATCGTCAGATCTCAGGGGGAGACCTGAAATTTAATCAAATATCTAAATATTTTCTCTCAAATCCTTAATTTGTTCTTCTCCAATTTCCCTACCACAATTTTTCTTTTCCATTCCGCATCACATAACCAGACTGCACAGTTTTCTTGTCATTGTTATTGCCAAAAGAGAAATACCATGTTTCTGTTTGTCGGAATTCATCAAACTCTTTTGGATTATCAATAAGTTGCAAATGGATATTTGCATGATCTCTTAATGTGTGTGAACAAGCTAGAGTGGAGGTGCGTTAATAAGATTAATGATACAGACTCATGTGAATGGAAATATAGGATTCTTCTTAATAATGCCTTGCCAGTATTTCAGAAAAAAATGACAAATGAAGAACCTTTTGGTGTCATTAGCAGAAAAATGACTCATATGAAACGTGTCACATGTGAAGAAAAGGATATTTTTCATCTTTAAGAACCAAGTATTAATCTGAAGTAGGAACTGTTTCAAAAAATCTTCGGAGCCCCAATAGTCTTAAAAAGGAATCAAACACCGTCCAGCATGTTATAATAAGTCAAAATGTGTGGGAAAAGGCAGAAAAATGGAAAATGTCAACTGTGCTGCTGTGGACCACATCAGCAAGGCTAGAAGCCAGAAAGATGACCTAGCATAACATGCAAACCCAAAATCAAGAAGAAACTCTAATATAGGCTCATGCATAATATGTCTAGGAATGATAATATATCAGTCAAACTATTTATCATTTTTTATAAGAAATGTAACATACAAATAATAACACAGATTATTCATGTGGGCATACACCTTCTCCATCACTGCCGATTCATGAATAATTTACCTGCCTTGATGCAATGTGCCCATATCATTATCATCTATCACCTCCATATCATCCGTCAATATCTTCGGGAGTGATGGAGAAGGTGTATGTTCACCAATCGCCTGGCGTAGCTGGGACACATGGAATATAGGATGGTTGACAGATCCTAGTGGCAACTTCAATAGGTCTCTACTTCATAAGGCACAAAATATCGCGGATCTAGCTTCTCATTCCTCATGTGAGCTAAAGACGTCTGCCTGTAGGGTCTCAAGTTTAGGTATACCATGTCACCCACGTCAAAATGCACATCCCTGCGATGTAGGTCAGCCCTCGCCTTCATAATCTGACGGTCTCTAGCCAGATGGATCTTCAACTCCTCCAAAATCCAATCCCTCTCTGCCAAGTATTGCTCCACCTCCGAGACTGGGGTCGTCTCATGTCCATAATGCAATAAACGTGGAGGGCCCCGACCATACAATATCCTCAAAGGAGTCATCTGAGCTGCTATGTGATATGACGTATTGTCCAAGTACTCGGCCCAAACCAACCAACGGGTCCACTCCTTTGGGCTTTCTGAGATGAAGCACCGTAAGGAAGTCTTAATGCTCCTATTGACGACCTCAATTTGGTCGTCCGTCTAGGGATGGTATGTTATGCTTCGCTTCAACACCGTGCCCTGCAGCCTAAAAAGCCCATGACAAAATCTACTCAAGAACATCTTGTCCCTATCGGAGACAATAGACTTCGACAGCCTGTGTAAGTGAATAAGTGAATGATCTCCCTTAGAAACACCTATACCACTGAAACTGCGTTGTAAGGAGGCCGAAGCGGTATAAAATGTGCATACTTGCTGAGGCGGTCTATCACAGCAAGTATAGCTGTGTATCCTCCCGACTTCGGCAACCCATCAATGAAGTCCATGGACAGATCCTCCCAGACCCGCTCTGGCAAGGATAACGGATGTAGCAAACCTCCAGTGGCCATCGCCATGTACTTGTTGTTGGGTATTGGCTAAATAGCCCACTTCCATCTTGTTTTGTTTTAGTGATAATCACCTAATTATGTTGATTGTTAATGACTCATTATTTTAGTCTCAGATTAATATTGATGTTTATCTTGATGTAGAGACCAAGGTTTTAGGTCTCGGTTTCGGTCTCGATATCGTTCTTTCCAAAATTTAGGTTTCGGTTTCGGTATCAACCGTTTCGACGGTTTCGGAAGTAAGTTTTGGTTTTATCCGTATCACTAGTTTCGGCAGTTTCGTTTCGGATATCGGTTTCGGTTTCGGAGATATTTTAAATATGTATATACAATATACACAATGGTTTTGTAGATTCTTAAATCTAAACCTATCAAATAATATTAAATACTTAACAAACTAAAATATTAATCATATAATATCAAATACTAAATACTAAATAGATAAACTAAATTTGAGTTCGTAATCATATCAAATACTAAATAACTAAAGTTTGGTACTTAAATACTAAATATTAGATAAATGAATAGATCCTAAAGCCTGCCTTGCGCACCCATCGTTTTACCTTACGCACAAACCACTTATTTACAAGTTTGCCAAAAAAATCACTGGGCGTTGCTTTACGCACCGACCATTTTGCTTTGCATACGTACCACTTATCTACAGGGTTGCCACAAATAATCTGCTTGCTATGTGCACTGACTGTTTTACTCTACGCACATACCACTTATTTACAAGTTTGCCTTTTTAATAAAATGCAACCTCTGTAGTGCCCTGTGGTAGCTACTGCACACGTACTAGAGGGGGGGTGAATAGTACTTAAAATAATCAAGATAGTTATACCTAATTATTGTGCAAGAAACAAACGACAATGCGGAATTAAACAACTATCAACAAGAATTAAAACATACGCAAACAAACAATATTACTGGGTTCGGATCCACCCAAGTCTCCCCGACTTGTTCCCGGTGATCCTACGTCCCAACCACCCGGATCCCCTCCGGATACTTGAGTTAGAAACCCTAACTCAAGATTTCCAGTAAACCCACTTGCGGAAACTTCACAAGTGCAATCGACCTACAATCGATTCCCGTGAATCCCACAACCCGGGATCACGCTAACTCTCACAACCGAGAGTGTACAACAATTCAATTCAATGAAATGAAATAAACACTTACCTACAAAATCCTATGCCTTGAGTAAACCTTACCAAATTAGGGCAATGATGGATTTTGAGGAGAGAATGTTACCAAACCGAATCTCCACCAATAAGATCAGTGATCTAAGGCTAGGATGGAGGATGGTGACTTTGGATCAAGCTCTAGGCTTGGAAGGCTCACAATGGAGAGAATCTCTCTTGAGGAAATGGCTCAAAGAGTTGAGTGAGAGATTCTTGTGAGGAAGAGAAAGCTTTTAGAATGGAGTTGAATAGCTTCTCTTAGGTTTCTTCAAATCTCTAAAATGGCAGACTTGAAACTTATGAAAGACCCCCTTCAACTATATATAGGATAGAGAAGAGAGGGAGAGAAAAACGTTTCAAGAAAAGCTCCAACGGCTCTATTCTGAACCAGACTAGTCGGTCAAAGAAGGATCACTGACCGACTAGTTCATCAACTAGTCGGTCGGTGATACAACGTAGACCGACTAACGGTTGAACAGCCAAAAGGTCGAAGTACAGGCAAAGACAACTAGTCGGTCTAAGAAGACTTGCCGACCGACTAGTTCCACAACTAGTCGGTCGGTGAATGATCTTTGGCCGACTAACAGTCGAAATAGAGTAGGTTGACTTCAAGATGAATTAGTCGGTTTAAGAACAAATGCTGACCGACTAGTTTCTCAACTAGTCGGTTGGTAAACGTTCGTTGACCGACTAACTCGAAACAGTAGCTCAGGCTGAAAATGACTGTACACAACTAGTCAGTCTGAGAAGGACTCCTGACCGACTAGATCGTCATCTAGTCGGTCGGTGACTCTTCTTTGACCGAATAACTGTAGTCATGAAAAGAGCTGAATATAGAGAAGGCAAACTAGTCGGTTCATGTAGAGTTGCCGACCGACTAGATCGTCATCTAGTCGGTTGGTGACTCTTCTTGAACCAACTAACATGCACTCGAAGCCGAGGGAAGAAGCGATAGGCTTCGAGAAAGTTTCTAATGGCTTCTATGAATATCCTAGCTCTAAGATATGAGCGAAATGAAGATTATAAAGTAAGTCCTACTCAAGGCTTAACATTCTAATCTATGAAGCTAGAAGACTATAAAATAAACCTTACGAGCCGTCTTCAAAGCTTCAATCTTCATTCCTCTTGACTTCCATATTGCTCCTTGAGCTTCAGCGAAGCTCCAGGCACACGATCACACGTATTGAGAAGTCTTGAGGCGTCGCTTTTGATGTTCGTATTCTTTTGGCGACGATCTCCATAACTGCGCTCACAAATAAGTTAGTATACATTATTTATGTTTGCTCATCATCCAAAACCAAATCCGGGGAATCATATCACAACATTCTCCCCCTTTTTGGTGATGACAAACCAACATAAATAATAATCAATAATAATTATTCAATTGAAATTTACTTACTCCCCCTGCATTGATGACACGTTAGTTCCATATTCAATAATATTCATATGCATCAAGCAGCGAGGGAAGATATGAAATATGAACCACATATTGACATATAGGATCTAAATCCATTTTATATCTTTACTCCCCCTGAATCTAACACATCAAATTAGATTCATGGTAAATTCCTTTGAATTATTAATTAGCACATTGTCATTATTATATCTCTCCCCCTTTGGCATTAGCAAAAAGAGCGGAAGGAGACAAAACCAATGGCTAAAAAATAACGCATGGGAGTCGAAGAATACGACCAAGGTCCAAAATAACATCAAAGCAAAATATCAAATACAAAATACCGAATAAAAGCAAAGCGTGTCAAGGAGACCAAAGTCGAAAATCGGAAACCGAAATCATCAAACCATAGGCGAAATACGAAAACCGAAATCATAAAATCATCAAACCATAGGCGAGAAACCAAATCCGAAATCATCAAAACTCAAATCGATTTCACTTATTGAGTTTTGGAACATACTCTCCAAAATCAATAGAATGCATGGAAAAGAATTCTATTAAATCCATAAAATCGTCGAACGACGAAATCAATATCAGAGACAAAAATAATCCGATGTGCATACCAAATGTAGCAAAATGATACCAATCGTAATATATTCTACCAATGGATACCAATATGAATCAAAAGTATGAACATACTTACAATATTAAGCTCCCCCTACTTTGGTGCATCATTCAATCACCATCAACTCCAATCGAATGAAAATCCTTGCAAATCACGGAGTTGGTAGGGTTGGTATCTCATGGTGGATTTAACCTAGAGAATATCATTTTGGTATCCAAAAATCTTTTTGGATCCTATGGGTTAGGCAATAAATTTAGCTAACTAAATTCAAATTAAATGTAACCCATACATACCACAATTGCTTTGGTACCCATAAAATGAAATTAAACTTATGGTACCAAGCAATGAAGGGTCAAAGGAAACTAACCATTCGAACCAAGTCCAAGAGGAACTTGATTTCCCAACATAATCATCATTCAAGATAACATCATTAATAAACGATTTCACATACAAATTCTTATTATGCATGCTTGTGTTCTTCGGACCCCAAATGGTGTATGTCTTGGGAGTCCTAATCCTATTGGGAACATGCATATGTTGTTGGTTTCTATGTGATGCATGTTGTGGGTAAGCATATGGAATTCGATGCAATGGTGCATGATGATAATTATTCATATGAGAATGAGGATGAACATATGAATGTGGAGGAACACGTGCATGAGTGTGTCTCACATGGTGTGCACGTGCTCGTGGGTGCGGAGCATAAAAATCATCATTTGTGCTAACAAGTGGGGTAGGTTGTGTGTTCCTACGTGGCATGGTATACATGTAAGCATGACCCTTCTTTGGAGGTCCACTCAAAGTGGGTTTCTTTCCAAAAGGGAGCGTGTTCCTAGCGGAAGCACCATTGGTAGAAGATCTACCCATGACGTGTTTACTTCCACTAGTAGAAGCATCGGAAGATGGCCTAACAAAGGTGGCGGACGATTTGGATGACTCTCCCATCTTATACCCCAAACCAATGTGATGATTGGCCGGAGGTAAGTCATTTAGGATATCATCCAACTTGCCCTTACCTTTGTTGAATTCATGAATTCGGCCTAATGTGCTCTCATGCTTCTCGGTGAGAGAATGCAAAGAAGCATCCAAAGTGGACACTTGCAATGCGAGTGCACAAACACGTGACTTGAGATTTTTATTCTCAATACTCAAAGTTGAGATTTGAGACGTCAAATCCGCTATCACATGTTCATCCGAATCCTCGATATGAACATGCTCAAGTTGAGACTTGAGATTTTCAATCTCATTTCTCAACCCATCAACAACGGTGTCTTCCAAGTCGTTTGATATATCCACGAAGCGAGCGTAATAATCCTTCATGGTTTCGCCCTGCTCCATATGAAACAACTCAAATTCTTTATTAGCAACGACGAGTTTAGAATCTTTTACCGTACTCGATCCTTCGTGCAATATGAGGAGTTGGTTCCATATTTGATATGCACTCTTACATGTGCATATCTTGTTGAAGTCCTCGGGCTCCAACGCACAATTCAAGGCATTCATTGCTTTGGCATTGGCTACTTCTGCGGCGACCTCCGCGGGGGTCCACTTCGCGAAATCTTCTTCGGAAGGCTCGACATACTCCGTCATGGTGGCTCTCCATAGTGAAGCGCTCCGGAGAAAAATTTGCATCCGGCATTTCCAGTACCCGTAGTTGGTACCGTTGAAGTGTGGAGGCCTGACGGAGGATAGTCCTTCCATAACTGAAGAAGCTCCATCGCGGTTCTTGAAGACGTTGTAGTCGTTGTTCGTCATAGCTTTGAACTCGTAGCTTTAACCTTGGCTTTGATACCAATTGTAGTGCCCTGTGGTAGCTACTGCACACGTACTAGAGGGGGGTAATAGTACTTAAAATAATCAAGATAGTTATACCTAATTATTGTGCAAGAAACAAACGACAATGCGGAATTAAACAACTATCAACAAGAATTAAAACATACGCAAACAAACAATATTACTGGGTTCGGATCCACCCAAGTCTCCCCGACTTGTTCCCGGTGATCCTACGTCCCAACCACCCGGATCCCCTCCGGATACTTGAGTTAGAAACCCTAACTCAAGATTTCCAGTAAACCCACTTGCGGAAACTCCACAAGTGCAATCGACCTACAATCGATTCCCGTGAATCCCACAACCCGGGATCACGCTAACTCTCACAACCGAGAGTGTACAACAATTCAATGAAATGAAATGAAATAAACACTTACCTACAAAATCCTATGCCTTGAGTAAACCTTACCAAATTAGGGCAATGATGGATTTTGAGGAGAGAATGTTACCAAACCGAATCTCCACCAATAAGATCAGCGATTTAAGGCTAGGATGGAGGATGGTGACTTTGGATCAAGCTCTAGGCTTGGAAGGCTCACAATGGAGAGAATCTCTCTTGAGGAAATGGCTCAAAGAGTTGAGTGAGAGATTCTTGTGAGGAAGAGAAAGCTTTTAGAATGGAGTTGAATAGCTTCTCTTAGGTTTCTTCAAATCTCTAAAATGGCAGACTTGAAACTTATGAAAGACCCCCTTCAACTATATATAGGATAGAGGAGAGAGGGAGAGAAAAACGTTTCAAGAAAAGCTCCAACGGCTCTATTCTGAACCAGACTAGTCGGTCAAAGAAGGATCACTGACCGACTAGTTCATCAACTAGTCGGTCGGTGATACAACGTAGACCGACTAACGGTTGAACAGCCAAAAGGTCGAAGTACATGCAAAGACAACTAGTCGGTCTAAGAAGACTTGCCGACCGACTAGTTCCACAACTAGTCGGTCGGTGAATGATTTTTGACCGACTAACAGTCGAAATAGAGTAGGTTGACTTCAAGATGAATTAGTCGGTTTAAGAACAAATGCTGACCGACTAGTTTCTCAACTAGTCGGTTGGTAAACGTTCTTTGACCGACTAACTCGAAACAGTAGCTCAGGCTGAAAATGACTGTACACAACTAGTCGGTCTGAGAAGGACTCCTGACCGACTAGATCGTCATCTAGTCGGTCGGTGACTCTTCTTTGACCGAATAACTGTAGTCATGGAAAGAGCTGAATATAGAGAAGGCAAACTAGTCGGTTCATGTAGAGTTGCCGACCGACTAGATCGTCATCTAGTCGGTTGGTGACTCTTCTTGAACCAACTAACATGCACTCGAAGCCGAGGGAAGAAGCGATAGGCTTCGAGAAAGTTTCTAATGGCTTCTATGAATATCCTAGCTCTAAGATATGAGCGAAATGAAGATTATAAAGTAAGTCCTACTCAAGGCTTAACATTCTAATCTATGAAGCTAGAAGACTATAAAATAAACCTTACGAGCCGTCTTCAAAGCTTCAATCTTCATTCCTCTTGACTTCCATATTGCTCCTTGAGCTTCAGCGAAGCTCCAGGCACACGATCACACGTATTGAGAAGTCTTGAGGCGTCGCTTTTGATGTTCGTATTCTTTTGGCGACGATCTCCATAACTGCGCTCACAAATAAGTTAGTATACATTATTTATGTTTGCTCATCATCCAAAACCAAATCCGGGGAATCATATCACAACAACCTCTCCTTAAAGGCGACTTGAGCCTTTCTCTTTGCTATCTGTCTCTCTCACGCTAGATGGTCGAGGTAGGACGGCGAGGCAGGAGGCGGGTTCCGTGAGGCAGGAGACGGGTTCGGCGAGGCGGCGACGCCATGCAGCGAGTTCAATTTTTTCATCATTTTACTTTTTTTCTTTTTTCAGCAATTTTTTTCTTGGTTTTGTCTCTTTTTCGTCTAATTCATCATCATTTTCAAGCCGAAACCCTAGGGGTTTCTCCTCTCTTTTAACTGAGCTTTCTTTGCAACCAATTGATTCATGAAATTTTTTGGGGTTTAAGAGAATTTTTATTTAATCACACATTTTTCTTCATCCGTCTTCGACCGATCTGAACGGTATCAGAACAGTTTCGGCTGGTATCGGCCGATACTGAATGGTATCAGCCAGTATCGGTAGGTATCGGCCGATACAGACCGATACCATTCAGTATCAGCCGATACCGAAACTAACACCCTAGTTTCGGTCTCGTTACCCATCGATACCGATACGAAACGGGCGATACGCGGAGGTACTCTTTCTTAAAGTCTAATTTTCATCTCATTCAATATCTGAATAGATCTTAGATACTCTTTCTCTTGTGTCAATATTGATGTCGAGAAACTCTTGGCAGACCATATAAGTTTTACTTTAGTAAAATGATCCTTTCATTTGTTTGATAACTGGTATCATTTGAAGAAATATGCCATCGTTGTTAGCTAATCTGATAACATTTAAGGATTATATGTCATATCTTTCTTAATCAGCATGTGATGCTATCTCGCTCATAGTTATCCTTAAAATTATCGTCTTGTCTCTGGTTATATTTATTTCTTTTGTGCGCATTTCTAATCATTCTATTATCAGGTAAATCATCAAATGTGCTTTGTGCTCAATCCTTAAAATTTTATCCTTTTTAAGCTTATTTCCCAGTGGCTTTTAGGCGATTTCCTATTTGGTTATTTCAGTTTTAAGTTTTAAGAATATTTTTGAAATTGCCTTTCTAGCCTTTGAATTGAGTTATCCTTCATATTTGATCCTAAAGTTGTCACTACATGACAACATGCAATGTTAAACAATCATGTGAATGCTTAAATACAAATTATATGCACGTACTAATTATGCAAATAAATAAAATGAAATCCTAAGGTTCAAATTCATATGCTAAAAATGCAATCCTAAATATAATGATGCAACACACAAATTGAGACTAGAAATTATGCAATTATCAATGTTATCGACTAATCTGAAAAAAATCAAATAATTTTTTTCTAGAATTTAACAATTATAGATTTAAGCAGATTAGAAGTTATATGGAATGAATATCAACTTTGACGCATCATGTGAGGTCTTTAGGGCTTGTAGCGATTTGATTTAGATGGGTCAAAATTTTCACGCAAAAGCTCGAAACAGCTAAAAATCATTAAAATACGCTCAAAATACGCTTCTATAGCAATACCATAAAGTTTAACAAATCCTGGAAATTATGAAGCCGCATTATAGTAAGGATTTGGCTCGGCTCGAGCAATGGCTGATCTGAGCCATAAACGGGTTAACAGGTCAATGGGTTGGAGTTAGCTCAGGTCAGCTTCATAGCCAGGTTGGCTTTGTTTCGGTTTGGCTAGCTCTGATTGATCCGATAAACAATATCGGCTCGATTGGTTTAAGCTAAGTCGATAAATAGTGTTGGTGGTGGGGGTCGGCTCAACTTAGCGGCACAATTAGACGTTAACAATGACTTGTCGGAGCCGTTACTGTAGCAGATCGATGCCGACGAGAAAATCAATTGATTTTATTGCATTTCTCATCGCATCTGGGCTTGTGGCATTGGATGCAGTGGACGACGGTGAAGCTGATAAGGGGTTCGGTGTGGTCTAATGATGTTAGGAACTGCGGCGGCATTACTGTTCGTCGACGGTGACTAAGGATGATGTTGGTAATTTCTAGATCTGGAGATTGTGGCAATAGTGGTGGCTGACGGGGAAGACATTGAGAAAAGGTTCGGTGACAGTAGTGGTGATGATGGCGATGATTAAGGCTAGTGTTAGGGTTGAGGACAATGAACGTTAAATTTTTAAAATTTTCCTTCTGTTTTTATTTTTTTCTTTTTTCTCTCATTTTGCATGATTTTTTTCACTCCTTTTTGAATCCTTCTTACTTCCTCTTTTCTTCATTTTCTTTTTTTTTAATTTAAAACATAACTAAAAGACTAAAAGGAAACAAAAAAGCGGATGATGATGATGTGAAAAGAAAGAAAAATTAAAAGGTCGTGATTTGGCTTTAATACCAAATATGACATACGCTCTGATACCAAATATGACGTATTATGATGGGGGTTTGAGAAAGAACAAAATTAGAGATTTAAGAATTTGATAAAATTTCAGTTCACATACCTCGTGAACCTGACACTTACATGTCTCTCTCTCTCACTCAGAGATGTTCCAGATCTTACGTTCAGTCAACAAATCTCACTTGCACACTCTAATGTAAAGATTTAATTTGACAAAAAAGTTTGCACCAGTTTTGCTCAAATTCTATTCAATTCAATGAAAAAATAAAACAAATCCAATGACTTTGAATAGGCATACAAGACTTCCAAAACCTTTCTATAACCAAAGTGGGACTAAAAACCACAAACTAAGAAAATAACAACTAAAATAAGAACATTACGGAAAAACTCAATTTTCTACTCAAATTCAAATGAAAATAACTCAAAAACTAATAACCCGCATATTAATCGTGCACTCTGACGTGGATTTCATCATCATCATTATGATTCATAGAGCAATGTGGCTGAAAGTTGCTACCAGGACAAGCTGCAGACAGAATTGAACGTGTGTTTATGGATCATTTAATGATGCAGTGGCTTGTTTATTCTCTGTGATGGTGGTATTTGTAAGCTGAATGGAGGCAACAAGTAGACGGCCGTCTGATTAGGACAAAATGATTAACTATGGCCATACCTGACATTTCTACTCATTTTCTCCCCGATTTTTAATTTTCAAACTTTGACCATAAATCGGTCATGCTGTAGTCATATTTTATATGGCTAAGGCTCTTTCATTTTGAAGCCATCAGGCACATGTATTAGACATGAAGTTGATATGGCACTTATGTTTCTTGTGTACCTGCCAATATTGGTTGCATCCATTGACCATTGTCATGTCCTGTTCCAGTCTACATTTCCATGACACTTTGGGTTAATTTGATTTGTCCGAGAATTTTATCATGCTTTCAACAACCTCTTGCTTCACCTTATTTTTTATCTATAGTAGAAGGCAATGCTGCGCCTATGATTATATCTACTTTGCATTTCCTTCTATCTTTTTTATTTTTCTTTTATTTTCATAAGAGTGGATGGGGGCATATATAACAGTTTTCCATATATGTCTCCTTTTGTTTACAATTTTTTTCATCTTAGTTTTATGACTCGATAACATTATTGAGACTTGCTAGAAAGCAAGAACCATAATTAGGAGTCCATTTGAAATGAGAGGTGGCTATATCTGGAGACAATGTGATTTCAGTGTAGAAATTGATGTTTCTATCCCACGTGAAATTTAGGTGAGCATTTTTCAGCTCAAACAGAATGAACCATCGAATTGCAAATTTTTGGGTGGTCCAGTTGTGTTTATGAATGAATTTGTTGCGGTTTGGTTTTTAAAATAGAGAAATTGAAGTTTTCTGTTTTCATTTGGGTTGAAGAAATGCTAAACAAATTGTTTTAATAAATCATGGTCTCCCCACAGCTTCAACCTGACTCAGTAGTTTTTCTCCCCATGTCTATCTCCCGCTTCAATGTCCACTCCAAGAGCTCATATGTGACTTCAACAATTTCAAATTCTTCACCATCAGTTGATATCTGTTTAATTTTTTAAAGTTTTTATAAATATATTTGTTTTTTTTTCAAAATTTCTTGTTAATGAAGGAGTAGGGTAGAGTTTGATTTGCACCGATTTGTGATTTTTAACTGCTTTGGGCTTATTTGTGATGGATGTGTGATTATTCTTGGGCCTGTTATCGATTGAATTTGGGTTTGATCGAATTTGGGTTTGATCGTTTGGAGGGAACTTGGGATTGGTACTGTTTTTGGAATAGTTTGATGCATATATTTTGTTATTTATGCACATGGTAGATTGGTGAATAATAGATTGTTATTAGTTGATCTTTTATTGTTGGGTAAATTGTAGAAAAATACCCCCACATTTGGGCCATTTTTAAGTAAATACCCTGAGGTTTATTTTCATCAAAATGTATACCCAAACGTTTTCTGATGCTTTTAAGTTGATACCTTTTTTAAATTTTCCGTCCAAAAAGATAGAAATTTGGACAAATTTACCCCTGAATGGGCCTTTTATAAGTTAATACTCTCACGTTTAGGCCTTTTATATGTTAATACCCTGAATTGGGTTTGTGTGTCCATTGGGATGGGTGGATGCATGGAGGGGTGTGTGCATTGGGGTGAGTGGGTGCATGTGTGTGTGTGCATGGAGCGGTGAGTGTGCATGTTGTGGGTGGGGGTGTGTGGGCATGTGGCCTGTGGGCATGGGGTGGGTGAGTGTGTGCATGGGTGGATGTGTGCATGGGTCGGTGGGTGTGGGCATGTGGTGGGTGCATGGAGTGGGTGGGTGCATGGGGGTGTGTGTGCATTGGGGTGGGTTGTTGCATGGGTTAGTGTGTGGGTGTGTGCGTGCATGGGGTGTGGGTGTGTGGGTGTGGGTGTGGGCATTGGGTGTGTGCATGGGGGTGTATGCACGCGCATTAGGGTGGGTTGGTGCATGGGTGTGGGCATGGGTGTGTGTGCATGGGGTGGGTGTGTGCATTGGGTGTGGGTGTGTGCATGGGTGTGTGTTGGTGCATGGGGGGAGTGTGCGTGCATGGGGTGTGGGTGTGGGTGTGGGCATGAGTGTGTGTATGGGGTGGGTGGGTGTATTGGGGGTGTGCATAGGGGTGGGTGTGCGCGTGCATTAGGGTGGGTTGATGCATGGATTTGTGTGTGGGTGTGTGCGTGCATGGGGGTGGGTGTGGGCATGGGTGTGTGTGCATGGGGTCAGTGGCGGAGCCAAGAAATTTTTATTTAGGGGGCAAACTATAAGTTAATACAAAATAATTTCTACGTACAATAAAAATCCAATAAGCAAAAGTACCTATTCTATAGAACTTTAATAAAAACCACTAACCTAAGAACTCTATTACAATAAAAACTTCTTAAAATAAAAACTTAATTTACATTCAAATTCTCAACGTAGTAAGAACAGTACCATATGTGTATGTGTTAGAGAAAGCACTATAATTATACACACATCATAAACTTCAAAGCTTATATTAAAAGCTTATATTAGATGCATGAATAGGAACCTTCATCATATGCTTGATTAAGAAACACAAGTGGAATTCATGCTAACAAAGTAACAAGGCTTTTTCCAGCTCTTGAAACTCTTTTCAATCTTTTTTAAGCAAAGAACACAGTTGAGTCCAAGAACCAACTTAAAAAGAAAATGAAACAGTAGGCATGAGAAAAATATTGAAGAAGATATTTGAACTGAATAAAGAAGAGAGGAGAGGGAACCAACTGAAGTTGAATGAACAACAAAACCACGGAATCATTTAGAACCCCTTATAAAGATATTGATAATATGAACTTAGCAAAAGAAGCACACGGACTAAGATTTAGATCATTATCGTTGAGAATGAAGGCAAGGGTCGGAGCTTCTTCGCCTCCGACTTCTCGGTTCTGTTGGAATCTTGATCCTATACATCCCTAAGCCTTTTAGCTGCCATTTTCTTTGTTTTAAAAACCCTTTTAATCCTCTCTCTTTTTTGCTGAAGGAGAAAAAACAACAGAATCAATAAAAGCTTGAAGATTTAGGACAGTGAAGGACAATGCGCAGGACAATGCACATAGAAACTTGCGGAGGTCTCAAGGGTCATAAATATAAGCACATGCTGCACATCCGCAAATAGAGAATTAATTAATAATTATTAGAAATTAGAAACATATAAGAAGGATCAAGGAAGGTGAGGGGAAAACCTCGAGCTCTAGACTTTTAGCATGAAGTCTCACGCTACGCGTCACTGGAGCCCATGAATGATTGATGGCCGGAGGCAAAAGGGGGCTTGTCGGCCTGAGGGGGCAACAGCCCCCTCAGGCCCCCTTTGCCTCCGCCCATGCATGGGGTGGGTGGGTGTGTGCATGGGGTGCATGTGTGTGTGTGCATGGGGTGCCTGTGTGTGTGCATTGGAGTGGGTTGGTGCATGTGTTTGTGCGTGCATGGAGTGTGGGTGCGGGCATGGATGTGTGTGCATGTGGTGGACATGACTTCAACAGGTCACACACGCCCATGCACACAACCCACCTCAAGCACACACACACCCATGCACACAACCCACCCATGCACGCACACCCACCATATGCACACAACCCACCCACCAATGCACACACGCCCACCCCACACAACCCCACCCCATCCCCACCCATGCACACTCACCCTAAGCACACATACCCCATGCGCACAAACCCCATGCACACAACCCCACCCACACCCCACCCCCACCCATGCACACTCACCCTAAGCACACATACCCCATGTGCACAAACCCATGCACACAACCCACCCACCCACGCAAACACACCCACCCCATGCACACACGCACACACCTTCCCAATGTCTACACCCACCACCCATGCACACACACACATACATCCCTTAAGCGCACACCCCACGCGCACACACACACCCACCCCACGTGCACACCCCCTAACCACACACTCTCCATGCATACACAACCCACCCCATGCACACACCCTCAACCACACACACCCATGCACACACACTCCCGCCCCACGTGCACACACCCAACCTCACCCATAAACACACCCGCCCACCCATGCACACACCCTCACCCCAAGCACACACCCACCCACCCACCCACCCATGCACACCCACCTACCCACCCATGCACACCCACCCTTGCACACACCCCATGCACCCCTGCCCCCCAATACACACACACCACACACAACCCACCCATCACACGCACGCACGCACGCACACCCACTCACCCACCCCATGCACCATCCCACCCGAGGGGAGGGAGGGAGGGAGAGAATCGGTAGAGAGAGGATAGATAGGAGGAGGGGCAAAACGGTCCAATTTAACACCGTCGGCCATAATCTGTCACAGGGTATCAATTTGTCACAAAATGAATCTCAGTGTATTTACTTAAAAATGGACCAAACGTGAGGGTATTTTTATGCAATTAACCCTTTATTGTTTCACTTGTAAGTGTCACATGGAGGGAAGTATACTTGATTACCATCACCAATCAACTAGCAATCTTTCACAGAATAAATGGAAGCCAATTAAGTTAGATTGAAGGTGTGGCATCACTTCGCTGCTGCTGCAATTACCCCAAATCCGATACTGAGAAAATATGGGATCATTGTTCAACAATGTGAAAACTCCAGCAAACATAACATTCCAATCACCGATTGCGATTCAAAATAATTGAAATTTATCCATCTCAACATTTAGAAACATTTAGAATGAAATATCATATATTCAAACTAATTTCTAAACAAAAATGATTTCTTCCACATTTATCTTGAATGGAAAGTACATTATTCAGGTAGTTTCAGTTTCCTGAATTTATGTATTCTCGTGAATACTCATTTAGAGTACATTACTTGGTTAGTATTATCAAAAGCTCCTTCCCTAGAGGAAATGGTAGTCTTTCGTCAAGTCGAAAATTGGTAGTCTCAAAATTTATTTCTGTCCTGCCCACAAAAATGTAGTGCAACGACCATGGGCTACAGTATCAGCAATTTAATAAACCATGCCAAGTAAATTACATCGACACATAGCAAGGATGTAAGGAAACAATGATTATTTATGTTGTAAATAGAGATCCAATAATCCACAAGGAAACAAGTTAGTATTTTATATTGGATCAAGACTCGAAAAAGTAATATCATGTCATGTGATATCTTGCATAGTAAGAATCCTTTATACAAATGATGAAGATGTCCCATGTGGCATATTTGTCCCTGTCATACTTTTTTGTGGGTGCCACACGAGACTCCACCTCACAACACTGGCCCAAAGTCCACCCAAAATTGACAGACAAATACACCCTTCCACTCAAAAACAATGACCCAACTTCACACTCACCACTCAAAAAATCACAATAACCCACCGACGATACCGACACACACAGTTGTTACTCCTTTTCGATTGTGCATGTGCACCGCATCCTGTTCGTGGGGTTTTTGGCAGCGTGCACCATGTGCACAGTGTACGGATTATTCCTAGTACAAATACAATGGAGAATTAAACCAATTCATGGCTCAATGTGGTGTTTACCTTGTATTCTCATTTGACATAGGCCAGACACTGCTATTATTGCTGGCGATAGGGAGACTACATTAGGTATGTGGTGAGGATGCTATACAACACAAATATTTTCTGTAGGGACTTTTCCATTAAGCCACAATTTAACTTAACTTTCCAAATAGGTGTGTGACTTGTTATAGAACATACGGGCCTATATAATAAGAACTTAAAAAGAATTAATATATTTATGATAATTATTGAAATAACCATTCAACATCTCAGCAAGTCTGTCCATGCCAAAAAATGCAAGATAATCATTCCAGTCCATTGTATATATTTCTTAATTGAATTCTATATAAAGATGAGCACATTTGAATAATTTGAGTAGTATAGGAATTTAGGCTTAAATATATATAATCTATTCAAGCTAGAGGAACTCACAAATATGCAAAATATTCAAAATTACTACACGTTAAAGTATAAAAAGCAAGGTTTGAGGTCTCGGTATCGTTCTCTCGAAAATTTAAGTTTCGGTATCGGTATCGTCCGTTTCGGCGGTATCGGACGTGGGTTTCGGTTGGTCAGTTTCAGTAGTTTTAAATACATAAAATCTATCAGATACATAAAAAAACTAAAGTAGCTAGAAGTTTGCCTTGCACACCCACCATTTTACTTTGCGCACGTACCACTTATTTGCAAGTTTGCCAAAAATAGCTTGGAGTTGCTTTGCGCACCCACCATTTTGCTTTGCGCACATACCACTTATTTACAAGTTTGCCATAAAATATCTTACTATACATAGTACACATCACTTATTTACAAGTTTACCATTCAAAATTTCAAACAGCCATTCTCTCTCACTCATGGTCTTCTCTCTCTCTCACGGGAGCGGCGAGGCAGCAGGCGGCGAAGCGAGGCGAGGCAGCAGGCGAGGCGGCGTGTTGAATTAAGTTTGATCTTCCTTTTTTCTTTTTTTCGCAGTTTTTCCTTGTTTCTTCTTTCTTTCGTCTTATTTTTCAATTTTGGACAGTGTCTATCACATTTGCTTTCACATTTGCTCAGTTTTGTCCGATACTCGGCGAAACCGGCCGAAACCCTAGGGTTCGGCCGATACCGATTTTATGCAGCAATATCGGACCGGTACTGGGCAGTACCGACGGTACCGGTTCGATACACCCGATACCAAGAGGTATCGGGCGATACCTCAAACCATGATAAAAAGCATTATGAATAATGATTTTTTTGCCATGCATGAAGAGTTAATGAATCAACTTAAGAAGAAAGAAAACAACTTCGAGTACACGTCATAGATTCACCACTTGCAATAGGCAGTAACAGATTGGATGGTGAGCATCGACAAGGTTATGTATGAGTTGGTTGTCTTACCATTATATACATACAATCATATAAGCTATGAGCATTTATGTCATATGGCGATCCCGAAAAGTTCATTCCATATTTTTTGGTCAGTCAATACATTTCATTATGATCTTCATATTCTAAAATCTAAATACACCAAAGATTTAGTATACCCAAAACTTTTTACTTGATATGTAGTTGGAACATTAATGGTTTTACGATAATAAAACTTTTTTCACTGTTAGATTAACAGGCAAAAAAGTTTTAGATTCAATAGATATTTGGTTCATTTATATTTTATAATATGGAGATTAAATTGAATGGTGCCGACATCCGAAAAAAATAAGGAATGAAATTTTTAGCCACATATGACACAAGTGCTAATTTATCATATGATATCCATTGTTCTCATATATATGTTTGTGTGTGTTAAGAGTCAAGTTAGGGTTAAAAATTGAGGTAGTTATAGATGGGTCTTGTTTAAAGATCCCATTTATGTGGTTTGGGTAAGCGTTTACTTTATACCAAGTGGCAAAACTAATTTTTGAGACAGCCTCACTGAATTTGGTCTTAAACTTAATCCCCATTGTGCTGCGTTTGTGGTCCAATATGTTTATTTGATTTGCATCGAATAATGCTTACCCTTAATTAACATCCAGATGCTTTAGAAGGCCGTGTTCAACTCCAACCGCTTAATTGGGCTTTTAACCAGTTTAACATATTCTTTTTGTATAAAGCAATTTTGAACCTTTTGATTGATTCTGTACAACATATCTACTTTTTTCTCTTATTGATAGCAAAATGCTGATACATGTTTGATAGGAACCAAGAAAAGATCTGATTTTTATTCGATAAAAATTGAAATAGAAGATACCTTGATCACAATTATAGGGGTGATCGCCTTCCCAAGACGCCAGTTAAAGAGGACGTCCGCACTCTCCTAGATCTACCTAAGAATTCTCGAAGAACTCTCACAAAATATCCATATTCAACATCAATTTCCTCCTCCAGAAAACTAGGGCCGGCTGGCCTCTTATAAACCCCTATTGTTGTGTGCAAAGCAATTTCCTTCCAGCTTGTTGTGTGCATAGAAATTTCATCCCTTTTGCTCCCGCGGCTCATGGACATCATGTTTGCGACTCCTCTCGTACGTAATGATCGCATCAGTGTTACAAGAGAAGATTCAAATAGCAGAGAGAGGACCCACAAACACACTAGGGCCACACCCATGGGTCAAAATACTGACCCGAAAAACCATTCACGTAGTTAAACACATTGATCAAATATGCTGGCCTGACAAACCCAAATGGTCATTATCAAAAGAGAGATAAGCCATATGCAGAGTCAATGTGAAGGAAATATGTCAGGTTTGCACGTCGAGGGGAGCACGATTGTAGAGATAAAGAATGAGGAACCACATGTCAATTCGTGAACAGGTGTCAGAAAGTGAAACCGTGAAATCATGCCATAAAATCTTGCTGGACATTCGTCACAAAAATCATGTCGGAAGCTAAGAATAGAAAACCACTACTATTACGAGTAGAAAACTTAACGGAGGGCATTTCTTGGATAGGCAGAGGAGAAGAAAACAGCCCAGTCATGTTAAAAGCTGCCCACAAAAATCCAATTTCAAACTAGGAAGAAGAACGCTACTACAGAACTTGATGCCTCGATTGGATGAGCTTGGCATCAAGGACAAAACCACTTTATGGCAACGGCCGCCGTATCGATGATGCTGGTCATCACGGTTAGAGTTCATTGCACGTAAGGTTGTCCCAAATCAAGAATCCTTGGGAAGAAGAAACAAATAACACTACTGGGAATTTGATGCCTCGATTGGATATGCCATACACCAAGGACAAAAAATTCTTTATGGCCATGGCAACCATTATTGGTTATGTCGATCATCATGGTCTGTGTTCATTGAACGTCATACGGACTGCTCAAAGCATGGTCCATGGAGATGTGACACTGTGACAGGAAAACTGAGGATGAGGGAGATTGCTGTCGGCACCAGCAAAGCGGAGGATGACAACGGACATGATAACATGGGCCGTCAAGAGAAGAAGAGGGTCGAAATTGTAAGGGCAAGTCGGAGATAGAGGGATGATCTCATATGTCTTGATGAGTGGGCCTGCAAAGCGGAAAGAAACAATACTGGCTCAAATCGAAAGTACGGCAAGGGGTTGATCTGCGAACATCAATTGGCTTAGGTCACATGGGGAGGGGTTAATGTCGGCACTGATGAAGCAGTGGAAGGAGATGATTGGATCAATTCTGTCAGCGAGGCTGATGAAACTGGCAAAGGATTCGTGAATCTGGGAGGGGGCTTTGTTTTGGATAAGAGGAGATGGGAGAGAGGGACGATTGGGAGATGAAGAAAGATTTGAAGTCAGAAGAGGTGGTTTTGTGAGATGCGAGGGGGGAAGGAATAGGTGGCTAGGGTTTTGCTGCCCCCTCCCGGGGCGACACCAACGTCTTTTGAATGCTTCCCAGATATTGCCATTTGGATGTTTGTTTGCAAGCAACACTAGAAGAGCTCTAGATCTCTAGATCTGTATCTGAACAACCTGTCTGCTTGCCTATCTAGAAAACATATCCAAGGCTGCTCGCAGCTGTCTGCCAAATGTTAATTCCTAACTCAATTACTCCATAACTTGCTTAAGCACAGGGCGCTTCTGACCATCACCACCACCACCACCACCTTGCTCCTGGTGTTGACCATCATTTCACAGCAAGTTTCCCATGTTTTGGTTAGCTTTCCAAAGAAAACCGATTTACTAATTTACTCACATGCATGCACATATGTTTGATCGTTGTGTCCATTTTAATTTGAGCAGATCATATCCATGGGAAGTCTCTTATTAAGGTGATCGGACATGATTTCTAACTATAGCCATGGTAATTTTAAGTAAAAATTTTATTATCTTTTCTGCCCTAAAGACTAAGTTTCTGCTGCATTGTTGTTAGACCACAGGCCTCATGTTCATTTACAAATCATGAATCATGTGTTATAGAGGCACCTCAAGACCTGAATGTAGACCGAATTCGTCAGTTTTCTGGAATTTTTCACATCGTGTCAGAACTTGGGGTGTCCTTTGAATTGGCCATCATATAGCACATGTGTGCATCATTCTCTCTTGCCTGCTACACATGCCTCTGCCGACCAATGCATGTTACAACTTTAAAGTCTTTAGTCTTCTTTCATATGTGGTGTCCTCGATGTGGGTATTGCAAGTTGAAAACCGCTATGTATCAGTTCGTGTTTTCTTTTGCTTCATATCTTAAAAGAAGATTCCAACTTGCATTCAAATAGGTATTTAAACTGAAGATGTGCTGTAACAAAGCCAGCAGTCAGAAAATGACCTTGTGTGGGTAGCAGTAGGTGAGCTTTTTAATCATTGAGAGGATCGAAGAAAATGAGGCGATATGTCATGAGCCTGATGAGTTGACTGATTACTCTACCATACTCCATTTTACTAGATTTTATTCCTCACAGGACTCATAAAAATGGACAACTAAAAGAGCGGGCAAAGTTGAAAGTGTGCCCAGAGTGCTAAGGTGCAATCATTGGCTCGTACCTTGAGCTTTCAGAAAGCTAATACACAATATGTAGATTTTTAGTTAAAAATGGAAGCCAATGCACCATACTTCTCTATCGCTACAACGTAATGTCCCAAATCTTGCTAAAAACCATGGCAGCAAATGTAGTCTTTCGTTTTGAAACTATATACGACTTTCTAAGATTTAAAAAGAGGATGCACAAAAATTGATTTTTGTGGATTAATATGTAGATTGCCAGGATTCTGTTCCATATTTGAACAATATTCATGGAATTTAGGAGGTTGTGATATAAGGTCCCCTTACAAGGGATGTAAGGAAGCATGCTGTTCTTATTTCCAGGATCTCCTTGAAATTGCTTGCAGCTTAGCAAAAACCTATTCTTTCAATTTTTGGTCTGAAAAATAAGTAACCTATTTAATGGAGAATAATTATATCTTCCTTATGATCCTCTTCCCACTTTGTAGGTGAGCTTTGGTCAAGGCAGGTCGCCATGATGTTTTTTTGCTTACTGTTTGAAAATGTTAACGAGTACATTTTATTGTTTTGAATGTTGATTACTCGTGGCTTCTCATAAACCTCTTGGAACTGGTAGGTTAAATTAACACTCAAGAAACATGAGCACCTCATATGTTTGCACCAAACCTTAACAGCTTCAGTTATTATCGGTGCATGTTTTGAAATGGCTATTGTAACCGGGTGTATATTCAAGTAGAAACTTGATTTTGAACTCGAGATTATGCCTTGAAAATTGTATTTTATATCTTTGGTGGCTGCTTGTATGTAAGCATTCAGGGCATCCCGCATACCAGGTCTCCATTTGACATTATCTTTATATTCTTCACTTTGTAGGTGGATGATGACATGAAGAAACAGAGGAGGAGCTTACTCACACAGTTATTCTCACCTATTTTTATCCAGGTAACGAGGTAGCGATATTAGTGACAAACATGAAAAACAAGTATCAGGAAACTATCAAAGAAAATTGTACATTTGTACCATATATATACCATATTGTAACTACTTTCCTTTTCGTTTCTAATTTTTTTCCCATTTCTATAGGCATTTTCCATCACTTTCTTTGGCGAATGGGGTGACAAAAGTCAGGTACTGCTTGGTTTTATTACTCGTGTTGTAAATCCTGCTACCAAAAATTTCCGAGTACATTTTGGTGCACTGTTTATGATCTTTGTTTATCATTACTTCTTCAGATTGCTACAATCGGGTTGGCCTCTGATGCAAACCCTTTTGGCGTCGTTCTTGGTGGAATTTTGTATGAACAAACCTTGCCCGTCTTCATTCTGTTGTTGTTGGCGATACTCCATATTTTGTATTGATGTTTAGTGTTTTGTGTGCAGAGGACAAGCATTGTGCACCACAGCGGCCGTCCTTGGGGGTAAGAGCTTGGCTTCTCAGATATCCGAGAAAATGGTAAGAAATCCAGTTGCATGCCAACATCCAAATTCACTGGATACTTGTTTGATCTGTCATAGGTACTAACGAAATCTCTTTGGTTAAAAAAAATAGGTGGCGTTCTCCAGTGGATTACTATTCCTAGTGTTCGGCCTCCAGTCCTTGCTTTCCACAGCCGGGTAGTCATGATGGATGCGTCATGATGGATGCTCGCCTCGCTCGCCGCTGAAGATTTACTCTAATTTTAACATCCTTATTGATCGCAGAACATGAATTTGATTGTTTACTGGAGCCGGCGCTCTGCCAGCTATTACAAGCCCGGTGCTGGGGCAAAATAAGAGAATCATGTCGTTGAATTCCACGTAATCATGGGTTCAATCATGGGTTCGACTGGGATTTAGATGAGCAAAATATATTTGAGGCCGTAGTGTTGCGCCTCATGGGTCTTGAAGCTACTGTCTATATTAAAATTCATTGTGTTTTCTGTTTTTTTCCATCGATAAAGTTCAGTGGCATAGAAAGAATGCGATGCTCTCTTTGAGTAGAAAACACCTGCGTAGATTTGTTTGATTATTTGATCCGTGGGTTGCGGTGTATTTATAATACTGTTGAAGTGTTTCGGGGTCTGTTTATCCTGCGCAAAGCGTTGAGGGCCGTGAAAACTGTTGGCTTCTATCGTGTTTGAAACAGATTACTCTTAGGGCATGTTTGGCCGTAAGAAACTTCATTGAAAACTTTGAATGTTAACTCAACGGAAGTGATTTCGATGAAACTTAAATCCATAGGAGTTTTGTTTGTTTTAATAAGCTATAAAATCTTTGGAAATAACCTTGTCTTTTTGTTTGTTTGCATGAAGGTGGTGTGGAGAAGTGAAGTAGGGTGGTGGTTTTACATCTTCAAAAAAAAAAAAACTACTAGCAACATCGAGTTTCAGCCCATTTTACAACTTTTTAGATCGAAATTAGTATATGGATTCCAAAGTGAATAATTGACAGTTACAGAAACTCATTTCATGGTTAAATCTCATTAAAGCAAACTATCTAACTAGTTGAACCTTCTCCCCCATAATTCTCAAATGCTTGACAGCCAAATAGGCCTTGTTTGATGGAGTGATGTTAATTACACCACAAGCTTTTGTTAATTCACCGCATCTGAATTCACCGCATCTCTTTATTAAAACCCCACTCTTATTTCCAATTTTAACCCTGTCCATTTCCAATTTCTGTCCATTCCTAGACAGCCTCCGGGATCCTCGTGCGACGGCGACAAGGCCGGAGTCGATCAGATCATCCGAGTTCTTGACGGTCAGAGATTGCTGGGCTTCTTGCTTCGTGATTAATTTCTCTTACCTCCGCCGGGTTCCATCCAACCTGACATCGCCCTGAAGTACATCTATCCCGGTCCAAAACTGTACAAATCCGTCGGATCCGGTCTCAAAATTAACCTTTTAATCTAAAATTAACACACACAAAATTCCACCAAATGAAAACCTAGCAAAATAACCAGCTTAAATTACCAGTACAACAAATACTGAGAATAATGATGAAACCTCGACTGAGTAGAAAATTTCCAGCGAGAAATTAATCACGATGCAAGAGACCGACGATCAGATCATCCGAGTTCTCGGCCGAGGGATACACCTGCAGGGCGTTAGGGATGTCCTCAGTCCAGCAATAGAATCTGGAGCGATCGAGGGAGGTGATGAGAGGGCAGGCAACAGGGTGAATTCATAAAAGTGGATTGAAATCATATAATCATAAAAGTGGATTGAAATCATATAATCGAGGGATAAAAAAGTAATTTTGTTTATACAGGTAAACTTGTAAATAAAAATGGGGTGAATTCATAAGATTGTGCGGTGCAACTAACAACACTCTTGTCGTGTTTGCGTTAAAAAAGGGCTTTGTTAGTTTTTTTTGGGGGTTGGGGGAGATACCAAGTGTTTTTTGCTCTATTTGTACGCACATAAATTCTCCGAGATTCCTAATTCCTAGTCAAAATGGAACTGTCTAATAAGAAAAAAAATTCGGGTGAATTTTCCCGAGCTACTATTAACTTCCATGGTTTTCTAAAAGTGCCAGCTACTGTTTTATAAATTTAAGAATAATATTATAAACGCTTTCTAGATAATACTGTTGGCTTTGCCTTGAATCATACTACCCGTATTGTCTGACCTTTATGGTGTTCAACAACATCACTATGTATAAATAAAAAAAGAACATCATTGGTGTTAATGCACAGAATCTTGCAGAAGCCGGACCAAGCCGTCAGACGCCTGGGCCGGACCACTGAGACAAGCATTCCTACAACAGGTTGAGCCCGGCCAGGCTGGTTTCGCAGGGAATTAGACAAAAAAATCCTTTGTTAGCCCCTGAAACAGAGAAAAGCTCGTCAGCCTCACCGGAGGGGTAAGCCCTCCGACCAGACTCCGACGCTTAAGTTAGATTCAAGCGGGAAGAAGGGGCCATTGCTGGAAGTAGCCACCGCCATGTGGAAAGTGAGGATTTTTGTCACGCCCCACTTTCCATTTTACTTAGGAGTGAGAACGCGAGCGGGTCCACATGTGCTTAAAGCAAAGAAGAAGTACTTTTTTCTTCATTCTTTGACTTCATCATAATAAACGTCTGTGTATTAAGCTTGGCAGGTTCTTGCATGCGAATATCGGAACAACACAGAATTTCATTATTACACTTTAGTGTCCAGATTACATGTCCTAGCATGGCCATTACAGAGAGTTACATGCAATGGAAATACACCTGAATAAGGATACAACCCAAATATTAATTTATTGTGGCGCTGGGAAAACACGTCGTTCCTCAGCAGTGAATCTCAGCGTTCTGGTGCTCCTGGCCAACTAGCTTAGCCTCATGGTAAGCTTCTCTGTAAAATATATCTCAAAACCTGATGTATATTTCATAAGACAAATAATAGGAAAATATACGTCAGCAAGGGTCGCTCGGCAAGTTAAAAATGTTAGAAAATGGACACTCTGCAAGATAATAATATAGTTTGCAAAGCTTTTAAAGGTGAGGGAAACATATCAGGGCACAACTCAGAACAGCATGGTAGCATAAGAAAACGTGCGAACATAGCAAAGTGTAGTGTACAAAGTAGTGAGCATGAAAAGTGTAGTGTGCAAAATAGTGAGTATGGAAATTATGGTGTACAGAGTAGTGAGCATGGCAGGTATATATGAGCATGTCAAGAGAAGCTAGCAGCTTACGCAATTCTCAATAGTAACATCAGAAGTAATATAGTGCGCCATTCAATCTCCTAATCTAGTGACAAGCCCAATGTCCGAGGGCGGAAGAAACTACAATTACACCCAAAGCAACGGGAGCTACCCGTGGCTCTGTACTTATCGACCCTATCAGGGCGACGGTCAAATTTACTGGTGGGGTGAAATTCAGCATTCAGCACTCTACTACAATGGACTACCCCACCCAAAGTGTCATTGTGTGTCCATATCGTTTAATGTATGCCACAAGGGCCGAATATTCTGTAAATGCCCCGAGGGCCCAATGTTCTGTATATGTCCCAAGGGCCCAATATCACATTTCATTAGGGGCGTTCATTCCACAAATAATGGTATAACAAGCAATGAGAGTATTTTATGTACATTATTAAAATGACAGTAACATTTGGATAGTAAAAGCAACCAATGTATCACCAGGTTCATTAAATTTAAGCAACATACTTAAAAGTTGTTATTTTGACATTATTAATGACATATGTTATATCATAAAGTTGTATACGATAAAATACTTGTCTAAATGGAGCGATTTTGGGTGCCCACGCGATCGTAAGAGATGCGCGGATTTATCTGCGTCATTGGATTCGCGGTATTAAGCTAACAGTGTTAAACTAATAAAATACTTTTATAATCTAATATATATAACTACTGTTGATACATACTAATATGTATATATAATTTAACATATATTAACTAATATATACTGCAAACTAACTTATATAACATCTAGGTTATACAGTACATATATATATTTAAACTTACATATAAAATATTGTTCATATATATAATAACATAATACAACTCACATCTTAGGGGTTTTACGTCGCTGTCGTTTGCATTGCTTGTTTGTAGCGGGCCACGGCCCGAACGTTGGCGGAAAGGGAACGACCTGAGGCAGGGCTCGGTGTCGGAGGTGACTGCGGCGACGACGACGGTCCAGGCGGTGCGAGGTGGCGCGGGTTCGGGGGTGCCGTCGGGAGCTTGAGGGTGATGTCGGAGAGTTGAGGGGCGCTGGAGTTTATAGGGGGATGAGTATGGGTCGCCGGAGATAAGGGGAAGGGGATGAAGGTGCTGCGAGGTCGCCGGTGGAACTGTGGGGGTGACGATGAGGAGGCGTTAGAAGAAGGTGGGGGCTTGTTGGGTTAAGAGGGGGTTCGCTTGGAGGCGAGTTGGTGGTGGGTTTTTGGACGGGGTGCTTGGGGCTGTCAGAAGGGGAAGCCGCTTCAGAGTTGAAGAGCGCTGGCGGTGTTGGTGTCGAAAAGGAGCTGGGAGGCGGTTTCGAATGGAGGAGACGTGGCTTGTTTGGGCGGCGTAGGGTTGAAGATGGTGGTGGCGTTGAGGTGGTTGAGACACCAGTGTGCGTTAGGGTCATCGGAGGTCTCGAAGCGGAAGAGGGAACGTCGGAGGAGATGATGACGTTGGAACGAGGGAGGTGGCGGTGTGGAGGACTGGGCAGCGTTGTGCTAGCACGCGGGTTCGAAGGGGAAGGAGTGCGGGTGCTTGGGTTGTGACGAGGAGGCGTTGGGGGAGTTGTCGGATACTGGGATGGCTGTGAACAGCAGGGTTGTGTTGGCAGTGGGAGTTGCAGATGAGAAGAAGAAGGAGGTGGTGGCCTGCTTGTGTTCAGCGTAGGGGAGAGAAGAAGGGAGCGCTGGGGTTCAAAGGGGAAGGAGGTCAGAGAGATTGATATGGGCGTTGAAGGATGCGGTATGGGAGCTGTCGGCGGTGTACTGATGAAAGGGAGAAGATCGACGACGTGTTTGAGAGTAGATGGTTGTTAGCATGGCCTTTTGAAGGAAGGGAAGGAGCATGCATGCGATCACGTGGGCAGGGTTGTTGATATCCTATGGGCATAAGTTGTATACATGGCTAAGATATCTACATGCAACGATAATGACGTTTGGGGGAGTTGGTTGGGATTGCATGTGTGAGGAAAAGAACGTGTAGATTTCTGCAAGGAGGAAGGTTGCCTGAGCTTTTGAAGGAGGGGAGATCAAGTGGTTACGTGGGGGATACACTGCGTGGATTAGGGTTGTGCAGAGATTGAGTGCGTGAGTCGTTAGTGGGAGAGGTTTGTTAGGGTTTTAATTTATGGTTAGTGAAAGGGAATTTAATTAAGATATTAAAGGAAACTTAGTAAGGATATTGATTAAGAGAATTTATTTAATTATTATATAAATTAAGATGATAATTTTGTTAGGATGTTAGATCTAGGGGATCAATTTAGTTAGAATTTGATTTAGGAGAATCAAAGCTATTTGGTATATCTAGATTTGATTTTAGAGAACAATTTAAGATACTTTGGATTATTAGAATTTGATTTATTAAGATTGCGACTAAGATATTTAGACATATTAAGTTTTAGATCTGATTTAGACAATCAATTTAGTTAAGATTTGGAGAATTGATTTGGTTAGGATTTTAGATCTAGGAAGATCGGTTCAGTTACGATTTGATTGAGAAATCAACATTAAGATCTTTAGATTATTGGTTTAGATTTCAAGATCAAGATATTAGAACTTATTAGGATTTGGATTAGATTTGGAAGAAGTAAATTTTAAGATGATTGAATTATTACGATCTCGCCACTGCAATCAACGTTAAAATGAAAGTTATAAAGAAGGCACCAATGCGATCGCAAAGTCGCGAGGATCACGACTAAGGAATCCAATCACGAGTTCAAGCTATGAGAATAATATTAATAAAACCATAAGACGACTATTCAAATAATCAACTAATGGAAATACGTACGAAATATGTACGTATAGAAACTGGTCGTTACATCCTACCCACCTTATAAAAATTTCTTCCTCAGAATTTCTTAAGTTAGGTAATGATCGAGGAACTGCCTGGTAAACGAAATAGCAATAGTAAAATCAAGAGATACATCTAAGATGTGCCAAAGTAGAGATAAGCACATTTATGATACAAATCATTAAATGCGATAGTAGGGCAGGGCTCAGATGTCATCATTCGTCACTGGCTCGTCGTCCCTAACTTCCTCTACGACCATAAAGTAAGTTTGGTGCCGACTGTGTTCGGGCTCAGCCTGCTGGAGAACTTCACGCTGAGGAGCCAGAGGTGGTCCCTGTTGTGTTGATCCTGACGCTACCATAGTCTGGGTCGTTGGATCGTTAGTGCGACGAGGGCAGTTCCTTATGATATGGTTAGGTACCCCGCACACTAAACACTGGTTCAACAACACACGACAATCCTTCTTGACATGCCCCGATCGGTTACAGTGGTGACACACCATTGTAGATCTGAAGTTGACCGGGGTTGCAGTCCTCTTGAAGTTGGTGGTCTGGGTTGGTCAAAGCTCATTCCGGGTTAGCTCCATAGGGTGCTTGCTTCCTCTGGTTTGAAGCGCCTTCTTATGCTTCATGATGAGCTCATGCTTCCTAACAGTATCCAATACTTCCTGATGAGTGGTCGGATTCATTAAGGACATCAAAGCTTGGATGTCGAGATCCAGACCATGTAGAAACTGATATACACGATCTTTGGGATCCTCCACCAGGTGAGGAGCGAAGCGGCTAAGTATCGAAAACTCTGCTTCGTATTCGTCAACAGTCCTAGTGCCTTGCTCTAGGTTGACGAAACGTTGGTGGAGCTCCCTCTTTGCCGATCTGGGGAAGTACTGAGCATCGAATCTCTCCCGAAAGATGGTCTAGTTAATAGGATTAACCAGACGTGCTTCCTCAGTATCCCACCAGTTTTCAGGCATTACCGATCAGTTGTTTCTTGGCAACTTCTACCCAGCCTGCCTGGTCGATGCAGGAAATACTCAGTTCATCTTTCGTACTTCGGGCCCATTCTTCAGCTTCCAGTGGGCCTTCCTTTCCCGAGAACTCTTCAGGTTCAGCTCCCGAAACTACTTGGCTCCAGGTTCAGACCGAGAGGTGGTGGTGCAGGTTGCACAGACTGTTGTCCTTACTGAATCAGTTGACATTGAATGTCCAACATCCCTCCCATGACGCCCATGAGTTTGTTGATGTCGGGAGGACCATTTTCGTTTGTTCCATTCTCGTTGCAAGTGTTCGTCATCCTGCCATGCTGAAAAGAAAACAAAGTAAACATTTGCGTACAAGATTTATCTAGATAGTCTAGCTAATAATGACATCCATATTGTTCTGAGTATTTCGCAGAATGCAGACCTGCATGGGCCACAACTGTCACGCCCCGCTTCCCAAAAATACGGAGGCGAAGCGTGACTAAGGCCCGCTTAGGCCGGAGCTGTGAAGCTCGGACCCAATAAGCGTCTGTAGGGGTACCATTATAAAAAGTTTCAGGTTCTTGCATTAATAAAATTCGAAACAATAGGAAATACAGAAAGAAAAAGGCATTCATTAAATTAGAGATATAATATCCAGCGAGTACAAGTCTAAAAAGAAGCCTAAGCATGGCAACAAACTATCTAAAAGCAAACTAAAAGTAGTAACCTCTGAAAGCGACGTCTAAAAAGACCTCAAGGTCTGGTCCTCGTCAGGCACGTACTCTGGGTCGACGTCCTCGGCTCCTCGTACTCCAGTGAGTCTGCCTCGTCCACGATCTCTGGCTGAACACCTGACGTACAGCACCCAAGAGAAAGGAACTGTACGTCAGGTAAAGTCTACAAGAAGGGTTAGACTTTACTGCAAGTGCACCGAACTTTAAACAACGGTTTACTGGTTGATTAGCATGCTGAGGTTCTATTACACAACAGTTTACTGGTTGATTTGCATGCTGTGGTTATAACAGAGTAACACACCAGGAAGTAACGTAGCAGGAAGGTAAAACATGACAAGTAGTAGTCGTAGCGTGTGCTACCAACTACATGACTATCCTACAGGTGTCGAGACAAGTTTGGACGGGACGGGACAAGACAAGATGACATGTGTGACACGAAAGGGTTCACACCTTACGGTTCGAGTGGGATCAGACCCTCTTGCCGTGCGCACGCTCAACCCAACCCCAAACCCCAAGGAAGACAAGACAAGACAAGACAAAACAACAGTATAAGGGATCACTCGCTCTAGCTTGGCGAGTGCCCTATTGCCTGCAGGCTGTGTATCCGTACAAGGGATCACTCTCTCTAGCTTGGAGAGTGCCCTATTGCCCGCAGGCTGTGAATCTGTACAAGGGATCACTCGGAGAGTGCCCTATTGCCCAGCGGGCTGTGCAAGACGGGACGGGACGTGACACGACAGGAAGGGTTATTTTAGGGTGTCTGACCGGCGCCCCGTTTACGGTATGGGCGCGGTGTCGTTTTACCGCAAGTGCACGGTTAGTGTAGGGTGCGGGTTTATCGAACACAGGGAGGTGGATGGCTTGAGTGGCTACTAGCCTCGCCTAGGTCGCGTGCTAGCTACGCGGATAATATGGGTGGAATGTAGAAATAAAAGAAAGAAATGAAAAAGACACGAAATGAATCCCCGCTAACACGGGCTAGAGCACTCATGACACTTGGCATTTGACTTGACCCAGGGTGAGACATTGCCCCAAAAGGTGGTACCTAGCGTCCACGGCCCGATATTCCGGTCGGTGCCAAGCACGCTAGGCCTACCCGGTTCCGGACGGTGGGCACTCCTGTGTCCATAAACACCTTCCGCAACCGGGAGCATTAAGGCCACAATGATATCTCCCAACACTTCGTCCAAGCCACTCCCGCGCGCGAGGACTCGATGTCTACGCTGGGGGCGTGAGCTATGGCTAGGGAGTCAACCGCCAAGTTTATTCCCCCTTGGCCCGACGGTCAGAGGCAGTCTTTCTCCCGCCAATGACAATGAAACACCCCCGCGTAACCCTAATGGCCAAATAGGTCAATTGTGATTTCTAGCAATACATCGAAGCGGATCTTGACAGGACAAGCACCGGACCCCAATCCCCAACACATCTAGTGTGTTGCCATACGAATTGGACCCAGATTGCTAGAAATCCCCATTGACACATTTCATCGAACACGTGCCATGCAATCAAGTCTAATGAAACAACCCAAGCATCAATCCTACCCTAACCCGTATTAGGGTTCATCAATACTACTCCATGATGAAAAACATATAAACAAACAACACAAAACACACACAAACATTCATCATGAAGCAAAAGAAATACAACACAAAAAATGGAGAACGAGAGAAAGAAATACTTATCTTGAGTGAATCGTCAATCCAATACAAGACTTATTGAACAAAAGACCTAATCTAAAACTAACCTAGAACTCCCTAGAGAAGGGGGGCAGAAAAGCCCTAAAAACTCCAGGAGATCCCCCTCAAGTCGGCCAGCTTCATGTATTTATAGCCCCACTTCGAAACCCTTACGGTTCGGGTCCAAACCCGCAGAAAAAACGTCACCCGATCGGTTGACAAGTCAACCGATCGGGTGATCCGTTACAATTAGAAAACAGAAAACGTCGGAGCTTCACCCGGTCAGATGAACCGGTCGGTTGAGTTCTTTGGGTGACCGGTTGGATCATGGTGCCATCGGGTGAAGAGGTCGGTTGGATGCCCGTGTCTCGAGCTTCCACAGCATCAGCTACAGATGAACCGATCGGGTGAGAGTCACCCGATCGGTTGGCATTTTGCTCGAAAAAACAGAGATAAGGCCCCCGCTGAACCGGTCTGTGAACCGGTCGGGTGACATCCTTATGAGCTGCGGCAGAGACCGGGTGGTGCACGTGTGCATCACCCGATCGGTTGGAGATGGCCAACCGACCGGGTGAGGGGCTGAAAGATGAATTCTTTGACGTTTGACCCCCTGGATCACGCGTGACTCCTCCCGTTGCTCCGGGGACTAGAGATATCATCGTTAAACGTCCCCTGCACGGTCAATCTCCTGCAATCATGGAAAAACAAAGAAAAGTGAAAGAAAACGGGAAAATACGAAAAAACGAATAAAAGACGGCGAAAAATACAGAGAAACACAAAAGAAAACGTGCGTGAATATATGAAATATAAACACACGTCAGTGTCCACACACACGCACGCACATGATAGCCATATGATGTCAAAAGTTGTTGTTGTTGTTGTTGTCAAGCTCAGACTTCGTCGTCAAGTCTGAGCCGTCAGGAGTCGTCCCGGATGCTATCATTTCACGTCCGGTTCTATTTGTTCACAGTTATCAGTTCTAACAAACTAAGGCCTAAGCACAGCCAAAAGTGCAAGTGGATACACTTGCCTGCGATGGCGAGTGTGTCGTCCCCTCGAAGCGTCTCGTCCAAGCGTATCGTCAGCGAAATTCCGTCTGAAATAGTGTCACGTCGACGGTGTCAGGTCGAGATCATCATTGATCCTGTTAAGGTTCATTTCGGCTATCCTAGCAGTCACATGTTAAAAGTCTGTTGAGCCTATCCGACGATTCTTGTCACGACCCGCTTCCCTAAAATGGGGACGAGACGTGAAAAGGTCCGCACGAGAGTGGAGCTGTGAAGCCCCAAACCCGATAAGCGTCAATAAAACATAAGCAGGTCCCTGTAACCACAAACGGAACAACAATAATAACACAAGGAGTGACAGAAATAAAATTCTCACATCTCATAATTTGTCCAACACGAAAAAAAGTTCAACATCCAGAAAAGCCACCAGGCTAAAAGAAAGAGTCTAAAGGCCCAGACCAAGGCCAACAAAAGCAACAACGTAACAAAGTATAGGTGCTACGCACCGACAACAAAACAACAGTCTAACAAAAAGGAAAACACAACGAAGACACTAGGACTGGTCCCCAGTGTCCACGTACTCCCCGTCAAGCACAAGCTCGGGCTCGGCGTCAGCAAACAGCTCGTCCTCAACAAGGTACTCAGGCTCAGGATCTAACATGTGTCACCCAAAAGAGTAAAGGGGCACATGTCAGCAAGTCTAAAAGACTTGGGCAAGGAAACTGAAAGTAAGGCAACTAGCAACCTAGCAGTTTTAGTATGCATGATATGGCAGTTATAACATGAGTGCATAAGTAAGACAGGGTGAACGATAAGTACAAGAGAACAATTATTGGGACAAGACATGAGTAGTCAAGCTACTAACGATCTCAATCAATTCACTATTCACGTTACACTGTTGCTTGTAGATGTTTACGCCTTACAGCTGAATGGTATAGCATTCACGCTGATTGGCCGCTTAACACTACCCCAAAACCCAGAGTTTATGCCCTACTACTGTAGTTGCTGATCAGGCAGACTCCCAGTCGATTGACCGCTTAACTCTTACCCCATCCCACACGTAAACAAGCCAGGGTCCCTGTACATGAGCCCAGTAAATGAGCCAGGGTTTCCCCGCACGGGAGCTTGTTTTCTTAGTTCACAATTCAATATCGAGCGTTGGGGTTAGCAACTCATTATGCTCGCTTCTGGTCACGAGCCATGAAACACAAGTATTGTAGCGATGCTACTCAATCACGGGGTAACTTAAAGGATGCAATGACATGACAATTAATTGGCGTACCGTTAATGGAATTTAAACATGACATGGTAATCGTGCATCATGATAAATGTCGGACCTAGCTTCGTTGTCAAGCTAGTTCCTAAATTTGCGCCTAGGCGAGTATCATTTCGTCGCCTAGCCTCTTTTACGCCTACAACAAGCAAATGGCCTAAAACATTGTCTAAACCCTAAGTGGCAAGTTTCACTTACCTAGCACCGGGGATGACGATCATGAAGGTTCGTCTCGCGGATGCTAATCTACGGGGAGGTCGCTGTTACGGAGAAACAATCATCAAACCACATGTAATTTCATTAGGGTTTCATAAAACTCAACGGGTTATGAAAACATCAAGAGATCGATTTCTTACCGTGAGGAGGCGGAAGAAACACTCCGGAGAACCTAGGGACCAGATCTGGAAACGAATGGAGAAGTTTGGAGAACTAGGGTTTTGGGGGGATTTTGGGGGTTTGATGAGATTTTGTGGAAGATGAGAGGTAGAATGTGTTGAGGGAGGGTTTGGATGATGGATTTTGGGCTTTGGATGAAGGAATAAGGGTTTGAGGTAGAAGGGGGCTCAATGGGTGGTCGTGAGGGAGAAGAAGGAATCGTTTGGGAGGGGTTTAAATAGGATGGGCTGGCGGCTGCCCAGAAATTAGGGTTTTAACACAGATTAGTCGGTCACAGAGCAACCACTGACCGACTAGTTTGGGAACTAGTCGGTCGGTCAATCAACGTAGACCGACTAAGCCCAAACAGTAACTTCTGAACCAAAATAGGATTTAGATTTAGTCGGTCAAAGAACAAATACTGACCGACTTGTTTGTCATCTAGTCGGTCGATGAACGTTCTTAAACCGACTAAGAGTGAACAGTAACTCGACTGTACAGAATAACTAAGAATTAGTCAGTCTGAGTACAAAACTTAACCGACTAGTTTAACAACTAGTCGATCGAAAGATGAACTTAGACCGACTAAGAATGAACAGTACTGATACCAAAATTTAGATGATGTGCTAGTCGGTTAAAGAAGCATTGCCGACCGACTAGTTTGCAACCTAGTCGGTCAACCAACGTTCTTAGACCGACTAACGATAAACAGTATCTCCTGAGAAATTTAGAAAGCCAACTAGTCGGTTCAAGAAGGATAGCCGACCGACTGGATCGTCATCTAGTCGGTCGGTGCCCCTTCTTACACCGGCTAATAAGCACCAAAAGTTCCGATACGGAGCGCGGAGCTCCGGGATCGATTCCTAAGACTCCTAGGCTTGATCTAACAGTAAGATACGACCGTTATGAAGCCCGCCACGAATGACATACTCCGAAATCGACGATCCTAAGGAAGAAACGAGAAAACACGACGAAACGATCGAAAATGAAAGTTACGGAGACGATAACCACACATGAGGAGAAAATCCACCAAAACATATATTATAATATAATAAATTCGGATACATGAAAACCAGTCGTTACATCCTCCCCAACTTAAGAAAAATTCCATCCTCGGAATTTCCCAACACTCACGTGTCCGGGAACAAAAGTGGGAAACGCTCTCGCATCTCATCCTCATTCTCCCAAGTAGACTCTCCGGGCGAGCCGTGTCGCCACATCACCCTCACAAGATTGACAATCTTGTTCCGAAGTGACTTCCGACGCCTGTACAGAATCTGCACCGGATGCTGGTCATACGTCAAATCGGGGCGAACGGTAATCTCCGAGAAATCCACAGCATGAGATGGATCGCTAATGTATCGACGAAGCTGCGACACATGGAAAACATTGTGAACTCCTTCCAAAGATGGCGGCAAGGCTAAGCGATAAGCTACCTCGCCAACCCTCTCCAAAATGTCAAACGGTCCAATGTATCGCGGGCTCAACTTCCCTCGCTTCCCAAACCGAATCACACCGCGATTCGGGGAAATCTTCAAGAACACATGGTCGCCCGGCTGAAACTCCAAAGGACGACGTTTAGCATCCGCCCAATACTTAAAACGGTCCTGAGCAATTCTCAACCTCTCCTGAATGTTCCTGACAATATCCACGGCCTCCACGATCATCTCAGGTCCCAACAACTCCCGATCACCAACGTCATCCCAACTCAATGGCGATCGAAATTTCCTCCCATAAAGAGCAGCGAAAGGCGCCATGCCAATACTCGCCTGGAAGCTGTTGCTGTAAGAAAACTCCACCAGATGTAGATGGTCCTCCCACGAACCCTTGAAATCCAACATGCACGCCCTCAGCATGTCCTCCAAGATCTGAATCGTCCTCTCGGACTGGCCATCCGTCTGCGGATGGTACGCCGTGCTGAAACTCAGACGCGTACCCAAGCTCTTCTGCAAACTCTGCCAGAACTGAGATGTGAACCTCGTGTCCCTGTCCGACACGATACTCACGGGGACTCCATGAAGTCGCACGACCTCCTGCACGATTCACGTTACATCACTATCTAAACTAGAAAAGGAAATAAAACGGAGAGTAAAAAGAATTTTACCTCCATATATCTCCTCGCTAGCGCCTCAGTGGACTGTCCCACTCGGAACGGAATAAAGTGCGCAGATTTGGTCAATCGATCTACGATCACCCAAATCGCGTCATTCTGCTTCGGACTCCAAGGTAGTCCAGTCACGAAATCCATAGTGATGTGTTGCCACTTGCACTCTGGAATCGGAAGCGGTTGTAGCAACCCGGCCGCACGCTGATGCTCCGCCTTCACTTGCTGGCAAACCAAGCACTTGGCCACACTCCGAGCCACACTCCTCTTCATACCATGCCACCAATAATTCAGACGAAGATCCTGGTACATCTTGGTGCCACCAGGATGCACAGAATACGGCAAACTGTGTGCCTCCACCATCAACTCCTCTCTAATATCCCCAGCTGGCACACACAACCTGGCTCCAAACCTTAGCAAGCCATCCTCATGAATCAAAAAGTCAGTCCGCAGACCGGCTTCCACCTGCTCCCGAATCTTCACCAGCTTCGGATCCTCAGCCTGGCCAGCCTTAATCTGATCTACGATCGTCGACTGTACCTGCATGTACATCAACGATGAAGCCTCCACAGGAAGGACAATCTCCACTCCAGACTCGCAAAAATCCTGCTGCAATCTCCACTGCGAGGTCAAAATCATCACCGCTGGAAGCCTACTCAGCGCATCAGGGACCACATTCACCTTGCCGGGGTGATACTGCAAATCAATCTCATAATCCGCCATAAGCTCCAACCATCGACGCTGTCGCATGTTGAGCTCTTTCTGAGTAAAAATATACTTCAAGCTTTTGTGATCGGTGAAAATATTCACTTTCTCACTCAGCAGGAAGTGCCTCCAAATCTTAAGAGCAAACACAACGGCAGCCAACTCCAAATCATGCGTCGGGTAATTCTTCTCATGAACCTTAAGCTGACGAGACGCATACGCCACAACATGCCCATGCTGATGCAACACACAACCGAGACCCTTGCCAGAAGCATCGCAAAAGATCTCAAATCCACCGCTGCGATCAGGCACAACAAGAATAGGGGCAGACGTCAACTTCTCCTTCAGAATGCCAAAAGAATTCTCACAATCACCCGACCAAACAATAGCAACATCCTTCCGCGTCAATCTGGTCATCGGCTCAGCAATACGGGAAAAGTCCTTAATGAAACGCCGATAATATCACGCCAAACCAAGGAAACTCCGGATCTCAGACGCAGACGACGGAACAGGCCACTCTCTGATGGCCCTAATCTTCTCGGGATCCACAGAAATACCATCTCCAGTCACCACATGCCCAAGGAAAGCAACTCTGTCCAGCCAAAACTCGCACTTCGAAAACTTAGCATACAAACGATGCTTCCTCAAAATCTCCAATACCGTCCTCAAGTGCGATGCATGCTCTTCCTCCGACTTTGAATATATCAGAATGTCGTCAATAAAGATAACGACAAACTTATCCAAAAAGTCGTAGAAAATCAGGTTCATCAGATTCATGAAAACTACAGGTGCGTTAGTTACGCCGAAAGGCATAACCACAAACTCATAGTGTCCATACTTCGTCCTGAACGCTGTCTTCGGCACATCACTCTTCTTCACCTTCAACTGATGGTAACCACTCCTCAAATCCAATTTAGAAAACACCATCGAACCTCCAAGCTGATCAAAAATATCATCGATGCGAGGCAACGGGTATTTGTTCTTGATGGTCACCGCATTCAACTCTCGATAGTCCACGCACATGCGACGCGAACCATCCCTCTTCTTCACCAGCAGCACCGGTGCTCCCCACGGAGACACACTAGGATTGATATAACCCTTCTGCAAAAGCTCATCCAACTGCCTCCGCAACTCTTCCAATTCTGCAGGCGCCATACGATACGGCGCCTTCGAAATCGGCTGCGCACCCGGAATAAGTTCAATAGAAAATTCTAAAGCTCGATCAGGTGGCAAACCAGACATCTCCTCGGGGAAGACGTCATCGAAATCCCGCACTACAGCTGGCCTCTCCAACTCCATCTGCATAGCCACAACCTCCACCGGTCTGGTCCGAAATCTGACAGGACCAAGCGAACTGCTACCTCGACTGAACTCAAATACTGGATGTCCGAGAATCTCGAACACCACCTTCTTCCTCCGACAGTCGATAGTAGCATAGAAGCTCGCAAGCCAATCCATCCCAAGAACTGCATCATAGTTGATGATGTCGTGGACAATGAAATCAGCGTATAGCTCATGTCCACAGACCACCAACGAGCAAGAATTGCAACCACGATGCACCGAGACCACGCCATTCCCTGTAACGATGTCCCAACTCTTGGGAAGAGGGGACGTCGACAAGGAATGCCTCTCCACGAAGCTCCGAGAAATAATGCACATCGATGCACCAGAGTCAAAGAGGACTCGTGCAGGAAATGTGCACACCAAAACCACACCTAACAAGCAATTAACAATCAAACCCTATTCTAGCAGATAATCATGCTCAAGCAAACAACCACAATCTAACAATCAAAACCAGCTAGGAAAGTAACAGCTAGATTGAGGATTACCTGCGATAACCTCATCCACAGCCTCGCTCTCCACAGCGGTCATCAGAAAAGCCTGCCTCTTCGGCAGAACAGCCTGCTGAAAAGCCTGCCTCTGTGGAACAAGAGCTGCTCCACGTCCAGCAGGAACAGACGCTCGCTGCTGCAACGGCTGCGCTGCAACAGGCGCCCTCCGCAGCAGACTCGCATGCCGACAATCCTTCGCAATATGAGAAGCATCACCACAAACCAAACACTGGCCCAGAAACTTCCTACACTGATCCTTGATGTGGCCAGGCTTGCCGCAGAAATGGCAAGTCTTCAGAATAGGCCCTCCTGGCCTCTTAAACTGAGCGGGCTGATTAGGCTTGAAACTAGGCCTAACCACCGCTCTGGCCTGCTCCATAGGCCTCTTCCCAGCACCAGAAACATGTCCTCTCCTCTGACTCAGGTTCAGCTCCTGCCTCCTGGCAGCGACCAGAACCTTCTGATAAGAGTCCAGATCGGAGGAAGACACAAAACTCTGGAGCTCCAAAGCAAGTCCCTGCAGGAACCTCTGAGCCCTCTCATCAGCATCATGCACCATCTTCGGTGCGAACCGACTCAGCCTAGTGAACTCTTGGTGGTATTGGTCCACCGTCAAGCTCCCTTGCTTCAGATCAATGAAACGCTGCAGCATCTCCTTCTTAGCAGCCTTCGGAAAGAATTCCTCATCAAACCTGGACTTAAAGGTAGTCCAAGCTATCGGCTCCACCAGCATCTTCTCTTCCGCATCCCACCAGTTCCGAGCATTATCCTTGAGTTGCCGCTTCGCCAAATCAACCCATCCAGCCGGGGTGATCTTGGCCATCTTCAAGTTATCCTCTATGTTCCGAATCCACTCATCGGCAGCCAGAGGACCCTCAGACCCATCAAAATATGCGGGACCCAGCTCCCGAAATTGCTTCGCTCCCGGCTCAGAGCGAGGGGCATCCGGAAGTGCCTGGGCAGCTCGAGCAAGTGGAGCATTCTGGAATTGCAGGAGCACGCCCTGCTGCACTTGCATCATCTGAAGCATCATCCGCATCATCTCACCGTTGGTGGGTTCCCGCTCAGGCTCCTCATCATGAGGAAGCGCACCACTACCTCCACCACGGGTGAATCGTCTTCCTGCCATCTAGTGACACAGAAAACGAAGCAGATTAGACTCATAGCTTATGACTCGGACGTCGAACTTAGTTTATTGGACATTCTAATATTATTATCGTCACTCCGATAATCGCAGTTACAGAAGGACCTGCATGGGCCACCAACAAAACCTGTCACGACCCGCTTCCCTAAAATGGGGGCGAGACGTGAAAAGATCCGCACGAGAGTGGAGCTGTGAAGCCCCAAACCCGATAAGCGTCAATAAAACATAAGCAGGTCCCTGTAACCACAAACGGAACAACAATAATAACACAAGGAGAGACAGAAATAAAATTCTCACATCTCATAATTTGTCCAACACGAAAATAAGTTCAACATCCAGAAAAGCCACCAGGCTAAAAGAAAGAGTCTAAAGGCCCAGAACAAGGCCAACAAAAGCAACAACGTAACAAAGTATAGGTGCTACGTACCGACAACAAAACATCAGTCTAACAAAAAGGAAAACACAACGAAGACACTAGGACTGGTCCCCAGTGTCCACGTACTCACCGTCAAGCACAAGCTCGGGCTCGGCGTCAGCAAACACCTCGTCCTCAACAAGGTACTCAAGCTCAGGATCTAACATGTGTCACCCAAAAGAGTAAAGGGGCACATGTCAGCAAGTCTAAAAGACTTGGGCAAGGAAACTGAAAGTAAGGTAACTAGCAACCTAGCAGTTTTAGTATGCATGATATGGCAGTTATAACATGAGTGCATAAGTAAGACAGGGTGAACGATAAGTACAAGAGAACAATTATCGGGACAAGACATGAGTAGTCAAGCTACTAACGATCTCAATCAATTCACTATTCACGTTACACTGTTGCTTGTAGATGTTTACGCCTTACAGCTGAATGGTATAGCATTCACGCTGATTGGCCGCTTAACACTACCCCAAAACCCAGAGTTTACGCCCTACTACTGCAGTTGCTGATCAGGCAGACTCCCAGTCGATTGGCCGCTTAACTCTTACCCCATCCCACACGTAAACAAGACAGGGTCCCTGTACATGAGCCCAGTAAATGAGCCAGGGTTGCCCCGCACGGGAGCTTGTTTTCTTAGTTCACAATTCAATATCGAGCGTTGGGGTTAGCAACTCATTATGCTCGCTTCTGGTCACGAGCCAGGAAACACAAGTATTGTAGCGATGCTACGCAATCACGGGGTAACTTAAAGGATGCAATGACATGACAATTAATTGACGTACCGTTAATGGAATTTAAACATGACATGGTAATCGTGCATCATGATAAATGTCGGACCTAGCTTCGTTGTCAAGCTAGTTCCTAAATTGCGCCTAGGCGAGTATCATTTCGTCGCCTAGCCTCTTTTACGCCTACAACAAGCAAATGGCCTAAAACATGGCCTAAACCCTAAGTGGCAAGTTTCACTTGCCTAGCACCGGGGATGACGATCACAAAGGTTCGTCTCGCGGATGCTAATCTACGGGGAGGTCGCTGTTACGGAGAAACAATCATCAAACAACATGTAATTTCATTAGGGTTTCATAAAACTCAACGGGTTATGAAAACATCAAGAGATCGATTTCTTACCGTGAGGAGGCGGAAGAAACACTCCGGAGAACCTAGGGACCAGATCTGGAAATGAATGGAGAAGTTTGGAGAACTAGGGTTTTTGGGGGATTTTGGGGGTTTGATGAGATTTTGTGGAAGATGAGAGGTAGAATGTGTTGAGGGAGGGTTTGGATGATGGATTTTGGGCTTGGGATGAAGGAATAAGGGTTTGAGGTAGAAGGGGGCTCAATGGGGGAGAAACTAGGGTTTTTGGTCGTGAGGGAGAAGAAGGAATCGTTTGGGAGGGGTTTAAATAGGATGGGCTGGCGGCTGCCCAGAAATTAGGGTTTTAACACAGATTAGTCGGTCACAGAGCAACCACTGACCGACTAGTTTGGGAACTAGTCGGTCGGTCAATCAACGTAGACCGACTAAGCCCAAACAGTAACTTCTGAACCAAAATAGGATTTAGATTTAGTCGGTCAAAGAACAAATACTGACCGACTAGTTTGTCATCTAGTCGGTCGATGAACGTTCTTAAACCGACTAAGAGTGAACAGTAACTCGACTGTACAGAATAACTAAGAATTAGTCGGTCTGAGTACAAAACTTAACCGACTAGTTTAACAACTAGTCGGTCGAAAGATGAACTTAGACCGACTAAGAATGAACAGTACTGATACCAAAATTTAGATGATGTGCTAGTCGGTTAAAGAAGCATTGCCGACCGACTAGTTTGCAACCTAGTCGGTCAACCAACGTTCTTAGACCGACTAACGATAAACAGTATCTCCTGAGAAATTTAGAAAGCCAACTAGTCGGTTCAAGAAGGATTGCCGACCGACTGTATCGTCATCTAGTCGGTCGGTGCCCCTTCTTACACCGGCTAATAAGCACCAAAAGTTCCGATACGGAGCGCGGAGCTCCGGGATCGATTCCTAAGACTCCTAGGCTTGATCTAACAGTAAGATACGACCGTTATGAAGCCCGTCACAAATGACATACTCCGAAATCGACGATCCTAAGGAAGAAACGAGAAAACACGACGAAACGATCGAAAATGAAAGTTACGGAGACGATAACCACACATGAGGAGAAAATCCACCAAAACATATATTATAATATAATAAATCCGGATACATAAAAACCAGTCGTTACAATTCTATCCTATGTGCACAGTCAAACCAGTCCGATCGTCGATCTACGATTTTACAACATTTTAAAGGAGCGTAAAATAAACTTAGTGATTAGGTTGACAGATTTTTTATTTAGGTTATCAATGTCATAACGTGTGAGTTACTACGAGTAGCGGGAACCAACCTGGTTGACGAACAAGCGGAAAACGACGTCGGATCTGGAAATGGCAACGGATCTCATCGCCTTCGCTCTGATTCCTTGACTGCGAGTAGCGCAACAAAGAGGGAAACGTCGGTACCCAGACGATAGCAAGGAGGCGTACTAATTATCTGCGTCAACCGATTCAATGTTAAGCTACAAGTTGACTAAGGTAACAGAACCATGTACAACCACCGTAACCATACATATATACTAAAAGTTCACGTATATCGAGATTATACGTGTATATGTACCCGTATAAGGAACGTACCTATATAAACTGTTGATGCCTACAAACACTAACATACATCATTTAATTTATATAACAAAATTGTACCAACTCATTTAAATATAACTTATATATGTTACACTTATATGTATGGCTACTGTTAATAACATAGCATATGATATGTAAGTTATATGTTATAATTATATGATGTATCCCTGTTAGAGTTACAACACTGTTATCACATAGGGAAGTATTGTTTACGTGTATGATAACTCACATCTCAAGTTGACCGCGCGTGGCTGAAACGTCGATCTCCGTCGACTGTCCGATGTCGGGGGAAAACTCAGGTGGCAGCGCGGTCGGAAAAAGGTGGGCGGCGCTCGGGGTTTCCTGGCGGTCGACGGCGACCGATCTGGGCTCCGGCGATGTCTGAACGGCGGCAGGCGTCGGTAGAACGCAGCAGGGCTGCCGCGCGTCGCCTGCGGGTGAGAGCCGCCGGCGATGGCTCTAACGGCGACGAGGGCGGCGTTCTGGAGACGCGCGGCGGCTTACTGACGGCGGGTCGACGAAAAAACGCAGCGGCTGCAGCTGCTGATCGCGCGGCGGGGAAAGCGGCCGGTCGAAAAAAGGTGGACGCTGGGGATGCTGACGGGAAGGCAGAGAGGCGGCGGTCAGGGGCGCAGTGCCGACGGAAGTGAGGGTGAGGGGGAGAGATGCAGGAGTCGGGGGTTTAAAAGCTTTAGATGGAGGCTTGTGAAGCCCTGGGTTGATGCGCGTGAATAGAAATTGTTTGGATGGCGGTTGCTACAAAAATAGCCCTAGGTTGTGTCTAATAACACTAGGGTTTGGTCTAATATATAGTACTAGGCTGTGTTGGGGATAGGTAGCAGCCCGTGAAAGGGTTAGTTGGGTTCTAAGCCTAGGCTAAAAAATATTGGGCAAGGGGTTATGTTATTAAGTTAAAGATTTGATATTATAACAACTAAAGGCCCAAAAACGCATTTCTCTCTCTCACCTACCTGTGTATGGTTTGGGTGCGGCCAAGTGGAGATAAAAGTAGACTAAGTCAGATGTAAACTATTATTAATCAATTATGAAAAATATAAGTGAAACTTAGGGCTTAAAAATAATTTTTTTTAAAATGGGCAAAAGTGAAAGTAGGTCAAACGGTGCCCTAAGGGCGACCGTGTCGACGAGAGAAAGAAGACAGAGAAGACGGATCACAATTTCGACGTCAAGGAACGAAACTAAAAATAGAAACGTCTCACGTCAAAACTGAAAATCGTGACATCTCTTCAAATAAAATCAAACCGTGGGTGAACGACCCGAGAAATGTCGTTCCAAATTAGTGCCACAATTTAATACTCTCAGAGACGTACACAAAGACATATCACACCAGAGTATTTAAAAGCTAACAAAGTTTAAAATAAATACGTGCACGGTCAAAAGCACGTGCACGAAAAGAGTATACGATCGAAAACCGACCGTTACAACAACTAAAACCTGTCATGCCCCGCTTCCCATTTTACCTGGGAGCGAGAACGTGAGCAGGTCCGCATGTGCTTAAAGCAAAGAAGAAGTACTTTTTTTCTTCCTTCTTTGACTTAAGCACAATAAGCGTCTATGTATTAAGCTTGGCAAATTCTTGCATGCGAATATCGGAACAACACAGAATTTCATTATTACACTTTAGTGCCCAGATTATATGTACACAAATAAGGCCTAACATGGCCATTACAGACAGTTACATGCAACGGAAATACACCTGAATAGGAATACAACAAAAATATTAATTTATTGTGGCGCTGCGAAAACACGTTGTTTCTCAGCTGTGGATCTCAGCGTTATGGAGCTCTTGGTCAACTAGCTTAGCCTCATGGTAAGATCCTCTGCAAAATATGTCTCAAAACCTGACGTATATTTCACAAGACAAACAACTAGGAAAATATACGTCGGCAAGGATCGCTCGACAAGTTAACCCTCGACAAGATGGTAATATAGTTTGCAAAGCTTTTAAAGGCGAGAGAAACATATCAGGGCACGACCAAGAAAAGCATGGTAGCTTAAGAAAACGTGCGAGTATAGCAAAGTGTAGTGTGCAACGTTGTAACGACCACTTTCCGGTGGTGTTTTTAGCGCGTATCTTATTATCGGTTGTGTATTTTCCTTTTCGTGTTTGGTCTTATTATTATTGTTCCGTTGCTCAGACGCGCGACCGGACCCCGTTCCACGATCTTTTCGGAGGCACGAACGCTCCGGTACCTTCCTTTTAATTTCTGGATGTCGAGGGACCGATCCGTAATACATCCCTTAAAATTATTTTTTATACAAATGTTTAAAATATATACATGTTCATATTTCATGGTTTGAAATCTGTTTCAAAACAAAACGTAACCAAATCTTTGAAAAACCCCATTAAATTATTAATTGGAATTTCAATGTTTAAACAATCTCAAAAACAAGTCTGTGCATATTCGTTTTCTTTTTAAAGCAAAACTTCTATAAATATTTTGATAACTAAAATATCACAACTTAATAACCGTTAATACTTAATCTAATTAATTAATTCTTTAATCTCCTAATATCCTAACCTGTCCCTCAAAATCCCAACTGACCCAACCACTTCCCACGTCACCGTGCCCTCTCTCCACGTTCCCCTCTCTCTCCACCCAGGGATAACCCCCTCACCCTATTCCTTCTTTATATAATAAAACATAAGAGACCTAGGCCAGCTCTTCACGTGCTGCCCTTTTATAAAAACCCAAGCTCCTTTTGTTTCTCCCAGCAACAAACACAGTACCCTACTGTTTCTATTAAAAACCATAGGCTAAACTCAACCCTAGCTATTATAATAACTCCAAGGCCTGCAACCCTAGAGGACTCAAACGCAGCCGCCCCCCATCATTTTCTCCCAAGCGAAAGAGCGGCTCACGCCCAGCTCTTCTCCTCCCATCTCCACGCGACAACACCCAACATCCTTTCACCGCCGCGCCCGGGAGTTGCTGCTCCACCCTCCTCGCGCTCCAGCCCGCAACGCATGCCCAGGCACTGAACGCCAGTCCCTCGCAAACCTCTCCACATGCCCAGAAACACCAACGCAAGCCCAGGCATTTTCTCCTTCCCTCTTCGACGTTTTCAGCCTCATCCATGACCAGCTCCTCCGCCTGCGAGCAACCCCGAGAGCCCCATCATCTCCTCCCCGCACGCCAGCTCCCTCTCACCCCAGTTACGCGACCACCCATGCCGCGCATCACCTCCGAGCGACCCTAGTCCATCAACGCTCTCCCTCTCTCCTCTCCAAACCCCAGGCCGCCGGCAAGCCCTTCCACCCGCTCTGCTACACGCTCACACGGCCTAGCCTCCTCTCCAAGCTCCAAGCGACCGTCTCCCTACCCTTCATCCCCTCATCCTCGCAGCGATCACCTCCCCTTCTGTCCAGCGCCCGGATCTCCTCCCTCGCGCTGTAAACCAACACCGGAGCCCCTAGCTGACTGTGCAACCTAAGACAGCCGCACAACGACTCCTCCTCGTCGCTGCCACACCCAGAACAGCTGGGAACACTTCCCAGGACTAGCTGACAGCCGCACGGACCGACGCCGCAGCTCTCGCCCTCCTTCCGAGGCTCAACGTCGCTGTTTCAGAGCCTAACGGGTCACCGCTACCCGTCGCTGCGTCCCGATCCTTCGCTGCACTACCGGTTAGTAGATCTACCCTTATACAACTTATAACCCACACCGTAAATTAGAAGACCTAATAAAATTGAATGATTAGACGTCGTAGGAGCTGTTTATAATGCTATTATGATCGAAAACAGTTTAATCTGATTATATATTTTGTCAAAACAGCAAACCGAACTCACCGTAGCGTAGTACCCGTCGAGACGTTTCCGACGACACCAAGAACGTGAAAATCAGGCAAGTGTGTGAATAATGGTGAATTTCTGAAGTTTAATGTTTAAAACGTCTTTTTTGTTCAAACCGGTATAACTTGAAAATGGCACGTGAAATGACGCATGAATTATCATTATAATGTTCTTGACTAAAAATGTGACGTGTGGACATATAATTTTCTATGCTTTAACTTCAGACATCTATAGAGAAAAATTACTCTCTGTAACATGTTTAATAAAACCACATGTATGACATTCTTTTTAAATAGTGTAATTGTTACAGACTGAGCTATATGGACAACATAAAGTTATGCGCATTTTGTTTGGACAATAAAGAGAGTGACATCGTGAATTTGTGTGCCTTAACGGCGAAATCATGACTTTCGTGATGTCGTGTGAGTCGACTAGGCCGGCTCGTGTTCCGGCAAACTTTTGGGTGGGGTTAGGGTTGAACGGCCACTAAGCGTATGTAGGGGTCATGTCTTCAAGAACACCACATATACGGTGGGTTAGTATCAATCACGATTATACCCCCGTGAGAAGAATGACTTACTCATTACGTCTTAAAGGCGGGAACCCTAGGAGTGAATAGAAAACACGGACATGAAATTACAACTTGCCATGCTAATAAAATAAATGTCATTACTTTACTTCCACATACCTGCTTAGAACTACCATGCTAGGGTTGTTCAATTTTACTTCGCCTTAAAATTGTTATCACTTAAAATGTTGTTGTGGACACCTTATATGCAAACAATTGTCATTTTAAAATTCATATTATATGCACACTTTGCCTTGGTTTCTGACCTTTGCTTCCAGACCTTGCTGACATACATTCATGTCTTTTTGAATGTATGTCAGATCTCGAGCCGGTGTCTCAGGAGGATCCTTTGGAGATGCCTGACTTAGCGAGCCAGGAGTTCACCGTTGATGCCGAGTCCTTCCCTACGGAGGACTGGACCTACCCGTTGCTGTTTACATTAGTTTACTTTCAGTACTTTGCTTATGTACGTTCGTTCGCTGTACTCTGTCCCTGCTGTGGCTTGTCGTTTAATTTCGTGTATGGACTTACTATTTTTGGATGTGGCTTTTATCTTTTTGAATGTATTCTTACTGTTTTGAAAAGCACGCAAGGACCTGCCCTATGTTTTTATCACAGACGCTTAATGAACTCGAGCTTCACCGCTCCAGTTCATGTGGACCGCGTAACGTTCTCGCTTCTAGTGTCTTTTGGGAAGCGGGGCGTTACAAAAGTAGTGAGCATGGCAAGTGTAGTGTGCAAATTAGTGAGCATGGCAATTGTGGTGTACAGAGTAGTGAGCATGACAGTTATATATGAGCATGGTAAGAGAAGCTAGCAGGTTACACAATTCTCAAGAGTAACACCCGAAGAATATAGTGCATCATTCAATCTCCTAATCTAGTGACAAGCCCAATGTCCGAGGGCGAAAGAAACTACAATTACACCCAAACCAATGGGAGATATCTGTGCTCTGTACTTACCGACCCCATCCGGGCGACGGTCAAATTTACCGGTGGGGTGAAATCCAGCATTTAGCACTCTACTACAATGGACTACCCCACCCAAAGTGTCATCGTGTGTCCATATCGTTCAATGTATGCCACAAGGGCCCAATATTCTATAAATTCTCTGAGGGTCCAATGTTCTGTATATGCCCCAAGGGCCCAGTGTCACATTTCATTAGGGGCGTTCATTCCACAAATAATGGTATAATAAGCAATGCGAGTATTTTATGTACATTATTAAAATGATAGTAACATTTGGAAAGTAAAAGCAACCAACATTCACCAGGTTCATTAAATTTAAGCAACATACTTAAAAAGTTGTTATTTTGACATTATTAACGACATACGTTATATCATAAAGTTGTATACAATAAAATACTTGCCTGAATGGAGCGATTTTGGGTGCCCACGCGATCGTAAGAGAGGCACAAATTTATCTGCGTCATTGGATTCATGGTATTAAGCTAACAGTTTTAAACTAATAAACTACTATTATAATCTAACATATATAACTACTGTTTATACATACTAATATGTATCTATAATTTAACATATATTAACTAATATATACTACAAACTAACTTATATAACATATAGGTTATACAGTATGTGTGTGTATATATATATATATATAAAGTTACTATTTCAAAAAAATAAATAAATATATAAACTTACATATAAAAAATTGTTCATATATAAAATAACATAATACAACTCACATCTTAGGGGTTTTACGCCGTTGTCGTTTGCGTTGCTTGTTTGCAGCAGGCCACGGGTCGGACGGCTGCGGAAAGGGAACGACCGAAGGCAGGGCGGTACTGGAGGTGACTGTGGCGGCGGCGGTCCAGGCGGTGTGACGTGGCACAGGTTCGGGGTGCCATCGAGAGCTTGAGGGTGATGTCAGAGAGTTGAGGGGCACTGGAGTTTATAGGGGGATGATTATGGGTCGCCGGAGGTAAGGGGAAGGGGAGGAAGGTGCTGCGAGGTCGCCGGTGGTGCTATGGGGGTGACGGTGAGGAGGTGTTGGAAGATGGTGGGGGCTTGTTGGGTTTAGAGGGGGTTCGTTTGGAGGCGGAGTCAGTGGTGGGTTTTTGGACGGGGTGCTTCGGGCTTCGAAAGGGGAAGCAGTGCGGAAGTTGAAGAGCACCGATGGTGTTGCTGTCGGAGAGGAGCTGGTAGGGGGTTTCGAACGGAGGAGACGAGGCTTATTTGGGCGGCGTTGGGTTGAAGATGGTGGTGGCGTGGATGTGGTTAAGATGCCGGTGTGCGTTAGGGTCCCCGGAGGTCTCGAAGCAGAAGAGGGAACGTCAGAGGAGGTGATTACGTTGGAACGAGGGAGGTGGCAGTGTGGAGGACTTGGCGGCGTCATGGTAGCACGTGGGTTCGAAGGGGAAGGGGGGTTGTGTGGGGTTGCGGGTGCTTGGGTTGCTACGAGGAGGCGTTGGGGGAGTTGTCAGACTCTGGGAGGGCTGTGAACGGTGGGGTTGTGTTGGCCGTGGGAGTTGCGGACGGGAAGAAGAAGCAGGTGGTGGCCTTCTTGTGTTTGGCGTAGGGGAGAAAAGAATGGAGTGCTGGGGTTCGAAGGGGAAGGAGGTTGGAGAGGTTGATATGGGCGTTGAAGGGTGCGGTGTGGGAGCTGTCAGCGGTGTACTAATGAAGGTGAGAAGATCGATGAGGTGTTTGAGAGCAGATGGCTGTTAGCATGGCCTTTTGAAGGAAGGAAAGGAGCATGCATGCAATCACGTGGGCAGGGTTGTTGAGATCCTGCGGGCATGAGTTGTATACATGGCTAAGATATCCGTAAGCAACGATAATGATGTTTGGGGGAGTTGGTTGGGATTGCATGCATGAGGCAAAGAACGTGCTGGTTTTTGCAAGGAGGAAGGTTGCCTGAGCTTTTGAAGGAGGGGAGATCTAGTGGTTACATGAGGGATATGCTGCGTGGGTTGGGGTTGTGCTTAGATTGAATGCGTGAGTCGTTAGTGGGAGAGGTTTGTTAGGGTTTTAATTTATGATTAGGGAAAGGGAATTTAATTAAGATATTAAAGGAAAATTAGTTAGGATAATGATTATGAGAAGTTATTTAATTAATATATAAATTAAGATGATAATTTTGTTAGGATGTTAGATCTAGGGGATCAATTTAGTAAGAATTTGATTTAGGAGAATCAAAGCTATTTGGTATATCTAGATTTGATTTTAGAGAACAATTTAAGACACTTTGGATTATTAGAATTTGATTTGTTAAGATTACGATTAAGATATTTAGACATATTAAGTTTTAGATCTGATTTAGACAATCAATTTAGTTAAGATTTGGAGAATCGATTTGGTTAGGATTTTAGATCTAGGAAGATCGGTTTAGTTACGATTTGATTGAGAAATCAACATTAAGATCTTTAGATTATTGGGTTAGATTTGATGAAGATCAAGATTTTAGAACTTATTAGAATTTGGATTAGATTTGGAAGAAGTAAATTTTAAGATGATCGAATTATTACGATCTCGCCCCTGCAATCAACGTTAAACCGAAAGTTATAAAGAAGCCACCAATGCAATCGCGAAGTCGCAAGGATCGCGACTAAGGAATCTGATCACGAGTTCAACCTATGAGGAAAATAATAATAAAATCATAAGACGACTATTCAAATAAATTAACTAATGGAAATACGTACGAAATACGTACGTACAGAAACCGACCGTTACAGTTTTTGTGATGGCAATTGGGAGTTGTGTAAGCCAAGCGACCATACCTTATGGAGGAAGTATCCCTCTGCTTATGTAAGGCCCAATGGCAAGTGAGAGCCAACATGGTGGAAAGCTACTATCCCATGGGCGTAGCTGTCTTCTGTCCATCAGGGGATGTATGGCAGCCGCCAGTCTCTGCGGATAAGACAAGCATTGAATGTCGATCGTGATTGTAGAGAGTGTGTTGGTCGCTCGTCTGGGCCCGTGCCATGTGTGTATGTGGGCTAAGCTTAGGTCGGGCTTTGCCGACCCCTCTCAAGTCAAGTTGAGAGGTCCCAATGGGGGGTCCCATCTGACGTGTTGAGTCAGGCTCAACTACCGATGGGTCAGACTTGACTACTGACATTGATATCTACAATGACCACTCATCTCCTCGGCTAGGCACTCTGTGCCCGAGTCGCCATCGCGAGGCTAGGAGTGGAGAGACGGGCAGACGACCTGAATGGAAGATGATGCCAACCATGCCGAGGTCTTGCTTTAGGAACAAGAGAACGAGGGGCACCTTGTTTAAAGGGACTAGTACTCATGATGGCGTGTCGTCGCATCTGTCATGATTCACAAGCTGAAGCGTCATATAGTTTATTTAGGATCGGTTTAATTGACCAGTATTGAATGCGAGCAGCTCCCTGAGGAGCCGATGACGTGGCATTGCCCAATTCGTGCTCGGTGGAAGCTGTCTCTTTACCACGATCAGACGGCTCAGAATGCTTCGATTCAACGATTAAGGTTGATTCCAGCTACTCATTGAGTTTATAAAAGGAGGGAAGGAGAGAAACTTGCTTCTGTGCCTTGGGTCTTTATCTTTTCTCCTTCTTCATTCGCAAAAATGTCCGAGTCATGCGGTTCACACGATGCCATGGATTATCAGGTCATGCCACAGTCGCCTGTACCATCGTCATTGGTACCGATGATGTCATTTGCTGGGGCTCCATCGAGTAAGGAGGATGTCAACAGAGAAGATGTGGACATCGTGCATTTCTTTGAGGTTGAGAGAAGGCTCGAAGATGAGAGGCGTGCTCGAGCAGCACTGTTTGCTGCCACCCCTCTTGCTCCTGAGGCCGAGCAGAGGCCTCCGATGGTTGAGGAGGAGGTGGAGTCCCGACATAGAGTTTTGGTCGAGCTACGCCTCTGCAGGAAGTGGGTGAGGGACTTAGAGGGGTCGAATGTCGGGCTCCAGGGTCTGGTCCATGGGATGGAGGACTTGAAAGAGGAGAATGCCCAGTAGAGGCAGGCTGAGGAGCTGAAGAAGGACAGAGGTGGTCCGGGAAAGGGAGGCGAACCATGGGACGACAGATCTGGCACATGACCAATCGTATGACCGTGGTCTTCCCCTCCCCTTTTTTATTTTTTGAAAGACGTACGTTGCCGAGTCGGCCAATTTTGTAATCTTTAACCAATGAAATGAAATGATTTTTTTTGTTATGAATGCCCATCTTTGTGCCAGTGTAAGCTTGGCAGTTTTAGGAACCACACCGTGTCGAGCCTGGGAGGCTCGGATTGGGATGTCAGGTTTTGAATTTCCTGGCCAGCAGTTAGACTTTTCCCTCTAAGCTGGGAGAGTATACATGCAGTTGTGCTCAGGCCTTTGTAGAAAGGACCCATGAGGCTTGAGCAGGGAGCAGGGTTCCAAACCGGTCTGTAGTCGTTAGACTATAACCTGGAAAGGACTAGATGACTCGTTAGAATAAGAGATGGCCTCAGTCTAAGCTGAGGTGTCAGGCTCAGTTGGACCTCTGGTTATTCACCACCGAGATGTTGAAGTCGGGCACTACTACCTCGAGCTACCATCGTGGGTTTTGGAGGTGAAGCCGAGCCATTGTTGATTTCAGCTAATGTGACAATGCCCCTTGTCGAGATAAGAAAAAATCCAAGGGCCGTGTCTTGGAGAGAGAAGTCTCAACAATCTGAATGATGCAAGTAATCACCCTTAGAATGCAAGGTGAAGGCATCAAAGAGACATGCATTTAATGCAAAGTTTGAAAATTAGGGCCCACTCACCGAGAAATGCTGATGTGGATGGAGACAGTCTGCACGTATGCCATGCAAGGGCCGACCAGTTGCATCAATTTTGAATCACTGCAATTGGCACCAAGTTGATCAAACGGTTGCTATGATCTCCTGATGATCCCATCAAAGGTTGGGTTAAAAAGGGGAAGAAAGTTTACAATAATCGTACATGTATCCTTCTTCCCTCCCCATTTGCTTGCCTGTTGCTACAATCACTCTTTCAAGTCAATGGCTGAACGATCCTCTTCTTCTTCGAAAGATCTATCGGTCCCCATGAGGTATGATACAGGTTCTGTGGATGCGATGGAGAGGAGATAGCCTCGTCGTGGTGATGCTAGGGCGACGAGGTCCGCGGCCCACTGACTTTATGTTGAGGTCAAATTACCTCCCGCGAGAGCTTGTAACGAGCCAGTGGGGGAGATGGACCTTCGTCGCTGTGCCATGGAGGAACACTCTTATAAGGGAAAAGCCAAGGATGGTGAGGGGATGTCTAATGCCTTACCACCGAAGATGCCTTGGAGATCAGGCCTTTCTAGAGGGGGCCTGTAACTGCATCGCCCGACAGAGGATGATGCTGAGGATCTTGGCATCGGGGTGCTTGAAAATCTGTTGGGAAAGGTACTGGAGGTGGCAGACATTCCCCAGCTGGGAACCAACTGGTTTGCCTCGGCCCTTCGAAGGGTCTGCCATGTATGATCCCTCATAGCCTCTGTCCTTCATGCTCTTGTAGTCGTACTGAATTTCTCTCATCTTTTGTATAGGGGGGTAGTGAAGCTGTGCCGCTACCATCATAGTCTTTGCATGTGTAGACAGAGGGTGGAGGAGCTAGATGACGACCTCGCACGTCTCAGGGACCGAATTCGCACGCTGAATGCGGTAGTGGAGGATCTGAGGGCAGATTTTCAGCAAGCTGAGGATGATATTTAAGAGCAGAAGGAGGAGGCTGCCCAGACGGCCCTGGCTCATCCCCAGGAGCTGGAAAAAGTTAAGACCTGGGCCAACAAGGAATTTGAAGTCAGAGTTAAGTTTATGAAGAATTTGTTCCTAGGGATGTTCCTAGAACATTCCAGCACACTCTCGTTCCTGGAGGCAGGTGTTATTCCCGCAGTTGTCACCATGGATCCATCGATAAGGGCCTCCGATGCTAGAGCAAGGACATTGACCATGGGGTCCCTAGTGAGGAAGAAGTGTCTGTGGAGAACGAGCCCGATGTAGGACCCGCTATGTAATATTTGCTTTTGTTTTTGTTGAGCCACCAGGTGGTAGTTCTTGTAACTTTTGGATGGATGAATGAAAGTTCGCCTTTTGCCTCGATCATTGTTTGTCTATGTCAGGTTGTCTGTGGTGAACTGTCCCTTGTGTGGAATGTCTGTGATGGTCTTCGATGCTTCGAATTCACCAAGAGTTGCACTGTAATATTGTAATGCCCCCTTCCCAGGATACCCGGTGACGTCCCCTAGATTTAGCAATGTTGGCAATAGGATCGGGGATACCAGATTTAAATATTTATAACCGCAAGTGCACGGTGTTGTAGTGTGGCTTGGGGGTCGAACTTAGGGAGGCGTGTGTTATGCTTGTTGTCATGAAGGAACCGGTTCACCCGATAGGCGAGCTAGCCCGATCAATCGGTAGGTAGTTACAGAATAGAAATACGGTGGATGTAAGATATAAAAGGAAACCTAGGACTTTGGTTTCCACCCTGTCATGTGCCCTCTCTATCACGACTGATGGATAGGATTACGATTGGATTTTAGGGTTTAGTGATGAGACGTTGCCTCTAAGAGTGATACCTAGCGTCCCATGGGCCCGATATTCCGGTAGACGCCCAGGATGACACGCTAGGTCTACCAGGGTTTGGACGATGGACATTCCCATGTCCATTAACACCGACTGACTCCAGCTCGCAACAATTACTCCCAACATTTCATCCTGCCTTTCACACGCGCTAGGATTCAATGTCTACGCTAGGGGTGTGAGCTGTGGTTAGGGGATTAAACGCCAGTTTTATTTTCCCTTGGCCCGACGGTCAAAGGCGGTCTTTCTCCCGCCAGTGACAATAAAACACACTGCGTAACCAGCTAAATTCCTAAATCCTATCGAAATCATAATACTATGGTCGTTCTAGGGAGAACCCACGAAGAGGTTTCCACCAATGCCCTAGATTGGGAAACTACTCACAATTCATGGCAAAAATAGCATCACACAAAAATTCAACCATTGAAATCATAATCAAACAATAGAAAAGAGTAGCAAATAGTATTAAGAACAATATATCAAAGTTACAGAATGATCAGAACACTTACAAGACTAAATAAAATTCCAGCCGTCAAAAGTCCCAAAAAGACAGAAAAATAATGGGGATCCGCGTTTGGGAAAACCTAGGTCACTATATATAGAAAATGAGGCCACACGATCGGTTGAAGCATCAACCAATCGGGTGAGCTGACAGTCGTTTTGGCCATCGGGCTTCAGATGTACCAACCGGTTGCTGAGCTGAGCAGGTGACGTCACCGGGTCGTGTGAATTGGGGATTTTCAGCTTCATATGAACCGATCGGGTGAGATGTCACCCGATCGGTTGGAATTCAGCTCAAAATAACAGAGAGTTCTGTCGATCTCACCTGATCGCTGAACCGATCGGGTGAGCTGCTCTTCACTTCTGCTCCTGTCCGGGTCGGATACGCGTGCACCAAATGATTGGTTGGCTCTGTCCAACCGATTGGTTGGGGCTGATACATGGTTTTCTTCGCCGTTTGGCCCCCGGGATCGCGCGTGACACCTCCCATTGCTCTGGGGACTCATGATATCTTCTTTATATGTCCCCAACGCTGTCATTCTCCTGCATTGGCACAAAAACACAAAGAAGTGAAAGAAAGCTAAAAATCACAAGAGAATGGGTATGGAACGACGGAAAAACAACGAAAAATCATGAAAAAAACGTGCGTGAATATATAAAATATAAACACACATCAAAATCCCCCAAGCTGAACCGTTCCTCGTCCTCGAGGAAGACGAGTGAGAGTAGGAGCTCGAAGGGAAAAATAGAAAGGAAGAAACAGAAAGAGAGATCAAAGTCCTAGATCACCCGTCAGAGCCAACAAAATCAAACACGCCACACTAAGCAAGCAAGCGATAAAACACATCACTAAACCAAGGAATATGAGTCCATACAAGTGTCGTGGGCCCACGCGATGAAGCACGAGTGAGTGTGGTCGTGAGCTAGCAGACGGTGTCACTATCTAAATTGTGCAATAAAGCTCCATATACACATACCCAAGGAATGACCCAAGTATCGATTCAATTCGAATAAGCAGTGAATAATAGCTCAAGCATGCATGCGAATAGAATAAGAATCGAAGCGTATCATGTGTCGGGGACTCGACCTCTAGGAACTAGAAAATCACCACACTATAGCCTAGATAATCGCTAGAAAGTTTCTATGCCAAGTGTGTTCGAAAACGAAGGAGGTTGAGAAGGTGTGGAGTAGAACACTCGGTGCAAATTCTCGCCTTCCCTTTATTCACGGTAGAGGAATGATATTCACAACGGAATGTTTTTTGGGTTTTGGGTATTTGTATTTTTTTGGGCTTTTGGCTATACATTTTTTTCTTTTCTTTTTTCTTTTTTGGATTTTTCTTCTCTCTTTTTTTTTCTTTTTTTGGGCTTTTGGATTTTTGGCTATATACTTGTGTACTCTTCCAAGTGGGAGAACGGTACACAACGAGGGGATTTGCACCAAGTAAAACAAAAAAGAAGTCGAATTCTAAACACTTGGGCAAAAGAAAATTTTTCTCGCAAATCAGAGCACAAGCTAAATGGGTTATCCTAGTCCTATTGGTAGAGTCCTGACATATGCGAATTGAAGCATACTATATATATGTGTACATCATGCATAGAGAAGCAGACAGTAGAGGCAAAATACCGCATATTCGAAATTGAAGCATGATAGTCTAGGGGTCAACCAAGGACATGTATATAAATCAGAATCACAATATAGAAGCACACCAAACACCTAGCTACGACACACGACCACATAAAAGCAAAGTGAACACACGAAGCATGAAATGCAATAAGACTCGACTTCCTAGGGTTAGTGAAAGTGATTATTGTAGCTAAGCTAGGTGTGTGTGTAGTTCTGTGGCAGTTCATCACGTGGGGTCATCTCTATGAGAGAGAGAGAGAAAAAGATAAGAAGAAAAAGAATATACAATGAAAATGACTCAAAAACGAGGAAAAAGACACAACTGACGCACAAAGTGCGACTCCCCCAAGCTGAAACTTGCATTGTTCTCAATGCAATAGTAGTAAATATAGGAGGGCAAAGAAAATGGGGGGGGGGGGAAGTGCGCACCGACACAAAAATGTGAAAAACATGAAAAACACATCCAAAGAACACATATAAACAAGCACATGACAAAGACATCACATGACAAAATGCACAAAAAATCGATTTCCCCCAAGCTGAACATGACAATGCTAGCAATATGATATGATCATGGTGATGCAGAAATAATGCTAGGGGGAAGTCAATCAGAGCTGCTGTCGGTAGAATGGTAAGGAGATAGTGAGGAGGGTGGGGAATAGTGGACGAAAGAATCTTGTGAAGACAAAGGAGAGGGTGTGCCGACAGGAGAAGGAGGGGCAACCGGCTGTATCATTTGTGGGTCAAAATTTATTGGTGGATCGTGGTGGATAATAATGGCACCGGGTGAATCGACACACGGGTGCCAATCGGGAGGTTCCAAGTGTGGAAAATGTACGAGTGTGGGATACCAAGGATCCGGGTAGAACTCCCACGGTAAATGAGAAATGCGAATGGGGATTCGCTCAGAAGATGATGGTGGGAGGATGGCAAATGGAGTATTATCAGGACTATAGAGGTAGACTGCACGTTCCTCACCGAAAGGAGTGATCATACCGATATCGATCAAGTAGTCGCGATCGATACGGGTACGTCCAGGTAAGACTTGGAGGTCGGGCGGCAGCCTCAAAACACAACTACTAATAAGAGTGATCATCCCACCACAGCAGATAGATCCAGAAGGTGCACGGCTAACAGATAAAATCTCGTGGATGATCCAATGGGCAGTGTTAATGGGCAGAGGGACATGTCCATGGATCCTGTCGTGGGACATGGCGTAAAGAAAGAAAAGCTCATCCCTCGACACCATGAAAACATCTACGCAGGAAAAGATAGTGTTGGCAAGGAGGCAATGGGTGAAGCGGTAACATGGATGTATGATGTAGGAGGCAAGTGCCCCCAATGGAAAAGTGGTATATCGGGTGAACCGTTGCCAAACACCATAGTCCCGAAAGTAAGAAAAGATATCAGACCGATCATGAGTTGAACATTCAACATGACGATCGGGGTGAGGGAAATTCAGCAAATTGTTAAGCTCTGCAAAATTCATAGAAAAAGTGGCATTGAAAGCGCGGAAAGTGAAACCACAATCGGACACTTCGAGAGAACTGAGGAACTCGAGTGTGAGATTCCGGTGTGTATGGGCGTGGGCACGCAGAAAGAAATCGCAACCAATGCAGTTAAAAAGTTTGCTGACACCCCTAAAGAGTCCGAGAGATTCGAGCGTGGGGGAATCAGTGAAAAGGGTAGGTCGAATGGGGAGATGAAGCAGAGCATGCAGACGCACAGATTGCTCTTCAGAAGTTGGGTTAATGCCCATGAATGATGGGGGAAAAGGGCCGTGTAGGGGATGTCTGCGCGATGATGAGGCAGTCTCTTTTCCCTTCCTAGACATGGTAATGACGTGGGGGAAGAATGATAAAGTCGGGGATGGTGTCTATGATCATGATAAAGCAGATGAAGTAGGTAGACACAAATTGAATACATTGCATATAGGGAAAGAAATATGAAGAGTGGAAAGAGGCAATGATGCAAGTCCGAGCTCCCGAAAGATCCCACGCCATATGGGGGAGCGATTTGGGGAGCCGTCGCTCGCTGATCTATCAAGAAATGAAATTTCGAAAATTGGAGCTAGGGTTAGGGTTTGGATGATTTGCGGGTGAATGTGGTTGATGGGAAGGGTATTGATGATGGGGGAGTGTGGGAAAAAGTGGGGGTAAGGTCTTAGGGGTGGAAGGATTGATGGAGGAGATCATTTTGGAAGATGGAAAGATGGATCATGCGACTGGAAGTTCGGAAGTCGGGTGAATGAGGTCGGGTGAGGGGTAGTATATATATAGGGTTAGGCGAACCGATCGGGTAAGATTTCACCCGATCGGTTGGGTTATTTTCGAAAAATTCTTACGAATCAACAGCTATAGGTCAACCGATCGGTGAGACTTCACCCGATCGGATGACCGCTACCCAATTTTCCCAAGAGCACTGCCATTTCACCCGGTCTTCCACCCGATCACAGCTTGTTTTCAACCGATCGGTTGATTAAACTCCGAAATTTCCCGAGAGCTTTGCTGTTTTCACCCGATCTTCCACCCGGTCAGCCTCAAAAGCCACTCGTTCGGTTCGCTGATGCGCTGATACATCCCATCTTCAGATACGGCTCACCTGATCGGTTGGGGCAATATCCTGCACATATGCAAAAATCAACTAAGTCCCCTGATAAAAATTCCCATAGCGTTATTTATTCACTAAAAATTAGTAGACTAATCCTAAATAGAGAAAAGATATAAGTTTAGAACATGGGTTGCCTCCCATGAAGCGGTAGCTCGACTCCTCATTTCGTGATCAATTCGAATCCGGAGGATTTGTAGATGAGCCATTGGTCGTTGAGATTCCGACCGGAGAGATTTCTAGTTCGCTGATTGCATAATGTTTTAAACGTTGCATATTGACCTTGAACGGTTCATCTCTTCCCATTATCTCAATTGCTCCGTGCGGGAAGACCTTGGTGACTCGGTAGTGTCCCGACCACCTAGACTTGAGATTTCCGGGAAAACGCCTCAGTCTCGAGTTGAATAGGAGAACTAAGTCTCCTTCCTTGAATTCTTTCTTCAGAATGCGCTTGTCATGCCACAGTTTCTACTTTTCTTTGTAGACCCGGGCATTTTCGTAAGCATTGAGCCGGATCTCGTCAAGCTCGTTCAGTTGCAGTTGTCGGTGGCTTCCTACCTCCTTGGTGTCGAAATTCAGATTCTTGACGGCCCAAAACACTTTGTGCTCCAATTCCACAGTCAGATGACATGCCTTCCAGTAGACAATTTGGTAAAAGGGGCTGTGCCGATCGGAGTCATAAACGCAGTCCTGTAAGCCCAAAGCGCGTCTGAAAGTTTCGGTGATGAATCCTTCCTAGAGTTAGCCATAGTCTTCTCCAATATGCTCTTTATTTCTCTGTTTGAAACTTCCACCTGGCCGCTTGTCTGCGGGCGGTAGGCACGCCCAATTCGGTGCTACACCACGTACTTCTTCAAGAGAGCTTCGAATTTCTTCTCTATGAAGTGACTCCCTCCGTCGCTGATCAAGACTCGAGGCACACCGAATCTCGGGAAAATATTGTTTTTAAAGAATTTGGCCACCACCTGGGAATCATTAGTAGGGCTAGCTATCACTTCTACCCACTTGGACACATAATCTACGGCCACCAAGATGTACTGATTTACTGAGGACGAGGGAAACGGCCCTATGAATTCGACTCCCCAAACATCGAAGATCTCGACTTCCAAAATGTAGTGCTGAGGCATTTCGTTCCTCTTGGAGATGTTTCCCGTCCTCTTGCACTTGTCGCAAGCCTGGATATAAGCGTATGTGTTCTTGAAAAGAGTCAGCCAATAGAATCCACTCTGTAGGATCTTCGCCGTTGTCTTGTAAGCACTCGCATGGCACCCACACTGTTGATCATGGCAATGGGAAATTATGGAGGTTTCTTCTGTTTCGGTAATGCACCTTCGTATCACCCCATCATTGCTGGTCTTGTACAAATAGGGGTCGTCCCAATAAAATTTTCGGACCTCGTGAAAGAATTTCTTCTCTGCTGATAGCTCACATTGTGGGGGACGATGGTGCATGTCAGATAATTGGCGATGTCGGCATACCTTGGAGTCCAAACAGAAAAGATGGAGAAAAGATGCTCGTCAGGGAGCGAGTTGTCAATAGGAGTAGCATCCGGATCAAGAGTAGGCAACCTGGACAAATGGTCAGCAACGACATTCTCTGCCCCTTCTTGTCCTTGATCTCCAGGTCGAATTCCTGGATGAGGAGAATCCACCTTATGAGGCGCGGTTTAGCCTTCTTCTTGCTCAAAAGGTATTTGAGGGCTGCGTGATCCGTGTGCACGATTATCTTGGCACCAACAAGATACTACCGAAACTTGTCCATGGCATAAATGACATCCAGCAATTCCTTCTCCGTGGTCGTATAGTTCCTTTGGGCTACGTCGAGGGTCTTGCTTGTATAGTATATAACGTGCAGAATTTTTTCCTTCCTCTGTCCCAAGACAGCCCCAACCGCATAGTCGCTAGCATCGCACATTAACTCGAAAGGTAGGCTCCAGTCGGGCGGCTGAATCACAGGTGTGGAAATGAGGGCTTGCTTCAAAAGGCAGAAAGCTTCCATACACTCGTCATAAAAAATGAAAGGCGTATCCTTCACGAGGAGTTGGGTCAAGGGCCTAGAAATTTTGTAGAAGTCTTTTATAAACCGGCGGTAGAATCCTGCGTGCCCTAAGAAACCATGGACTCCCCGAAGGTTAAGTGGAGGCGGAAGCTTTTCGATCACATCGACTTTTGTATTATCTACCTCAATCCCCCTTGAAGAAATAATGTGCCCCAACACGACTCCTTCCTGGACCATAAAGTGGCATTTTTTCCAGTTCAGAACTAGTTCTTTATCTTGACACCTTCGAGGACTTTAGTCAGGTTGCGGAGATACGAGTCAAACTCCGTTCTATAGACCGAGAAGTCGTCCATGAAGACCTCCATTATATCCTAGGAGTAATCGGAGAAGATTGCGAACATCAATCTTTGAAATGTAGCCGGGGCGTTGATCACTCCATATTTTACACCTTTTTTCTGCATATTTGCATACCGTTTTGATCGCCCATATCACGCTTTTCATGATTATTCGACAATATTGCGATACTTTTCACTATTTCTTGTTTTTGTCGTATTTCAGGATATATGGAGCGATTTTGATCAATTGTGAGATCAAGAGGATTTGCGCCCACTCCGGAGAGTCAACCATGGCCCTTTTGAGGGTTATTCTGCAATGGAAGAGGAGTGGAAGAAGAAAGAACGCCGTAGGAGCGACGGGGGAGCGAAAAGATGAAGATTGGGCATTTTCAGCATGCCACTCGGCTGAGTGAAGGAGTCACTCGGCCGAGCATTGAGACCCCGCTCGGCCGGCCAGATCGGACATGCAACAGAGATGTATCAGCGTGCACTCGGCCGAGCATCGCACGCCGACTCGGCCGAATGCTGAGACTCCGTCCGCCCGAGTGGCACCCAGACGACGGCAAGCCAAAATGTCCAACTTACTGTAATCCGTCAGTCTGCCCCAGAAGCCCGACTCGGCCGAGTGACAAAAGCCGTCCGCCCGAGTACCAAATGCCCCTCGGCCGAGTGACATTTGCCACTCGACCGAGTGATGCCGAGGACATGCAGTGCCCAGATTTTCAGACAGCCTCTCACTCTTTTGAAATCTGCTATCATTCCAGCAATCAAAGTATTTTTCTCATATTTTTTATGGATAGTAGACTTCATGACGGTTCCAACGCCGCCAAGAACACGCAAATCGGAGGTCGGATGAAATCTGGGGAATTTCTGCAAGTTGATGCTGCAGTGCTGGAATTTGCATGTCAGTGTCACTCGGCCGGGTCACATATTCCACTCGGCCGAGTGCGGCCTGGGCCCAGATTTTAAGTTGCGGTTTGGGCTGTTTTTGGGCACGAATTTGAGGGGTTTTCTAGGGTTATTTTGCTAGGGTTTTGGGAGAGTATATAAGGGTTTTGTAGCCACCATTAGAGAGGATCCCCCATTGTGTTTTCTTAGTCCCCAATATGTTTTTCTTAGGATTATTTTAGAGGTTAGGCCATGCCCTAGGCCCCCTCTTGGATCTAAAAACTTGTATTTTGGATTGAAGATCTTCATCAAGCTAAGTATTTTCTTCTTTTTATTTGAATCTTTATTTTTCTATCTTTTTGTATGCAAGCAATGATTTCTATTGATTCTCATATCCTTATTGCTATGCTAGAGTAGATTTGTTTTTCTAGGGTTTGGGGATGAACCCTATGGATCTAATTTCAGATTTGTGATGAATGAATTCCCAAATTGCTAGAATTGCTAGGAGGTTAGGTTGTGATTGATTTACAACGGATAGCTAGGGATTTTCATCGATTGGGGTTTGCAAGAGATTGGATTCTAATCAATGGGAAGGCCTAGATATTCGATTTAGATTTACAATTGGATTTCTCTAGATTTGGTTTGCAAGAGATTGGACCAAAGCTAGGATTTTTAATTGTAAATCTATACACATATTCGTTTGCAAGAGATTGGACGAATACGAACTATCACAACCTAGATCGTAACTCGAGTTTGCACGAGAGTGGGCTCGAGGGGCGATTGAACGATGATGTCGATCCTCATGCTAGTGGCTTAGGTTAAGGTTTGCAAGAGATTGGGCCCTAACCTAGGTTTGCTATAGACCGGCAATAGCGCGAGAGCGTGAGCTTGGTTCTACATTAAGTTGCGACTAGTTCACCTCAACGCAAGTCTAGTAATATTGAGATTCACTATTCACAAGGATGAATGACGATCCGTAGTGGGGATTCCCTAACTCTAGACACTTTTATTATATTATATTTGAATTGATATTTGACCGATTCCTATATCTCCGACACCGACATCCATCACCATTGCCATTACATCATACCATAGCCATCTCCACCAATAAAACCATCGTAGTCAAACCAACCTAGGATATATTGGAGCCAACACCACCTCCTCGTGTTCGATACCCGCTTGCCACTACGCCGTGCGCTTGCGGTAAAACTACAACCGTCGCCTCGGGACGTGTATCCGGGGCGCGATCAAGTTTTTGGCGCCGTTGCTGGGGAGGTGTTTCCCGTTGGGTGCCAATTTGTCATAATTAGGTTGATTAGATTACGAAAAAAAAAATTTTGAAAAAAAAAAGAAAATTTCACACCCCACCACCCTTACTACCATTTCTATATTCTTTTGTGCCACTGATATTTTTCTCCAGGTATTTATCTTTGTTTATCAGGTGCTATGGATGGTTTTATGTGGACCGCAGATTTTGAGGAGAACGCATTTCAGAACTTATTGGAGGGCCTCTTGGAGTCAGCGAGGTTCACCGGTTCAGATAGCACTACAGCAGGTGATGCATTTGAGCTACGATTTGCAGATTTTGTTATGAACCGTGTTTCAGCTGCAGGAACAATTGAGGAGGACATCCATGTCAGTCTTGAGGGGGAGAGACTATATTTTCGGATTGCTCGCGGGCATTCCCCTCCACATGATACATCCCCACAAGTTGACACACCTGAGCAGCCGGCATCACCATTCCAGAGAGAGCCTACATTGATAGTTGATGAGAAGGCAAATGAGCACACTGTCGAGCCAGAGCATGCTTTTGAGGAGGCATTACACATGGAGCCAGAGTTTATCACCGAGGAGGTCGTGCATCGGTACGAGGACATAGCCATTCATGAGGATCCCGAGCACTACCCTCCTCCATTTGAGCTTCCGCTGCCACCTCATCCTTCCATTGACGCTGAGGACTATCCCACAGAGCTTATGGCCCCCTTTCAGGGAGATCTCTTCACCCCCTCATCTCCTACATTTGATTCCCCTCTCGTATATTATGTTTTTTGTGATTCAGATTTTGACGACTCATCATGCCTTTTGCAAGATACACGTACATATGATCAAGGGGCACGATGGGACGTATACGAGAAGGAGAGCGAGGAGTTAGCACCCATGGACACATATGAATATGATCGAGAGGTGCGCTGGGATGAGTCTGATGATGATGAGGAGCATCTTGATGAGGTCCACACCTATGATCCAGATTTACCTGAGCAGCTGAGAGAGCACACCACGGAGATAGCTATCACAGCACAAGAGGATGTTGAATTATTTCCAGGGAAGTATCGTCCACCACTATTTATTTCATATATTTCTATTGACGATCCTCTTTGGAATACTTTTATTATGAGGGTGAAATTTTTGCAGCGAACTGATGCATCCTATTCTCTGCAGGGTACAGGTGGAGTCCTTGTGGGAATGCTGGAGGATGCATTGCTGGAGTTCGTTGGAGTTCGTAGACGCATGCACTTAGCGGAGCCACGGAAGGAGCAGTTGGAGCAGTTGCCTGCACCGGCAAAGATACTGGATCCGCCTTTTGCTATAGGTGATGTCAATCCAGTAGTGTAGAAAATTTTATGCTTTAAATAAACTCGAATCCTCTCGACAGCGAGAGGACCGTATAGATTTGCTTGAATAAATATCACCTCTTATGATGGCTACAAAAAATTTTAGACCCCAAACCCATATATATATATTAATTTCCCTCTTCATATTTTGATGTGCCGCACCCTTTTGCTCACCACCGTCGAGCATTTCTTTCAAGTGAAACCTCACTTTCTTATTTGTTTGACTTGACCACGCTTAGCAAAATCGTGATTTTATTGATCGAGTCATTTGAATAGGATTGTTTGGTATAAGCTTGGGGGAAAGCGCTCTCATGCATCATTGTATGTGCATGTAGTTGCATTAGGATTTCATGTCATTCATTTCATCATTTTTCATTCACCCCCCTATTATTATCGTTGTTCCTCATATTCTTCCACTATGATCACATTGAGGACAATGTGAAGTTTAAGCTTGGGGGAGTGCATTTCCATGCCATTTAGATGCATTAGTTGCATTTTTTACTTTATTTTAGGTTTTTTTAGAATTTTTCAAAATTTTGCATCATCTTTTTGAATTTTCCATCTTATTTTCCTTTTATGTGTGTTCATGCATCATGTTGTGTGCTTGTTTTTCATTTCTTTCCTCTCTTTTATCTTTTCTTATTTCTTTATTTCCCTTTCTCTTCTTTTGCTAGATGCGTTCCTTATGATGACATCTCTTATTGCTTTAGCAACCATCACGATGCTTATTATTCCTTGCCATGCTACTTAGCGTATTCCATAGTCTTGCTATTCACATGTGCTTGCAAATCTATTTCTCTTGATGATTCCTCTATATGAATGCATGATATTAATTGAAACTGAATGTATGGGTTAGTGTTTGGTATGCTTTTGTTGGGAATGCACCAAGATTCACGCATCATTAGTATATCTGAAGCATCAGTTTTATTGTCCTATTCACCTTCTGTTGCATGCCTGATATGGTTGTAGACTTTACCGCTTGACTTCACTTTTTATTGAGATGATTGAGAATATCCATGCTTACATATGAGTTTTAGTTGATGTATTATCTTATTGAACCGTTCGTGCACATCTTAGAGTGAACCGAGTGTTACATTATTTCTTTCTCCACATATATCTTTTTATTCTCTACATGCCACTTGAGTTCACCTCCTAAAGCTACTTATATCGCATCTATTTCCCGAAAATCCCCACGAAAGAAAAGTTAGCTCCAAAAAGTCCAAAAAGCCAAAAAGGAGCCAAAAACCAAAAATACAAATCAAATAGCTCCTACAAAAATCCAAAAAGAAAAGTGAGAAACGAAAAAAGGTTCAAAAAGAAAAAAAAAGAAGAAAAAAAATGTTTCTCTATCTCATTATTGGAGCCACAAAATACTTGGGAAAACCAAGGCAAAAATCCCATTTTCCACTATCATATTCCTTTAGATGCAATGCCTCAAGCTAAGCTTAGGGGGGTGAACTCATTTGACCATATGAGTGAGTGCGACATTAGAGTGGAGAGGTGCACGAATGGGGAAGTTTGATAATGCTTAAACTTAGCACAATATATTAGATATGGAGATTTTTCATGATTTGAAATAAATATGTGAATGCCATGACTTTTATTCTATTCTCTATTGCATGCTTGGTGTGTATCTTATATGCTTCATTTATAACTTTTGATTGAAAAGTGCATCGCCAACATTTGTATATTAAATTCTATGAAATGCGTGATGTGGATATGAATTGATTGTATGAATTTAGAGAGTCCCTCTTATTGTTCTTAAAAGCTTGCAAGTACCATGTTTATGAAAGATATGAAATCCTTGTAGCATGTGATTTGTATTTTCCAAGTCATCGTGATGTGTAGCTTATGGCTTGAGATCTGAGAGTATAATCTAGCGACCCCTTCCACTTCGTATTCTTTTATTTCATCTCCCTTATTTTTCATCTCCCGAGTTCGTCTTTTTACTTATCTTCCTCGAGGACGAGTAAGAGGTAAGCTTGGGGGATTTTGATCACTCCATATTTTACACCTTTTTTCTGCATATTTGCATACCGTTTTGATCGCCCATATCACGCTTTTCATGATTATTCGACAATATTGCGATACTTTTCACTATTTCTTGTTTTTGTCGTATTTCAGGATATATGGAGCGATTTTGATCGATTGTGAGATCAAGAGGATTTGCACCCACTCCGAAGAGTCAACCATGGCCCTTTTGAGGGTTATTCTGCAATGGAAGAGGAGTGGAAGAAGAAAGAACGCCGTAGGAGCGACGGGGGAGCGAAAAGATGAAGATTGGGCATTTTCAGCATGCCACTCGGCTGAGTGAAGGAGTCACTCGGCCGAGCATTGAGACCCCGCTCGGCCGGCCAGATCGGACATGCAACAGAGATGTATCAGCGTGCACTCGGCCGAGCATCGCACGCCGACTCGGCCGAATGCTGAGACTCCGTCCGCCTGAGTGGCACCCAGACGACGGCAAGCCAAAATGTCCAACTTACTGTAATCCGTCAGTCTGCCCCAGAAGCCCGACTCGGCCGAGTGACAAAAGCCGTCCGCCCGAGTACCAAATGCCCCTCGGCCGAGTGACATTTGCCACTCGACCGAGTGATGCCGAGGACATGCAGTGCCCAGATTTTCAGACAGCCTCTCACTCTTTTGAAATCTGCTATCATTCCAGCAATCAAAGTATTTTTCTCATGTTTTTTATGGATAGTAGACTTCATGACGGTTCCAACGCCGCCAAGAACACGCAAATCGGAGGTCGGATGAAATCTGGGGAATTTCTGCAAGTTGATGCTGCAGTGCTGGAATTTGCATGTCAGTGTCACTCGGCCGGGTCACATATTCCACTCGGCCGAGTGCGGCCTGGGCCCAGATTTTAAGTTGCGGTTTGGGCTGTTTTTGGGCACGAATTTGAGGGGTTTTCTAGGGTTATTTTGCTAGGGTTTTGGGAGAGTATATAAGGGTTTTGTAGCCACCATTAGAGAGGATCCCCCATTGTGTTTTCTTAGTCCCCAATATGTTTTTCTTAGGATTATTTTAGAGGTTAGGCCATGCCCTAGGCCCCCTCTTGGATCTAAAAACTTGTATTTTGGATTGAAGATCTTCATCAAGCTAAGTATTTTCTTCTTTTTATTTGAATCTTTATTTTTCTATCTTTTTGTATGCAAGCAATGATTTCTATTGATTCTCATATCCTTATTGCTATGCTAGAGTAGATTTGTTTTTCTAGGGTTTGGGGATGAACCCTATGGATCTAATTTCAGATTTGTGATGAATGAATTCCCAAATTGCTAGAATTGCTAGGAGGTTAGGTTGTGATTGATTTACAACGGATAGCTAGGGATTTTCATCGATTGGGGTTTGCAAGAGATTGGATTCTAATCAATGGGAAGGCCTAGATATTCGATTTAGATTTACAATTGGATTTCTCTAGATTTGGTTTGCAAGAGATTGGACCAAAGCTAGGATTTTTAATTGTAAATCTATACACATATTCGTTTGCAAGAGATTGGACGAATACGAACTATCACAACCTAGATCGTAACTCGAGTTTGCACGAGAGTGGGCTCGAGGGGCGATTGAACGATGATGTCGATCCTCATGCTAGTGGCTTAGGTTAGGGTTTGCAAGAGATTGGGCCCTAACCTAGGTTTGCTATAGACCGACAATAGCGCGAGAGCGTGAGCTTGGTTCTACATTAAGTTGCGACTAGTTCACCTCAACGCAAGTCTAGTAATATTGAGATTCACTATTCACAAGGATGAATGACGATCCGTAGTGGGGATTCCCTAACTCTAGACACTTTTATTATATTATATTTGAATTGATATTTGACCGATTCCTATATCTCCGACACCGACATCCATCACCATTGCCATTACATCATACCATAGCCATCTCCACCAATAAAACCATCGTAGTCAAACCAACCTAGGATAGATTGGAGCCAACACCACCTCCTCGTGTTCGATACCCGCTTGCCACTACGCCGTGCGCTTGCGGTAAAACTACAACCGTCGCCTCGAGACGTGTATCCGGGGCGCGATCAGGCGTTGCAAAGCCCAAACGGCATTCTCCTGTAAGCATACGTCCCAAATGGACAAGTAAAAGTTGTCTTCTCCTGGTCATCGTTGTGGATGGGAATTTGCAGAAAATCGGAGTATCCATCCATGAAGCAGAAGTAGTTATGCTTGGCCAGTCTTTCGAGCATATGATCAATAAAAGGGAGAGGATAGTGATCTTTCCTTGTGGCCTTGTTCAATTTCCGGTAATCGATGCTCATCCGATACCCGGTGACGGTCCTCATGGGTATGAGCTCGTTTTTTTCGTTACGAGTGTCCGTCATTCATCCCTTCTTGGGTACAACATGCACCGGGCTAACCCAGCGACTGTCGTAGATAGTGTATATGATCCCGACATGGAGAAGTCTAACAATCTCCTTCTTAACCACTTCCATCATAATGGGATTTAATCTTCGTTGTGGCTCGATTGACGAGGCTTGCTCATCTTCAAGCAGTATCCTATGTGAGCAAAGCCCCAAGCTCACTCCTTTCAAATCTTCGATTGCGTACCCAAAACATTCTTAAATCTTCTTAAAATACCAAGTAGTTTGGTCATTTGGTCTTCGGGCAGCGAGGAGTTCACTATGACTGGCAGTGTCGAATTCTCTCCCAAATATTCATACTTCAATCCCGGAGGTAACTCCTTCATTTCAACTTCATCAGGTCCTGATGCATATTTTTCAAGCTGAGCATTCTCCAGTGAAAGGACTTCCTCCTGGGTCTCCTGGATGCTAGTATCTGGAACTTCCCTTTCAGCGTTGTTTCGCATGGCAAAGCCTTGCAAGGTAGTGAGGGGATCATGGAGGAAGGCTCTGGGTCTTTCTCAGGTACATGATGATCATCCAGGTAGAAGGCTTCAACGCGAAAACAGGTCTCAACAGTCGATAGTTCTCCACCACTACTTTCAGCTTTCTCATGGTCCTAAGATCCGAGGTGATATATAGAGGTCTGCAGGGATAAGATTGATTCCTGTTCAACATACTCGATAAACTCTGCCTGATAGTCCTTCGGATAAAACCACCCATAGATGCATAACTCTCCCCCACTGAATTCGGTACTAGGCATGTCAATAAACATCGATTCATCGGGAGGAAAGGAAATTGTCGTGTCGGGATGCTGCCGCACATCATGATTCCTCTTCTGATTTTCTACAGCAGCAGACAAAAAGGATATGATGCTCGAGGCGCTTAGAGATTTTGTCAGACTCTGGGCCAAACAGCTGATGTGGTGTGCATGTGCCCAGATATCGCCCGAAACAGCACACGTTATTCTTGCTGTAGAGCAGATAACCTGTAAGAAAAAGGGAGAGAACTATACGGATAGAGAGCACGTTAATATGGAGACAGTCTACCAGCCCTATAGCACGAATATGTACAATATGTCCGAGTAAACAAATAAAAAAATGAGAAGAATGCGAAGATTATTGCGTGGTGAGGATGTGAACTAGTCTCTAGGGTTCACAGGTTCCTAAAATAAACAAGCACGTTGCCTCCCTGGTAATGGCGCCATAAAGCTTGACGTCCCCCTAGATTTAGCAATATTGGAAATAGGATCAGGGATACCAGATTTAAATATTTATAGCCGCAAGCGCATGGTGTTGTAGTGTGGCTTGGGGGTCGAACTCAGGGAGGCGTGTGTTGTGCTTGTTGTCAAGAAGGAACCGGTTCACCCGATGGGTGAGCTAGCCCGCTTAATCAGTAGGTAGTCACAGAATAGAAATATGGTGGATGTAAGATATAAAAGGAAACCTAGGACTTTGGTTTCCACCCTATCATGTGCCCTCTCTATCACGACCGACGGATATGATTATGATTGGATTTTAGGGTTTAGTGATGAGACGTTGCCTCTAAGAGTGATACCTAGCGTCCCATGGGCCCGATATTCCGGTCGACGCCCAAGATGATACGCTAGGTCTACCTGGGTTCGGACGATGGGCATTCCCATTGTCACGCCCCGCTTTCCAAAGTACGGAAAGCGAGACGTGAGGAGGTCCGCTCAGATGTGAAGCTGTGAAGCTGCAGTCTGATAAGCGTCTGTAAAAATTTCAAATAGTAGCAGGTCCTTGCATTGCGACGAAACAACAATAATAAAAATGAAGCAGATAAAAGAACATCCACCAACAAAACATCCAACAATTATTCCAACATCACAGAATAGTCACAAAAGTACAAGTCTGAACAATAGGCCTAAAGCATGGCCGAAACAAAACTAAAAGAGATAGGTGCTACGCACCGAAACCTAACAGCAACTTAAGGAAAACTAACAACTAAGGGGAGACTCCAAACGAGTCTAGGACTAGTCACCAGTGTCCTCGAACTCGGTCTCCGCAGGGACCTCAAACTCAGCGTCCACGAACTGCTCGTCCTCTGCTACCTGCTCTGTCTCAAAGCCTAACATGTGACACCCAAAGAGAAAAGGGCACATGTCAGCAAAAGTCTCCCAAAGGAAAGCGGAGGACTTTTGTGCAAGGATACAAATATAGAAAAATGACTAGCAGTTCTAAACAATATGAAATGATATGCATTAAAAGATTGTAACAATTTAAAATGACACGATGACATGCATGCACGTCGTAGCTGAAACTACGAAAAAAACACTGTTTCACGATTCATGAACACTAACTTGTCACTTTGTGCACAAGGTTTACGCCTTTTGGCTGAAGTGGCTATACGGGCACACTTCTACGCTCAAGTGATCGCTTAACCCTACCCCTCCTCGTGTATCGAGCGTTGGTTTCCCAACAACACTGTGCTCGCTTCTGGATCATGAGCCAGGAAGTGTTTTCAATATGGCATAGGGTTGTGTCCGCAAAAGCATGTGCCTAGCCTCAATAGCAATAATATTTGTAGCGTGTGCTACTCAATCACGAAGAACACATGATGCATGACATGACATGGGATGAGCAGTTAAAGTGCGTACCGTTAATTGAAAATTAAACATGACATGGCAGCATGAATGAAAGCAAGTAAAAGTGTCGGATCTAGCTTCGTTGCAAGCTAGATCAAGTAGGGTGTCGGATCTAGTTTCGTTGTCAAACTAGATCAAAAGGGCGTCTAGGCAGCTATCATTTCACTGTCTAGTCTCTTTTACGCTAATAAACAAATTGGCCTAAAAACGTGGCCTAAAACATTTACTGGCAAGTATCACTTGCCTGTTTCCGGTGGTATTGGTTGTCGTGGGTTCGTCTGGACAGGTACTACGTGTCGGTACTTCCGGTTCTCTGTTTTGGTTAGACAATTTACTGAATTAGATTTATTGTGAGAAAAGAAAAATATCAAGTCACTCTCTAAATTGGGTCCGTCTAATTTTATCGGGTTCTCTGACTAGGGTGATGTTTATATTGCATTACACTAACCTGATACACCTCATTTTATTCAAATATTATTAACCTAACATTATTTAATAGGTATTTATCATGTTGAAATTGAATGATACTAACAATTTAACATTTGGATTTATACTAACAATTAACCCACTAATTAACTTCTAATTAACATTATTAAACTAAACATAATGGCATTATAAGGGTAACTTTACCTAATTCAACCTACTACAATTCATATTTAAAAAAATACCTAATATCTTATACTTATTAACAAATTCTGACACTTACTCTTCCCTTATTTATTAACACGGGCTGCCACTTACTCCTCTAACATTATCTCTTTTGTTGTGAGTGGGGGGAGGCCTTTGGCCTCCCCACCACTTATCCACCCATTACTCCACCACTCTTAATGTGGTGGAGACTTTTGGTATCCAAGACTTTTGGAAGACCTATGGGATTTTATAAATAAATCACTATGGCTATTTGCCATGGTTAATCTTCTCGATAATCTTCCAACACGTTATCAACACTTACGCTCTTCTCTTTTGAGCTTTTCTTCCCGGCTCCTTCCAAAAATCAAACCACTACGCGCAAAAGAATCTGTTGTTGCGGTAATCCGTTGTAGCGAAGCTTTGCGGGGATTTCTCTTTGGAGCGTATCGGGAGCGGAACTATTTACGGATTTTTTACGATCGTCCCTAGATTTTTAATCTAGAGATGAAGTATGAGTGCCTAGTGGATATTGCCTCGACGCATATAATCCTTTGCGAACATTGCTATTTTAATAGCATAAATAAATATGACGGTCCTGTTATCACAATTTCAGGACTGTTCCAAATAATCGAAGGATCTGGTGAAGCAATTATATTGCTCTCAAATAACACAAGACTTCAAATAAAAAATGCATTATTTTCTCCTAAATCAAATAGGAATCTCGTAAGTTTCAAGGACTTTCATTTAAATGGATATCACTTAGAAACCAGAGATGAAAATAAGGTTGAATATTTGTATGTAACTCGTCAAAAAGATGACCAGAAGATCATCTGCGAGCGATTCAAGGGACTCCCGTCTGGTCTCTACCATACATACATACAACCAATAGAAGCCAATATGACTGAGCACCAGACGTGCCCATCACTGCCAGAGTACCAACCCTGGCACAACAGACTTGGTCACCCTGGATCAGCAATGATGCGACGCATCATCACTGAATCCCGTGGACATAAATTGAAGAACCTAAAGATTCTTCTTAAGGGTGAATTTCCTTGTCCCCCTTGTTTCAAGGGAAAACTTATAACGAGACCCTCCCTCCTGAAAGTGGGATTAGAGTCTCCTGGCTTCCTTGAGAGAATTCATGGTGACATTTGCGGGCCTATTCACCCCGCAAGTGGCCCATTTCGGTACTTCATGGTACTGATTGATGCATCAACTAAATGGTCTTATGTGTGCCTCTTGTCCACCCACAACCTAGCTTTTCCAAAGCTGTTGGCACAAATAATAAGGTTACGTGCTCATTTCCCCGATAACCATATCAAGAAACTACGTCTTGATAATGCGGGCGAATTTACTTCACAAGTCTTCGAAGACTATTACCAGGCAACATGTATTGAAGTTGAACATCCTGTATTACATGTTCACACCCAGAACGGATTAGCTGAGTCCCTTATAAAGAGACTCCAATGGATTGCACGTCCATTGCTTATGCAATCCCAGTTGCCGGTGGATGCTTGGGGGCATGCTATTTTACATGCTGCATCACTTATTAGGATAAGACCATCTGGAGGTCATACATTATCCCCGATGCAACTTGCATATGGCGCATCTCCAGATATCTTTCATTTGAGAGTGTTTGGTTGTGCGGCATATGTCCCAATAGCACCACCTCAGAGGACCAAAATGGGCCCTCAGTGTCGTCTAGGTATCTATATTGAGTTTAATTCGCCCTCTATTATCAGATACCTTGAACCCCTAACGGGGGACGCATTCAAGGCATGTTTTGCTGACTGTGAATTCGATAAGAAAATTTTTCCTAAACTAGGCACACAGTCTAAGAAGCCTGAAGCTACTGAGACCATTAGTTGGGACCAGAAGTCTTTGTCCCTATATGATCCGCGTACTAATCTGTGTGAAGATGAGATCCTGAAGATCCTTCACATTTAGAATACAGTACATCTTTTACCGGATAAGTTCACGGACAACCAGAAGATTGTCCGTTCACACGTCCTTGCTGCTAATACGCCAGCTAGGATTGACATCCCCATAGATGGATGCAATCCACCAGCAGCAGAATTGGCTATACCTCAATTGAAAAGAGGACGCCCACCAGGTTCAAAAGATAAAGTTCCTCGAAAGAGGAAGACTCCCGGAGATAATAAGATTATTTCTCCACAGGATGCTGAGCTCAGACCAGCTACTTCTCCCCTCCTTATTTCCCCTGCAGAGGAAACAATAGGAGAAACATCATTAAATTTTGTACGTACTGGAGAGGTACTGGACAGACATAGCACAGTCATCGTCGACGATTTTGTGTTCGATATTGCCATTCACGTCACTGAATATGACGATGACGTCGAACCACGATCTCTAGCGGAATGTAAACACAGAGATGATTGGCTAAAGTGGGACGATTCAATAAGAGTAGATCTGGACTCACTCTTGAAATGCAAAGTCTTTGGACCAGTAGTCCAAACACCAGTAGGTGTAAAGCCTGTGGGATATAAGTGGGTTTTAATAAGAAAAAGAAATGAAAACAATGTGATCGTTCGCTACAAGGCACGCCTTGTAGCCCATGGTTTTTCCCAAAGACCAGGGATTGATTACGAAGATACATATTCCCCGATCATGGATTCGATCATTCCGATTTTTAATAAGCCTAACTTCTCTCGAAAGCCTAGAAATGCAGCTCATGGACGTTGTGACTGCATATCTATATGGTGATATAGATAAAAATATCTATATAAGACTTCCTGATGGGTTTAAACTACCCCCAGAGATGAAAGAGATACCTCGGGACGTATTCTCTGTAAGGCTGCATAGATCATTATATGGTCTAAAGCAATCGGGCAAGATGTGGTATAACAGACTTAGTGATTTTCTTGCACAGCAAGGATTCATGAATAATGAAGTCTGCCCGTGCATCTTTATCAAGAGAACGGGAACATGATTCGTCATCATAGCAGTATATGTTGATGACTTAAATCTCATAGGATCTCCTGCAGAGATCCATGAGATATCTGAAAGCCTAAAACATACTTTTGAAATGAAAGACCTAGGCAAAACAAAGTATTGTCTTGGCTTACAGATTGAACACCTAAGAGGTGGAATCCTATTACACCAATCTAATTATACAAAGAAACTTCTACGTAAGTTTCATATGGATAAATGTCATCCTTTGGGTACTCATATGGTCGTCAGATCACTAGATGTACATAAGGACCCCTTCTGGCTTCTAGAAGAGGGGGAGGAGATACTGGGTCCTGAAGTACCCTACCTCAGTGCCATTGGAGCACTTCTATATCTGGCTAACTGTACGCGTCCCGATATAGCGTTTACAGTTAATCTCCTAGACAGACACAGTGCAGTGCCTACAAAGCGCCACTAGAACGGAGTAAAGCATTTTCTGCGATACCTCCAGGGTTCAATTGATTTGGGACTTTACTACCAGAGAGGTGCCTCCCCCCAATTGTTCGGTTATGCCGATGCAAGTTATCTTTCAGATCCGCACACAACAAAATCACAGACAGGTTTTGTGTTTACCTATGGAGGTACTGCTATCTCCTGGAGATCAGTAAAGTAACCCACAACAGCTACGTCATCCAATCATTCATAGCTCATAGTGATCCATGAAGCAAGCATAGAGTGTTATTGGCTACGATCCGTCGTCCACCACATTCTTTAATCCACTGGCCTGAAGACCGGTGATTTGGAGCCTACTGTCCTGTTTGAAGACAATGTCATGACCTGCTTCCCTAAAATGGAGGCGAGGCGTGACGAGGCCCGCTCAGCCTTGGAGCTGTGAGGCTCCAGTCTGTAAAGCGTCTCGAAAATACCATGCAGATCCCTGTAATGTGAATCGGAACAAAGATAACAATAATAGAAGAGACGAATAATAAATTATTAATCCCAAATGTCCAAATAAAAGTTCAACAACCAGATAAGCCACCAGGCTAACAAAAGAGTCCAAAAGAAAAGGCCCAGTATGGCCAACAATGAAAGTAACAACAAAATGGTGCTACTCACCGACAAGCTACAATAACTAACAAATTCATGACGAAGGAACACTAGGACTGGTCACCGGTGTCCTCGCACTCCACGTCAGCAATGGAACCAGGCTCAAACACCACGAACTCATCGCCCTCAACAACAGACTCTGGCTCAGCAACTAACATGCGACACCCAAAGAGAAGGGGCACATGTCAGCAAAGTCTACAAGACTTTGTGCAATGAAACTAATAGAAAGGTAAGAGCAACCTAGTAATACTAGTTGATGCAATGACATGGCAGTTTAAAGTAAGAGTGCAACAAGTAGAGTAAAGTAAAGTGCAAGCATGGCATGGCATGCAGGTCAAGTTTTGCAGGAAACATTCACAAGGACAAGTACAAGTATAGTAAGCATGTCGTGCACAGAGATTCCGTCCTTTGGCTAGAGAGGTTGTACGGGCCAACTCTTACGCTCAAGTGACAGTTTATCCCTACCCCTCCACGTGTATCGAGCCAGGGCCTTACCCCCGAACACGGAATGCTCGCTTCTGGATCACGAGCCAGGAAGTGTTTTTAACAAGTATGGCGTAGGGTTATGCCCACATAGCAGGTGCCTAGCCAGGAACACAGATTGTACAAGTATTTTGTAGCGTGTGCTACGATGCAACATACAAATCAAATGGCATGTAAGAATGCAAATGCATGGCAGATATTCAATTAAAAATGTGTACCGTTAGAGAAAGTAAACGTGACAGGCAAATGCATGACATGACATGACAAAAAAGCAATTCTAGCTTCGTTGTCAAGCTAGAACTTGGGAATTGCACCTAGACCGCTATCATTTCACGGTCTAGTCTCTTTTACGCTAAAAGCAAGGAAATGGCCTAAAGCATGGCCTAAAACAGGGTTGGCAAGTTTCACTTGCCTGTTTCTGGTGATGTTCGTTGTCATGGGTTCGTCTCGAAGAACGCTATGCTATGGGGCGACTGGTTCTCTATTTGATTTAAAACAAATGTTCGGATTAGGTTCGTTACGACGGAGTTAGAATATTTAGACATTCCTGACGATGTCTAGTGATTCAATTTTATTAGGTTCTCTATCCTAGGCGGGGTTCATATCATAATATAACTATAGCCAACAGGTTAACTAAGTTAAAAATTAAGAGTTACTGTTCAAAGTTTTCATAGAAAGTGGCAAAAGAAGTTTGTTTCATGTGTATTATTACATGGTGATAATGGCAAAATTTGACATAACAACCTACAGACACTATAACAAGCCATTAAAATTAGAGTACTAAAAGTAGTGGGTGTCTGCATGGTACTGGCATTTATCATGACTTATTCTACAAAACTTTATAATAATATTTACTTACATAATATGATTAACCTAAAGTAACTTTATAAAAGAACTTTACTGTTGAAGTAATGATGGTTTACAAATGCAGACCTCTCATTTGGCATGCTGATGAAGAAATTGATAACACATACTAACTAAAAACTAATATTTATATAAACCAAAAAAACAACTGCCAGCTAAAAGATCATGAGCAAGTTTAATAATAAAACAAACTAACCCTAACCAAAATAAACTAACCTTTCAAACTATTAAAACTGACATCGTAAAAACTGGCTTATCAACTTATACACTAAAATAACTTCTGTCCATGACTGCTAATCATCATCCTAATAGGTTAACATGCTGATTCTTCATATTTAACTAAAATGTAACTCACTCCATAGGCTTAATATGTTATCACAAACTCCCCTGTTCATTAAACTATTTGGCAAAAGAATTATAACAATGATAGAAACAGGGCTTATTGATTTTGTCGTTGCCGCTCGCAGATGGGGGAGGGTGCTGGTCGACACGAGGATCTTGCGACGACGGCCGCATGCGAATGCCGCTGCTGCAGCGAGGAGATCGCAGCTGCGTGGGCTGAACCGTGATGCACGGAGGGCTGCTGCTGCACCGCGATGGCGCTGAGCGGTGTGCAGGCGCACCAAGGTGGAGATAGGCCGGGGAAAGGCGCTGCGGTGGCCGGACGGCGAGGGCAAGGTCAGAGCTTAGGTGGCGAGGGTGTTAAGAGAAGTCGGTGCCTGCTGTGAAAATTTTTGCGTGAAAAAAAATAGTGGGGACGACGGCTTGTGTGCTGCTGGGAAAAGGTTAGCCCTAGTCTAATATTTATAGGATAAGAGGCTGGGTCACCTGGGGTCTAGGGTTTTGATTGAAAGTTTCCTTCCTTATTCCTTTACGCAAGATTTTAGAAACCCAAAACTCTGTGTGTGGGTGAGAAGTGGGGTGCATGAGTCTACTGTGTTTGGCCATGTGAGGAAAAATAGTGGGCTATCTCCATTAAGAATGATAAACAACATTAAATAATATTAATTAGTGGGTTACGATTTGTTCCTCCTTTTAAAACGAAAGTGTAAAAAACATTATAGTTAAAAGCCTTAAAATTTGAAAGAAAGGATTTAGAACAAAATTAATAAAAATAATCATATTATTGTAATTCCACCTCTGGACATCTGAAAATTATAATCATGGTACCGGAGCGATCGTGCCTTCGAGAGGGTCATGAATACGGGGTTCGGTCGTGCATCGGAACAATGGAAATACAATAATAAAACCAAATATGAAAAATACACCCACGAAATAACATACGCACAAAATACATACGACCAGAAGTTGCCGTTACATCCTACACACCTTATGAATGATTCCATCCTCAGAATCAGCATCAACTACTGCTCGGAAACAAGTGCGGGAAGCGCTCTCTCATCTCATCCTCTCTCTCCCAAGTAGACTCTCCAGGCGAGCCGTGTCGCCACATCACCCTAACAAGATCGACTGTCTTGTTCCAGAGTGACTTCTGACGCCTGTCCAAAATCTGCACTGGCTGCTGGTCATACGTCAGATCGGGGCGAACGGTAATCTCCGATAAATCTACAGCATGGATGGATCGCTGATGTACCGACGAAGCTGCGACATATGGAAGACATCGTGAACTCCTTCCAAAGATGGCGGCAAGGCTAAACGGTAGGCTACCTCGCCAACTCTCTCCAGTATGTCAAACGGTCCAATGTATCTCGGGCTCAGCTTCCCTCGTTTCCAAAAGCGAATCACTCCTCGATTCTGGGAAATCTTCAGGAACACATGGTCACCTGGCTGAAACTCCAAAGGACGCCGTTTAGCATCCGCCCAATGCTTGAAACGGTCCTGAGCAATCCTTAGCTTCTACCGTATGTTCCTCACAACATCCACGGCCTCCACGATCATCTCAGGTCCTAACAGCTCCCGATCTCCAATGTCATCCCAGCTCAGTGGCGATCGACATTTCTTCCCATATAGCGCGGCAAAAGGTGTCATGCCAATACTCGCCTGGTAGCTGTTATTGTAGGCAAACTCAACATGATGGAGATGATCTTCCCAAGATCCCTTAAAGTCCACCATGCACGCCCTCAGCATGTCCTCCAAGATATGAATCGTCCTCTCGGACTGGCCATCTGTCTGCGGATGTACACCGTGCTGAAACTCAGACTCGTATCCAAGCTCTTCTACAGACTCTGCCAGAACTGAGACGTGAACCTCGTGTCTCTTTCCGACATGATACTCACAGGGACTCTGTGAAGTCGTACGATCTCCTGCATGATTTACGTTACATCACTATCTAAACTAGGGGAAGGAAATAGAAATGGAGAAAAAGGGGTTTACCTCCATATATCTCCTCGCTAGCATCTCAGTGGACTGTCCTACTCGGAAAGGAATAAAGTGCGCAGATTTGGTCAATCGGTCTACGATTACCCAAATCACGTCATTTTGCTTCGGACTCCGTGGTAGTCCAGTCACAAAGTCCATAGTGATGTGTTGCCACTTCCACTTTGGAATCGGAAGCGGTTGTAGCAACCCTGCCGTACGCTGATGCTCTGCCTTTACCTGCTGGCAAACCAGACACTTGGCTACACTCTGAGTCACACTCCTCTTCATACCATGCCACCAAAAGTTCAGGCGAAGATCCTTATACATCTTGGTGCCACCAGGATGTACAGAATACGACGAACTGTGTGCCTCAACCAACAACTCCTCTCTGATGTCTCCAGCTGGCACACACAACCTGGCTCCAAATCTCAACGAGCCATCCTCATGAATCAAGAAGTCAGTCCGCAGACCGGCTTCCACCTGCTCCCGTATCTTCATAACTTCGGGTGTCCTGCCTGTCCAGCCTTGATCCTATCCACGATCGTCGACTGTATCTGCATACACATCAACGAAGAAACCTCTCCAGAAAGCACGATCTCAATACCAGACTCGCAAAAATCCTGCTGCAACCTCCACTACGAAGTCAACATCATCACCGCTGGAAGCCTGCTCAGCGCATCCGGAACCGCATTCACCTTACCAGGATGATACTGTAAGTCAATCTCATAGTCGACCATGAGCTCCAACCACCGACGCTGTCGCATGTTGAGCTCCTTCTGAGTAAAAATGTACTTCAAGCTTTTGTGATCGGTGAAGATCTTCACCCTCTCACTCAGCAGGAAGTGCCTCCAAATCTTCAGCGCAAAAACGACTGCTGCCAACTCCAAGTCATGCGTCGGGTAATTCTTCTCATAGGTCTTAAGCTGACATGAAGCATACGCTACCACGTGCCTATGCTGATGCAACACACTGTTGGATATGGAAGACGTTTATACACCCTTGTGGGGGATGTACGAGGGAATACGGACCTCGAACGTCGCGTACACGAAGTCGTGTGCAAAGGGAATATGTTCCCTTGCGGAGAGGATCTCTGGATGAGTGGAAAAGTCGCATTATATATGCATAAGTGCATGCGACATATGGCTAATAAAGGGGGAATATCTTAAGCTTATGTTGTACCATGCATATGGTACAACTTAAGCTTATAATGAGCCATGTATCATGGTACACCTTAATTAAGTTGTTCCAAAGGAACAACTTACCCTAAAATAACTACCTTGGGGGCTATAAATAAGACCCAAGGGTAGCCATTTTCCTTACACATTTTGCATGAAATTCATGCATGCATCTTCATCCTAGCGAAGCTCTGTAGAAATCCTTTCTCTCCCTCTTATCCAAGTTCTTAATCTAAAGTAGAGATTTAGATTGTTTTTTTAATATCTTAAGCTTATGTTGTACCATGCATATGGTACAACTTAAGCTTATAATGAGCCATGTATCATGGTACACCTTAATTAAGTTGTTCCAAAGGAACAACTTACCCTAAAATAACTACCTTGGGGGCTATAAATAAGACCCAAGGGTAGCCATTTTCCTTACACCTTTTGCATGAAATTCATGCATGCATCTTCATCCTAGCGAAGCTCTGCAGAAATCCTTTCTCTCCCTCTTATCCAAGTTCTTAATCTAAAGTAGAGATTTAGATTGTGGATTAGTAGCCTTACTCCGTTCGTGAGAAGACTCGATCCGTCGTGGCGAATCCGAAGGCGAAGTTCGTAGACTACCGTGCCGCGTATGCAAGCGTAAGTCTAAACTTCATATTATCGATCCTAACTCTGTTTTGGACAGGATCCTTCATTGGTATCAGAGCCATACGGGTTCGCCCCGGAGAAACTATGAACGAGTCGTTGTCTTTTTCACGGATGGGTATCCTACCATTACGGATATGGTAGGAACGCTTCGTGACGGAGAGAACGCAGCGGTTGTTCTTTTCACGTTAGGGTCTTCTGTCATTACGGACATGGCAGGAACTCTCCGTGACGGGAAGAACCGACCGTTCATATCGTCAAACTCGCTCTCTTCATGGATGCTGAGTCTCCATTCATAGGGAATGGGCGCTCTCTTCATGTGGAGCGCGTAGTTTACGAATTTTTTGAAGTGGGTTCATTTTTTTGGCACACGGCCATTGGAGGACAACTATTTCTTCGACGAACGGGTGCTTCATCGGAGAAGAAGGTGGTGGTTATTCCCATCGGGGAAGATGAATTTTTTTGTGCATGTGCACCATGACCAAATGGGTTATGAAGGCCATGCACCTCCCCTCCCCATGCGGAGGGGGTTGGCTACGGCCAATAACCATCGCGGTAACCCCCTTCAGCGGGGGTGTGCGGCCACCCATGAAAGGGGAAACCGGCCATGGCCAAAGGGCCATGGCCGGTCAAGGCAAAAATGCCATGGCCGGGCCATGGCCGGCCACGGCTAGGGCCAGAAGGCCCTGGCCGCGGCCAGGCCAGGGCCTGGCCGCCCTGGCAGAGGCCAGGGCAGCACCCTGGCCTCAGGCCAGGGCCCAGCCTCCCTGGCCGAGGCCAGGGCAGAGGCCCTGGCCCCGGCCAGGGCCTGGCCGCCCTGGCCTCAGGCCAGGGCCCGGCCGCCCTGGCCGAGGCCAGGACAGAGGCCCTGGCCCCGGCCAGGGCCTGGCCGCCCTGGCAGAGGCCAGGGCAGGGGCCCTGGCCCCGGCCAGGGCCTGGCCGCCCTGGCAGAGGCCAGGGCAGGGGCCCTGGCCCCGGCCAGGGCCTGGCCGCCCTGGCCGAGGCCGGGCCAGGCAGAGGCCTGGCCGGCCTCTGGCCGAGGCCAGGCCTGTGTCCCCGCCGGCCCTGGCAGTGGCCAGGGCAGCCGCAGGCCACCCCTGGCCGGTCAGGGCAGAGGCCCTTGGCCAGCCTCGGCCAGGGCAGGGGCCCTGGCCGGGAGTGAAGAAGACCAAAGTTTTGGTCGACCAATTTGGCAAAAGGCCTTGGTTGAACATGAACGTGCCGACTAGCCCATACGGGGCCAAACGACAGTCGTCTGCATCAAAAAATTCTCTCATACGGGGAGAAACGCCTGGATCCATACGGGAGCCAGCGACGATAGTCTGCAGAAAAATCCCAAAAGGGGGATCCGACCTTGGCACGACTACGGCTCATTCCCAACAAATGGTCAGGAAGTGCCGAATATTTCACTAGTATCATAAGGGTACTAAGTTGAAATATACATTCGTTTTGAAAAATACGTTTTCAAAAACGCTTTTCCGCTGCGAAGTACTACAAGAGTACTAACATTTGATAAAGTGAGGGAGAAATATTGAAAGTTACTCTAGATGGTAATTGGAAACATAGTGACCTTTCCGATTCTAGAGTAACATCTTCAATATTTTTCGAAAGTAACTTATCAAATTATAAATATCATTCCAAGTGGGAGTTGATTTTAGAACTATCCATATGGGATATTCTATTATCATTTCAAATGGGAATTATATCTGAAAAATACGTTTTCAAACTCGTTTTCCGCTGCTAGTACTATAAGAGTACTATTGTTTGATAAGTGATGGGGGAATATTGAAGGTTGTTCTAGATGGTGATTGGAATCGTAGAGACCTTTTCGATTCTAGACCAACATCTTCAATATTTTTCGAAAGTAACTTATCAAATATATTAATATCATTCCAAGTGGGAATTTTTTTCAAGTGGGAGTGATATTAAACTAGTCTGAAATTTCACATTTGATTGATTCAGTATCTCAATGGATCATGATTCGACCAGTGGTCTTTTGGACTAGTTTGTGGGACACCTCAGTTAGTCTGGGGGTAGTGAACCATGACTTAGCCATTTCCCTGGTCGGTCCGCTGGCCGAGACTAATGAGTCATGAAAATGTATGATGACTATGTGTATAAGAAATTTTTTGCAATGATTTTTGATCGAACCTTTGTTTTTTATGTCTTTTGCAGCATTTTAAAAGTAAAATGTCTTCCGCTTCAAAGAATATCGTCGCTGAGTTAAACAAAGGTGAAAAACTCAACGGTGATAATTACAAACTTTGGTCCATTAAGATACAATACGTTCTAGAGGAGCAAGAAGTGCTCGAAACTCTAAAGAACGTTATGATTGAACCGGAGTTGGGCACTACGGCCCAACACCGAAGAGACAAGGAAGCTTTTGATGCTTGGTCTCGGAAGAATAAGATAGCGCGCATTACGTTATTAAGCAGTATGGCTGATGACATAATGCGCATCTTCCGAGAACATGACCTAGCCATGGACATATGGTCCAAGCTAGAGGAGAAGTTCGGTGGCACATCGGTGTCCAAACTTCGCGCCTTAACTATAAAGTTCGATACATATAAGAAACGTCCAGATCATTCCATGGGGAAACATCTGCGACATATGGCGAACCTTATCTCAGAGTTAAAGGACGCAGGTCATGTGCTCACGGATGAGCAACAAATCCAAGCAGTCATACGTTCCCTACCAAATGGGTGGGATCAAATGAAGATGCATCTCACTCACAATGAGAGCATCAAGACCTTCAACGACGTTTCCAAGCACCTCGAATTAGAGGAAGAGCGGCTTGCGGCTGCCAAGCCAAGTGCAGAAGTGCACATGGTTGCTAGTTCCACACACGGGGGAAAGAAACGTAAAGATCGTTCAAAGTCTTCTAATGAACGTAATAAGCAACCTGAGTCTACCAAGGAACCCAAACATAAGGGTGGGCACAAGAAATGGCACAAGAAGAAAGACTTGAAAAGGATCAAGTGCTTCAAGTGCAACAAACTCGGTCACTATGCTCGTTCGTGTACGAGTGGAAGTGACGAGGTGCCACCGACCACATAGCAAAGGACAGACGGTCCTTCGTGGAGTATCACCGGATACACCATGGAATGAAGTAGATCAATGTAGAAAACAACACAAGTGTTGTAGAGAAAGGCGTTGGGAATTGCAAGCTAGACTTGGACAACGGCCACACTCTCCTACTTTATGATGTTCTCTTCATTCCAAATATTCAAAGGAATATTAATACTGTGGTAAATTTAATGGGTCTTGGTTATAGTTGGTTCATTCATGATTGTAATATGGACCTATTTTGTAATAATTCCTTTATTGGAACTGGGTTTGTATTTCAAAGGATTTATTGTAATAAGTACAATGTATTTCCTCATGTAATGAAAATTTCCTTGTGACAAATTCTTTGACTAATGAGTCTAATATAATTTGTTGGCACGCAAGGCTTGGTCATATTGGACCAATGCGTATAGATAGACTTGTCAAACGTGGCTTTCTATCCAATGTTTCAAAGGTTGAAATGTCGACCTGCGAACATTGCCTTGTAAGGAAATCTTGTCGCAAGCCGTTTGGAACCGGCACAAGGGCCGAGGTTCCAATACAGCTTATCCATTCGGACATATGTGGTCCGATGAATGTCAAGACAAGACGCGGGAATTCCTATTTCATCACTTTTATTGATGATTTCACCCGATTCGGTCATATCTATTTGATATCCCACAAAAGTGAAAGCACTAAACCTGCTTTAAAAACTATATGAGTTTAGTGGAGAATCAATTAGATCGCAAGATTAAGGTCATGCGAACCGATAGGGGCGGTGAATATCAATCAACAAGTTTAAATGAACTTTGTGATGAAAAAGGCATAGTACATCAGGTAACTATGCCTTATACTCCTCAACAAATTGGTGTTGCAGAAAGGAGGTGTAGGACTTTAATGAAAAATGGTCCGTTCAATGATGGAGCAAGCTAACTTGCCAATCACCTTTTGGGGTGATGCATTATTGACAGCCGCTTTCATTTTGAAAACGCGTACCCTCGAAATCAGTTAGCTCCACTCCTTATGAGTTGTGGAACCAAAAGTCTCCTGACTTAAACATTTTTGAAACCTTGGGGTTGTGCATTCTACGCACATATTTCCTCCTATAAGTATGGCAAACTTGGGCCAAGGGGAAGGAAACGTATCTTTATATGATACGCAGAAAACTCCAAAGGTTATGTTTTATGTTAGTCAGGAAGACAATGGTGGGCTAATTGAGTTTGAGTCGAGGGATGTCACTTTCTTGGAAAATCGAGTTTCCAAGACATGGCGAGATAAGTCAGGACTTATCTCTATTTGAGATTTATGATCAAGAAGGATTACCTCATTCGAGTGGGAGAATTCTTGGTGAAAACGAAAATACGTTTCAACCTTCACCAATGGATTATACGAATGACGATTATCCTATTCCGTACGGGAATAATGATCCAAGTGGGAGCAATTCTAACGACATTCCAAGTGGGAGTGATATTAGAATTGATCTAAATTCGAGTCAACAAGGACTTGAAGAAATCTCAAATACAACGTAGTAGTCGTACAAGGTTGGCTCCTCTAAGATTTGAGGATGAATTTCCGTAAACCTTTATGACTTTACTACAAGATGATGACAAGCCTGCCACTTTCAAACAGGCCGCATCATGCCCTGCGAAAGACAAATGGATGGAAGCGATGAAGGAGGAATTGAAATCCATGAAAGTTAACCAAGTCTGGGACTTGGTTAAACCCAGAGGACATAGAGCAATTGGGAACAAATGGGTTCTCAAGATCAAGCATAAGGCTGATGGCTCTATTGACAGATATAAAGCTCGCCTTGTCGCGAAAGGTTTTACGCAACAGGAAGGGATAGACTACGAAGAGACCTTCTCACCTGTTGTACATTTTACCTTGATTCGCATGATTCTGGCAATGGTAGCTTGCTTATACCTCGAATTACATCAGATGGATGTAAAGACTGCCTTTCTCAATGGAGAATTGGACGAGGAGATCTATATGGAACAACCAACAGGGTTTGTAAAAGAAGAAAACAAACATAAGGTTTGTAAACTTTGTAAGTCCATATATGGTCTTAAATAATCCTCGAGGCAATGGTATATACGATTTCAAGAAGTTGTCTTATCAAATGGTTTTTTCCATGCTTGATGAAGATAACTGAGTATATATCAAGAGGATTAAAAGCAAGTATATTATCATGTCTCTATATGTAGATGACATTTTAATAGCCAGAAATGACAATGGCTTTGTGATGAGTATCAAGGCTTGGCCTTCATCAGTATTTGAGATGAAAGGCATAGGAAAAGCCGCACATATCCTTGGAGTTAAGATTTCAAGGAATCGTTCGAAGAAACTTCTTTCTCTTTCACAGGAGACTTATATAAAGAAGGTTCTAGAACGATTTAATATGCAGGACTGCAAGTCCATTGATATTCATATAAGCATATGCGATAATTTATATCTGGAATCGTGTCCAAAGAACCAAAAGGAAAAGGAAATCATGGAAAAAGTTCCATATTCCAGTGCAGTTGATAGTCTTATGTACGCTATGGTGTGTACGAGACCGGACATCTGTTTTGCCATTGGAAATGGTAAGCTGTTACCAATCCAACCCAGGGCAAGAACACTGGAAAGCGGTTAAGAGGATAATGCAGTATCTTAAAGGAACTGCAGATTTGCAAAAGACTATGATAAAACCAAGAAGGTAGACATAAGGTACATATCTACACATGAGATGATAGAGGATCAGCTTACGAAAGCGATCCCCAGAAATGTGTTTTATAAACACTTATCATCCCAAGGATTGCGTATGAGCTGAGTTGTACCAATACATATTCCCATGTCTAAGAAAGATCAAATTTAATAAAAGAATAAGTTCTTTTTCAAACATTGCATATGAATTTCTTAAGAAATGTTTGTGTACATTTTTGAAATCTCAGTTGAATTGTGTGTATGTCGGACAGATAAAGGTTGGCTCTCTCACATGAGCAACCGCCTTATCTTATCAGATGGATAAGATAGAGATGAGACTAGTTTAAAGTCCAAATCATTAGACGAATGATTTAGAGTCATGACTTAAACAAGATAGTCGAATGAAAGATCTGCATCATATGGATGCTTACAAAAGATCTGAGATCTGTATCACAAGGATATTTTAAAGAGATCTCGTAGGATTTTTTAAATCCTATCTGTCTTATGCAGGATGAGAGTCCATGAATATTTCACGAGTAGTTAAGGGACTCAAAAAGATAGGCACTGTGGTGTCTGATCTTTTTCATCCGTACAACATCATTAAGACATACTCTCCCTGGGAAAGGAGTGATGTTGTAATACGTGTTCATACCACGTATGCATTTCGACCACTGAGTTAGTAGCAATAGTGTTTGCTATTATGTGAGACTCAAAGGCCATACGGGTCTTAACTCTTACCCTCAAGGACTCCAATTGGTTCCTTTAGATTTGACGAGATGATCGCTATCTTAGCGTGTTACTTATGGGCTATGATAATTCGGCTCGGCGGGGCACGTTAGAAAAGCGAATCAAGTCAAGATCAGAAGGTTCGCAAGAAGAGGAAGATTGATTTCATATTCACATTTAGACTTTAATGATTCAAAGCTGGCCAGCCAATTGTAATCCAGATGGGATTCAATTGTTGAATATAAAGTATAAGAAATAATCTAGGGTAAAGCATGCGTTGAACTACTCAACTTTGCACCTTCGAGGTCGTTGTGTATCTCTAACAAGTGCACAACAACAGACTCTACGCGCATGACGGTCGCACGGTCTATTTCTCGGTATGATAGATGAAAGAACTAAGGGAAAGACGTTCTCTTACAATCCCCTCAAGTGTGAGTGGGAGATGTTGGATATGGAAGACGTTTATACACCCTTGTGGGGGATGTACGAGGGAATACGGACCTCGAACGTCGCGTACACGAAGTCGTGTGCAAAGGGAATATGTTCCCTTGCGGAGAGGATCTCTGGATGAGTGGAAAAGTCGCATTATATATGCATAAGTGCATGCGACATATGGCTAATAAAGGGGGAATATCTTAAGCTTATGTTGTACCATGCATATGGTACAACTTAAGCTTATAATGAGCCATGTATCATGGTACACCTTAATTAAGTTGTTCCAAAGGAACAACTTACCCTAAAATAACTACCTTGGGGGCTATAAATAAGACCCAAGGGTAGCCATTTTCCTTACACCTTTTGCATGAAATTCATGCATGCATCTTCATCCTAGCGAAACTCTGCAGAAATCCTTTCTCTCCCTCTTATCCAAGTTCTTAATCTAAAGTAGAGATTTAGATTGTGGATTAGTAGCCTTACTCCGTTCGTGAGAAGACTCGATCCGTCGTGGCGAATCCGAAGGCGAAGTTCGTAGACTACCGTGCCGCGTACGCAAGCGTAAGTCTAAACTTCATATTATCGATCCTAACTCTGTTTTGGACAGGATCCTTCACACACAACCGAGACCCTTGCCAGAAGCATCGTAAAAAATCTCGAATCCTCCACTCCGATCAGGCACAGCAAGAACAGGGGCAGTCGTCAGCCTCTCCTTCTAAACACCAAAAACCTTCTCGCAATCATCAGACCAAACAAAAGGTACATCCTTCCGCGTCAGTCTGGTCATCGGCTCAGCAATACGGGAGAAGTCCTTAATAAACCGCTGGTAATCACCAGCCAATCCAAGGAAACTCCAGATCTCAGACGCTGACTGCGGAACGGGCCACTCCTTGATAGCCTTAATCCTCTCGGGGTCCACCGAAATACCATCCCCTGACACCACATGCCCGAGAAAAACAACTCTGTCCAGCCAAAACTCGCACTTGGAATACTTAGCATACAACCGATGCTTCCTCAAGATCTCCAATACTGTCCTCAAGTGCGATGCATGCTCCTCCTCTGACTTTGAGTAGATCAGAATGTCGTCAATAAAGATAACGACAAACTTGTCCAAAGAGTCATAGAAGATCAGATTCATCAGATTCATAAATATGGCAGGTGCGTTGGTTACACCGAAAGGCATAACCACGAACTCGTAGTGTCCATACTTTGTCCTGAATGCTGTCTTCGGAACATCTTCCTTCCTCACCTTCAGCTGATGATAACCACTCCTCAGATCCAACTTAGAGAATACCCTTGATCCTCCAAGCTGATCAAAGATGTCATCAATACGAGGCAACAGATATCGATTCTTGACGGTCACCGCATTCAACTCCCGGTAGTCCACACACATGCGACGTGAACCGTCCTTCTTCTTCACCAGCAAGACCGGTGCTCCCCACGGAGACACACTGGGATGAATGTAACCCTTCTGAAGAAGTTCGTCCAGCTGCTTCCACAACTCTTCCAACTCAGCTGGTGCCATGCGATAGGGCACCTTCGAAATAGGCTGCGCTCCTGGAATAAGGTCGATCGAAAACTCGAGAGCTCGATCGGGCGGCAATCCAGACATCTCCTCGGGGAAGACGTCGTCGAATTCACGCACTACCACCGGTCTACACTGCTCCATCTGCATAGCAACGATCTCCACCGGTTTGGCCCGAAACCTGACCGGACCAAGCGAACTGCTGCCACGGCTGAACTCAAACACCGGATGGCCAGTGATCTCGAACACCACCTTCTTCCTCCGACAATCGATCGTGGCATAGAAACTCCCAAGCCAGTCCATTCCAAGGACGGCATCATAGTTGATGATGTCGTGGACGATGAAATCAGCGTAGAGCTCATGTCCACAGACCACCAAAGGGCAAGAATTGCAACCACGATGCACTGAGATCATGCCATTTCCTGTAACGATGTCCCAACTCTTGGGAAGTGGGGAAGTCGACAAGGAATGCTTCTCCACGAAGCTTCAGGAAATAATGCACATCGATGCACCAGAGTCGAAGAGGACTCGTGCAGGAAATGTGCAAACCAAAATCACACCTAACAAGCAACCTAACAATCAAATTCCTATTCTAGCAAACATAACGAGCAGCCAAACAAATTCCAACAAGAAGACTAACTAAGAAAAGAAACATCTAGACTGAGGGTTACCTGCAATAACCTCATCCACCGCCTCAGTCTCAACTGCAGTCATCAGGAAAGCCTGCCTCCTCGGCTGAACAGCCTGCTGAAAAGCCCGCCTATGTGGAACGAGCGGCGCTCCACGTCCAGCAGGTACAAGTGCTCTCTGCTGCAACAGCTGAGCTACAACAGGTCCTTTCTAAGGCTGCTTGGACTTCGGGCAGTCCCTCATGGCATGCACTGGATCACCACAAACCAAGCACTGTCCCAACATCTTCCGGCATTGATCCTTGACATGCCCAGTCTTGCCACAGAAATGGCAAGTCTTCGGAGTATGAGGTCCTCCTGACCTCTTGAACTGTACTAGCTGATTGGGCCTGAACCCTGGTCTCATCACTGCCCTGGCATGCTCCACAGGCCTCTTCCCAGCTCCAGAAGCACATCCTCTCTTCTGGTTCACAATCTGCTCCTATCTCTTCGCTGCAATCAGAACCTTCTGATAGGACTCCGAATCAGAAGAAGTCACAAAGCTCTGGAGATCCAAAGAAAGCCCCTGCAGAAACCTCTGGGCCCTCTCATCAGCATCCTGCACCATCTTCGGTGCGAAACGACTCAGCTTAGTGAACTCCTAGTGGTACTGGTCCACCGTCAAGCTCCCCTGCTTCAGGTCGATGAAGCGCCGCGCCATCTCCCTCCTGGCAGCCTTCGGAAAGTACTCCTCATCGAATTTGGACTTGAAATTAGCCCAAGATATCGGCTCCTCCAGCATCTCATCCTCAGCATCCCACCAGTTCCGAGCATTATCTCTAAGCTGTCTCTTCGCCAAGTTGACCCATCCAGCCGGGTCGACCTTTGACATCTTCAGGTTGTCCTCCATATTCTTGGTCCACCCATTTGCAGCTAGAGGTCCTTCGGTCCCATCAAAGTAAGTGGGGCCCAGCTCCTGAAACTGCTTCGCTCCTGGCTCGGAGCGAGGGACATTCTGGACTGGCTGCGCTGCTCGAGCGGGCGGAACATTCCAGGCATTCTGCAGCATGCCCTGCTGCACTTACATCATCTGGTGCATCATCCGTATAATCTCCCCGTTGGTGGGCTCTCGGTCCGGCTTCTCGACACGAGGGGGCACACCAGCAGCAGCTCGGGTATTCCGTCTTCCAGCCATCTAATGACACAGAAAAACGAAATAATTAGACTCTTAGCCCTATGACTCGGGTGTCGAAATTATTTATCGGACATTCTATAATTATTATCGTTGTTCCGATTAAGTCACAGTTACAGAGGAGACCTACTTGGGCCACCAACAAAACCTGTCACGACCCGCTTCCCTAAAATGGAGGCGAGGCATGACGAGACCCGCTTAGGTTTGGAGCTGTGAGGCTCCAGTCTGTAAAGCGTCTAGAAAATACCATGCAGATCCCTGTAATGCGAATCGGAACAAAGATAACAATAATAGAAGAGACGAATAATAAATTATCAATCCCAAATGTCCAAATAAAAGTTCAACAACCAGATAAGCCACCAGTCTAACAAAAGAGTCCAAAAGAAAAGGCCCAGCATGGCCAACAATGAAAGTAACAACAAAATGGTGCTACTCACCGACAAGCTACAATAACTAACAAAGTCACGACGAAGGAACACTAGGACTGGTCACTGGTGTCCTCGCACTCCACGAACTCGTCGCCCTCAACAACAGACTCTGGCTCAGCAACTAACATGCGACACCCAAAGAGAAGGGGCACATGTCAGCAAAGTCTACAAGACTTTGTGCAAGGAAACTAATAGAAAGGTAAGAGCAACCTAGCAATACTAGTTGATCAATGACATGGCAGTTTAAAGTAAGAGTGCAACAAGTAGAGTAAAGTAAAGTTCAAGCATGGCATGACATGGAGGTCAAGTTTTGCAGGAAACATTCACAAGGACAAGTACAAGTATAGTAAGCATGTCGTGCACAGAGATTCGGTCCTTTGGCTAGAGAGGCTGTACGGGCCAACTCTTACGCTCAAGTGACCGTTTATCCCTACCCCTCCACGTGTATCGAGCCAGGGCCTTACCCCCGAACACGGAATGCTCGCTTCTGGATCACGAGCCAGGAAGTGTTTTTAACAAGTATGGCATAGGGTTATGCCTGCATAGCAGGTGCCTAGCCGGGAACACGGATTGTACAAGTATTTTGTTGCGTGTGCTACGATGCAACATACAAATCAAATGGAATGTAAGAATGCAAATGCATGGCAGATATTCAATTAAAAATGCGTACCGTTAGAGAAAGTAAACGTGACAGGCAAATGCATGACATGACATGACAAAAAAGCAATTCTAGGTTCGTTGTCAAGCTAGAACTTGGGAATTGCGCCTAGACAGCTATCATTTCACGGTCTAGTCTCTTTTACGCTAAAAGCAAGGAAATGGCCTAAAGCATGGCCTAAAACAGGGTTGGCAAGTTTCACTTGCCTGTTTCTGGTGATGTCCGTTGTCGTGGGTCGTCTCGAAGAACGCTACGCTATGGGGCGACTGGTTCTCTATTTGATTTAAAACAAATGTCCGGATTAGGTTCGTTACGACGGAGTTAGAATATTTAGACATTCCTGACGATGTCTAGTGATTCAATTTTATTAGGTTCTCTATCCTATGCGGGGTTCATATCATAATATAACTGTAGCCAACAGGTTAACTAAGTTAAAAATTAAGAGTTACTGTTCAAAGTTTTCATAGAAAGTGGCAAAAGAAGTTTGTTTCATGTGTATTATTACATGGTGATAATGGCAAAATTTGACATAACAACCTACATACACTATAATAAGCCATTAAAATTAGAGTACTAAAAGTAGTGGGTGTCTGCATGGTACTGGCATTTATCATGACTTATTCTACAAAACTTTATAATAATATTTACTTACATAATATGATTAACCTAAAGTAACTTTATAAAAGAACCTTACTGTTGAAGTAATGATGGGTTACAAATGCAGACCTCTCATTTGGCATGCTGATGAAGAAATTGATAACACATACTAACTAAAACCTAATATTTATATAACCCAAAAAAACAACTGCCAGCTAAAAGATCAGGAGCAAGTTTAATAATAAAACAAACTAACCCTAACCAAAATAAACTAACCTTTCAAACTATTAAAACTGACATCGTAAAAACTGGCTTATCAACTTATACACTAAAATAACTTCTGTCCATGACTGCTAATCATCATCCTAATAGGTTAACATGCTGATTCTTCATATTTAACTAAAATGTAACTCACTCCATAGGCTTAATATGTTATCACAAACTCCCCCGTTCATTGAACTATTTGGCAAAAGAATTATAACAATGATAGAAACAGGGCTTACTGATTTTGTCGTTGCCGCTCGCAGATGGGGGAGGGCGCTGGTCGACGCGGGGATCTTGCGACGATGGTCGCGTGTGAACGCCGCTGCTGCAGCGAGGAGATCGCAGCTGCGGGGGCTGCACCGCGATGCACGGAGGGCTGCTGCTGCACCGCGATGGCGCTGAGCAGCATGCAGGGGCGCCAAGGCGAAGACAGGCTGAGGAAAGGCACTGCGGTGGCCGGACGGCGAGGGCAAGGTCGGAGCTTAGGTGGCGAGGGTGTTAAGAGAAGTCGGCGCCTGCTGTGAAAATTTTTGCGTGAAAAAAAATAGTGGGGACGGCGGCTTGTGTGCTGCTGGGAAAAGGTTAGCCCTAGGCTAATATTTATAGGATAAGGGGCTGGGTCACGTGGGGTCTAGGGTTTTGATTGAAAGTCTCCTTCCTTATTCCTTTACGCAAGATTTTAGAAACCCAAAACTGTGTGTGTGGGTGAGAAGTGGGGTGCGTGAGTCTACTGTGTTTGGCCAGGTGAGGAAAAATAGTGGGCTATCTCCATTAAGAATGATAAACAACATTAAATAATATTAATTAGTGGGTTACGATTTGTTCCTCCTTTTAAAACGAAAGTGTAAAAAAAACATTACAGTTAAAAGCCTTAAAATTTGAAAGAAAGGATTTAGAACAAAATTAATAAAAAACAATCATATTATTGTAATTCCACCTCTGGGCATCCGAAAATTATAATCATGGTACCGGAGCGATCGCGCCTCCGAGAGGGTCATGAATACGGGGTTCGGTCGTGCGTTGGAACAATGGAAATACAATAATAAAACCAAATATGAAAAATACACACACGAAATAACATACGCACAAAATACGTACGACCAGAAGTGGCCGTTACAGACAACACTGCGTGCATTGCTCAACTTCAAAAGGGCTACATCAAGGGCGACAGGACGAAGCACATATCTCCCAAGTTTTTCTGGACACACGAGCTAAAGGAGGACAAGCAGATTGAAGTTCAGCAGATCCAGTCCTGCAACAACTTAGCTGATCTTTTTACCAAATCTTTACCAAAATGAATTTTTCTAAAACTTGTAAAAGGAATCGGTATGAGACAACTGAAAGACCTACAAGCCTGAAGCTTGTACAGATGAGGGGGAGTAACCTGTGTGTTGCACTCTTTTCCCTTAAGCTGTTGGGTTTTCCCACTGGGTTTTCCGCAGCTAAGGTTTTAACGAGGCAAACACGATTACTCAGGATTCAGAAGTATCCACCTCTTTTTAGCCTTATACGCTAAGACAAAAGTAATGGATGGATAAGGGGGAGTGTTGTGAGTGGTGGGAGGCCTTTGGCCTCCCCACCACTTATCCACCCATTACTCCACCACTCTTAATGTGGTGGAGACTTTTGGCATCCAAGACTTTTGGAATACTGATCGCGCCCCGGAAGCACGTCCCGGAGCGGCGACACTGTAGTCTTACCGCAAGCGCACGGTGTAGCGGTGAGCGGGTATCGAACACAGGGAGGCTTAATAACAATGTCTTCTTCAATCACCTGGCTATAGGAAAAGTCGAGAAATGTTCGCAAATATGCGGTCACAGTCGTTCAAATGTATAAAAGAAATAACAAATTAATAAAGACGCTTAGGGGATAGGGAATCCCCGCTACTTGCCGTATCTCATCATTGTGATTCGTAGGTTTCACAATTGCTAGACTTGAAATTTGGGTGAACTAGTTGCAACTAAATGTAGAACCAAGCTCACGCTCTCGCGCTATTGCCGGTCTATAGCAAACCTAGGGTAGGGTCCAATCTCTTGCAAACCCTAACCTAGGCAAACTAGCGTGAAGAACAACATCATCGTTCAATCGTATCTCGAGCCCACTCTCGTGCAAACTCGAGCTACGACCTAGGTTGGGATAGTTCCTACCCGTCCAATCTCTTGCAAACGGGTATTGGTATAGAATTGCAATCGAAAACCCTAGTTTCGGTCCAATCTCTTGCAAACCGATTCCGGAGAAATTCAATTGCAACCCAATTCGAATATCTAGGGCTTCCTATCGAATTGGGATCCAATCTCTTGCAAATCCCAATCGGTATGAATCCCTAGCTATTCGTATTATATCAATCCCAAACTAACCCTAATCAATCCTAGCAATAGTTTCACCAATTCATCACTAATTCGAAATTGGGGTCGTAGGGTTCATCCCTACGCCCTAAGACGATGAACTACTCACAATTCATAATAAAATGCAATAGAATTTCACAATCAAAATCAATAGAATTCATTGCTATATTAAAAATATCAATAAAAATGGAGTTTTTGAGGGAGAGATAGACAAACCAATGAAGAACAAGATAGCATCCAACAAAATCTCACTTTTCTCTCCTCCCCAAAAGCTAAATCTAATCCCTAAAAAGTTAATTAAAAAAATGCTGCAAAAAGTTCTGAAAAAGCCCTCTAAACTAGGTTAAAAACTGGGGTTAAATACCCCCCAAAATCGCCCAAAAAACCCTGACGAAAATGCCCATGCACAGCCTCAAAATCGCAGTTTACGCTACAGGCAGCGCGGCTCACTCGACCGAGTGACAAATGTCACTCGGCCGAGTGACGAACCCTGTTCAAAAACAGAGAGTTGGGGGTCTTGGGGGTCGTCTCCTCGGAGGTCACTCGGGTGGACGGTCTTTCGTCACTCGGGCGGACGTCGTTTGTCACTCGGGCGGACGTCGTTTGTCACTCGGGCGGACCGCGACTCGGAAATTGACTGTACAAAAACAGTAAGTCTGGGATTTTTGCTGCCGCCGTCTTGATGCCACTCGGGCGAGTGGGTATCCGTGGTTCGGCCGAGTGACTTGGCGATGCTCGGCCGAGTGCACGCTGATATTAGCTCTGTTGCATGTCCGATCTGGCTGGCCGAGCGGGCTTCCGATGGTCGGCCGAGTGACTCCTTCACTCGGCCAAGTGACATGCTCAAAATGCACATTCTTCATATTTTTGCCTCCTCGTCACTCCTGCGACGTTCTTTCTCCTTCCACTTCTCTCCAATAGCAAAATACCCCTCAAGAGAGTTGTCGATGACACTCTAGAGTGGGTGCATCTCAGAATCACTCCAATTCGCTCCAAATCTCCTAAAATACGACAAAAACAACAAATCGTGAAAAGCATCGCAATATTGTCGAACAAACGTGAAAAACGCGATTTGAGCGATCTAAATGGCATGCAAACATGCAGAAAAAAGGTGTAAAATACGAAGTGATCAAAATCCCCCAAGCTTACCTCTTACTCGTCCTCGAGGAAGATAAGTAAAGAGCGAACCCGGTGGATAAAGATAAAGAAAAACGGCGGAAAGGCAGAAAACGGAAATCGAAAAACAAAAAAAGAAAACGAAGATGGAAGTTGCTAGATCATTTTCTCAGGACGTGGGCTTTGCTTACTCATATAGCATGCATCGAATATAAAACACATGTGAAAGTCTTTTATTTTGATATCATAGTATAATGGTGCATTTGAAATAGAAAACCCAAGAATATCAATATAGCATGAAAAATGGAATAATTCTAAGATTAACATCGTCTGAAGCTTCTAAAGCGGTATACAATATCGTAGATCACACAATTTTCGATTGAATGCTTTCTATAAGGAGTATAAGAGATATCACACGATAGAGTAGAAAGAATAGAAAAAGTGTGGTTTTCATGAAGTGAATGCTAAGCGTAGATTTCTGGATTTCGTGAAACTTTAGCAATCTCACTGAGTATAAAATATTACTTAGCCTAGGTTGTCATGCACCGTCAGGTAGTCACTCTCTCACACATCATTGGATTCTCTCCCCCAAGCTTATCTATAAGCGTGGTGGCATATACAAAACGATATTTACATCCCCGTTTCTTATGAAGCTCCAAAAGTCAAAGAAAACAAAAATAAAAGCAAAAGAGGGAAGAAAGAGAGAAAGGATATGAGATGGGATCATTTTCGAACTTCTTTTCTCTTTCCTTCACTTATTCTCAAATCTTTTTTTTCTTTTTCTTTTTCATTCTTTTTCTCTTTTTTTTCATAATGGAATATTTACACAAATGATCCCAAATCAAAGAGAAGTATATACAAGTATTTTTTTCTTTGGGTTTTGGGGAATTTGGAGCATGTGAATTTAATAACGGGGGAATGCCAATAATAGAATCGCTAAAGGGGAGATTCACCAATGAATTTAAAATAGAGAAATAATGTTCAAGATATGTGGAGAAAGAAATAAATGTATCTCTCGGTTCACTCTATAGGACGTGAATGACAACTTCAGCAGGGTAATATAATCTACTCAGTTTAATCTCAAAAAGTAAACTAATCCAGATTTATCAATGCTAGCAGACATTCAATCAACCCGAAGTGAAGCGTACAAATCATGCATATAGAGGTGATGTGAGAAAGGAAAGCAGTACTCCAGATATAAGCATTAATGCGTGAATCTTGGTGTGTTTTCTACTATAGCATACATATGAATCATCAGACATCAACTAATAGTAGAATTTCATCCATTTTCATACAGCAAAAGAGAGTGGGTTACTATTTCTAAATGCAAAGCAGAACATAGCATATGGTATCAAAAATAAAAAGCTATGACATGACAAATATAGCATGCAGATAGAGAAAAGCTAACTCCACGTTATCATCAGCACAGAAAAGTCATTTCTAGCAAAAGATGAAGAAAATAAAGATAAACGAAAAACAAAGATATTTACAATGCAGCACACAAGGAAAATAAGAAAAACGTGATGCATGGTAAAAAAAATGAAAAAGTGATGAAAAATGGGTGCGAAAGTGGAAAAAACGTGGAAAAACTAAAAAATAAAGGTGACAAAAGCAAAAAGTGTGGGAACTCACTCCCCCAAGCTAAAGTGCACAGTGTCCTCAATGTGCAAAGTGTGGCACACCGAGAGACGGGTAATGGGTGGGGGGGTGGGTATGCATGCATGATAAAAAGAGATAAAAATAACAAAATGAAAAATATGATGCGAATGTGATGCATGCAAGGATAAGAGTGATGTAGATATGTGTGTGTCACCAAAAATACTCTCCATCACTCCCGAAGAAGGATATAGAATGATATGATCAAAATGTGGACAAAAATAGTGATGGGAGGAGGGGGTGGGCAAAAATCATCAGGACCAAGCAGAGAATAGGCAGCATAACGACAAAAAATATCGATGGCATCAAGGGTGTGCGTAAGCTGGTGGTGCTGCGCCATCTCCATCCTGAGGCGGAGGTGGGGGTGGTAGTGGCTGGGTAACAGTCTGCTGGGTGGGGGGTGGTCGTGGCAGTCACTCGAGGATCTGGGTCAGGCAAAAGTGAATGCCGGGAAGTAGCAAGAGGCGGTGCTGCATGGCGGTGACTGTGGAAGACAGAGCCCTAAAATCACCCCGGAGTCCACTCATCACCCCCTCAAGAGCACGAACACTCTGAACTAAGGCGTCAGGGGGTGGTGGAGTGGAGGGACGGACAGGTCTAGGCTGAGCAGGTCGGGGCTATCTAATACGTGCAGTGTAGGTGATCGGGACAGCAGGCATGGGTCGAAAGGGTGCTGTGCTCACTAGTGGATGACCAGCCTCAGTGCGAGTCTGGGACACAGGCTGGTGTAAGGTGGAAGCAGCAGCAGTGGGGGTGGTAGACAAAATCGGTGACGAGGTGGCAAGAGAGGTCAGTGACGCAGACGTGGGGACAGACGTCACGACACTCTCAGATAGAACAACTACGGTGGAGACCGAAGGGTCGACCGCTGGGGAGAAAGTGTGGGGTCCAAAAGGTGAAACCCCAGCAGAGATCAAAGTGGATAGGGTCTCCACGACGGCAGTGAAGGAAGGCTCGTCGCTCTTAACTATAGAAGGTGGACGCTCGGGTAGCAGAGAGGTGAGAGGCTCAACCGACAGGGGCACAGCAGTGGTGGTGGTGGTAGGCGTGGTGGTAGTGGAGGACTGCTCAGCAAGTGTACTCCCGACACTGGCAGAAGTGGGGACAGAAGTGTCGGGAGCTGCAGAAAGTGCAGGCTCAGGCTGAGGGAACACAGGGTCTACAGGTGCAGGGTGTGCTTGCTCAGCCTCCTCGGCCTCAAGCACGTAGGTGACGGGGATCAGGAGATCCATCGCCGGAAGCCAGTCCTCGTGTGCTGGTCCTATGTGTGTCCGCGCGGGGCTCGGGAGGATCATATAGTCAGCACCGAAAGGACCGTGCAACCATACCCAGTGCCGCTGGCCGTGCGGACGAAGCATCTTCATCCGGGCCATAACGTCTATGGAAAGTGAAGTAGGGCCTGAAGGTCGATGCAGGTCGGCCGGAAGGTCCTCGCCGGTCATCAGGGCTAGCAGGGTGATCAGGCCACCGCAACATATCGGGGAGCGAGCGCCCATCGATACGATGATGTGGTCCAAAAACCAGCTAGCGACGTCAATCTCAACGGCGGGGACCATCGTAACACCATCCCTATCAAGAACTCTGGGGCGAGTCATCGCGTAGAGCATATAGAGCTCAGGCGTCGACATCGTCCCAGGCTCATACCTCGCTAGAAAGGTGGTCGTCATAAGGCGCTGTGCTATGCGGATGCAAGGGTGGACTATGGCCGAGGCCTTGGCCCTACTAGGGTCAAAGGCCTGTGGTAAACCCGTGATCCTGGCCCAAAAGGCGTGTGAATCGAAAGATGTGGGAGGGATGTGTGTGGGGGCGTAGGCTTGGTCGGGTGTGGGGACTACGGGCCACTGAAAGAATGCCCTAAGCATACCGAGAGTGATCCGACACTCTCGATCCATCAGTCTAAAGGAGCATCCCTCAGGGGTCCGGGCGATTGAGCTAAATACCTCGAGTGTCGGACGGACGTAGGTGTCCGCCGACACAGAAAGAAAGTCCCGCCAACCCACGTTGTCGTACAACGTGAGCATCCCCTCAAGTACCCCCAGGCGGTCTAGGTCTGATAAGTGAGCGAACCTGGAGGGTACTATCGGGCGCTGGGAGATACGCTCAAATCAGACTCGCTGTGCGTCGTCTCTGAACGTAATCCACAGCGGCCCGACGATAGGAGCCGGTGGTGGCTGTGGGTCGACTGGATCAGCAGGCTGTGGCTGTGTGGGGTGAGGTGGTGTAGGTGGAGGAGAGTCCTCCATCTCATGGGAGGGGCCGGGCTCATCCGGCCGCTTCCACTTAGCGGAAGCTCTCCTAGTGCGTGGCCATGTTCGGGGCGGCATGTGTGCCCCGAGTGATCACCCAACGAATGGAAAAAATGCGGCATGCTAAAATAAATGGAACGAAGGTACCTGAACACGCCGCGAGAGCAAAACAACGGATGCGTGCGAAGACGCCGACTCCACAAGGCCAAAAGCGCGCCCGGAAGCTCCCCTAAGCTCCCCCAAGAAAGCCTGCACATCAAACAACGATATCAGCGTGTAAAATACAAAATACATGGGGGATTAGTGGTATAATAGATAGATAATGAAATTGATTTGGGGTAGGGGCTCGATAGGTGCACGGATCGTCAAAAAATAGGAGAAATTGGAGAAAATGGGCGAAATGGGGTTACCGGAGGTCGGCCAGCGGCGAGGGACGTCGTCGGCGGTCGGTGGGTGCGGCGGTTGACATCGGCCGGCAGTGGCGCGGCGGTCGGATCGACGGTGGGGCAGAATCAGGCGAGTAAGCGGTCGCAGCGGGCGAGGGAGCAGCAGGTGCACACGGGGCTCGGGTGATTTGGGGGATTTGGCGTTTCGAATTCCGTGCCGAGCCCGCTGTGCCTTATATAGGAGAGGTTACGATTCGGCCTAGTGACGGTGTCACTCGGCCGAGTGATCGTAACGAAAAATATTTTTTTTAAAACTCCTCCCCACTTATGACTCAGTCGAATGGCTTTGCCACCCTCGGCCGAGTGGAAAAAGTCCATTCAGCCGAGTGGCACAAGCTACTCGGCAATTCTCGCCCTAGGAGCGTATCAGTTTCACTCGGCCGAGTGAAGATATATACTCGGCCGAGTGGAAATTTATACTGAAATAAAAAAAGAACAGAGAGTTGGGTGCAGCAGACTTCCCTCGTTGGTGCGCCACTCGGGCGGACGCATTTCTTTGCTCGGCCGAGTGGATATGGTACTCTGCCGAGTGAGGCCCTGTTTTCTGCTGTTTGGCTCCGTTTTGGCTCTAATCTCTGTTTTTCTTCCTCCAGTTGATTTCTTCCTTCTCCTAAGCCTCGAGCGCGGTACTGGAGCGCTCTTCTTCGCCTTGGTCATCCTCGAAATGATAGATATCCCTTTCTCCTCTCCTGTCAAAGAAAATAGGACCCGTTGTCACAATTTTTCGGGCAAACGACTCAAAAACACTAATAAACTCTATAACAAAAATAAAAACTAAAATAGAAAAAATACGATAACCGTCGGGTTGCCTCCCGACAAGCGCTCGTTTAAGTTCTTGAGCTCGACCCCTTTTGATTCTCAATTAACGTTTGATGTTGGGTGCATGCGAGATGCACCCGTCGAATTTGCTTGGAAGACCACTCGGATTTGGATCATGGTGGTGTGCGGTCTTCCTCAGCGCCCCTTCGTCATGGGCAATGTTGGGGGGTGGCTCCCCCAAGCTAGAGCTTGTTCCGGGCTTCGACTTTGCCGGTGACACCGATCGTCGTATCGGTGGAGCTCTCTTCGGAGTCCTCAACTTCGAGAGCTTGCAGAGCTCCCGTATTCTTGCGACATCAGCGTCGCCATCATCAATTGCCATGGAGATATCGGGGGAGTGCTCCATCTTCTCTTCCTCGGCCAAATCTAGGCCTTCTTCGAAGCTATCTTCGTGGGGTGCGCCGATGGAGTGGGGGATCGCCTCTTCGATGACCTCATCAAGGAGGTCCATGTAATCTAGCTCCTCATGATACGGCATGTGCTTCATTACCTTCGGTATATGGAGCTCCACTTCGATGTTGCCGACATTCAAGGTAAGGGTCCCCTCCCGCACATCGACGATGACACCGGTGGTGGCGAGGAATGGGCGTCCAAGTATGCGTGATGTATCGCCCTCCTCCTTGACGTCCATTATCATGAAATCGCATGGCAAACATATGCCCCCCGGAACTTGGAGTGGGATGTCCTCCGCGATCCCAACCGGTCTTGTAATCCTCCCGTCCGCTAGTTGAATCCGCATGTCGGTAGGCTTCAAATCCGTGCCGGTATTCAACTTCCGGAACATGGGGAGAGGCATGAGGCTAACACTAGCCCCCAAATCTACCAATGCTTTTTGTAGGGGGACGCCGCCTAGAGTGCAAGGAATCCGGAAACTCCCTGGATCTTTAACTTTGGCGGGCTCTTTTTCCCTCTTTGTGAACCAAGTCCCTTCCTTCGCGAGCATGATCTTCTCCTTCCTCTTCTTTTCTGTGATCAAGTCCTTTAAGAACTTGGCGTAAGATGGGATTTCCACTATAGAGTCGAGGAAGGGGATATTGAGGCTCACCCCTCTCAAATACTCGAGAAACTTGGCTAGCCGTTTCTCCATCTTGGCTCTAGCTAGCCGTTGAGGGAAGGGCACCGGTGTCATAAATCGGCGCTCATCAATAAGCTCTTCCTCTCTAGACTTCACTTCCCCTTGCGGTTCCTTCTCTTTTTCAACTTCAATTGTCGGCTCGCTCTCTTGTAGATTCTCCACCACGGGTTCCTTAATTTGAGTCAAGAGGGGTGGTATCCTTCCCTCCTCTCGTTGTAACCGCAACGACCGCATTGATGTGGTTTGGTGTTGCCCCGTGGATTCGGCTCGGGTTGAGCCGGTAATTGTTGGTTGTTCCTATTGAGCAAAGCAAGTTGCTCCCCGATTTGAGCGACGACGGTGGCGAGAGAATCTTGTCCCGCCTTCAAAGTGGCGTTAATCTTTCTTTGTTCTGTCATAAACTCATCCACCTTAGCTTCAAAATCCGAACATTGTTGAGCTTGTGGCGGGTTGGGATTTCTCCACCCTTGATTATACCTGGGTGGCCTATATGGTCCCACTTGTTGCCTCGGTGGGAAATTTTGTTGTGGTGGCCCCCTTGGTGGATAATTCGGTTGTGGTGGTGGTGGAGCCCGAGCTTGAGGAGGTTGTTGTGGCGGGGGGTTCAATGCACCATCATTATTGGCATATGAGAAACCCGGATGGTTTCTAGCGGCCGGATTGGCCCAATATCCAGAATTCCCCGCGACATATTGAACTTGCTCCAAAGCTCCTTCTCCTTGCTCTCCTCCTACATACATGGCTTGGGATTGGTCTTGCCAATCACTCATATGATTTGTCGGCGTGGACGTAGAAGGGGCTCCTTGAGGCTTCGTAATGAATTTCTCCAATCTCTCCACAACCTTGTGGAGAGAATCAAATTTGTTGGCTAGCTCCGCGACGGCCTTGGCCTCATAAATGCTAGATGGCTTCAAGGAGGACGAAGAGTGTCCTCACTCGTCGCCCCACTGTTGGTTGTTGGAGGCCATCTCCTCAAGCAAGGCCGTAGCTTCATCGGGAGTCTTCGATAAGATGGCTCCATTTGCGGTGGCATCAATAATCTGCTTCGTGCCCGGTTGGAGTCCATTGTAGAAACTATGGACAAGCTCCCAGTCCTCAATGCTATGATGGGGGCATTGATGTTGCAAGTCCTTGAAGCGCTCCCATGCTTCATAGAGAGTTTCTTGTGGTCCTTGCTTAAAGGACATGAGAGCACTTCTTATCTTCACCGTCTTGGAGGGCGGGTAAAATTTGTCGACGAAGGCATTCGCCAATTCATCCCAAGTGGTGAAGGTTCCATCTGCTTGCGTCCTCAACCAATATAATGCCTTGTCCTTGAGTATGAAAGGGAAGAGGCGCAGTCTGATAGCATTTATGGAGACGCCCGGCATCTGGAAGGTGGCACATTTTGATAGGAAGAGCTGGATGTAGTAATGAGGGTTTTCATGGGAGTTCCCATGAAAAGGGTCTTGTTGCATAAGGACCACCAATCCGGTCTTCAATTCGAAATTTTTGTCGGCCGCCAACTTCGGCATAGCTATGGACGAGGTCGTAGAGGAAGTCTTAGGCCGAAGCCTATCTCTTATGGAAATGATCCTCGCCATTCGATCCGCCAAGCCTTCGGGTGTCTCAAGTTCGGTCATAAAATTCCCTTCCGTATCGAGTCTCCTATCCGCTCGGATCCTCCTCAATGTACGCTCGATCTCCAGATTGTATAGTATTTCTTCAGGGTTCACCGAGGATCTCGTGTACATGCAAGGGAGAAAAGAGTTTCAAAGAAATAGTTAGCACAAAGGAAGGGTAAAATAAAAATGGAAATGATAAAAAAAGAAATAGCTAGGTAGATAGAATCAAACACTATTGCGCTCCCCGGCAACGGCGTCAAAAACTTGGTCGGCCCCAAAATGTAACCCAAGAGCACAACCAAGTATGGCGCAAATGCACGGAGATAAATCCCCGGCAACGGCGCCAAAAACTTGATCGCGCCCCGGAAGCACGTCCCGGAGCGGTGACACTGTAGTCTAACCGCAAGCGAACGGTGTAGCGGCGTACGGGTATCGAACATAGGGAGGCTAAATAACAGTGTCTTCTTCAATCACCTGGCTATAGGAAAAGTCGAGAAATGTTCGCAAATATGCGGTCACAGTCGTTCAAATGTATAAAAGAAATAACAAATTAATAAAGACGCTTAGGGGATAGGGAATCCCCGCTACTTGCCGTATCTCATCATTGTGATTCGTAGGTTTCACAATTGCTAGACTTGAAATTTGGGTGAACTAGTTGCAACTAAATGTAGAACCAAGCTCACGCTCTCGCGCTATTGCCGGTCTATAGCAAACCTAGGGTAGGGTCCAATCTCTTGCAAACCCTAACCTAGGCAAACTAGCGTGAAGAACAACATCATCGTTCAATCGTATCTCGAGCCCACTCTCGTGCAAACTCGAGCTACGACCTAGGTTGGGATAGTTCCTACCCGTCCAATCTCTTGCAAACGGGCATTGGTATAGAATTGCAATCGAAAACCCTAGTTTCGGTCCAATCTCTTGCAAACCGATTCCGGAGAAATTCAATTGCAACCCAATTTGAATATCTAGGGCTTCCTATCGAATTGGGATCCAATCTCTTGCAAATCCCAATCGGTATGAATCCCTAGCTATTCGTATTATATCAATCCCAAACTAACCCTAATCAATCCTAGCAGTAGTTTCACCAATTCATCACAAATTCAAAATTGGGCTCGTAGGGTTCATCCCTACGCCCTAAGACGATGAACTACTCACAATTCATAATAAAATGCAATAGAAATTCACAATCAAAATCAATAGAATTCATTGCTATATTCAAAATATCAATAAAAATGGAGTTTTTGAGGGAGAGAGAGACAAACCAATGAAGAACAAGATAGCATCCAACAAAATCTCACTTTTCTCTCCTTCCCAAAAGCTACATCTAATCCCTAAAAAGTTAATAAAAAAAAGGCTGCAAAAAAGTTCTGAAAAATCTCTCTAAACTAGGTTAAAAACTGGGGTTAAATACCCCCCAAAATCGCCCAAAAAACCCTGACGAAAATGCCCCTGCGCAGCCTCAAAATCGCAGTTTACGCTACAGGCAGCGCGGCTCACTCGACCGAGTGACAAATGTCACTCGGCCGAGTGACGAACCCCGTTCAAAAACAGAGAGTTGGGGGTCTTGGGGGTCGTCTCCTCGGAGGTCACTCGGGCGGACGGTCTTTCGTCACTCGGGCGGACGTCGTTTGTCACTCGGGCGGACGTCGTTTGTCACTCGGGCGGACCGCGACTCGGAAATTGACTGTACAAAAACAGTAAGTCTGGGATTTTTGCTGCCGCCGTCTTGATGCCACTCGGGCGAGTGGGTATCCGTGGTTCGGCCGAGTGACTTGGCGATGCTCGGCCGAGTGCACGCTGATATTAGCTCTGTTGCATGTCTGATCTGGCTGGCCGAGCGGGCTTCCGATGGTCGGCCGAGTGACTCCTGCACTCGGTCGAGTGACATGCTCAAAATGCCCATTCTTCATATTTTTGCCTCCTCGTCACTCCTGTGACGTTCTTTCTCCTTCCACTTCTTTCCAATAGCAAAATACCCCTCAAGAGAGTTGTCGGTGACACTCTGGAGTGGGTGCATCTCAGAATCACTCCAATTCGCTCCAAATCTCCTAAAATATGACAAAAACAACAAATCGTGAAAAGCATCGCAATATTGTCGAATAAACGTGAAAAACGCGATTTGAGCGATCTAAATGGCATGCAAACATGCAGAAAAAAGGTGTAAAATACGGAGTGATCAAAATCCCCCAAGCTTACCTCTTACTCGTCCTCGAGGAAGATAAGTAAAGAGCGAACCCGGTGGATAAAGATAAAGAAAAACGGCGGAAAGGCAGAAAACGGAAATCGAAAAACAAAAATAGAAAACGAAGATGGAAGTTGCTAGATCATTTTCTCAGGACGTGGGTTTTGCTTACTCATATAGCATGCATCGAATATAAAACACATGTGAAAGTCTTTTATTTTGATATCATAGTATAATGGTGCATTTGAAATAGAAAACCCAAGAATATCAATATAGCATGAAAAATGGAATAATTCTAAGATTAACATCGTCTGAAGCTTCTAAAGCGGTATACAATATCGTAGATCACACAATTTTCAATTGAATGCTTTCTATAAGGAGTATAAGAGATATCACACGATAGAGTAGAAAGAATAGAAAAAGTGTGGTTTTCATGAAGTGAATGCTAAGCGTAGATTTCTGGATTTCGTGAAACTTTAGCAATCTCACCGAGTATAAAATATTACTTAGCCTAGGTTGTCATGCACCGTCAGGTAGTCACTCTCTCACACATCATTGGATTCTCTCCCCCAAGCTTATCTATAAGCGTGGTGGCATATACAAAACGATATTTACATCCCCGTTTCTTATGAAGCTCCAAAAGTCAAAGAAAACAAAAATAAAAGCAAAAGAGGGAAGCAAGAGAGAAAGCATATGAGATGGGATCATTTTCGAACTTCTTTTCTCTTTCCTTCACTTATTCTCAAATCTTTTATTTTCTTTTTCTTTTTCTTTCTTTTTCTCTTTTTTTTCATAATGGAATATTTACACAAATGATCCCAAATCAAAGAGAAGTATATACAAGTATTTTTTTCTTTGGGTTTTGGGGAATTTGGAGCATGTGATTTTAATAACGGGGGAATGCCAATAATAGAATCGCTAAAGGGGAGATTCACCAATGAATTTAAAATAGAGAAATAATGTTCAAGATATGTGGAGAAAGAAATAAATGTATCTCTCGGTTCACTCTATAGGACGTGCATGACAACTTCAGCAGGGTAATATAATCTACTCAGTTTAATCTCAAAAAGTAAACTAATCCAGATTTATCAATGCTAGCAGACATTCAATCAACCCGAAGTGAAGCGTACAAATCATGCATATAGTGGTGATGTGAGAAAGGAAAGCAGTACTCTAGATATAAGCATCAATGCGTGAATCTTGGTGTGTTTTCTACTATAGCATACATATGAATCATCAGACATCAGCTAATAGTAGAATTTCATCCATTTTCATACAGCAAAAGAGAGTGGGTTACTATTTCTAAATGCAAAGCAGAACATATCATATGGTATCAAAAATAAAAAGCTATGACATGACAAATATAGCATGCAGATAGAGAAAAGCTAACTCCACGTTATCATCAGCACAGAAAAGTCATTTCTAGCAAAAGATGAAGAAAATAAAGATAAACGAAAAACAAAGATATTTACAATGCAGCACACAAGGAAAATAAGAAAAACGTGATGCATGGTAAAAAAAATGAAAAAGTGATGAAAAATGGGTGCGAAAGTGGAAAAACGTGGAAAAACTAAAAAATAAAGGTGACAAAAGCAAAAAGTGTGAGAACTCACTCCCCCAAGCTAAAGTGCACAGTGTCCTCAATGTGCGAAGTGTGGCACACCGAGAGACGGGTAATGGGTGGGGGGGTGGGTATGCATGCCTGATAAAAAGAGATTAAAATAACAAAATGAAAAATATGATGCGAATGTGATGCATGCAAGGATAAGAGTGATGTAGATATGTGTGTGTCACCAAAAATACTCTCCGTCACTCCCGAAGAAGGATATAGAATGATATGATCAAAATGTGGATAAAAATAGTGATGGGAGGAAGGGGTGGGTAAAAATCATCAGGACCAAGCAGAGAATAGGCAGCATAATGACAAAAAATATCGATGGCATCAAGGGTGTGCGTAAGCTGGTGGTGCTGTGCCATCTCCATCCTGAGGCGGAGGTGGGGGTGGTAGTGGCTAGGTAACAGTCTGCTGGGTGGGTGGTGGTCGTGGCAGTCGCTCGAGGATCTGGGTCAGGCAAAAGTGAATGCCGGGAAGTAGCAAGAGGCGGTGCTGCATGGCGGTGACTGTGGAAGACAGAGCCCTAAAATCGCCCCGGAGTCCACTTATCGCCCCCTCAAGCGCACAAACGCTCTGAACTAAGGCGTCAGGGGGTGGTGTAGCGGAGGGACGGACAGGTCTAGGCTGAGCAGGTCGGGGCTGTCTAATACGTGCAGTGTAGGTGATCGGGACGACAGGCATGGGTCGAAAGGGTGCTGTGCTCACTAGTGGATGACCAGCCTCAGTGCGAGGCTGGGACACAGGCTGGTGTGAGGTGGAAGCAGCAGCAGTGGGGGTGGAAGACAAAATCGGTGACGAGGTGGCAAGAGAGGTCAGTGACGCAGACGTGGGGATAGACGTCATGACACTCTCAGATAGAACAGCTACGGTGGAGACCGAAGGGTCGACCGCTGGGGAGGAAGTGTGGGGTCCAAAAGGTGAAACCACAGCGGAGATCAAAGTGGATAGGGTCTCCACGACGGTAGTGAAGGAAGGCTCGTCGTTCTTAACTATAGAAGGTGGACGCTCGGGTAGCAGAGAGGTGAGAGGCTCAACCGACAGGGGCACAGTAGTGGTGGTGGTGGTAGGCGTGGTGGTAGTGGAGGACTGCTCAGCAAGTGTACTCCCGACACTGGCAGAAGTGGGGACAGAAGTGTCGGGAGCTGCAGAAAGTGCAGGCTCAGGCTGAGGGAACACAGGGTCTACAGGTGCAGGGTGTGCTTGCTCAGCCTCCTCGGCCTCAAGCACGTAGTCGGCGGGGATCAGGAGATCCATCGCCGGAAGCCAGTCCTTGTGTGCTGGTCCTATGTGTGTCTGAGCGGGGCTCGGGAGGATCATGTAGTCAGCACCGAAAGGACCGTGCAACCATACCCAGTGCCGCTGGCCGTGCGGACGAAGCATCTTCATCCGGGCCATGACGTCTATGGAAAGTGAAGTAGGGCCTGAAGGTCGATGCAGGTCGGCCGGAAGGTCCTCGCCGGTCATCAGGGCTAGCAGGGTGATCAGGCCGCCGCAACATATCGGGGAGCGAGCGCCCACCGATACGATGATGCGGTCCAAAAACCAGCTAGCGACGTCAATCTCAACGGCGGGGACCATCGTAACACCATCCCTATCAAGAACTCTGGGGCGAGTCATCGCGTAGAGCATATAGAGCTCAGGCGTCGACATCGTCCCAGGCTCGTACCTCGCTAGAAAGGTGGTCGCCATAAGGCGCTGTGCTATGCGGAGGCAGGGGTGGACTATGGCCGAGGCCTTGGCCCTACTAGGGTCAAAGGCCTGTGGTAAACCCGTGATCCTGGCCCAAAAGGCGTGTGAATCGAAAGATGGGGGAGGGATGTGTGTGGGGGCGTAGGCTTGGTCGGGTGTGGGGACTACGGGCCACTGAAAGAATGCCCTAAGCATACCGAGAGTGATCCGACACTCTCGATCCATCAGCCTAAAGGAGCATCCCTCAGGGGTCCGGGCGATCGAGCTAAGTACCTCGAGTGTCGGACGGACGTAGGTGTCCGTCGACACAGAAAGAAAGTCCCGCCAACCCACGTTGTCGTACAACGTGAGCATCCCCTCAAGTACCCCCAGGCAGTCTAGGTCTGCTAAGTGAGCGAACCTGGAGGGTACTATCGGGCGCTGGGCGATACGCTCAAATCGGACTCGCTGTGCGTCGTCTCTGAACGTAATCCCCAGCGGCCCGACGATAGGAGCAGGTGGTGGCTGTGGGTCGACTGGATCAGCAGGCTGTGGCTGTGTGGGGTGAGGTGGTGTAGGTGGAGGAGAGTCCTCCATCTCGTGGGAGGGGCCGGGCTCATCCGGCCGCTTCCGCTTAGCGGAAGCTCTCCTAGTGTGTGGCCATGTTCGGGGCGGCATGTGTGCCCCGAGTGATCACCCAACGAATGGAAAAAATGCGGCATGCTAAAATAAATGGAACGAAGGTACCTGAACACGCCGCGAGAGCAAAACAACGGATGCGTGCGAAGACGCCGACTCCACAAGGCCAAAAGTGCGCCCGGAAGCTCCCCTAAGCTCCCCCAAGAAAGCCTGCACATCAAACAACGATATCAGCGTGTAAAATCCAAAATACATGGGGGATTAGGGGTATAATAGATAGATAATGAAATTAATTTGGGGTAGGGGCTCGATAGGTGCACGGATCGTCAAAAAATAGGAGAAATTGGAGAAAATGGGCGAAATGGGGTTACCGGAGGTCGGCCGGCGGCGAGGGACGTCGTCGGCGGTCGGTGGGTGCGGCGGTTGACATCGGCCGGCGGTGGCGCGGCGGTCGGACCGACGGTGGGGTAGAATCGGGCGAGTAAGCGGTCACAGCGGGCGAGGGAGCAGCAGGTGCACACGGGGCTCGGGTGATTTGGGGGATTTGGCGTTTCGAATTCCGCGCCGAGCCCGCTGCACCTTATATAGGAGAGGTTACGACTCGGCCGAGTGACGGTGTCACTCGGCCGAGTGATCGTAACGAAAAATATTTTTTTTTAAAAACTCCTCCCCACTTATGACTCGGCCGAATGGCTTTGCCACCCTCGGCCGAGTGGAAAAAGTCCATTCGGCCGAGTGGCACAAGCGACTCGGAAATTCTCGCCCTAGGAGCGTATCAGTTTCACTCGGCCGAGTGAAGATATATACTCGACCGAGTGGCAATTTATACTGAAATTAAAAAAGAACAGAGAGTTGGGTGTAGCAGACTTCCCTCGTTGGTGCGCCACTCGTGCGGACGAATTTTTTTGCTCGGCCGAGTGGATATGGTACTCGGCCGAGTGAGGCCCTGTTTTCCACTGTTTGGCTCTGTTTTGGCTCTAATCTATGTTTTTCTTCCTCCAGTTGATTTCTTCCTTCTCCTAAGCCTCGAGCGCGGTACTGGAGTGCTCTTCTTCGCCTTGGTCATCCTCGAAATGATAGATATCCCTTTCTCCTCTCCTGTCAAAGAAAATAGGACCCGTTGTCACAATTTTTCGGGCAAACGACTCAAAAACACTAATAAAGTCTATAACAAAAATAAAAATTAAAATAGAAAAAATGCGAAAACCGTCGGGTTGCCTCCCGACAAGCGCTCGTTTAAGGTCTTGAGCTCGACCCCTTTTGATTCTCAATTAACGTTTGATGTTGGGTGCAAACGAGATGCACCCGTCGAATTTGCTTGGAAGACCACTCGGATTTGGATCATGGTGGTGTGCGGTCTTCCTCAGTGCCCCTTCGTCATGGGTAATGTTGGGGGGTGGCTCCCCCAAGCTAGAGCTTGTTCCGGGCTTCGACTTTGCCGGTGACACCGATCGTCGTATCGGTGGAGCTCTCTTCGAAGTCCTCAACTTCGAGAGCTTGCAGAGCTCCCGTATTCTTGCGACATCAGCGTCGCCATCATCAATTACCATGGAGATATCGGGGGAGTGCTCCATCTTCTCTTCCTCGGCCAAATCTAGGCCTTCTTCGAAGCTATCTTCGTGGGGTGCGCCGATGGAGTGTGGGATCGCCTCTTCGATGACCTCATCAAGGAGGTCCATGTAATCTAGCTCCTCATGATACGGCATGTGCTTCATTGCCTTCGGTATATGGAGCTCCACTTCGATGTTGCCGACATTCAAGGTAAGGGTCCCCTCCCGCACATCGACGATGACACCGGTGGTGGCGAGGAATGGGCGTCCAAGTATGAGTGATGTATCGCCCTCCTCCTTGACGGCCATTATCATGAAATCGCATGGCAAACATATGCCCCCCGGAACTTGGAGTGGGATGTCCTCCGCGATCCCAACCGGTCTTGTAATCCTCCCGTCCGCTAGTTGAATCCGCATGTCGGTAGGCTTAAAATCCGTGCCGGTATTCAACTTCCGGAACATGGGGAGAGGCATGAGGCTAACACTAGCCCCCAAATCTACCAATGCTTTTTGTAGGGGGACGTCGCCTAGAGTGCAAGGAATCTGGAAACTCCCTGGATCTTTAACTTTGGCGGGCTCTTTTTCCCTCTTTGTGAACCAAGTCCCTTCCTCCACGAGCATGATCTTCTCCTTCCTCTTCTTTTCCGTGATCAAGTCCTTTAAGAACTTGGCGTAAGATGGGATTTCCACTATAGAGTCGAGGAAGGGGATATTGAGGCTCACCCCTCTCAAATACTCTAGAAACTTGGCTAGCCGTTTCTCCATCTTGGCTCTAGCTAGCCGTTGAGGGAAGGGCACCGGTGGCATAAATCGGTGCTCATCAATAAGCTCCTCCTCTCTAGACTTCACTTCCCCTTTCGGCTCCTTCTCTTTTTCAACTTCAATTGTCGGCTCGCTCTCTTGTAGATTCTCCACCACGGGTTCCTTAATTTGAGTCAAGAGGGGTGGTATCCTTCCCTCCTCTCGTTGTAACCGCAACGACCGCATTGATGTGGCCGGTGTTGCCCCGTGGATTTGGCTCGGGTTGAGCCGGTAATTGTTGGTTGTTCCTATTGAGCAAAGCAAGTTGCTCCCCGATTTGAGCGACGACGGTGACGAGAGAATCTTGTCCTGCCTTCAAAGTGGCGTTAATCTTTCTTTGTTCCGCCATAAACTCATCCACCTTAGCTTCAAAATCCGAACATTGTTGAGCTTGTGGCGGGTTGGGATTTCTCCACCCTTGATTATACCCGGGTGGCCTATAAGGTCCCACTTGTTGCCTCAGTGGGAAATTTTGTTGTGGTGGCCCCCTTGGTGGATAATTCGGTTGTGGTGGTGGTGGAGCCCGAGCTTGAGGAGGTTGTTGTGGCGGGGGGTTCAATGCACCATCATTATTGGCATATGAGAAACCCGGATGGTTTCTAGCGGCCGGATTGGCCCAATATCCAGAATTCCCCACGACATATTGAACTTGCTCCAAAGCTCCTTCTCCTTGCTCTCCTCCTACATACATGGCTTGGGATTGGTCTTGCCAATCACTCATATGATTTGTCGGCGTGGACGTAGAAGGAGCTCCTTGAGGCTTCGTAATGAATTTCTCCAATCTCTCCACAACCTTGTGGAGAGAATCAAATTTGTTGGCTAGCTCCGCGAAGGCCTTGGCCTCATAAATGCTAGATGGCTTCAAGGAGGACGAAGAGTGTCCTCGCTCGTCGCCCCACTGTTGGTTGTTGGAGGCCATCTCCTTAAGCAAGGCCGTAGCTTCATCGGGAGTCTTCGATAAGATGGCTCCATTTGCGGTGGCATCAATAATCTGCTTCGTGCCCGGTTGGAGTCCATTGTAAAAACTGTGGACAAGCTCCCAGTCATCAATGCTATGATGGGGGCATTGATGTTGCAAGTCCTTGAAGCACTCCCATGCTTCATAGAGAGTTTCTTGTGGTCCTTGCTTAAAGGACATGAGAGCACTTATTATCTTCACCGTCTTGGAGGGCGGGTAAAATTTGTCGACGAAGGCACTCGCCAATTCATCCCAAGTGGTGAAGATTCCATCAGCTTGCGTCCTCAACCAATATAATGCCTTGTCCTTGAGTATGAAAGGGAAGAGGCGCAGTCTGATAGCATCTATGGAGACGCCCGGCATCTGGAAGGTGGCACATTTTGATAGGAAGAGCTGGATGTAGTAATGAGGGTTTTCATGGGAGTTCCCATGAAAAGGGTCTTCTTGCATAAGGACCACCAATCCGGTCTTCAATTCGAAATTTTTGTCGGCCGCCAACTCCGGCATAGCTATGGACGAGGTCGTAGAGGAAGTCTTAGGCCGAAGCCTATCTCTTATGGAAATGATCCTCGCCATTCGATCCGCCAAGCCTTCGGGTGTCTCAGGTTCGGTCATAAAATTCCCTTCCGTATCGAGTCTCCTATCCGCTCGGATCCTCCTCAATGTACGCTCGATCTCTGGATTGTATAGTATTTCTTCGGGGTTCGCCGAGGATCTCGTGTACATGCAGGGGAGAAAAGAGTTTCAAAGAAATAGTTAGCACAAAGGAAGGGTAAAATAAAAATGGAAATGATAAAAAAAAATAGCTAGGTAGATAGAATCAAACACTATTGCGCTCCCCGGCAACGGCGCCAAAAACTTGGTCGGCCCCAAAATGTAACCCAAGAGCACAACCAAGTATGGCGCAAATGCACGGAGATAAATCCCCGGCAACGGCGCCAAAAACTTGATCGCGCCCCGGAAGCACGTCCCGGAGCGGCGACACTGTAGTCTAACCGCAAGCGCACGGTGTAGCGGCGAACGGGTATCGAACAAAGGGAGGCTAAATAACAGTGTCTTCTTCAATCACCTGGCTACAGGAAAAGTCGAGAAATGTTCACAAATATGCGGTCACAGTCGTTCAAATGTATAAAAGAAATAACAAATTAATAAAGACGCTTAGGGGATAGGGAATCCCCGCTACTTGCCGTATTTCATCATTGTGATTCGTAGGTTTCACAATTGCTAGACTTGAAATTTGGGTGAACTAGTTGCAACTAAATGTAGAACCAAGCTCACGCTCTCGCGCTATTGCCGGTCTATAGCAAACCTAGGGTAGGGTCCAATCTCTTGCAAACCCTAACCTAGGCAAACTAGCGTGAAGAACAACATCATCGTTCAATCGTATCTCGAGCCCACTCTCGTGCAAACTCGAGCTACGACCTAGGTTGGGATAGTTCCTACCCGTCCAATCTCTTGCAAATGGGTATTGGTATAGAATTGCAATCGAAACCCCTAGTTTCGGTCCAATCTCTTGCAAACCGATTCCGGAGAAATTCAATTGCAACCCAATTCGAATATCTAGGGCTTCCTATCGAATTGGGATCCAATCTCTTGCAAATCCCAATCGGTATGAATCCCTAGCTATTTGTATTATATCAATCCCAAACTAACCCTAATCAATCCTAGCAATAGTTTCACCAATTCATCACAAATTCGAAATTGGGCTCGTAGGGTTCATCCCTACGCCCTAAGACGATGAACTACTCACAATTCATAATAAAATGCAATAGAAATTCACAATCAAAATCAATAGAATTCATTGCTATATTCAAAATATCAATAAAATGGAGTTTTTGAGGGAGAGAGAGACAAACCAATGAAGAACAAGATAGCATCCAACAAAATCTCACTTTTCTCTCCTCCCCAAAAGCTAAATCTAATACCTAAAAAGTTAATCAAAAAAAAGGCAGCAAAAAGTTTTGAAAAATCTCTCTAAACTAGGTTAAAAACTGGGGTTAAATACCCCCCAAAATCGCCCAAAAACCCCTGACGAAAATGCCCCTGCGCAGCCTCAAAATCGCAGTTTTCGCTACAGGCAGCGCGGCTCACTCGGCCGAGTGACAAATGTCACTCGCCCGAGTGACGAACCCTGTTCAAAAACAGAGAGTTAGGGGTCTTGGGGGTCGTCTCCTCAGAGGTCACTCGGGCGGACGGTCTTTCGTCACTCGGGCGGACGTCGTTTGTCACTTGGGCGGACCGCGACTCGGAAATTGACTGTACAAAAACAGTAAGTCTGGGATTTTTGCTGCCGCCGTCTTGATGCCACTCGGGCGAGTGGGTATCCGTGGTTCAGCCGAGTGACTTGGCGATGCTCGGCCGAGTGCACGCTGATATTAGCTCTGTTGCGTGTCCGATCTGGCCGGCCGAGCGGGCTTCCGATGGTCGGCCGAGTGACTCCTTCACTCGGCCGAGTGACATGCTCAAAATGCCCATTCTTCATATTTTTGCCTCCTCGTCGCTCCTGCGACGTTCTTTCTCCTTCCACTTCTCTCCAATAGCAAAATACCCCTCAAGTAGTTGTCGGTGACACTCTGGAGTGGGTGCATCTCAGAATCACTCCAATTCTCTCCAAATCTCCTAAAATATGACAAAAACAACAAATCGTGAAAAGCATCGCAATATTGTCGAATAAACGTGAAAAACGCGATTTGAGCGATCTAAATGGCATGCAAACATGCAGAAAAAAGGTGTAAAATACGGAGTGATCAAATACCTATGGGATTTTATAAATAAAGCACCATGGCTATTTGTCATGGTTAATCTTCTCGATAATCTTCCAACATCTTTATTTTTTTTGAATACTCTCTCTCTCTCTCTCTCTCTCTTCCGTTCTTTATTCATATAACTAGGCTGTCCCTTTTCTCTCTTTCTATTTTTACTAAGGCTAACATTATCTCTCAACCCTCTTCTTTCTTTCTCTCCCCCTCCTTGTCTTCTCCTTTCCACATTCTGTTGTTTCATTTCATTTTTTTCTTAAAACTTGCAGCAGCAAACGAAGGGGAGAGGGCTCGGGAACTCACGCATGGAGGGGAGGCATACGCGCGCGGAGGGGAGAAGGGGGCTCGGCGCTCCGGCACAGGCGGCGATGGCCCAGACCTCCTATGGCCATAGTGGCGCGGCCAGGCAGCGGTTTCTCTCCGGCAGTGCAGCATCGCGCGTGGAGGAGAGGGGTCCGGCCTTCAATGGGAAGAGAGGGAGTGATTGCTTCTTGGTAGAGGAGAGAAAAATCTGAATTTGGGGATTAGAATTTGTTGTTTCAGATCTGAGTTTGGTTTGATTTTGGTGTTTTCTCTTCTCTTTTGATTTCTGTCAGTTGGGGTTTGACTTTGGTTTGGGCTGAAATTGATGGGGATGGCGCTTGAGGATGCGGTTGTGATGGAGGTGGAGAATTTAGGAAGAAATCTGATTTTTGTTTTCAGATTTGTTTGAATCTGAAATTTGTTTGTGTTGATGTTTTCCTCTTCTTGATTCTAATTTCGAAATCAGTTTGGGATTGTATTTGAAGTGGGGCTGATTTTTGATTGGAATGTTGGATGAAAACTTGTTGGCCTTGGTGAATTGATTTGGGAGGATGATGAACAGATTTGGATTTGGGAAACTGTTTGAAATCGAATTTGTTTGCAGGTTTGTCTGATGGAAGATCTACAGAGGATTTGATTTGCAGACGATTATTGGTTTGGCTGATGGAGGGTTTGCACAGAAGATGGGTTTGTTGGGGCTGATGAAGGTTGCAGAGAAGATGGAAGCAGCAGATGAAACGTTGCCTTAAGAAGCTAATTATCAGTAGACAACTTTAATGTTGTTGGGTTTGTGATTAGGATTCGATTAATGGTTGTGTTGACTTAGGGGTGTATCTGGCTATAAACGTGTTAGACTCCCATACTCTCCTCATTATTCTAAGAAAGAGCAGAGAACAAATTAAATGTGTGTATAGTTAGGATTAGGACGATTTTAATGATGTTTGTTGACTTAAGGGGGAGGATGCATCTGGCTACGAATTTCGGTTCACTTCCTCTCCTTATTTGTTAAACGTGAATGTTGAGTTGGTTTAAGCATTAATTAAGTGTTAAAAAGCAATTATTACAAATAACAAAAGTGATTAGTAAAATAAATTACTTGAAGTAATTAGAAAGCAAAGTGTAATTACTAAGATAATTAAGTAAATTTTAAACGTAATTATTAAATAAAGTAATTAGTAACTTAATTAAAGCGATTAACAAGTTGTGATTAGTAAGACAATTAAGATAAAGTGATTTGTTAAACTTGATAATCAATTAATGATGACACGGTAAAAACGAAAACGGTGACGCGCTCGTGTCGACACGTAGCAGAGAACCTACGGAATAAAAATCTTATCCAGACGACAGAAGTAAAATACTGGTACGCATGATTCTACACACGTCTAAAAATACAGGCCGTTACACCCATGTCCATTAACACCGACCGACTCCGGGAGCACTAAGCTCGCAACGATTACTCCCAACATTTCATCCTGTCGTTCTCACGCGCTAGGATTCAATGTCTACGCTAGGGGTTTGAGCTGTGGTTAGGGGATCAAACGCCAGTTTAATTTTCCCTTGGCCCGACGGTCAAAGGCGGTCTTTCTCCCGCCAGTGACAATAAAACACCCTGCGTAACCAGCTAAATTCCTAAATCCTATCGAAATCCTAATCCTATGGTCGTTCAAGGGAGAACCCACGAAGGGGTTTCCACCAATGCCCTAGATTGGGAAACTACTCACAATTCATGGCAAAAATAGCATCACACAAAAATTCAACCATTGAAATCATAATCAAACAATAGAAAAGAGTAGCAAATAGTATTAAGAACAATATATCAAAGTTACAGAATGATCAGAACACTTACAAGACTAAATAAAATTCCAGCCGTCAAAAGTCCCAAAAAGACAGAAAAACAATGGGGATCTGCATTTGGGAAAACCTAGGTCAATATATATAGAAAATGAGACCACCCGATCGGTTGAAGCATCAACCGATCGGGTGAGTTGACAGTCTCTTTGGCCATCGGGCTTCAGATGCACCAACCGGTTGCTGAGCTGAGCGGTTGGCATCACTGGGTCGTGAATTAGGGATTTTCGGCTTCAGATGAACTGATCGAGTGAGATGTCATCCGATCGGTTGAAATTCAGCTTAAAATAACAGAGAGCTCTGTTGATCTCATCCGATCACTGAACCGATCGGATGAGCTGCTCTTCACTTCTGCTCTAGTCCGAGTCAGATACGCGTGCACCAACCGATCGGTTGGCTCTATACAACCGATCGGTTGGGGGCTGATACATGGTTTTCTTCGCCGTTTGGCCCGCGGGATCGCGCGTGACACCCCCCGTTGCTCCAGGGACTCATTATATCTTCTTTATATGTCCCCAATGCTGTCATTCTCCTGCAGTGGCACAAAAACACAAAGAAGTGAAAGAAAATTAAAAATCACAAGAGAATGGGTACGGAACGACGGAAAAACAACGGAAAATCACGGAGAAGACGTGCGTGAATATATAAAATATAAACGCACGTCACCTGGGATTTTTTTATTTTCTTTTTTTCTCCCAAGTATTCCTGAATGGGCAGAGGTAATGAAGAAATAGAATGCAAGGGAAAGGAAGAAGACAGAGGCAGGCCACTGTGCACATGCTGGGATAGTACCTGTAATGCTCCATATATAACAACAAGTAGATCACATTCCAATTGTACAACATCACAAAGAGTACATGCACAATTTCACATTGCTACTATAAGGATAACCACAATATCTGATATAGACGTGCATCAATAACTCTCAACCTAATCTACACCTCCAGGACAAAACCAACTTCACGACCCCAGAGTACAACTCAACTCCCTAGACTACCCCACACCATCAGCTACATGCTCACAAGTCTCCATGGCTCTCCAACTATCTGCTACCTCAAAAATGGGGAGGAGCACGTCAGTGCGTGCCCAGTAGGGAAACAACTTGGATTTGGAACACCGTTTTAAAGTTATCAACCACTAAGCAAGGCATGAGAAATAGGGCGTGTAAACTAAAGAATATGGTGGAAAGCAATCAGCCAAGTAAGGGTTCTTACATGCGGTTCGCTGTCGAGCTACTTCAAGAAAGATGGTTCGCATGAATAATAATGCAAGGGTTCACACAAACATATTCTAAAAAGGTAATTACGAGTGCCAAAAGTATGACACAGGGTCACAAGCACAGCAGGTGAACAGAAAAGGGGAGTGCTGCCAGCAGAAGAAGTAACATACAAAACTTTTATATAATAATTTAAACAGTTGGAAACTTGGATAAACTGTGTGATACCAGGACCTGGACCTCACCCCAAAGATTTGGGGTGGAAACTGCACACGACGCAGTAGACACGAGCACTGTACACTGGGCCTCTCACCCTGCTCCGTCAGGGGACCTGCCTCACGGGCCTCACCCCAAAGATTTGGGGTAAATATGGCACACGGTGCAGTAGACACGGGCACTGTACACCGTGCATCTACGCCTCCTCCCTGTACGGTAGCAAGGGTGAGGCTCTCCACCATATACCTCTCCACACCCAAACAACATCATCACAAACGCCAATGCCCCTCTACTCCCTGTAAAGGCAAATGGGAATAATCATCACATATCACATCATCACCTCTCCACCTTCGTAGTCCAGGCCTCATATCCACAATTTACTCAAATGTCCCCTAACCCCAGTTTTAGTATCTCACCCCCTTTATAGAGGATTGAGACATTTCAAATCACCAAATAAACATTACAAGTCATATTATAAGGATCATGATGGCATGTCTTCACAGCGTTAACATTCTTCATTTATATCAATCTGGGTCATGCACCAAAGTGTCATGCCCTCCATCATAGCCACGTCACACATCAACATGGGTCATACACCAAAGTGTCATGCCAGCCATCACCACTCATTATCCCATCACTTATGAAACCATGCCATACATGTCTTACAACATCACAAATCTATAACATGGTTCATGGGAGCTCATTTCTCATGTTTCTTAAATTTTATTTCATTGAAGCATTTTCACGAACACGTAGTGAGCGTGACGTATACGTCCATGAGCACATTAGCAAATCAATTGGAAAAACATATCATTAGTCTACCTTTCATGTAAAAACAATAATTATGTACTATAGAGGGTAGATTAGTAACAATACACAATTCATAACACCACTTAACCATTTCAGCTTGCAGGAAACGTATATGCAGTCATAAGGGATGGCTGATATCACCCAATTATATTCAGAATTTAGAAAAACTTCCTACATGAAAGTTGTAGGTATGGTAGTTCTAGATTCACAGATAAAATTTCATGCAAACATATGAAATATATGATTTATGGTGAATTATTTGGTGAGTCCTCTTGAATTTGTTTTTCAGACAGATTCTGAGGGCTGTAAAGATTGCTGTTTTAGGGTATGTTGCAGTCAGAATTTCGGAAAACATGAACTGAGATGAAGTTGAATAAAACCTTGTTAAATGTACAACGAGACCAAGAATACAAAATTCCATGGAGTACGCAGAGACTGAGCTAAGTTTTACTGAACTATGTCCAGTTTGAATGAAATTCAGACAAGTTGTAAAGATGTAATTTTTACTCCTAATTATTGAATTGAACCTTTGTCAAATTTTATATGATTTTGGGGTAGACCTTCAAGATCTACATATATATAATTTTTTCGAAACTTAATTAGAGCCACAGTGACCAGAAATAAAGTAATAGCACACCACAGAATTTCAGGTTTCCATGGAGGGTGGTTTTGCAAAGAATTTCAAGGGATAATTGGTGAATTTGAATCATGGCAAATAAATTTGATTATCTCTACTACATATTAAGTAAATCATGCTATAAAATCATGATAGCAAGAACAAATTAAGGGAATTCCAAATCCAAGTAGATTCCTACCTTAAGAAGACCTTTTCTTCTTCTCTTCTCTTTCTTTTCCTTCCACATTCTTTCTCCTTGAAGCAACCTAGGCTTCCTTGATTTTAGGGGCTAAATTAGGGGTTTGGATTGAAGAATAAGTGGAAAAGGAAGGGGAAGATGGCTGGCCTAAAGGGGATAGAGAGAGAAGAAAGGAGAAAAGAAAAGAAGGTTGAAGATTATAAGAGAATGTTCTCTTAAAAAATCTCTACCTAGAAGCATCTCTTAGGATAAGCATGCAACATATTAAATGACCAAAATTCCCTCCCAAAAGTACCCCCTCAACTTCCATGTATTTACAAGTTTACCATTACTTATGCACACACATTTTTACTATACACACACCCCCTCATTTGACCAAATGACCATTTTGCCCCTCACGCTTCTAAAAATTTACTGGGATGTCATTAACCCCTAACCCTTTTTCACACTAGCATGGCTCCCCCTACACACAACCATGAACACCCACACATGCATTCATGCACCACACACACACGTCCAATGCATACTTATTATATTATACACACGACGTCATTCGCACTTCTCCCGCATTCATGTCTCGCATTCTCGTCTTTTAGCCACATATTACGACACAACCCGCCATGCATTACGATACATACATCAACATCCACAATTATTTCATGCCTACGTATGCAGCGTAAGTAGAAATACCACGTGTATATAATAGAATACACGTATAGTTCAAAATAGGGTATTACATCCTACCCACCTTAAAATAAAGTCCGTCCTCGGATTTTCTAGGGTGTGAGCCCCGCCAAAGGTCAGCTATGTATGATGGTCTTACTATCCATGAAGTACAAACAAGAATACATACCTACATCACACTTAAATACACTATATGCTTCATTGTCATCCATGCATATCCGCGTCACATACATATCACGGATACATCCTACTATTCGTCTAGTAGCACACCTCACTATATTCTCTCACTACACATGTCATACATATATGGCTGTCACATAAACATCTAAGTATACATACTCACATATTAACAGATACATCACACACCACAATCAGATCTCTATACGTATTATTACACGTGTCTATATCACTACTTATATCTATGTGCATACGACATCACATCATATCCATATCACGATACATAAGGCATTCATACATGGTATGCTTTCATATATATATCACAATACCTTCAAGTATAAACGACTTATATTCTATCTGCTTATATATTTACATATACGTCTATATCCATGCACAGACACCCAACTATACACATCAATATACACACCGTAACTTAACAAACCGGGTCACCATCACGGTGTCACACCGTATGTACACTGGACCCCTAAACACTCAATACTCAGTCATCGAGGTTTACTCATAGTCACCTATTTGCACATAAATATCTATATGCACACACAATATTTAATCACATCCATATATACACCTACGAGCACGTATTAACACATGTATGTGTTGGATATGGACGACATGTATACACCCATGAGGGGATGTATGAGGGTCTATGGACCTCGGATGTCGCGTACATGAAATCATGTGCGAAGGGAACCTTTTCATGTGTGAAAAGGACCACTCGATAAGTGGAAAAAGTCACATTATAAGTGCATAAAGGCACTTGATAAGTGCATGAAGAAGAGGATAAGCAAGGGTGTTAATATAAGCTAATAAGCTTATATATGGTTATTTCCTACAATAACTACCCCTAAAGCCTATAAATAGGACCCAAGGGTAAGGCATTTTAGGCTAATCATTCATGCCATAAGTTTGCATAAGGCAATCTTTTTTCCTCTTCTCCCTTCCATCAAGTTCTTCTCCTAAAGTTAGATTTAGACGGTGGAAACGCTGCTTCGATCCTCTGTGACAAAGTACTGACAGTTGTGGCGAATCCGAGGGTAAAGTTCAGAGACTACAGTGCAACATACGCCAACGTAAGTTCTCTTTCGATCCTCCATCATCGCATGATGGGATCCTACATTGGTATCAGAGCCATACGGGTTCGCTCCGGTCTCACCGATAGATGACGCGTTGTCTCTTTTACGAATGAGTTTCCTTCCATTATGGATATGGTAGGAGCGCATCGTGACGGAGAAAACGCAAAAAGATTGTTCTTTTCACCTTAGGGTATTTTGTCATTACGGATATGGTAAGAACTCTCCGTGACGGGAAGAACTGACCGTTCATCTCGCCAAACTCGCACTCCTCATGGATGCTGAGTCTCCATTCAATAGGGAATGTGAACTCTCTTCATGTAGAGCGTGAAGTTTGCGGTCTTGAAGGTATTTATTTTTTTTGGCACACGGCCATTAAAGAATAACTACTTTCTCGATGAACGGGTGTCTCATCGGAGAAGATGGTAGTTGCAAACCTTCTCATCGGAGAAGAAGATTTCCATAGTAGTATGGCAATTGCATATCTCTTTGGTGCATGGTTATGCACCCCCCCTCCCATTGGGAAGGGGGTTGGCTTCGGCCAATAACCACCATGACCACCACCCCATAGGGGGAGGGTGTGCGGCTGGACTCCAAGGAGGCCGGCCGGCCAGCCACCCTGGCCGGCCAGGGCCACTGCCAGGGCAGAGGCCGGTCTTGGCCTGGCCTCTGCCAGGGCCAGGGCCGGCCCTGGCCTCTGCCAGGGCCAATGCCTGCCCTGGCAAAGGCCAGGGCAAGGCGCCCTGGCCCCTTGCCAGGGCCAGGGCCGGCCCTGGCAGAGGCTCCCTGGCCAGCCCTGGTCGGCCTTTGGCCAGGGCCCGATCGGCCCTGGCCGTGGCCAGGGCCTGGCCAGAGGGCCCCCTGGCCTTCGGCCAGGGCCTGGTCGGCCCTGGCCCCGGCCTGGCCGGTCTTCGGCCAGGCCGGCCAGAGGGCGCCCTGGCCTCCGGCCAGGGCCTGGCCAGAGGGTGCCCTGGCCTTCGGCCAGGGCCTGGCCGGCCAGGCCGAGGCCGGCCCTGGTATCAGCCAGGGCCAGGCCAGGCCGAGGAGCCCTACGGTGCCGACGGTTTTGGCCCCGGCCACTTGCATGGCTGGCCCATACGGGACCGACGGCAGTTGCATACGGCAAAACTCCATGCAATGGGAATTCGGCCTTGGCACGGCCACGGCTCGACCCCGAAAATGGCCGGGGCAGGCCACAATCTCCCACTGCAAAATACGTTTGCAAAATACGTTTGCAAAATACGTTTTTAAAAAAAATACGTTTTTCAAAAACGCTTTTCCGCTACAAGTACTATAAGAGTACTATTGTTTGATAAGTGATGGGGAAATATTGAAAGTTGTTCTAGATGGTGATTGGCATCGTGATGTTCTTTCCGATTCTAGAGCAACCTCTTCAATATTTTTCGAAAGTAACTTATCAAATGAAAACTTTATGCAATGTTTTTGATCAAACTTGTTTTATGTCTTTTGCAGCATTTTAAAACTGAAATGTCTTCCGTTGCTAAGAACATCGTCGCTGAGTTAAACAGAGGTGAAAAACTCAACGGCGATAATTACAAACTATGGTCCATGAAGATACAATATGTTCTAGAGGAGCAAGATGTGCTCGAAACTCTGAAGAGCATAATGATTGAACCTGAGTTAGGCACTACGGTCCAACACAGAAGAGACAAGGAAGCTTTTGATGATTGGTCTCAAAAAACAAGATTGCTCGCATTACGTTGCTGTCAAGTATGGCAGACGACATAATGCGGATCTTCCGAGAATATGACCTAGCTATAGACATATGGTACAAGCTAGAGGAGAAGTTTGGTGGCACCTCGGTGACCAAACTTCGCTCTTTAACTATAAGATTCGATTCGTACAAAAAGCGTCGAGATCATTCCATGGGAATGTATCTACGACACATGGCGAATCTTATTTCAGAGTTAAAGGATGCAGGTCATGTGCTCACTGATGAGCAACAAATCCAAGCGGTCATACGTTCCTACCAATCGAATGGGAACAAATGAAGATGCATCTCACTCATAATGAGAGCATCAAGAATTTCAGCGATGTTTCTAAGCACCTCGAGTTAGAGGAAGAGCGGCTTGCGGCTGCCAAGCCAAGTGCAGAAGTGCACATGGTTGCTAGTTCCTCACACGGAGGAAAGAAACGTAAAAATCACTCGAAGTTTGCTCATGACCAGCAAAAGCAACCAGTGTCTACCGAGAAACCCAAACAGAAGGGTGTGAACAAGAAATGGCACAAGAAGAAAGACTTGAAGAGGATCAAGTGCTTCAAGTGCAACAAGTTAGGTCACTATGCCCGTTCATGTACGGATGGAGGTGACAAGGTAACTTGTAATAATACTAGTTGCATATGTGTTTCTAGTTCTATATTTCTTGTAGAATCTAATCCTTTTTGGATAATTGATTCAGGTGCCACCGACCACATAGCAAGGGACAGACGGTCCTTCGTGGAGTTTCACCGGATACCCCAAGGAACGAAGTGGATATATGTAGGAAACAACACACGTGTTGAAGTGAAAGGCGTTGGGACGTGCAAGCTCGTCTTAGACAACGGCCGCACTATCTTACTACATGATGTTCTCTTCGCTCCGGATATTCGAAGGAATATAATTTCTATGGTCGTCTTAATGGGTCTTGGTTATAGATGGGTTTTTCATAATTGTACTGTGGATTTGTCTTGTAATAATTCTGTAATTGGTTCTGGGTATGTTTTTTAAGGGATTCATTGTATTTAATACTATGTACGATTCCTCTAACTTTAATGAAAATTTCCTTGTTACAAATTCTTCGATTAATGAATCTGATGTAATTTGTTGGCACGCAAGGCTTGGTCACATTGGACCAACACGTATGGATAGACTTGCCAAACGTGGCCTTCTATCCAATGTTTCAAAGGTCGAAATGTCGACTTGCGAACATTACCTTGTAGGGAAATCTTGTCGGAAGCCATTTGGAACCGGCACAAGGGCCGAGGTTCCATTACAGCTAATCCATTTGGACATTGTGGTCCGATGAATGTCAAGACAAGATGCGGGAAGTCCTACTTCATCACTTTTATTGATGATTTCACCCTATTCGGACATATCTATTTGATATCCCACAAAAGTGAAGCATTAACCTGCTTTAAAAACTATATGAGTTTAGTGGAAAATCAATTAGATCGCAAGATTAAGGTCTTGCGAACCGATAAAGGCGGTGAATATCAATCAACAAGTTTTAAGGAACTTTGTGATGAAAAATGCATAGTTCATCAAATAACTATGCCTTATACTTCTCAACAAAATGGTGTTGCTGAAAGGAGGAATAGGACTTTGATGAAAATGGTCTGTTCAATGATGGCGCAAGCTAACTTGCCAATCACCTTTTGGGGTGATGCATTATTGACGGCTACTTTCATCTTGAATCGCGTACCCTCGAAATCAGTTAGCTCCACTCCTTATGAGTTGTGGAACCAAAGGTCTCCTGACTTAAGCATATTAAAACCTTGGGGGTGTGCATCCTACGCACATATTTCCTCCCATAGGTATGGAAAACTTGGGCCAAGGGGGAGGAAATGTATCTTTATACGATACGCAGAAAACTCCAAAGGTTATGTTTTCATTGGTCAGGAAGACAATGGAGGACTAATTGAATTTGAGTCGAGGGATGTTACTTTCATGGAAAATGAGTTTCCAAGGCAGGGCGAGATAAGTCAGGACTTATCTCTATTTGAGATTTATGATCAAGAAGGATTACCTCATTCGAGTGGGAGAATTCTTGGTGAAGAAGAAAATACCTTTCAACCTTCACCAATGGATGATACGAATAATGCGAATCCTATTCCATATGGGAATAATGATCCAAGTGGGAGCAATTCTAATCTCATTCCAAGTGGGAGTAATATTAGAATTGATCAAAATTCGAGTCAACAAGGATTTGAAGAATCTCAAATACGACGTAGTAGTCGTACAAGGTTAGCTCCTTTAAGATTTGAGGATGAATTCCCACAAACCTTTATGACTTTACTACAAGATGATGACGAGCCTGCTACTTTCAAACAGGCCGTATCATGCCCTGCAAAAGACAAATGGATGGAAGCGATGAAGGAGGAATTAAAATCCATGAAAATTAACCGAGTCTGGGACTTGGTTGACCTACCCAGAGGACGTAGAGCTATTGGGAACAAATGGGTTCTCAAGATCAAGCATAAGGCAGTGCAGTTGGTAGTCTTAAGAACCAAAAGGAAAAGGAAATTATGGAAAAAGTTCCATATTCCAGTGCAGTTGGTAGTCTTATGTACGCTATGATGTGTACAAGACCGGACATCTATTTTGCCGTTGGAATGGTAAGTCGTTACCAATTCAATCCAGGGCAAACACACTGGAAAGCGATTAAGAGGATAATGCGGTATCTTAAAGGGACTGCGGACTATGCTTTATGATATCAAGGAAATGCCTTGAGGCTCGAAGGCTACACTGATGCTGATTGGGCGGGTGATCTCGATGAGTGACGATCGACCTCAGGACATGTTTTTCTACTTGGATCTGGTGCAATATCATGGAGTAGCAAAAAGCAATCATGCATCGCACTTTCAACTATGGAAGCCGAATTTGTTGCATTTAGCATGGCGGTCCAAGAAGCAGTTTGGCTTAGGAAGTTCTTAGACAAGCTAATTGATGCAAGTGACTCAGGTACTGTACCAATATACAATTACAGTCAAGCATCTATAGCCTATGTCAAAGATCCAAAATTCCATTGTAAGACCAAACACATTGATATCAGCTACAAATTTGCAAAAGACTATGATAAGAACAAGAAGGTAGACATTAGATATATATCTACGCATGAGATGATAGCAGATCCGCTTACGAAGGCGATCCCCAGAGATGTGTTTTACAAACACTTATCATCACAAGGGTTGTGTAAGAGCTGAGTTGTATCAAAGTATTCCCATGTCTATGAAAGATCAAATTTAATAAAAGAATAAGTTCTTTTTCGACATTGCACATGAGTTTCTTGAAAATGTTTGTGTACATTTCTTTTAATCTCAGCTATGTTTTCTAGTATGTCGGCCAGATTGAGGTTGGCTCTCTCACATGAGCAACCGCCTTTATTCTATCAGACGGATAAGATAAAGATGAGACCTATTTAAAGTCAAAATCATCAGACGGATGATTTAGAGTCATGACTTAAACAAAATGATCGTATCTGCATCATATGGATGCTTACAAAAGATCTAAGAAGATTTTTCTGTCTTATGCGGGATGTGGGTCCAGGAAATTACTGAGTAGTAAAAGGGACTCAAAGTCAAACATTGTGGTGTCTGATCATCATCCTTACAACATCATTAAGACATACACTCCCTGGGAAAGGAGTGATGTTGTAATACGTATTCATACTACGTATGCATTTGACCATTGGGTTAGAATAGTAATTGTGTTTACTATTATATGAGACCCAAAGACCATACGGGTCTTAACTACTTACCCTTATGGACTCTAATTGGTTCCTTTAGATTTGACTAGGTGATCGCTGTCTTAGCATGTTGTTTATGGACTATGGTAAATTTGGTCCGACGGGGCATGTTAGAAAAGCGAGTCAAGTCAAGATCGAAAGGATCGCAAGAAGAGGAAGATTAATTTCATATTCACATTCGGACTTTAGAGATTCAAAGCTGGCCAGCCTATTGTAATCCAGATGGGATTCAATGTTGAATATAAAGTATAAGAAATGTGAAGAAATAATCTAGGGTAAAACATGCATTGATCTACTCAACTTTGCACCCTGAGGAGTGTTGTGTATCTCTAACAAGTGCACAACAGCGGACTCTATGCGCATGACGGTCACACGGTCTATTTCTCAGTATGATAAATGGAAGAACTAAAGGAAAAGATGTTTCCTTACAATCCCCTCAAGTGTGAGTGGGAGATGTTGGATATGGACGACATGTATACACCCATGAGGGGATGTATAAGGGTCTATGGACCTCAGAAGTCGCGTACATGAAAGTATGTGTGAAGGGAACCTTTTCATGTGTGAAAAGGACCACTCGATAAGTGGAAAAAGTCACATTATAAGTGCATAAAGGCACTTGATAAGTGCATGAAGAAGAGGATAAGCAAGGGTGTTAATATAAGCTAATAAGCTTATATATGGTTATTTCCTACAATAACTAGCCCTAAAGCCTATAAATAGGACCCAAGGGTAAGGCATTTTAGGCTAATCATTCATGTCATAAGTTTGCATAAGGTAATCTTTTTTCCTCTTCTCACTTCCATCAAGTTCTTCTGCTAAAGTTAGATTTAGACGGTGGAAACGCTGCTTCGATCCTCTGTGACGAAGTATTGACCGTTGTGGCGAATCCGAGGGTAAAGTTCAGAGACTGCAGTGCAGCATACGCCAACATAAGTTCTCTTTCGATCCTCCATCATCGCATGATGGGATCCTACAGTATGATCAAGTCATATATGGCACACGATCATAATTATAGATAAATATACACATAATCTCACATTCATAGCGATGCACCTACTGCCTCACATGGATAGGCACATATACCACACACAATACACACAAGAGTGCACAAACATAATATGTTTCCCTCATATGCTATATATAACTACTTTTACATATCCTACGCACATACTGCCACAATAGTCAAATAAATATAAATACCCATTTACAGATCACACATGCGTATACATATAAATATACAAACAAGCACACACATCCCAATACCCACATATCAACCAGTTTCATTCAATTACATTCATCAAATATATATATATACACATATATTCCATATCTATCACATTTACATCCACATTGCACATGTATATATTGTAGGGATTTTCAAGGTCCCTTAGAGCTAATTTATTGCTATTCGTCCTAAGTCGGACGAACAAAATAAATAAAACAGCGGAAGAAATGATTTATTAAACTATTTAATAAATAAAGCCCTAAGGAAAAATTCCCTAAGCCAGGATATCTACTGACTCGAGTCGGGTCTGACCAACTCGAGAAAGTTCTAACTACTAATTAAACTAATTGCATATAAAATTGACTCACCCGGAATCTTGCCCTGGAGCAGGCAAGATGTTCCGCACCGTCTTGCGCTCATTGATCTGAGCCGTCTTCCGAGCCGTGTTGCATCGCTCCTCGCCGCAGACTGGATCAGCTCCCGTAGCACACCTTGCCTCCGAAGCCATCACAAGCCGTAGAAGATTTCACTTGAGTAAACCCGCGTCGTAGACTTCCGAATCAGATTCGGACCTCCTCGTTGTCTTGCTAGGACTCGGTTGGAGGACAGGAAAATTTATAGAGGATGAGAATAAATTTAGTCTAGATTAAGTTTGCTCAAAATATTCGTGAGCTCCTTAATCAGAGACTTGGTGCAAGGAACAAAGAAGGGAGTGCCCACCTATTTATATAGGAGGCCGGCTCCCCTTCTTTTGTCATGAGCAATGTGGGACTAATTGTAGGAAGAGGGATTTGGATTAATTCAATTTGGGTTAGTTTAGCTTACACAAAGCCTTAACCTTCAACCAATTAATCCTCACTCATCGTTGAGCTCTAGAGATGATACAAGTTATCATTTCGAAGAGCTAGTGATGGTGAACGCGTAGGAACAAACGGCGACGAGATCCGAGTTCGTTTGACCCTTCAAACAATTGCTCAAAGTTTGAGCAAAAACCCAATTTCGTAGCCGTCAAGGGTTTCCACGAAAAAACCCTAAATAACTTAAGTGGCGGGCGACCCGCTAAGCTTAGCGGGCGCGCCCGCCTAAGGCTTACTGGGCGCGCCCGCTAGGGCACACCCGCGCGGGCTCAGCCCGCTGTCACCAGCGGGCTGCGCCCGCTGTATGCAGCGGGCGTGCCCGCTGGAGCAGCGGGCTGCGCCCGCTGCACCCAGCGGGCTGCGCCCGCTGCACCCAGCGGGCGTGCCCGCTGGGTGCAGCGGGCGGGCCCGCTGCAACAGCGGGCCGCGCCCGCTGCACCCAGCGGGCGGGCCCGCTGGGTCAGCGGGCCCCGCCCGTTTTGCCAAGTGGGTTTTATCCCACTTCCCGTTTCGCCTTTCTCGCGTTTCTGGGCTCATCCGAGCTCCGATTCCTACACGGTTTGATCCTCTGGATTCCATACGAAATTTCCTCCATTCCCAAATGCTCCAATTTCACAACCAACTTGTGAATTTAATATTCTCTTTACATCTAATGATATCCTCTATACATTCTATCTGTTACTACAACGTGAGTGTTACTCGGTGTGAGACCCTACAGCCTGACCCTTACTACAGGCCGAGACTCGAAGTCTCAAGACGACAGTGGCCACTAGCAGTAGGTGTCGTCCCTGTTTGGGGATCATCGATTACGTGATAGGTTCGTTTAAGCAAAAGTGCCTGACGAAATCACTCTGACTGTGACTGTGATAATTTCCGCAGTTTTAGTCCCTTCGTCATTACTATGTCACTCGGCTAGTCTAGGGTATGGTATACTATCAACCCCATTGGCCAGCAGTGGTCGGTATACATCGGTCTCTGGTACATACAGGTTGTACAAGTTACAACATACCTTGGCCAAGGTTTTACCGAGAGCCGTACTGACCCGTGACACTAACTTCCCATTAACGGAAGAGACGAATCCTCTGTTGATCACTACTTAGCTCATATGTTTCGAGTGTCACCCAGCCTAAAATCTTTCATCAGGCCTAGCCTCGAAGTTAGATCTTTAGACCTAAGTGACACTGTCCACACATAGCTTCATACAATGATCTCAAGTCCTAAGGACCAACTTGCCTATTATCACTTAGAGTTATTAATGATAGTTTAGTTAATGTGTATCCATTTAATAACTCCCTGTTTGGGTCGTTCAGTGAACTCAGCTTTTACTGAGCACCTGCGTCCTGTTTCCGACTTTACCAAGTCGCTTGGTTATGAGACCAACCAGACAGGGACGCAATGGTCTGTCTGATGTGTTGATATCCCCTTTCTCGACACATCTATGACCATGAACACTTTTAGGATTCAAGCTATTAGAGGTCAGACATTTCCCATAATCGTAATCTACATTTCGAAACATGTGTGACCTAACTATGAATCCAAGGAAAAAATCCGAGTAATGAACAACTCAGATAATACTTTACCAGAAAGAATACTTTCATTTATTGAACAAGATGTTTTATCAAGATAAATAGCCACGAGGGCATACATTTCTCTACATATATAACACACATGCTTTGGTACAGACCTATATATACACGCATACAAACAGGAACACAGTTATCCAAGGCACACCTAGATACACCTAGATAGAGAACCATATGAGATAGATCAGTAGGTAAAAACATACACACACACATAAATATGTGTGTGTGTGTGTGTGTGTGTGTGTGTGTGTGTGTGTGTGTGTGTGTGTGTGTGTGTGTGTGTAGGGTAAAGTGTTCCTAGGGTGACTCCCTAGATGAAATCTAAGGAGTCGCCCCCATTTTCTTCCATATCCCACAAATTTTTTGGATTTTATTTTTTATGGGGTTGTTTTTCACATCATGGATGGTCAACATAATAAAAATCACGTCATTCCAATACTTTTAGAACCACCATCTATCCCTTGCAAATTCAACGGTCTGAAAACGTCTTGAAAACCCCATGAAGTTGCAACGGGTAGATGAGAGCTCTAAAAGTATTGGAATGACTTGATTTTTGGTATGTTGATTATCCATGAGGTGAACAACAATCCCAAGAAAAAAAATTCGAAAAAAAATGTAGGCTATGGGGGAAAATGGGGGCGACTCCTTAGATTAAATCTAAGGAGTCACCCTAGGAACACTTTACCCATATATATATATAACACGCTAACCTTTCAATATATATATATATATATATATATGGGGGGGGACAGGACAGGGGCTTGCTTGGGGATGGGGCCGGATAGTGCTTTACCGATACGAATCCCTCAGCTCTCGTCCAACTCACGGGCAAAAAGTAGTATCTCCAATGCTGAGAGCAGTATAAAAACTGATAACCCCTTCAATGCACTAAGTAACAACAAACGGGGGGGGGGGGGTCTTTACTGGATAATTCTGGAGTTGATGAGGAATTGGAGGATGAACCTAATGAGATGACAATTATTAATGAAGCCTGGTTGATTGAGCAAGAGCTGATGAAACAGAGTGGTAAGGGCCGGAAAAAACAAATCCATAATAAGGGGGGCGCGGTTTCTATTAAGGGTACTCGCAAGAGTTCAAGAATCAATAGGGAGGGTGAGCACCCCCCGCCACAAACTCTGATTAATGACCTTGTTCATTTGGAATACTCGGGGGGCTTAATAGCATCACTAGGCGTAGGGAGCTTAAAGATCGCTTTCAAAAATATTCTCCCTCTATGGTTGGTCTTCTTGAAACCAAAGTTGCCGAGAATAATGGTCATAGAATTACCAAATGTTCCCCAAGAAGTGGTTACCGATCAACAATCGTAGCATCCACCTCAATGGGCGTATAGTTATCATGTATAACCCCGATGTTTGGAATTGTGTGGTCAAGACATGTCGGCTCAACACAAATCCCTGAAAAGTAGTAATGTTGCGGGATTTGTTATGATTGTCACTTTTATATACGCCTCCAATTCCTACCAAGACCAATGATTGCTTTGGGATGTTATCGTATCTAGTGCTAGCAAGTTTAATTACCTCCCATGGATCATCGGGGGTGATTTCAATTGTGTCAGATATGCCATAGACAAAGTTGGAGGAAGGATGGTTAATGGGTGTATGGTGGATGAGTTTAATGATTGCATCAACACCAGTGCTCTTATTGAACTTAAAACCGTTGGTAATATTCTGAGTTGGAATAATCGTAATATTGGACAACGTCGCATTACTGCTTCGCTTGATAGAACTTTCTGCAATATTATTTGGATGAATACTCTCTCATCATCTTATTGTGAATACATTGATGGAGGCACTAGTGATCATTCTACTCTCATTATCCATACTCATCAGACTGGTGGCACGGACCCTAAGACTTTCAAATTTTTTAATGCCTGGCATCGTAGCCCTGATTATTCTAGTGTGCTAAAGGAGCAGTGGCGTATCAGGGTCAATGGATGCCCTATGATACGGCTGGTTGCTAAACTTAAGAATTTGAAAAATGGGCTCAGGAGTTTTGGCGTGGCCTTTAGTAAGGCTAACGATGTTACTAAATTCCGCTCTGAGCTTGCTTCTGTGCAGAATGATCCGAATCTGGGTATTTGTGTCGAATTGCAAAGAAAAGAACGTGCTCTTATAAACCAGCTTGCTGAAGCTATTGATATAGAGGAATCCAATTAAGCAGAAAAGTAGACAAGATTGGCGGAGCCTTGGGGATCGTAATTCCCGGTTTTTCTATACGGCCATGAGAGCCCATCAGAGTCGTAACAATCTTGGGCATCTTATTTCTTCGATGGTTCTCAGGATAATTCTATGGATAAATTGAAAGTTGATGCCCCGAAATTTTATTCTAGTCTCTACAATCAGGATGACTATTGGAGAGTCTTCCCTTGCCTTACCACTAAAAGAGTCCTCACAAATGAGGCTGCTGAGTGGGTTGAAAGATCGGTACTGGCTGAGGAAGTCAAAAATGCTGTTTTTCAGATACTGATGGGTTCAATGGGTTCTTTTATCAAAACTCTTGGGATACTATTGGGAATGATGTCACAATTGCTATTCTCAATTTTTTCAAGTCAGGGAAGCTATATCGCCAAATCAATCATACCTTCTTAACTCTTATTCCTAAGAATGGCAACGCCTCGGGGCTTGGTGATTACAGGCCCATTGCTTGCTGCAACGTCTTGTACAAAATAATCAGTAAAATCCTCTGCAACAGGCTGAAAAGAGCGGTTATTGAGCTTATATCCCCTAATCAAGCAGCCTTCTTGCAAGACCGGTTACTTGTCGATTGTGCCTTGCTTGCGCATGAGTATATAAGAAACTTCAATAACCCTATGGGCTCTCAGGCTTGTCTCAAATTAGATCTGAGGAAAGCTTTTGATAGTGTTAACAGAGAGTTTGTCTATTTCATGCTCCACCAAATGGGATTCAAACACAAATTCATTAGCTGGATGTGTGAATGCATCTCCACCCCTTCCTTCTCTGTTATGATTAACGGTTCCCCTTATGGTATGTTTCAATCCAATAGGGGTCTGAGGCAGGGAGACCCCCTATCCCCCTATCTTTTTGTGATTGTTATGGAAGCCTTCTCTCTGCTCATGACTAAGGCCAATGCCACCTGCAGCATCAGGCCTATGAAAAGAGTTGGGGCAGTTACCCACCTCCTCTTTGCTGAAAATATGCTTGTCTTTTGTCGTGCTGATGAGGGATCCTTTAAGGGATTGAGAGACCTGCTCTCTGTTTTCAAACTCCACTCTGGGCTTGAGGTTAATTGGAGTAAAAGTGCTGGCATGTTCAGCAAGGGTGTCAGGGGTGCTAGTAGTCTTGCTGACATCTTGGATATTAAGAGGGTGCAATCTTTATCTACTTACTTGGTCTTCTGTTATCTCCTAAGTATCCCAATGCCTCCATGTATGTTCGCCTGATTGATAGATGTAAGAGCAGGCTGCAGGGGTGGTCTTCCTCCTTGCTTTCCCTTGTTGGTCGTATTGAACTTGTCAAATCTATTATCTATGGCATGGTTGTGTTCTGGATGCAAGCCTTCCGTATTCCTAGGTCCGTTCTGCGCCTTCTTACCTCCATATGTAGGGGTTTCATCTGGGGGGAAAATCACCTTTGGGCCTGGGATGACATATGTGCGCCTAAGCATGAAGGGGGTGTGGGGCTCAGAAGTTTTACTGATTTAAATAATGCTTATGGCGTCAAGATGACTTGGCGTATGCTTACACATGGGGGGATTTAGGCTTCCTATATGAGGAACCAGTATATGAGTAATGCGGGGTTATTTCTGGCCAGGGCTCATCCTATGCAATCTGGTACTTGGAAATTCATCTTGCACTATCGTGAGTTTACTAAGAAGCTTACCCGACGCATTGTCAGAAATGGGGCTACCACTTTTTTCTGGTATGATAATTGGCTTCCTTGTGGTCATCTTAATGATACTTTTGTGGTTCCTGCAGAGGAGGAGAGGTACATGGTTAGGGATTACTGGTCTGCTGAAGGTTGGGTGGACAGTAATTCTCTCTTATCTATGCGGCATTTGATTGATTCGGTTTCTTTAACTTCTGGTGATGATTCATGGTCCTGGGTCTCCAAGTCTCCTTCCTTGCGGGATGCCTGGGCTGGGGCTAGGGCTATAAAGCCCCTCTTCCCCTATCATAAAGTGGTCTGGTTTCAGGAGAATATCCCCAAGATGGCTATCATGTTACTGCGAGCTTTTCACGGGAAACTTCTCACCCGTGATAAGCTCATAAAATGGGGAGTGCCCACTCCACCCTTTTGTGTTCTTTGGTCTGATAATGTTCATGAAAACATAGACCACATATTTTTTGAGTGCAGTTACACTAACTATCTCCTTTGCAGGAGTTTTTTAAAAATGGGGCTCACTACTGCACTGCCGACCTCTCTAGCAGGTATGGGCGACCTGATTCTCGCTCATTTTCATAGGAAGGATAATGTGGGTAGATTGGCCAAGACTGTTTTAGCTGTGATGACATGGCACGTTTGGAGGGAGAGAAACAGGAGAATTTTTGAAGGTAGCACTCAGAGGTAGACGGCGCTATTTGATGATATTGCTGAGGATGTCAGAATTGCCATGAGACATGTGGTTTGGGAGCATATTGGTGGTGAGAGTTCTCCCCCTTCAAACTGGGGGTTGATATAGCTGTGATCTTGTATTTTTTTGTTCCCATTTGGCTCTTTGGATAGCGGCGGGTGCTTGTATTGGTTAGGATAAGGGTGCCTGTGCTCTTGCCTCATCTTACAGGCATCCCTCTTCCATCCTAGAGTCCTGTACTTTTTCCCTAGTATCAATAAATATGCAAAGCACATTCTCCAAATATATATAGCGCGATTTAGGGCGATTTGGTTTGGCGTTCGTCACCGACCGCCTTCGCGGCTGGTCCCGGCGGAGTGTTGCTGTTGGTCTTATCTTGATAAGAGCTGCCTCGTGTCATTCGAGCTTCGAGTCGATTCGAGTTGGCGATCTGATCGTGCTTCGAGTAGATTCGAGTTGGCGATCTGGAATCGAAGTTGAAATCGACTTCGAGTTGGTGATCGGTGCTTTGCTCTGGGGGAGGCTAAGCTGAAGATCCTGCTTTCGCAGATCTGCCTTCTTGATCCTGACTTGTGCTTGTCCTCTTCAGATCTGTGTGGGGCTATCAGAAGGAGATTCGCGATCTGTGTGATTTCAATTTCTATTGAAGATCTTGTTTCATTGATGCGGATCAAGATCTTATTGGAGATCTTGATCCGGTGGTGAGTCTCTCTTGGATTGGATTTCTACTCTAATTTGGCTTTGATTTCTGAAGCTAACTAAGATCTATTGATTGTTGCACTGATCGACGAGTGCGGTGGTCTGTTGATCCGGTGGTGCTTATTCTACGAAGCGGAGTTGCCATTCTCCCTTGGACGGATCAAGAACTCAGGTGGAGTTCTTGATCCGGTGGTGAGAGTTCTTCCTGTGGCTTTCCCTTCCCTACTCATGCTTGTGCTCTAATTCTAACTAAGATTGATTGTCTCTCTTTCCGGTGACTGCGGAGGGCTTTCGATCCGGCGAGCTGTGTTGTACTGCGAGCGGTGCTTCTCTTGGTAGGATCAAGAAATCAGGTGGAGTTCTTGATCCGGCGGTGAGAACTCTAATCCCGTGGCTTTCATTCTCTGCTCGTCTTGTGTTCTAATCTCTGTTTGGTATGGCTTCCGGTGTGGCTGGATCTGAGGCATTGGCAAAGAATTCCAATGCAGCTGGAGAATAGCATACAGTTAATAGAAGGAATGGTCATTTTGATGCTGGCAAAGACTCGGAAGCTAGAGCTGATCATTGTCCCAGAGGTCAGGGCTTTCAGGGGAGGGAGAATGCTGATCCTGCTAGCGCTAAGAAGGCATTTGAGAGGAGGTTGATGAGGCCTTCTGTGGAGATCAAAATTAATCCGATGGCTCCTAAACAGTCCTGGCTGTATGTGTGTACCAACAGGAGGAAGATTGCTGAAGCCTTGGAAATGAGTTACATTCCCCCGGGAATCGATGAAGCTGGTGCCCCCATTGCTATGCTATCTCAAGATGTTATTGATGAAGCAGTGATCGCACCCCGGATACACGCCCGGGGCGACGGTTGTAGTTTTACCGCAAGCGCATGGTGTAGCGGCGAGCGGGATATCGAACACAGGGAGGACGAATGACCGTGCTTGTTCCAATCAACCTGGCTATCTAAGAAGAGAGATTTGCCTTTGGCAATCCTGTCACAATCGTCAGACAAATGTGCGAAAGTATCAAATCAAATAAAGAACGTCTAGGGAATGGGGAATCCCCGCTACTCACCGTATCTCATAAATGTGGTTCATCGGTGTCAAAATTGCTAGACTAGTATTTTGGATGAACTAGTTGCAACTGAATGTAGAACCAAGCTCACGCTCTCGCGCTGTTGCCGGTCTATAGCTTTCCTAGGCAAGGGTCCAATCTCTTGCAAACCCTAGCCTAGAAAAACTAGCATTAGGATCAACATCATCATCCAATCGCTCACCGAACCCAATCTCTTGCAAACTCGGCTCACGATCTAGATCGGGATAGTTCCTACCCGTCCAATCTCTTGCAAACGGGTATTGGCACGGAATTGCAACCGGAAATCCTAGTATCGGTCCAATCTCTTGCAAACCGATATTTCGAAAATCCGATTCCAACCCAATTCGGATTTCTAGGGTTTCCTATCGAATTGGGATCCAATCTCTTGCAAATCCCAATTGATATGAACTCCTAGCTAACCGTAGTAAATCGATCCCAACCTAATCTCTAAATATCAATTCTAGCAAAATTTCTACTAATTCATCACAAATATGAAGTTGGGCTTGTAGGGTTCATCCCCACGCCCCAAGACGTGGAGACTACTCACAATTCATAGCAAGATCACAAAAATAATCAATGAAATTAGCAATAGAATTCATCACAATATGGAATTATGCAATAAAAATAGAATTTTTTAGAGTAGAGATAGACAAACCAAAGGAGTTCTTCAATCAATCCAACAAAAATCACAAATTTGTCTTCTCTCCAATCTCCAAAATAAAGCTAAAAAGAAGATCTAAAAAGCTGCAAAAAATCTAAGAAGAAGCTCTCAAAACTAGGGTAAAAACAGGGGTTAAATAGCCCCCAAAATCGTCCAAAAACTGTGACCAAAATACCCCTGCACAGCCTGTTTTCCGCAGATTTCGCTACAGGCAGCGCATCGCACTCGGCCGAGTGACAAAAGTCGCTCGGCCGAGTGAAAACCCTGTAATTTTCCAGTAAGTCAGGGCCTTCAGGGGTCTTCACTTCGGGGGCGGCTCGGCCGAGTGAGTTGTCGTCACTCGGCCGATGGCTTCAAGGTACTCGGGCGGACGTGATTAACCACTCGGCCGAGTGGGTCTTCTGAAGTTCAGGCGGCCAAAAAACAGTAACTTGGATGTTTTGGAAGGGCCTCGTCTAGGCGCCACTCGGGCGGACGTGATGTCGTCACTCGGCTGATGTGGTCTTCGGTGCTCGGCCGAGTGCACATGTAAATCGTGTCTGATCTGGTCGGCCGAGCGGTGTCTCGCTGGTCGGCCGAGTGGCTCCTCCACTCGGCCGAGTGGGACACAAAAAATGCCCATTCTGCTTGTTTTGACCTCCTCGTCGCTCCTGCGACGTCCATTCTTCTTCCGCTCCTCTCCAACAGCAAAATATCCCTCGGGGAGGTTGTTGGTGACCGTCTAGAGTGAGTGCATCTCGAGATCACTCCAAATCGCGCCAAATCACCTGAAATGCGACAAAAACAACAAATCGTGAAAAGCATCGCAATATCATCGATATATCGTGAAAAACATGATTTGGGCGATCTAAATGGCATGCAAACATGCGGGAAAAAGGTGTAAAATAAGGAGTGATCAAAATCCCCCAAGCTTGCCTCTTACTCGGTCGATGAGTGTTCTTTGACCGACTAACAGAAGAAATAGAATAGTCTGAATGCAAGTTGAACTAGTCGGTCTAAGAACAAATTCTAACCGACTAGTTTCTCAACTAGTCGGTTGACAATCGTTCTTAGACCGACTAATGATAAACAGTCGATCAGGCTCAAAAATGGAAGTTCAACTAGTCGGTCTAAGAAGGATTCCTAACCGACTAGTTTTCACAACTAGTCGGTCGGTGAACCTTCTTTGACCGACTAACTGTAAACAGTAAATGAGCTGAAATTGAACAAGGCATTCTACTCGGTTCAAGAGCCTTTGCCGACCGACTAGATTCACATCTAGTCGGTTGGTTCTTCTTCTTGAACCAGCTAACATGCACAAGAAGCCGTGAATCGAAGCACGAAGCTTCGGGAAAGTTTGTATGGGCTTCTAATAATATCCTAGCTCTAAGATAGGTGCGTTATGAAGATTAAAACGTAAGACCTACTCAAGGCTTAACAATCTACGGAAACGAAGCTAGAAGACTATAAATAAAACATGACGAACCGTCTTCAAATGCTTCGATTCGAATCTCCTGACTTCAATAATGGTCCTTGAGCTTTAACGAAGCTTCAAGCATACGGTCACGCGCTTTGAGAAGTCGCGAGACGTCGCTTTTGATGTTCATAGAAGTTTGGCAACAATCTCCATAACTGCGCTCACAAAGAGTTAGTTCACGATATTTATGTTTGTTCATCATCAAAACCAAATCCGGGGAGTCAATACTCAACATTCTCCCCCTTTTTGGTGATGACAAACCAACTTAAATAATAATAAAAAATAATGATTCAAATGAATTTTAATTACTCCCCTTGCATTGATGACACGTTAATTCCAAATTAAATAGTAATCATACGCATCAAGCAGACGAGTAAAGTAAGAAATGAGAATTCAATTATTGAAATATCTGATTTGAAATCCATTTTTATATCTTAACTCCCCCTGAATCTAACATATCAAATTAGATACTTGGAAAAATGCTTTAAATTATCATTTAGCACATTGTCATTATTAATTCTCTCCCCCTTTGGCATAAGCAAAAAGAGCGGGAGGAGATCAATGACAACAACAATGGCTAAAATAAAATGTACAAGCACGGGAGTCGTAGAATACGACCACTGTCCAAATAAGGAGTGATTTGGGCGATCTAAATCGATATATCGTCGATATATCGTGAAAAAGGTATGCAAACATGCGGGAAAAAGGTGTAAAATAAGGAGTGATCAAAATCCCCCAAGCTTGCCTCTTACTCTTCCTCGAGGAAGATAAGTAAAAGGCGAACCCGGTGGATTCGGAAAACGAAAACGGCGAAAAAAACGAAGAAGAAAAAAAACGAAGAAGAAAAAAAACGAAGAAGAATGAAAACGAAATAAAAAGAAAGAAGAAAGAAAGAAGCGAAGAGGTAGGTTGCTAGATTATTTTCTCAGGACGTGGGTTCCACTTACTCATATAGCATGCTCTGAATGAAAAACACATGTCAAAGAATTTTATTTTGATATCATAGTATAATAGTGCAAGTAGAAATAGAAAACCCACGAACAACGATATAATCATGAAAAACGGAATAATTTTAGAATTAGCATTGTCTGAAACATTTAAAGCGGTATACGAATCACAGATCACACACTTTTCAATTGAACGCTTTCTATCCGGAGTATAAGAGTATCACACTATAGAATAGAGAGAATAGAAAAGTATGGATTTCATGAAATGAACGCTAGGCTTAGATTTCTGGATTTCGTAAAGCTAAAAACAATCTCATTGAGTATAGAATATTACTTAGCCTAGGTTGTCGTGCAACGTCAAGTAGTCACTCTCTCACACTTCAATGGATCCCCTCCCCCAAGCTTATCTATAAGCATGGTGGCATAAAAAATATTCACATCCCCATTTTTATAAAGCTCCAAAAGTGATAAAAAGAAAGAAATGAAGAAAGAAAGTGAGATGGGATCTTTTATTGAGGATTTTTCCTCTTTTTCTCCTTTTTTTTTCTTTTTTTTTCTCTTTTTTTTCCCTTTTTTTCCCCTTTTTTTGATATAGCATATATACACAACGATGATCCCAACTCAAAGAGAGATAATGATATACAAGAATGTTTTTCTCTCTTTTATTTTTTTAGAGAATGATAGATTTGGAGCTAGGCATGAGTAGTGGGGGAAATGCCATATAATAGAATCACTAAGGGGAGATTCACCAATGATTTTAAAAGTAGAGAAATAATGTTCAAGATTTGTGGAGAAAGAAATAGATATACTCTCAGTTCACTCTATAAGACATGCACGACAACTTCAGCAGGGTAATCTAATCTACTCAGTTTTGATCACAAAAAAGCTAACGAATCCAGATTTATCATAGCTAACATCATTCAATCATCCTGAAGTGAAGTGTATAATTCATGCATATAGAAGTGATATAGGAAAAGAAATCAGTACTCCAGATATAGGCATTCAATGCGTGAATCTTGGTGTGTTTTCTGTGATAGCATACATATGAATATTCAGACTCAGCTAATAATAAAATTTCATCCGTTTTCATGTGGCAAAAGTGTGGGTTACTATCTCTAGATGCAAGGCAAGTCATAGCATATGATATCATAAATAAAATCTAAGACATGACAAATATAGCATGCATATAGAATAAGCTAAATCCAACGTCATCATCATCACAGAAAAGTCATCTCTAGCATGAGATGAAAAAGATAAGAAAGAAATAAAGATAAAGGGAAAATAAAACTATTTACAATGCGGCACACAGAAAAATAAAAGACGTGATGCATGGCAAAATAAAAGAAAAATGAAGAAAATGTGTGCAAAAGTGAAAAAATGGCGTGAAAAACTAAAAATAAAGGTGGTAAATCAAAAAGAACGTGAGAACTCACTCCCCCAAGCTAAATGGCATAGTGTCCTCAATGTGCAAAGTGTGGCACACCGAGAGGCAAGAAATGTGAGGGGTAAGTGAGGATGCATGCATGGAAAAATGATAATAAAAAGAAAAATAAAGAAATGAAAATATGATGCGGACATGATGCATGCACAGATAGGAGTGATATAGATATATACGTGGCACCAAAAACTCTCCCTCTCTCCCAAAAAAGATATATAAAGGTATGATCAAAATGCGAATCCCGAAATAGGTGAGGGGAGGGGGGTGGACAAAAATGCGACAGGACCCAGCAGAAACAGGCAGCACAACGGCAAGAATATACGATGGCATCAAGGGTGCCTAAGAAGTGGGAGCTGCGCCGTCTCTGTCTTGAGGCGGAGGTCGTGAGGGTGGTGCTGGCTGGACAGGCTGCTGAGCGGGGGTGGGTGTGGAAGTGGCAGCAGGCTGAGTGGGTGTGGAAGTGTGAGTGGGAACCTGCTGGGTGGGTGGTGGTACGCGCGGGAGACGCTCCAGAATCTGGGTGAGACAGTAGTGGATCTGCGGTAGCAGCTCGAAGCGGCCAGCCATCGCAGTGACGGTGGAGGACAGGGTCCTAAGGTCGCCTCTGAGGCCACTCACCGCCCCCTCTAGAGCACGAATGCTCTGAAGTACAGTGTCAGGGGGAGGTGGTGCAGAGGGACGCACCTGGCGAGGCTGGGCAGGTCTGGGCTGGCGTACTCGGGTCGCGTATGTGACGGGCTCAGCGGGGAAGGGTACAAAAGGTGCTGCGCCAGCAAAGGTGGTCCTGGCCTCAGTGTGAGGCCGGGGCGGGCGGTGAGAAGTGGAGGCAGCAACAGCGAAAGAAGAGTGCAAAAGTGGCAGCGAGGTGGCCAGAGAGGTCGACGGCACAGAAGTGTGGACAGACGTCACGACACTCTCGGAAAATACGGCAGGGGTGGAGACAGAGGTGACTACCGCTGGGGTGGAAGAGTGTGGTCCAAAAGGTGCAACCCCAGTGGAGATCATGCTAGCCATGGTCTCCACGACCGAGGCAAACGAGGGCTCGCCGCACTCAACTATGGTCGGCGGGCGCTCGGGGAGTGCAGAGCAAAGGGGCTCGATGGACAGAGGGCCGGAGGTGGTGGTGACAGCCGCGGAGGTGGTGGAGGTGGGCTCAGCTAAGGTACTCCCAACACCGACAGCGGTGTCAGGAGCGGCGGAAACATCTGGGATGGGCTGAGGGGCCACAGGGTCAACAGGCACGGCAGCAGGCTCGGCAGCAGCTACAGGGTCTACAGGGGCAGCGTGGGCCTGCTCGGCCTCCTCGGCCTCGAGCACGTAAGCAGCGGGGATGAGAACATCCATCGCAGGGAGCCAGTCAACGTGGGCTGGTGCAATCTGAGTCCGAGCTGGGCTCGGAAGAATCATGTAATCGGCACCGAAAGGGCCGTGCAACCAGACCCAGTGACGCTCACCATGCGGACGAAGCATCTTCATCCGGGCCATAACATCGATCGACAAAGAAGTGGGGCCCGGTACTGGTCGCAGGTTGTCGGGGAAGTCCTCGCCGGTCATAAGAGCAAGCAAGGTGATCAGGCCGCCGCAGCATATCGGTGAGCGAGCGCCCACCGATACAATGATGCGGTCTAAAAACCATGCCGCGATATCGATCACGACGGTGGGGACAAGCTCATCTCCATCCCTAGATAGAGCTCTGGGACGTGTCATCACGTAGAGCATGTAAAGCTCTGGCGTAGACATCGTGCCCGGCTCATATCTGGCCAAAAAGGTCATCGCCATAAGGCGCTGAGCAATACGGAGGCAGGGGTGGACAATGGCCGAGGCCTTGGCCCTACTAGGGTCAAAGGCAGCGTGGAGACCCGTAATCCGGGCCCAGAAGGCACCGGCGTCAAAGGAAGGTGAGGGATATGGGTGGGGCCGTAACCGCGATCGGCACCGGGGACAGCGGGCCACGAGAAAAATGCTCTCATCATATCAAGAGTGACCTGGCACTCTCGGTCCATGAACCGAAACGAGCATCCCTCGTCGGTCCGGGCGATCGAACTCAGAACCTCAAGTGTCGGGCGGGTAAACGTATCCGCCGACACCTGGAAGAAATCTCGCCAGCCCACGTTGTCGTACAACGTGAGCATCCCCTCTAGTACCCCCAGGCGTCCTAGGTCAGCGAGGTGTGCAAACCTGGAGGGTATGATCGAGCGCTGGGAGATACACTCGAAAGCGACGCGGTGTGCGTCGTTTCGGAACGCGATCCCCAGCGGCCCGACCAGTGGAGCCGGTGGTGGTGGCTGTGGAGCGGCAGGGAGAGGCTGTGCGGGCTGTGCGGGCGCTGCAGGCTGTGCGGGGTGTGCGAGGCCTGTAGGCTGTGCTGGGTGGACAGCGTGTGTGGGGGAAGGAGGAGGAGACCCTTCCACCTCATGGGAGGGGCCGGCATCATCCGACCGCTTCCGCTTGGCGGAAGGTCTCCTCGTCCGCGGCCGTGTCCGGGGCGGCATATCGGCCCCGAGCGCGAGCCGAAAAAACGTGCAAAGTGCGGCGTGCGTAAAAGAGTGGAAGGAGTATACCCAGACACGCCGCGAGTGCTCAGTAATGGAAGCGTGCGAAGTCCGCACCTCCACGAAGCTCAAATCAGTCCCAAGAAGCTCCCCTGGGCTTCCCTAAGCTCCAAAAAACAACCTGCACATGAAATGGCGATATCAGTGAGTAATAATCAAAACGTATGGAGCATTAGGGGTATAATAGATAGATATTGAAATTGATTTGGGGTAGGGGTTTGTTTAACTCATGGATCCTCAAAAAATACATAGAAAGAGGCGAAATAGGCAAAATAGGGGGTACCGGAGATGGCCGGAGCGGTTGCCGCCGGCGGCGACTCGGGCGAGGCGACGGGGGGTGCTCGGCCGGCGGTGGCGGGCCGAGCGGTGGCGTGGCAGCGGCGGTCGGGCGAGTAGGGGCGCGAGCGAGGGGGGATCAGGCGAGGGAGCTGAAGGGGCGCGGGTTGTTTGGGGGTTTTGCGTTTCGAAAAATGTGCCCCCCCTCGCCCTTTATATAAAAAAGTTACGACTCGGCCGAGTGACGTGGTCACTCGGCCGAGCGAGACCAATGAAAATTTCCTCCCCGCTATCGCTTCGGCTGAGTGGATTTGCCAGCCTCGGCCGAGTGGAGTAAGTCCATTCGGTCGAGTGACTCAAGCTACTCGGCAAGACTCGCCTTAGGAGGGTATCCGTTTTACTCGGCCGAGTGAAAATATATACTCGGCCGAGTAGCAGTTATATTGAAATCAAGAAAATAAATAGAGAGTTGGGTATAGCAGACTTCCCTCGTTCGTGAGCGGCTCGGCCGGACGAACTTGTGTGCTCGGCCGAGTGACTAGTATGCTCGGCCGAGTGAGCCTTGTTTTCTGCTGTTTGTCTTCGTTTGGGCTCTAAACTCAGTATTTCTTCCTCCAGTCGATTTCATCTTCCTCCTAAGCATCGAGCGCCTTCTTGGGGCGCTCCTCGTCGTCCCGCTCATCCTCCTCATGATGGATCTACCTATCTCCTCTCCTGTAAAGAAAAATAGGACCAGTTATCACAAACTTTTTGGGCGAACGACTCAAAACACTAAAAATTTTTAAAACGAAAATAAAGAAAAAGTAAAAATAAAGCAAAAACCGTCGGGTTGCCTCCCGACAAGAGCTCGTTTAAGGTCGTGAGCTCAACCCCCTATGATTTTCAATTAATGTGGGATGTTTGGTGCATATGAGATGCACCCATCAAACTTTCCGGGGAGAACGCTTGGATTCGGACGTGGCGGCGGTGTGTCCTCCCTCGGTGGTCTCCCGTCTCGAATAGTGTTTGGGGGAGGCTCCCCCAAGCTAGCATTTGCTCCGGACAACGGCTTTACCGGTGACGCCGGTTTCCGTACCGGCGGAGCTTTCTTCGGAGACTCCAATTTCGAGAGCTTGCAGAGCTCTCGAATCCTTGCGACATCAGCGTCGCCTTCATCATCTTCAGCGGAGAGGTCGGGGGAATCATCTATTTTCTCATCGTGGCCTAAATCCGGGCCTTCCTCTAAATCTTCATCAAAAAGAGAGCCAATTGAATGGGGGATCGCCTCCTCTATTACCTCATCAAGGAGGTCCATGTAGTCAAGTTCCTCGTGGTAAGGCATGTGCTTCATAGCCTTAGGAATGTGGAGCTCCACCTCGATGTTGCCGACGTTTAAAGTAAGGGTACCTTCGCGCACGTCAACAATTACTCCGGCGGTAGCGAGGAACGGGCGTCCAAGTATCAATGATGTATCTCCCTCCTCCTTGACGTCCATGATCACAAAGTCACATGGTAAGCATATTCCACCCGGGACTTGTAGCGGTATGTCTTCGACGATCCCTACCGGCCTTGTTATTCGCCCATCGGCCAATTTAATGCGCATGTCGGTAGGTTTCAACTTTGTCCCGGTATTTAGCCTTAAGAACATGGAGAGAGGCATGAGGCTTACACTAGCCCCTAGATCAACCAACGCCTTTTGAAGAGGGACGCCGCCCAAAGTGCAAGGAATCCGAAAACTCCCCGGATCTTTAAATTTGGCCGGTTCCTTCTCTCTCTTGGTGAACCAAGAGCCCTCCTCGGCTAGCATGATCTTCTCCTTCCTCTTTCTCCCCAAAATCAAGTCCTTCAAGAATTTAGCATATGTGGGGATCTCCACGATGGCGTCGAGGAAGGGAATATTGAGGCTAACTCCTCTTAGATACTCGAGGAACTTTGCTAGCCTCTTCTCCATTTTCGCTCTTGATAGTCTTTGGGGGAATGGGACCGGTGGCATGAAGCGTCTTTCCTCAATCAATTCCTCCGCTCTAGATTTCTCCTTTTCTTGTGGCTCCTTCTCCTTATCAATTTCAACTACCGGCTCAACCGGCTCCGAACTTTCCTCCACGGGCTTCTCGGTAGGAATCATGGCGGGGGTGGTATCCTTCCCGCCTCTAGTAGTAACGTCAACTACGGCGTTGATGTGGCCGGTGTTGCTCCGTGGGTTTTGCTCGGGTTGCGCCGGCAATCGTTGAGTGTTCCGATTGAGCAAGGCCAATTGCTCCGATATTTGAGCCACAACGGTATTAAGAGAGTCTTGCCCCGCCTTCAATGTGGCATTAACCTTATTTTGCTCGACCATGAACGCCTCCACTCTAGCTTCGAAGTCGGATCCTTGTTGAGCTTGTGGAGGGTTTTGATTTTGATTCCTCCACCCTTGATTGTATCCGGGCGGCCTATATGGTGGAACTTGTTGCTTCGGTTGAAAGTTTTGTTGAGTAGGCCCCCTCGGTGGATAATTTTGTTGTTGGGGTGGTGGTGGTCGAGCTTGTTGAGGTGGTGGTTGTGGCGGGTTCAAAGCTCCTTCATTATTAGCGTAAGAGAATCCGGGATGATTTCTTGCGGCCGGATTGGCCCAATATCCTTGGTTCCCCGCGACATATTGTACTTGCTCCAAGGATCCTTCTCCTTGCTCTCCTCCCACGTACATGACTTGAGATTGGTCTTGCCAATCACACATTTGGTTCGTTGGAGCGGAGGTGGACGGGGCTCCTTGGGGCTCCATGATAAACTTCTCCAATCTCTCCACCACCTTGTGGAGAGAGTCAAATTTGCTCGTAAGCTCCGCCACGGCCTTCGCCTCATAAATACTAGTCGGCTTCAAGGAGGACGTAGAGTGTCCTCGCTCATCGCCCCATTGTTGATTATTTGAGGCCATCTCCTCAATTAGGGCCGTAGCTTCTTCGGGAGTCTTTGACAAGATAGCACCATTCGCCGCGGCATCAATAATTTGTTTGGTCCCCGGTTGGAGACCATTGTAGAAGCTATGCACTAGCTCCCAATCTTCTATACTGTGGTGCGTGCATTGATGCTGTAGATCCTTAAAACGCTCCCAAGCCTCATAGAACGTCTCTTGGGGTCCTTGCTTGAAGGACATAAGAGCGCTCCGAATCTTCACCGTCTTGGAGGGCGGGTAGAACTTGTCGATGAATGCACTCGCCAACTCGTCCCAAGTGGTGAAAACACCCTCAGCTTGCGTCCTCAACCAATAGAGTGCCTTGTCCTTTAGTGTGAAGGGGAAGAGGCGCAGTCTGATGGCATCGATGGAGACCCCCTTCATCTGGAATGTGGCGCACTTCGACAAGAACAATTGTATGTGGTAGTGAGGATTTTCATGGGCATTCCCATGAAATGGATCCTGCTGCATCAGAACCACTAGTCCAGTCTTTAGCTCGAAGTTTTTGTCAGCCGCCAACTGCGGCATGGCAATGGATGAGGTAGTAGAAGAGGTCTTAGGCCGAAGCCTATCTCGAATAGAAATTATCCTCGCCATCCTTGCCGCTAATTGTTCCGCAGTTCCCCGGCAACGGCGCCAAAAACTTGATCGCACCCCGGATACACGCCCGGGGCGACGGTTGTAGTTTTACCGCAAGCGCACGGTGTAGCGGCAAGCGGGATATCGAACACAGGGAGGACGAATGACCGTGCTTGTTCCAATCAACCTGGCTATCTAAGAAGAGAGATTTGCCTTTGGCGATCCTGTCACAATCGTCAGACAAATGTGCGAAAGTATCAAATCAAATAAAGAACGTCTAGGGAATGGGGAATCCCCGCTACTCACCGTATCTCATAAATGTGGTACATCGGTGTCAAAATTGCTAGACTAGTATTTTGGATGAACTAGTTACAACTGAATGTAGAACCAAGCTCACGCTCTCGCGCTGTTGCCGGTCTATAGCTTTCCTAGGCAAGGGTCCAATCTCTTGCAAACCCTAGCCTAGAAAAACTAGCATTAGGATCAACATCATCGTCCAATCGCTCACCGAACCCAATCTCTTGCAAACTCGGCTAACGATCTAGATCGGGATAGTTCCTACCCGTCCAATCTCTTGCAAACGGGTATTGGCACGGAATTGCAACCGGAAATCCTAGTATCGGTCCAATCTCTTGCAAACCGATATTTCGAAAATCCGACTCCAACCCAATTCAGATTTCTAGGGTTTCCTATCGAATTGGGATCCAATCTCTTGCAAATCCCAATCGATATGAACTCCTAGCTAACCGTAGTAAATCGATCCCAACCTAATCTCTAAATATCAATTCTAGCAAAATTTCTACTAATTCATCACAAATATGAAGTTGGGCTTGTAGGGTTCATCCCCACGCCCCAAGACGTGGAGACTACTCACAATTCATAGCAAGATCACAAAAATAATCAATGAAATAAGCAATAGAATTCATCACAATATGGAATTATGCAATAAAAATAGAATTTTTAGAGTAGAGATAGACAAACCAAAGGAGTTCTTCAATCAATCCAACAAAAATCACAAATTTGTCTTCTCTCCAATCTCCAAAATAAAGCTAAAAAGAAGATCTAAAAAGCTGCAAAAAATCTAAGAAGAAGCTCTCAAAACTAGGGTAAAAACAGGGGTTAAATAGCCCCCAAAATCGTCCAAAAACTGTGACCAAAATACCCCTGCACAGCCTGTTTTCTGCAGATTTCGCTACAGGCAGCGCATCGCACTCGGCCGAGTGACAAAATTCGCTCGGCCGAGTGAAAACCCTGTAATTTTCCAGTAAGTCAGGGCCTTCAGGGGTCTTCACTTCGGGGGCGGCTCGGCCGAGTGAGTTGTCGTCACTCGGCCGATGGCTTCAAGGTACTCAGGCGGACGTGATTAACCACTCGGCTGAGTGGGTCTTCTGAAGTTCAGGCGGCCAAAAAAACAGTAACTTGGATGTTTTGGAAGGGCCTCGTCTGGGCGCCACTCGGGCGGATGTGATGTCGTCACTCGGCTGATGTGGTCTTCGGTGCTCGGCCGAGTGCACATGTAAATCGTGTCTGATCTGGTCGGCCGAGCGGTGTCTCGCTGGTCGGCCGAGTGGCTCCTCCACTCGGCCGAGTGGGACACAAAAAATGCCCATTCTGCTTGTTTTGACCTCCTCGTCGCTCCTGCGACGTCCATTCTTCTTCCGCTCCTCTCCAACAGCAAAATATCCCTCGGGGAGGTTGTTGGTGACCGTCTAGAGTGAGCGCATCTCGAGATCACTCCAAATCGCGCCAAATCACCTGAAATGTGACAAAAACAACAAATCGTGAAAAGCATCGCAATATCATCGATATATCGTGAAAAACATGATTTGGGCGATCTAAATGGCATGCAAACATGCAGGAAAAAGGTGTAAAATAAGGAGTGATCAAGCAGCAAGCAACTGGGAGAATACGTTGGTTGCCTACGTGCTGGGAGATATTCTATTTTACAGCCAAATGAAAGCTTGGGCAGTTAGATCCGGAAGAAGCAGGGGATGTCTATATTCTCTAGAGATAACGGCTTCTTTTTTTTAGATTCAAAGACAAGGCAGACAGTGATGGAGTGCTCTATGGAGGACCTTGGTTATTCGACGGTTGGCTGGTGGTGCTTCAGAGGTGGGCGCCTGATATGGGTTTCGACAGAGATATGCTATCTTCAGCCCCCATATGGGTTCAATTTCCTAAGCTCCCCCTAAAGTTTTGGTCGCTTAATATTCTGAATATAATTGCTAGTGTTATAGGGTCCCCCATTTGCTTGGATAGGGCTACCGCTTCCATGGAGAGGATGACATATGCCCGGTGTTTGGTCGAGATCTCTGCGGCGCATGAGCTCCCGCTGATGGTTGGTGTCCAGGTTGAAGGCGGGGAATGCTTTGATGTTGAGGTCAAGTATGAAGGAAAGCCTCCACGCTGTGTCAAGTGTAAATGTTTTGGGCACCTAGAGCAGCAGTGTTTGACTAGAGTTGCTACAGCTAATATTGAGGCTGGGCCTTTGGGCGGGAGAAAAGAGGGTAGTCTCCAAGCTGCGATGAATGCTGATGGAGATAAGGGTGCTAATGTTGAGGATGAGAGCAGGTGCAGTAAAGATGCGAGGAATTCTCATATCTCAGCTACAGCTGCAGTATCGGAAGTTCTCAAATGTACGAAGTCCTGTGCCCTTGTTAATGCTGCTGCCTCTTCAATCTCTTCTTCTTTAGTTTGGGATATTGATGGAAGGGGGGTTGAAGATTCTGTTGGAATTGCGGACTTGGTGACCAATTCTGTTGTTAATGTCGGGGGGTGTAGCCCTGTTGTAAATGGTGATACCAGGGTCGATAATGTTGATAATGTAGGGGGTGTAGCTCTGCTGATTATGTTGGTGCCAAGGGGCCTGACGGGGCTTGTAAGAGGTTGTATAATGTCAACGGGGCCACGGGGACTGCTGATCACTCCATATTTTACACCTTTTTTCCGCATGTTTGCATGCCATTTAGATCGCTCAAATCACGTTTTTCACGATTTATCGACGATATTGCGATACTTTTCACGATTTGTTGTTTTTGTCGTATTTCAGGAGATTTGGATCGATTTGGAGTGATCCCGAGATACACCTACTCCGGAGTGTCACCGAGGACTTCCCTGAGGGGTATTTTGAGATTGGAGAGGAGCGGAAGAAGAAAGAACGTCGTAGGAGCGATGAGGAGGCAAAAACACTCAGAATGGGCATTTTCAGTGTCTCACTCGGCCGAGTGAAGGAGTCACTCGGCCGACCAGCGAGACCCCGCTCAGCCGGCCAGATCGGACACGCTCCAAGTGTGCACTCGGCCGAGCATCAGAAGCCGCCTCGGCCGAGTGACGTATCCCGTCCGCCCGAGTGGCACTCAGACGACGCCCCTCAAAAAGAGCCAACTTACTGTTTTTCGTCAGTCTGAGCATCAGAAGACCCACTCGGCCGAGTGGCAATTGCCCACCGCCCGAGTGAATAGAAGCCCATCGGCCGAGTGACGACAACTCACTCGGCCGAGTGACGCCCGAAGTGAAGACCTCCAAGACCCCGGACTTACTGTAAATTCTCAGGGTCTCTCACTCGGCCGAGCGACTTTTGTCACTCGGCCGAGTGAGCAGCGCTGCCTGTAGCGGAAATCACGATTTTTGAGCTACGCAGGGGCAGTTTGGTCACGAATTTTTGGGCAGTTTTGGGGGGTATTTAACCCTTGATTCTAACCTAGTTAGGAGAGCTTTTTTCTTGCTTTTGGCAGCCTTTTAGATTAGACTTTTTAGCTTTTTGATTCTTGTGATTGGAGAGGAGAGAACAGGGTTATTTTTGTTGGATTCTTGGAGAACTAAATTGGTTTGTCTCCCTCTTCATTAAAAATCCTATTTTTATTGTTATTTTGAATATTGCCATGAATTCTATTGCTATTTCAATTGATTATTCTTCCATTTGTGTTATGATTTGTGAGTAGTCTTTACGTCTTAGGGCGTGGGGATGAACCCTACGAGCCCAATTTCCGATTTGTGATGATTTGGTAGAACTATTGCTAGAATTGCTATTAGGGTTAGTTTGGAATCGATATATTACAGATAGCTAGGTGTTCATATCGATTGGGATTTGTAAGAGATTGGATCCCAATTCGATAGGAAACCCTAGAAATCCGAATTGGGTTAAAATTGAGTTTCCGTAGTATCGGTTTGCAAGAGATTGGACCGATACTAGGGTTCTCGGTTGCAATTCCATACCGATACCCGTTTGCAAGAGATTGGACGGGTAGGAACTATCCCAACCTAGGTCGTAGCCCGAGTTTGCACGAGAGTGGGCTCGGGATGCGATTGAACAATGACGTTGATCCTAATGCTAGCTTGCCTAGGCTAGGGTTTGCAAGGGATTGGACCCGAGCCTAGGTTCGCTATAGACCGGCAACAGCGCGAGAGCGTGAGCTCGGTTTTACATTCAGTTGCAACTAGTTCATCCGACATTCTACCCTAGCAATTGTGATACCGATGAATCACAATGAGGAGATACGGTGAGTAGTGGGGATTCCTTATTCCCTAGGCGTCTTTATTTGATTTTATATCTCTTTACATTATTTGACGATTGTGACAACATCGCCGAAAGGCAAATTCCTACTCTTTTGTCCTTATAGCCAGGTTATTCAGAGAAGGCACTGTCATACGTCCTCCCTGTGTTCTATATCCGCTCGCCGCTACACCGTGCGCTTGCGGTAAAACTACACGGTCGATCTTTAGGGTGTACGCCCGGAAGCGATCAAGTTTTTGGCGCCGTTGCCGGGGAGGCGATTGTGTTTGATCCTACCACCCTAGCTATTCCTTTATTTTTGTTTTATTTATTTATTTTTATCTAACCCTTCCATTGTGCTAATCACTTCTTTGAAACTTTGTTTTCCCGTGCATGTACACGAGATCCACAGCGGACCCCATCGATATATTGTTTGATCCTGAGATCGAGCGTACATTGCGGAGAATCAGAGCGGAGAGGAGACCCGATACGGAAGGGAGGTTTATGAACGTCCGAGAGACGCCTGAAGAGTTAGCGGCAAGAATGGCGAGGATTATTTCCATTCGAGATAGGCTCCGGCCTAAGACTTCCTCCACGACCTCGTCCATAGCCATGCCGGAGTTGGCGGCCGACAAGAATTTTGAGTTGAAGACTGGGCTTGTGGTTCTGATGCAGCAGGATCCATTTCATGGGAACGCCCATGAAAATCCCCACTACCACATCCAGCTCTTCCTATCAAAGTACGCCACCTTCCAGATGCTGGGCGTTACCCTAGATGCCATCAGACTGCGCCTCTTCCCCTTTACATTAAAGGATAAAGCTCTTTATTGGTTGAGGATGCAAGCTGAAGGAGTCTTTACCACATGGGATGAGTTGGCGAGCGTGTTGATCGACAAGTTCTATCCGCCCTCCAAGACGGTAAAGATTAGGAGTGCTCTCATGTCCTTCAAGCAAGGACCTCAAGAGACACTCTACGAGGCTTAGGAGCGCTTCAAAGACCTGTAGCATCAGTGCCCCCACCATAGCATTGAAGATTGGGAGCTAGTCCATAGCTTCTACAATGGTCTCCAACCGAGGACCAAGCAGATTATTGATGCCGCGGTAAATGGGGCCATCCTATCAAAGACTCCCGACGAAGCTACGGCCTTAATTAAGGAGATGGCCTCGAACAATCAACAATGGGGCGACGAGCGAGGACACTCTTCGTCCTCCTTAAAGCCATCTAGCATCTATGAGGCCAAGGCCGTAGCGGAGCTGACCAACAAGTTCGATTCTCTTCACAAGGTAGTGGAGAGACTGGAGAAGTATATTACGGAGCCCCAAGGAACCCCTTCCACATCCACACTAACAAATCAAATGTGTGATTGGCAAGACCAATCCCAAGCTATGTATTTGGGAGGAGAACAAGGAGAGGGATCTTTGGAGCAAGTTCAATACGTCACGGGGAACCAAGGATATTGGGCCAATCCGGCCACTAGAAACCATCCCGGTTTCTCCTATGCAAACAATGATGGAGCGTTGAACACGCCGTAACAACTACCTCAACAAGCTCGACCACCACCACCACCACAACAACATTATCCACCGAGGGGGCCTCCGCAACAAAATTTCCCACCAAAGCAACAAGTTGGACACCATAGGCCGCCCGGATACAATCAAGGGTGGAGAAACCCAAACCCTCAACAAGCTCAACAACGTTCCGATTTTGAAGCTAGAGTGGAGGAGTTTATGGCCGAGCAGAAGAAGACAAATGCCTCCTTGAAGGCGAGCCAAGATTCCCTTGCAACCGTTGTAGGCCAAATCTCGGAGCAACTTGCGTTGCTAAATCGAAATAGTCAACAGTTGCCGGCTCAACCCGAGCAAAATCCACGGGGCACCACCGGGCATATCAACGCCATGGTTGCAGTTACTACGAGAGGCGGGAAGGACACCACCCCCATCATGATTCCTACCGAGGAGCCCGTGGTGGAGAGAGTGGAGCCAAGTGAACCTATCATTGAAGTTGAGAGGGAGAAAGAGCCGCAAGGGGAAGAAAAGTCCAGAGCGGAGCAATTGATTGAAGAGAGGCGTTTTATGCCACCGATCCCATTCCCTCAGAGGCTTGCTAGAGCAAAGATGGAGAAGCGACTAGCCAAGTTTCTCGAGTATTTGAGAGGGGTAAGCCTCAATATCCCCTTCCTCGACGCTATCGTGGAAATCCCGACATACGCCAAGTTCCTAAAAGATTTGATTACGGGAAGAAAGAGGAAGGAGAAAATCATGCTCGCTGAGGAGGGGTCTTGGTTCACCAAGAGAGAGAAGGAGCCGGCCAAATTCAAAGACCCGGGGGTTTCCGAATTCCTTACACCTTAGGCGGCGTCCCTCTACAAAAGGCGTTAGTGGACTTAGGGCTAGTGTTAGCCTCATGCCTCTCTCCATGTTCCGAAGACTAAACACCGGCACAGAATTGAAGCCTACCGACATGCAGATACAACTAGCCGATGGTCGGATCACAAGGCTGGTAAGGATCGCAGAGGACATCCCATTACAAGTCCCGGGGGGCATTTGTTTGCCATGCGACTTCGTGATCATGGATGTCAAGGAGGAGGGAGATACGTCGCTAATACTTGGGCGCCCGTTCCTCGCCACCGCCGGTGTCATTGTTGACGTACGAGAAGGGACTCTAACATTGAACGTCGGCAACATCGAGGTGGAGCTTCATATACCCAAGGCAATGAAACACATGCCTTATCATGAGCAGCTGGACTATATGGACCTCCTTGACGAGGTTATTGAGGAGGCGATCCCCCATTCCATCGGTGCTCTATTCAAGGATGACTTTGAGGAAGGGTCGGACTTGGGCCAAGAAGAAAAGATGGAGTATTCCCCCGACCCCTCCATGGAAATTGATGAAGGCGATGCTGACGTCGTGAGAATACGAGAGCTCTGCAAGCTCTCAAAGATGAAGACTCCAAAGAAGGCCCCACCGATACGAAAATCGGTGTCACCGATGAAGCCGAGGCCCAGAGCAAGCACTAGCTTGGGGGAGCCACCCCCCAACACTACCCGAGGCAAAGGAGCACCGAGAAAGAACACGCCGCCACAACATCCAAATTCAAGCGTTCTTCCCAATAAATTCGACGGGTGCATCTCATATGCACCCAATATCCCGCATTAAATTGAAAATCAAAGGGGGTCGAGCTCAAGACCTTAAACGAGCGCTTGTCGGAAGGCAACCCGACGGTTATCGCTTTATTTTTACTTTTCCCTTTATTTTTGTTTTAGAAATTATTAGTGTTTTGAGTCGTTTGCCTAAAAATTTCGTGATAACGGGTCCTATTTTTCTTTGACAGGAGAGGAGAAAGGGATACCTATCATTAGGAGGATGAACAAGGCGACGAGGAGCGCTCCAGGAATGCGCTCGATGCTTAGGAGGAGGATGAAATCGACGGGAGGAAGAAAAACAGAGTTTAGAGCCCAAACGAAGCCAAACAGCAGAAAACAGGACTCACTCGACCGAGTATACTAGTCACTCGGCCGAGCACATAATCTCGTCCGCCCGAGCGGCACATGAACGAGGGAAGTCTGCTATACCCAACTCTCGGTTTCTTTTCTTGATTTCAGTATATGTAACGGCCGGTACCCGCTATTTGTCATACGGCTGTGCGTATAGCAATTTCGAGTACCTGATTGGTTTTGTTCTTGGTATGTGAGTCGTGTCGTTGAGTCGATAGGGCCGTAGCACCTTGGTTGCATCCTTAGTTAGCCAACCCCGACGTGTGCCCAACTTAGAATTACCGTCGCCTTTGGACCCCGTATCCTTTATACGCTTTACGTGCACGTAGTCTTGTTCGGGCACGTAACTATTTTAGATCTTGTTTGTATCTGAGCCATATAGTGCGATATGCCGTCATGACCCTCTCTGAGAGTATTAAAATTTTGGTGTTGTTTTGGAACATCGTTTCATGGGTCGATCTCCCACGATTTGACCTTGTTTGAAGAGACGTCGCGATTTTCACTTTTGTCGCGAGGCCTTCTTATTTTTAGTTTCGTTTCTCGTCACCGAAATTGTGATCCGTCTTCGCTGTATTCTTTCTTTCGTCGTCCCGGTCGCCCCAGTATTTATTTCAAAATTTTAGTGCTCTGTTGACCCACTTTCACTATTTTTGCCCGATCTATTATTATTATCTTAACCCTAAACTTTATTGATTTTTCCCAGTGTTAGTTCTTATCATTCCTAATTATATTTCTACTAATTCCTTATTAATCAACTTTGACTAGTCCATTTATTTAAACCCTACAGACATCATCACCCGGGGCCAAGTCCATGCTCACATTTCTATATTAATTATAAACCTATAACCAAGAAAACTCAAGCCCAGCCCACCCTATACGTGCTGATCTTCACAATCCACACACACAACAACCAATAATTTAACCTGAGGCCCACTTGCAATTCTTACATAGGCCCACTAGCACTTCCCACACTACACTTTTAACCAAGCCCTATATAATTCTCAGCCTATTGATGCCCGATAGCCTAGGGCTAAATTCTGCACGTAGTCCCTTTCCCTTGCGCCGCCAACACCATCAGCAAGACCCCGACATTTTCACTGCTCCATCAGCCTCCCATCGGACTTCTCCCCTTGCCTGGCCCCCTCGTCGACGGCCAACACCGGCGCCGGCCCTCGGCAGCCTCCAGCAAAGCAACCCCCGCTCCCCTCCCTCGCGCGTTCTCCGACGGCTTGTTCCCGTCGCCGGACCTCCTCCCCTCGGCCCCGATCTCCGACCGAACCCCTCGCCGCCGTGGCTGCCCGTCCCCGCGCCTCAACGCTGCTGCATCATCTCCGACAGCTCACCCCTCCCCCGACTCCGGTACCCTCTTGCCCCCTCACGGCCATCTACTCCGACCCCACTCCCCTGTTAATAGCACCCCGCCATGTGGTCGCCCAGGTGACGTCCGGTAATGCATCGCAGTGCCACAGCACAGCTCGGGTCACGGCAGTGCCACCATCGTCGCAGCGGCCCCCTCTCATCGTCGATGATCCCTGAGCCTCCCTCCAACGCAAGCTCCGGCCCTTCACTGTCGGAAAACCGCCAGCAGCGTCACCATGGGCCGGTCAACGGCTGTGGCCAGTTCTTCGCAACGAACGGCAGCCCGGATTGTCGATGTCATCCTCACGGGTCACCGCAACGTCCTGCAACCCCCCCCCCTAGCCGCTGTCCGTCACGCGGCAACCCGATGGCATTGATCATCTCCCCGTGTCGGTTAGTAAATGTTCGTTAATACCCGATTTCAGTCTGCATATAATCGATGGACATTGCTAATGAACAGATGGTGGACCAAATCATTTGTTGATGGCATGTTAATGATAAGTTGATAACTCAAACGTGTAAATTCCGAGTTTCTGTTAGTTCCCGTTGCTAGGGTAATAACGTTGCTAATATTCTACTTACAATCAGATAACCAGCTAGTATCATTAACCTTATGAGCAACTTTTGGATCTAATAATCTGAAGTTGGCATGCTTAATGATGAGTAGAAACTTGTTTCAGGATGTTAATTATAACGTATCACTAAGTTGGATATTTTTGATGTTAGACTATAAATGTCGTAACGGACTTAATGAAATTGGTGTTTGCATGCTAGTAACGTTTTATAATGTTGTTAACTTGATAATCCGTAGGGTGGATATATTGTTTATACAATTTTTAGTTAACACGTTAGCCTTGTTGCTCTAGTAATTAGGGCCAACTTGCATGAAGTAACTCACATAGAACGAACTCAGTAGAAATCGCCTCGATCGATCAATGGACTGACTCTGCTGTGCACATAGGATAGATGGAATGATCGATCGAACTAGGCAGCATACCATAGGTCTGGTGACCCAAAGCGGGCCCCGTTAATCTGGCTTATCTTATGTCATTGTCTGTGGATGTTAGAGTGCATGATTGTGATGATAGATTATCGTACAGGTTTCGTTGATCCGTTGGTTGACCCAGACCCTGCTGGACTACATCTTTGCCGGAATCTTTCAGGCTAGGAATGAGACTTTAGTTACTGCTTTTATACTTTTCTAGAATTGATGTTAGAACTTCTAGATTTATTTCTGCAAAATACTTGAAAATGATCACATGTTACTTTCTGCTCGAACCCACTTTTAAAATGCAACTTGAACCTCACATGCTAATTAATAAGCCAGACATTATAATTATGTGGATCTTTGTAGAAGATCACAGGCGTGGGCCTCTCCTATACGGAGGTTGGCACAACTCTTGTAGAGCGTCTGCTGGCTAGCCCAGAGATGGCTCGCTTACGGACTTGTGGAACGTTGCTGGCTCGTCCAGGAATGTCTCGCTTATGGATAGTTAATCGATGACGGGGGTGACCATTGAGAACTGGTGCTCCCCAGCTTTGGCTCACCCATGACTGGTGTGCTCCGGTATGATACGTAGTATCATTCATGATTAATGATTTGTTTTGGATCGACGACGGGGGTGACCATTGAGAACTGGTGCTCCCCAGCTTTGGCTCACCCGTGACTGGTGCGCTCCGGTATGATACACCGTATCATTCGTGATCCTTGTCTTGTCTCGTGTCTAGATGGAGCGTTTGTTGGCTCGTGTCCATAACACAAACGACTCGCGGGTGGGGTAGGACAAAAGAGTCTAGCTGGGCCTGGGGGGTAGCTCCCCTCTGCCTACGCAGCTTGAGTCCTTAGGCTTTATCTTTGTATCGCAGTTGGTGCACTCCTGTTGTTTCGCAGGGATGCATTCCGGTCGTTTGACCTTTTCTAGACTTGGACAATCTAACCAGATGGACACCCCTGGCAGATTGACAGAACTTCATGAAACAACTCTTAGACGATCTGACTAGATTGACACCCCTAGCAGATCGATTAGAATAACCATTACTTATGTCTTGCTTTCTAGGACTGCCTGTGTAGTTGTCTTTTAAATTCCATTTAGAACTGCTAGAATTGTATAACTGCATTAACTTATGGTCTCATTAGTTCGTTGCTGACATGTGTTTTGCACATGTCACAGACTTGACAGAGCTGACACAACCTGAGGATCCCCCGCAGACTTTTACCTCTTTAGTTGCCTCCGGTACGTACAGTTTTAGTCTTTATGTTAAACTCTTTGTTGGTTACCTTCTGCGTTTGAATAATAATATCTTTTACTGCTATTTCTATTGTTTCATGCTAAATCATTTGAACGGACTTTCCCCTCCGCATTCATAACTTGCCATGGACGCTTATTAGACCCCGAGCCTCAACAGCTCTAGTCCATGCGGGCTGGCCATGCCTCGCTGCTCAACCTTTTGGGAAGCGGGGCGTGACAGTTTTTGTGGTGGCCCATGCAGGTCATGATCGAATGATTTATCGAAACAATAGTGTTGCAGTAACTATTCAGACAACCAACAATAATCGAGTCTAACATGAGTTAGTTAGGTTTAGACTAGTTCCTTGGCCCCCTCTAGTTTGGATTTGAGTAAGAATACAGGAATAAGATGAAGTTTAAAGTGATGTATTTCTAACACATAGGATAGTTATAAGGTTGGATTCTCGACTTAACAAGGAACCAAGGAAGTGAGAACATTGAATCGAGGGAATATGATCGACTCTTAGTATACTGCTCGTAATAGAAGTGTGGTGATTAGAAGTCTTGTCTTAATGACTAAACGTGTAGATCTACATCGATCAAGTGAAATGTTAGGCAACGGATATTATGTGCATATTTATATATGAGCAGAGTAGCAACAGTATAACCCGAGTTTTGAGGTAACGTGGTTGAAGTAAATAATATGATCATTAGAGATGAACAGAAGAGATTCAGAGTGATAATGTGATGACGAGATTGATCTTATGATGGATTGTATAAGATCGACAACATGATCTGTTTCGGACACAGTGATTTAAAGGAAATAAGAATCTTGGGAATGTCATGGGAGTTTCAAAGTCGACCGTTCGAATACACATCGAGTGCGTACTGATCACTGGATTTCAGTTATAGTTTACGAAATGGTGAAAGACGATGACTTCTCCAGATCATGTGGATGGATTATAGTCACCAGTGACTAGCAGTTTAAGTGTCAATGGAAATTCTGGATCAAGTCAAGTGAGCATGTTTGGGTTTTACGAGTGCTCAATGATCAGGAAATATGGGAAAAGAGTTAGTAGATTGCCTTGGTTGTTTGGATTGAAAAGGAAATCATAAGTAAGTCTGACGCCCGAAAATCTAGGATTGGTTGGTAGTTTCACTTTAGAGATTCCTAGAGGCAGCTAAGCCAAGAACCAATTGAAGCGGAGAACAACAGGATCATTATAACAGGTTCTTATGAACTGGCTTTTGAGTTGGAAATTTTATTGGTGAATAAAATGATTGGGACCAGCCAATTAGGGCTGATTAGTTGGAGGTTGTTTAACCACCCTAGATGTCAAATATTGGAAGTGTCTGCACTTTAGAGCCTTGTGTTTGCTCTGCCTTCCCTGTAGATCCATGAGGAGGATTACCCGGCTCGTGTGAATATATATATATATATCATTGTCGGGCATGCTTAGTATTATTACTTAGGTATATGTGGGCTTGTGGATGAATAATGGAATATGTGAATTGTGATGAATGTAATGATTACGTGTATACAGTACATGAAAAATATAGATACTTATGTAAGATAATAGGTGTGAATATATAATGCCCGTGAATACATATAAGTCTTAGTGTTCCCTCGAGTACGAGTGGACATACTTATAGATACTAGGATAAGAATGTGTTGCGTGAATGTATATACGTATATATGGGATAAGTATGAATTACATGTTTTGATGTGTGAATGATTGTATAGTGATGCCTAGCTATTTACTAAGGCTACATATGATGAGTCGTGTCATATAGATATATAGGAGTGTGTGTATAAGTACATAGATTGTATATTGTTTGGTATGTATCTTGGAGTCTCACTCAAGAACGAGTGAGTATTCTCAGTAAGTGTTTTATAATGTGGTTGTGGTTTGCGGATGTGAGTATAGTGTTATATATATATATATATATATATATATATATATATATATATATATATATATATATATATATATATATATATATATATCCGTGCATGATAGGATATGGTGAATGTAGTTATATAGGTGTTTGTGCTGGGTTACGCTACGCACCTGGACGTGCGTAGCTATACCGTATGGGATACAGGTCTATTTTATAGTTATGAATGAAGGGTTTACATGTTTGAATGAGTATGTGTTAGTTAAACTAGGAGTGAGATGTGCTATGTGCATAGTTATTAGGCTGGATGCATTGTGTTTGTAGGAATAGACTAACATGATAGTGTGATTATGTATTGCTTGTAATAAGAAATTGTTTGTCATTGGTGTTGTGGCGAAATGGTTATAATATAGCTAAGTATTATTGTTATGATTGATGTGTTGAATGTATACTAGGGGATATACCTTTCGTAGGTTATATTGAGTAGATATAGGTATTTTCGGTTTTAAATTCGTGATGAATTTAAATACCATGTTTAGTATATGTGTACTATATATATAATACAATGGTTGTATATGATGGGGTGATTATTGAATGTTGGAATATGATTGTGCGTTGGTATGGAGGTACGGAGGCACTTCCATGAGTTAGAAATGTATGTGTGAAAAATATTAACCTAGCTATAAGTACAAGATATAATGGTTGGGAAATAATTGATGTATAATATTACTAAGCATGTATATATATAGATGTATTAGGTTATATGTCGGTTGAAGTACGGTGCTAGGAGTGATCGGGGTAGTTACTATAGTTAACCAAAAGAGTCTAGCCATGCCTGAAATTGAGAAAGTCCGAGGACGGACTTTATTCTAAGGTGGGTAGGATGTAACGGCCGGTACCCGCTATTTGTCATACGGCTGTGCGTATAGCAATTTCGAGTACCTGATTGGTTTTGTGCTTGGTATGTGAGTCGTGTCGTTGAGTCGATAGGGCCGTAGCACCTTGGTTGCATCCTTAGTTAGCCAACCCCGACGTGTGCCCAACTTAGAATTACCGTCGCCTTTGGACCCCGTATCCTTTATACGCTTTACGTGCACGTAGTCTTGTTCAGGCACGTAACTATTTTAGATCTTGTTTGTATCTGAGCCATATAGTGCGATATGCCGTCGTGACCCTCTCTGAGAGTATTAAAATTTTGGTGTTGTTTTGGAACGTCGTTTCATGGGTCGATCACCCACGATTTGACCTTGTTTGAAGAGACGTCGCGATTTTCACTTTTGTCGCGAGGCCTTCTTATTTTTAGTTTCGTTTCTCATCACCGAAATTGTGATTCGTCTTCACTGTATTCTTTCTTTCATCGTCCCGGTCGCCCCAGTATTTATTTCAAAATTTTAGTGCTCTGTTGACCCACTTTCACTATTTTTGCCCGATCTATTATTATTATCTTAACCCTAAACTTTATTGATTTTTCCCAGTGTTAGTTCTTATCATTCCTAATTATATTTCTACTAATTCCTTATTAATCAACTTTGACTAGTCCATTTATTTAAACCCTACAGACATCATCACCCGGGGCCAAGTCCATGCTCCCATTTCTATATTAATTATAAACCTATAACCAAGAAAACTCAAGCCCAGCCCACCCTATACGTGCTGATCTTCACAATCCACACACACAACAACCGATAATTTAACCTGAGGCCCACTTGCAATTCTCACATAGGCCCACTAGCACTTCCCACACTACACTTTTAACCAAGCCCTATATAATTCTCAGCCTATTGATGCCCGATAGCCTAGGGCTAAATTCTGCACATAGTCCCTTTCCCCTGCGCCGCCAACACCATCAGCAAGACCCCGACATTTTCACTGCTCCATCAGCCTCCCATCGGACTTCTCCCCTTGCCTGGCACCCTCGTCGACGGCCAACACCGGCGCCGGCCCTCGGCAGCCTCCAGCAAAGCAACCCCCGCTCCCCTCCCTCGCGCGTTCTCCGACGGCTTGTTCCCGTCGCCGGACCTCCTCCCCTCGGCCCCGATCTCCGACCGAACCCCTCGCCACCGTGGCTACCCGTCCCCGCGCCTCAGTGCCGCCGCGTCATCTCCGGCAGCTCACCCCTCCCCCGACTCCGGTACCCTCTTGCCCCCTCACGGCCATCTACTCCGACCCCACTCCCCTGTTAATAGCACCCCGCCATGTGGTCGCCCAGGCGACGTCCGGCAACGCATCGCGGTGCCACAGCACAGCTTGGGTCACGTCAGCGCCACCATCGTCGCAGCGGCCCCCTCTCATCGTCGATGATCCCTGAGCCTCCCTCCAACACAAGCTCCGGCCCTTCACTGTCGGAAAACCGCCAGCAGCGTCACCATGGGCCGGTCAACGGCTGCGGCCAGTTCTTCGCAACGAACGGCAGCCCGGATTGTCGATGTCATCCTCTCGGGTCACCGCAACGTCCTGCAACCCCCCTAGCCGCTGTCCGTCACACGGCAACCCGATGGCATTGATCATCTCCCCGTGTCGGTTAGTAAATGTTCGTTAATACCCGATTTCAGTCTGCATATAATCGATGGACATTGCTAATGAACAGATGGTGGACCAAATCATTTGTTGATGGCATGTTAATGATAAGTTGATAACTCAAACGCGTAAATTCCGAGTTTCTGTTAGTTCCCGTTGCTAGGGTAATAACGTTGCTAATATTCTACTTACAATCAGATAACCAGCTAGTATCATTAACCTTATGAGCAACTTTTGGATCTAATAATCTGAAGTTGGCATGCTTAATGATGAGTAGAAACTTGTTTCAGGATGTTAATTATAACGTATCACTAAGTTGGATATTTTTGATGTTAGACTATAAATGTCGTAACGGACTTAATGAAATTGGTGTTTGCATGCTAGTAACGTTTTATAATGTTGTTAACTTGATAATCCGTAGGGTGGATATATTGTTTATACAATTTTTAGTTAACACGTTAGCCTTGTTGCTCTAGTAATTAGGGCCAACTTGCATGAAGTAACTCACATAGAACGAACTCAATAGAAATCGCCTCGATCGATCAATGGACTGACTCTGCTGTGCACATAGGATAGATGGAATGATCGATCGAACTAGGCAGCATACCATAGGTCTGGTGACCCAAAGCGGGCCTCGTTAATCTGGCTTATCTTATGTCATTGTCTGTGGATGTTAGAGTGCATGATTGTGATGATAGATTATCGTACAGGTTCCGTTGATCCGTTGGTTGACCCAGACCCTGCTGGACTACATCTTTGCCGGAATCTTTCAGGCAAGGAATGAGACTTTAGTTACTGCTTTTATACTTTTCTAGAATTGATGTTAGAACTGCTAGATTTATTTCTGCAAAATACTTGAAAATGATCACATGTTACTTTCTGCTCGAACCCACTTTTAAAATGCAACTTGAACCTCACATGCTAATTAATAAGCCAGACATTATAATTATGTGGATCTTTGTAGAAGATCACAGGCGTGGGCCTCTCCTATACGGAGGTTGGCACAACTCTTGTGGAGCGTCTGCTGGCTAGCCCAGAGATGGCTCGCTTACGGACTTATGGAACGTTGCTGGCTCGTCCAGGAATGTCTCGCTTATGGATAGTTAATCGATGACGGGGGTGACCATTGAGAACTGGTGCTCCCCATCTTTGGCTCACCCGTGACTGGTGCGCTCCGGTATGATACGTAGTATCATTCATGATTAATGATTTGTTTCGGATCGACGACGGGGGTGACCATTGAGAACTGGTGCTCCCCAGCTTTGGCTCACCCGTGACTGGTGCGCTCCGGTATGATACACCGTATCATTCGTGATCCTTGTCTTGTCTCGTGTCTAGATGGAGCGTTTGTTGGCTCGTGTCCATAACACAAACGACTCGCGGGTGGGGTAGGACAAAAGAGTCTAGCTGGGCCTGGGGGGTAGCTCCCCTCTGCCTACGCAGCTTGAGTCCTTAGGCTTTATCTTTGTATCGCAGTTGGTGCACTCATGTTGTTTCGCAGGGATGCATTCCGGTCGTTTGACCTTTCCTAGACTTGGACAATCTGACCAGATGGACACCCCTGGCAGATTGACAGAACTTCATGAAACAACTCTTAGACGATCTGACTAGATTGACACCCCTAGCAGATCGATTAGAATAACCATTACTTATGTCTTGCTTTCTAGGACTGCCTGTGTAGTTGTCTTTTAAATTCCATTTAGAACTGCTAGAATTGTATAACTGCATTAACTTATGGTCTCATTAGTTCGTTGCTGACATGTGTTTTGCACATGTCACAGACTTGACAGAGCTGACACAACCTGAGGATCCCCCGCAGACTTTTACCTCTTTAGTTGCCTCCGGTACGTACAGTTTTAGTCTTTATGTTAAACTCTTTGTTGGTTACCTTCTGCGTTTGAATAATAATATCTTTTACTGCTATTTCTATTGTTTCATGCTAAATCATTTGAACGGACTTTCCCCTCCGCATTCATAACTTGCCATGGACGCTTATTGGACCCCGAGCCTCAACAGCTCTAGTCCATGCGGGCTGGCCATGCCTCGCTGCTCAACCTTTTGGGAAGCGGGGCGTGACAGTATAATTGCCACTCGGCCGAGTATAAATCTTCACTCGGCCGAGTGAAACTGATACGCTCCTGGGGCGAGTACTGTCGAGTAGCTTGAGCCACTCGGCCGAATGGACTTTTTCCACTCAGCCGAGGTTGGCAAGGCCACTCGGCCGAGTCGTAAGCGGGGAGGAATTTTCAAAAATATTTCCGTTACGTTCACTCGGCCGAGCGACTTAGTCACTCGGCCGAGTCGTAATTTTTTCTATATAAAGGGGTCGGTGCGTTTTTCGAAACGAGAAAAAACCCCAAAACGCCCGACTGCTCGCATCCCTCGACCGCTGCCCCCCCACTCGCCCGACCGCCTTGCCCGCCGCCGCGCTCGGCCACCCACCTCCGACCGACGCCGCAGCCCCTCCGCCCGAGTCGCCGCCGGTGATCCCACCGTCGGCCGAGCTCCGGTAACGCGATTTCGCCCTATTTTCTCCTATTTTGTGTATTTTTCGACGATCCGTGTGTTTAACGAACCCCTAAACCAAATCAACTTCAAAATCTATCATACCCCTAACCCCCCATACATTTTGAATATTACTCGCTGATATCTTCGTTTGATGCGCAGGTTATATTGGGGAGCTTAGGGGAGCCCAGGGGAGCTTCCGGGGAGCAATTTTGGCTTCGTGGAGGCGTCGTCTTCGCACGCATCCACTTCTTTGCTCTCGCGGCTTGTCACGGTATACTTGTTCCATTTATTTTCGCACGTCGCATTTATTTCGTTTTTGGTGAGCACCCGGGGGCCATATGCCGCCCCGGACACGGCCACGCACCAGGAGAGCTTCCGCCAAGCGGAAGCGGCCGGATGAGCCCGGCCCCTCCCACGAGGTGGAGGACTCTCCTCCGCCTACACCACCACACCCTGTTCACCCCGCACAGCCTGCAGAGCCTGTTCACCCCGCTCAGCCACTCCCTGCCGACCCACCACCGCCACCGGCTCCACTTGTCGGGCCGTTGGGGATTACGTTCCGGGACGACGCACATCGCGTCGTTTTTGAGCGCATTTCCCAGCGCTCGATTGTACCCTCCAGGTTCGCACACCTTGCAGACCTAGGACGCCTGGGGGTACTTGAGGGGATGCTCACGTTGTATGACAACGTGGGTTGGCGAGATTTTTTCCAAGTGTCGACGGACACCTTTGTCCGCCCGACACTTGAGGTGCTTAGTTCTATTGCCAAGACCGACGAGGGATGCTCGTTCAGGTTTATGGACCGAGAGTGCCAGGTCACTCTCGGTATGATGAGAGCATTCTTTTCGTGGCCCGATGTCCCCGGGGCCGACCGTGGTTACGACCCCACTCACATTCCCCCACCTTCCTTTGATTCCCACGATTTCTGGGCCCGGATCACGGGTTTACCAGCTGCCGTTGACCCTAGTAGGGCCAAGGCCTCGGCCATCGTCCACCCCTGCCTCCGCATAGCTCAGCGCCTTATGGCGACTACCTTTTTGGCGAGGTATGATCCTGGGACGATGTCCACGTCGGAGCTTTATATGCTCTATGCGATGACGCGCCCCAGAGCTCTAGCTAGGGAGAGTGACGAGTTGGTCCCCGCCGTCGTGATTGATATCGCGAGCTGGTTTTTGGACCACATCATCGTATCGGTGAGCGCTCGCTCACCGATATGTTGCGGGGGTCTGATCACCTTGCTCACCCTGATGACTGGCGAGGACCTTCCGGCTGACCTGCGACAAGCCCCGGGCCCCACTTCACTGTCCATATACGTCATGGCCCGAATGAAGATGCTACATCCGCACGGTCAGCGGAACTGGGTTTGGTTGCACGGTCCTTACGGTGATGATTACATGATCCTACCGAGCCCAGCTCGGACACAGATAGCACCAGCACAGGTGGACTGGCTTTCGGCGATGGATTTCCTGATCCCCGCCGCCTACGTGCTTGAGGCCGAGGATGCAGAGCAGGCTGAGCAGGCCCACGCTGCACACGCTGCATCCGTTGAGCCCCTTTGCTCCGCCCTACCCGAGCGCCCACCTACTTTGGTTGAGAGCGGAGAGCCCTCTTTCGCTGCCGTCGTGGTGACCATGGTCTGTATGATCTCCGCTGGGATTTCACCTTTTGGACCCCACACTGCCTCCCCAGCGGTTGTCACTCCTGTCTCCACCGCAGCCGTACTTTCTGAGAGTGTCGTGACGTCTGTTCCCACGTCTGTGTCACTGACCTCTCTGGCCGCCTCGTCGCCACTTTTATACTCCACTTCCACTGCTGTTGCTTCCACCTCACACCAGCCTGCGCCCCAGCCTCGCACTGAGGCTAGGCCCATACTTGTGAGCACAGCACCCTTCCTCCACATGCCTACTGAACCCATCCACTACACCACCCGAGTCCGCCAGCCCCGTCCTGCACAGCACAGACAGGTGCGTCCCTCTGCACCACCTCCCCCCGACACTGTACTTCAGAGCATTCTTGCTCTTGAGGGGGCGGTGAGTGCCCTCAGAGGTGACCTCAAGATCATGTCTGCCACCGTCACCGCTATGGCCAGCCGTTTCGACCTACTTCCGGGCATTCACTATTTCCTCACCCAGATTCTCGATCGGCTTCCTCGCGTACCCACACCCACCCAGTAGGTACCCACCCCCACTCCTACACACACCCAGCCTGCTTCCACACCCACACCCACACCCACCCAACAGACTGTTCCCCAGCCACCTCCACCTCAGGACGGAGACGGCGCAGCCCCACCCTCTTAGGCACCCTTGATGCCATTGATCTTGTTTGACGTCATGCTGCTCGTCTCTGCTTGGTCCTGATGATTTTTGCCCACCCCCTCCCCTCACTGTTTTGGGTTCACATTTTGTTCATATCTTTCTATATCATTTTTGGGAGAGAGGGAGAGATTTTTGGTGTCACACTCTTATATCTGATTCACTCCTATATCTGCATGCATCATGTCCGCATCATATTTTCATTTTGTTATTTTTATTTTCTTTTTCCTCATGCATGCATCCTCACCTTCCCCTCACATTACACGTCTCTCGGTGTGCCACACTTCGCACATTGAGGACACTGTGCACTTTAGCTTGGGGGAGTGAGTTCTCACGCTTTTCGATTTACCACCTTTATTTTTAGTTTTTTTCACGTCATTTTCCGCTTTTGCACTCACTTTCATCACTTTTTCTTTTTTTACCATGCATCACGTTTTTCTCATTTTCTTCGTGTGTTGCATTGTAAATAGCTTTATTTTCCCTCTTTATCTTTATTTCTTTTCATCTCATGCTAGAGATGACTTCTCTGTGATGATGATGACGTGGAGTTAGCTTTCTCTATATGCATGCTTTATTTGTCGTGTCTTAGCTTTTGTTTCTGATATCATTTGTTGTGATCTACCCTGCATTTAGAGATAGTAACCCACACTTTTTCCGTATGAAAATGGATGAAATTTTATTATTAGCTGAGTCTGAATATTCATATGTATGCTATCGCAGAAAACACACCAAGATTCACACATTGAATGCTTATATCTGGAGTACTGTTTTCTTTTCCTATATCACTTCTATTTGCATGACTTGTACACTTCACTTCAGGATGATTGAATGATGTTAGCTATGATAAATCTGGATTAGTTAGCTTTTTTGTGATCGAAACCGAGTAGATTAGATTACCCTGCTGAAGTTGCCGTGCACGTCTTATAGAGTGAACTGAGAGACATATTTATTTCTTTCTCCACATATCTTGAACATTAATTCTCTATTTTAAAATCATTGGTGAATCTCCCCTTAGCGACTCTAGTATTTGGCATTTCCCCCGTTATTAATATCCTAGCTTCAAACTTCCCAAAACCAAAAAAAGAGAGAAAAGAAAATTCTTGTATATCCTTCTTTCTCTTTTGATTTGGGATCATTGTGTATATATGCTATTGAAAAAAAAAGAGAAAAGAAAAAGAAAAGAAAAGAGAAAAGAATCTCAATAAACGATCCCATCTCATACGCTTTCTCTCTTTCTTCCCCCTCTTTTTGTTTTTATTTTTTATTACTTTTGGAGCTTCATAAAAATGGGGATGTAAATATTGTTTTTATGCCACCACGCTTATATATAAGCTTGGGGGAGAGAATCCAACGATGTGTGAGAGAGTGACTACTTGATGGTGCATGACAACCTAGGCTAAGTAATATTCTATACTCGGTGAGATTGTTTTAGCTTCACGAAATCCAGAAATCTATGCCTAGCACTCATTTCATGAAATCCACGCTTTTCTATTCTTTCTATTCTATTGCGTGATATTCTTATACTCCTCATAGAAAGCATTCAATTGAAAACTGTGTGATCTGCCATATTGTATACCGCTTTAGATGATTCAGACAATGTTAATTTTAGAATTATTCCGTTTTTCATGCTATATCAATATTCTTGGGTTTTCTATCTCTATTTGCACCATTATACTATGATATCGAAATAAAAGTCTTTGACATGTGTTTTACATTCGGTGCATGCTATATGAGTAAGCAAAACCCACGTCCTGAGAAAAATGATCTAGCAGCTTCCCTCTTTGCTTTCTTCTTTCTTCTTCGTTTTTCGTTTTCCGTTTTTCCATCGTTTTCATTTTTTGAATCCACCGGGTTCGCCTTTTACTTATCTTCCTCGAGGACGAGTAAGAGGTAAGCTTGGGGGATTTTGATCACTCCATATTTTACACCTTTTTTCCGCATGTTTGCATGTCATTTAGATCGCTCAAATCACGTTTTTCACGATTTATCGACGATATTGCGATACTTTTCACGATTTGTTGTTTTTGTCGTATTTCAGGAGATTTGGAGCGATTTGGAGTGATCCCGAGATACACCTACTCCGGAGTGTCACCGAGGACTTCCCTAAGGGGTATTTTGAGATTGGAGAGGAGCGGAAGAAGAAAGAACGTCGTAGAAGCGACGAGGAGGCAAAAACACTCAGAATGGGCATTTTCAGTGTCTCACTCGGCCGAGTGAAGGAGTCACTCGGCCGACCAGCGAGACCCCGCTCGGCCGGCCAGATCGGACACGCTCCAAGTGTGCACTCGGCCGAGCATCAGAAGCCGCCTCGACCGAGTGACGTATCCCGTCCGCCCGAGTGGCACTCAGACGACGCCCCTCAAAAAGAGCCAACTTACTGTTTTTCGTCAGTCTGAGCATCAGAAGACCCACTCGGCTGAGTGGCAATTGCCGACCGCCCGAGTGAAGAGAAGCCCATCGGCCGAGTGACGACAGCTCACTCGGCCGAGTGATGCCCAAAGTGAAGACCCCCAAGACCCCGGACTTACTGTAAATTCTCAGGGTCTCTCACTCGGCCGAGCGACTTTTGTCACTCGGCCGAGTGAGCAGCGCTGCCTGTAGCGGAAATCACGATTTTTGAGCTACACAGGGGCAGTTTGGTCACGAATTTTTGGGCAGTTTTGGGGGGTATTTAACCCTTGATTCTAACCTAGTTAGGAGAGCTTTTTTCTTACTTTTGGCAGCCTTTTAGATTAGACTTTTTAGCTTTTTGATTCTTGTGATTGGAGAGGAGAGAAAAGGGTTATTTTTGTTGGATTCTTGGAGAACTAAATTGGTTTGTCTCCCTCTTCATTAAAAATCCTATTTTTATTGTTATTTTGAATATTGCCATGAATTCTATTGCTATTTCAATTGATTATTCTTCCATTTGTGTTATGATTTGTGAGTAGTCTTTACGTCTTAGGGCGTGGGGATGAACCCTACGAGCCCAATTTCTGATTTGTGATGATTTAGTAGAACTATTGCTAGAATTGCTATTAGGGTTAGTTTGGGATCGATATATTACGGATAGCTAGGTGTTCATATCGATTGGGATTTGCAAGAGATTGGATCCCAATTCGATAGGAAACCCTAGAAATCCGAATTGGGTTGAAATTGAGTTTCTGTAGTATCGGTTTGCAAGAGATTGGACCGATACTAGGGTTCTCGGTTGCAATTCCATACCGATACCCGTTTGCAAGAGATTGGACGGGTAGGAACTATCCCAACCTAGGTCGTAGCCTGAGTTTGCACGAGAGTGGGCTCAGGATGCGATTGAACAATGACGTTGATCCTAATGCTAGCTTGCCTAGGCTAGGGTTTGCAAGAGATTGGACCCGAGCCTAGGTTCGCTATAGACCGGCAACAGCGAGAGAGCGTGAGCTCGGTTTTACATTCAGTTGCAACTAGTTCATCCGACATTCTACCCTAGCAATTGAGATACCGATGAATCACAATGACGAGATACGGTGAGTAGCGGGGATTCCCTATTCCCTAGGCGTCTTTATTTAATTTTATATCTCTTTACATTATTTGACGATTGTGACAACATCGCCGAAAGGCAAATTCCTACTCTTCTGTCCTTATAGCCAGGTTGTTCGGAGAAGGCACTGTCATACGTCCTCCCTGTGTTCGATACCCGCTCGCCGCTACACCGTGTGCTTGCGGTAAAACTACACGGTCGCTCTTTAGGGTGTACGCCCGGAAGCGATCAACTGCCACTAAGGGTCTCTCTATGTCTGGTGATAAGGGGGAGTTGTATGCTGGGAAGGAGTTGAGGGGATGTAATGAAATAGTAGGGGAAGAGCTAGCTGCGACTAGTATTGAAGTTGCCGAGAGGGCTTGTAATGTTGGCGACTATGTTGGAGCAGGGAGTGAGTCAAGCAGCGATGGGGATGATGTCCAAGAAGTATGTAATGAGGCCATTGAGGACTATGTAATTCAGGGGGAGATGAATGCCCTTGAAGACAAGGCGTGTAATCGGGGCGGAAATGTTAGATGTATTATGCTAGCTGCGACTAGCACGGTGGATGGTAACCCTGAGCTAGCTGCGACTAGCAAGAAGGGGGTTGTTGTGCGAGAGGAGAGGGATTGTAAAACAGGTAATAATGAGAATAGCAGCAAAGAGGGGGTGGGGGCGAGTCTCGCTATGCCCGCTCGGGCGCTCGCCTCTTCATCCGTAGGGGGAGGTAAATCCCCGTCCCTTGGCCAGGTCACGGCTAAATCGGCTAGGAGGGAGGGAGGGGAGACTGTGCTTTGGCGTGACATCAACCCGTTTGACATCTTAAATTCCGGGGAGACTAGTATAGGAGCTGCCCTCTTGGACGACTCGTCCAATTCCAACGAAGGTGATATAGAGCCAGATATCTTAACCGCTATTAATAACGACTGGTATGTTGAGCAAGAATCTCTTAGCATAAATAGTAAAGGAAAAAAGAAAGTTTCCATGAATAAAGGGGTAGGGTCGGTTAAGGGAACCCGTAGAAGTGCCAGGTTACATGGGGATGCGGAGACTATCCCCCAAAATAAATCTATTAAATGACTTTGCTCATTTGGAACACTAGAGGGCTTAATAATGCTGCTAGGCGTAGTGACCTCAAGATTCGAGTTAATAAGCATGTGCCGTCTATTGTGGGGCTTCTTGAGACTAAGGTGGTTATGGCCAATGCTAGTCGTATTACTAAATGTTTTCTTAAGAAATGGCGCTCTATTGACAACCGCATCTGTCATTATAATGGCCGTATAGTGATCATGTATAACCCTGCTGCTTGGTCGTGCACTATAGATAATATGTCGGCTCAGCACATTACTGTCATATGCGAGAACGTTGCAGGGCTCCATATGGTAGCCACCATTGTTTACGTCTCCAACTCTAGTCATGACCGTATGGATCTTTGGGATTCTATTATGGCTGACTCTATCAAGCACAAACCATCTCCTTGGATTGTTGGTGGAGATTTCAACTGTGTTAGATGCGCTGCTGAGAAAGTGGGGGGGGGAGACCCATTGATGGTCATACTGTGAATGAATTCAATAATTGTATTGAAATTAGCGCTCTCATGGAGCTAAAAACTATTGGTAACCCCCTTAGTTGGTCCAATCAGAGTATTGGTTGTGGGCGCATTACCGCTATGCTTGACCGTTGCTTCTGCAACTGTAATTGGATTAGCATCCTCCCGGCCTCTTTTTGTGAATATGATGCTAGCGGGACTAGTGATCACTCGGTCCTTATATTCACTTGCATGATATGATCGGTAGTGACCCAAAGCCTTTTAAGTTCTTTAATTCGTGGGCCCAAGATCCGAGATACTTTGATGTCTTAAAAGCCGGCTGGATGGGTAATGTAGGAGGGTGCCCCATGATTCGCCTTGTTTCAAAGCTTAAAAATACTAAAATTGGCCTCAAGAAGTTGGGGGCGGACATCAGGGAGTCTTTTGATATCTCCAAATGCCGCACTGAGTTGGTTACTATCCAAAATGACCCTAGTTTGATTCGGTGTGTTGATGCGCAAAAGAAAGAGCAGGTGCTTATTAATCAGTTGGCTGATGCTATTGATATTAATGAATCTAATCTAGGCAGAAGAGTAGGCAAAACTAGTTGCAATTGGGAGACCGTAGTACTAAGTTTTTCTATACTGCTATGAAGACCATGCAAAGCCATAATAATCTTGGCCATCTCATTGCTAGTGATGGTACGCGTGATGACTCTATCAATAAGATCAAAATTGACGGCCCCGCTTACTATGAAAAACTTTTTAACCAAGATGTTTATTGGAGGGTTTTTCCCTGTATTACCACTAAAAGAATTCTCACGGCTGAAGCTGCATCTTGGGTTGAAAGGCCGGTCCTTGAGGATGAGGTAAAAAATGCTGTGTTTTCTATTGGTGCGGATAAAGCACCCGGTCCGGAGGGTTTAATGGGTGCTTTTATCAGAAGTCTTGGAGTGTTATGGGGAAAGATGTTACTAATGCTATATTATCCTTTTTCCGATCGGGGAGGATCTTTAAGCAGATTAATCACACGTTCTTAACCCTCGCCCCTAAAAGCACTAATGCTTCCAGTCTTGGTGACTATAGACCTATCTCTTGTTGCAACATCATATACAAAGTCATCAGTAAAATACTTTGTGACAGGTTGAAAAGGGCCATTATTGAGCTAATATCGCCTAATCAAGCTGCTTTTCTTAAAGATCGCTTACTGGCCGATTGCGCCCTCCTTGCTCATGAACATATTAGGGATTTTAATAACATTATGGGTGCATGTACCTGCCTTAAATTGGATCTTCGTAAAGCTTTTTACAGTGTGAACAGGGAATTCTTGTATTTTATGCTTCATCGCATGGGTTTCAAGCACATGTTTATTGGGTGGATTTGTGAATGTATCTCTACCCCTTCTTTCTCTGTCATGATCAATGTGTCCCCTTTTGGCATGTTCAAATCTAATAGGGGGTTGAGGCAGGGCGACCCTCTATCCCCTTATCTCTTAGTAGTTGTTATGGAAGCTTTCTCGCTCATTATGGCTAGGGCCAATGCTTCTCGCAGTATTATTCCCATGAAGAGGGTGGGGGCAGTCACCCACCTTCTTTTTGCTGATGATTTGTTGGTTTTCTGCCGTGCTAATAGTAAGTCCTTGGAAGGGCTTAAGGATCTCCTTAACACCTCTAAATGCTTATCTGGGTTGGAGGTTAACTGGGGCAAAAGCGCTGGTATTTTTAGTAAAGGCACTAGAGATCCTAGTGTTCTTGCGGATATTTTGGGCATTCGCCGTGTTCAATCATTCACTACCTACTTGGGGTTACCTTTAGCTGCCAAGTATCCCAAAGCCTCGATGTATTCTCGTCTGATTGACAGATGTAAGAACAGGTTGCAGGGGTGGTCTTCGTCTCTATTATCTATTGCTGGGCGGATTGAGCTGATTAATTCTGTCATTTTTGGTATGGTGGCCTTTTGGATGCAAGCGTTCCGTATCCATAAATCCATTTTGAGCACTCTTAACTCCATATGTAGAAAATTTGTTTGGGGAAGGCTTATGTTTGGGCTTGGGATGATGTCTGCGCCCCCAAGCAGGGAGTGGGTTTGCGGCGTTTTTCTGAGCTTAACAATGCTTATGGTATTAAAATGACCTGGCGCATGCTTACGCATAATGGAATCTGGGCCACCTATATGAGGCAAAAGTACTTAAATAATGTGGGGTTTTCTCTTGCTAAAAGCAGTCCTATGTAGTCTGGGACCTGGAAATTATTCAAAGCCGGGAATTCACAAAAAAACTCACTAAGCGTATTGTCAGGGATGGATCCTCCACGCTATTTTGGTATGATAACTGGCTGCCTTGTGGTCCGCTTTGTGACAGGTTTGATGTTCCGAATAATGAGGAAAAGTTGTTGGTCTCTGATTATTGGTCGGATGGTGGATGGTGCAACATCTCTGATTCGGTTAAATCGGTTATTGCTTCCATCTCTATCCTCCCTTGTGATGACTCGTGGGATTGGATCTCTAATTCTCCTTCTTTATATGATGCCTGGAATGGATCTCGTGCTATTAGGCCTATCTTTCCTTACTACAGGGTGGTCTGGTACCAAGCGCACATCCTCAAGATGGCTATTACTTTGCTACGAGCTTTTCACAAAAAGCGTCTCACTAGGGACAAGTTCGGCCTCTGGGGAGTGCATACCTCACCTCTTTGTGTTCTTTGCTCTGATAATTTGCTTGAGAGTGTGGATCATATTTTATTTAATTGTTTCTATTCTAAATACCTCCTCTACAGGAGTATGCTTAAGCTTGGAATCAATTTCAACCCGCCCACTTCCCTTGCTGGCTTGGGTGATTTGCTTCTCTCTAAATATCGTAAGAAGGACTGCATCTGTGTCTTGGCTAAGACTGTGTTAGTTGTGATGGTGTGGCACATATGGAGAGAGAGGAATAGGAGGATCTTTGAAGGTATGAGACAGATGAAGACTCGGATCTTTGAGGATATTGTTGTTGATGTCAGAATTGACATAAGGCATACTGATTGGGATCAGGAGGTGGATCAAACCCCGCTATCCAATTAGGGGCTTTTAGCTTAGTCTGTTTTCTTTTTTTGTATACTTGTATACTTGTATGATATCTTGGGGTTGTTGGGGAGAGGAAGGTGTCAAGTAGGGGCAGGGGAAGGCGCATGTGCCTTAGCTCTGCACTACTAACGTTCTTATGTCTTCCCTTGATCCTTGTATTCTTTTACTGAATCAATAAAGATAAAGCATATTCTCCATATATATATATATATATATATATATATATATATATATATATATATATATATATAGGAAAATTTTCAAATGCAAACATTTCGCACCGTGCGAAAATGTTTTTAGTTTTTTTTTGAAATTTTTTTTTTCAAAAATTCTTTTTTCCACCCTCATTATATGTTGTTATACCCCCCTCAAAAAATAATGGTTGAGAAATAATGCCATTTGGCCTTCGATCAAGGCATTTCATCAAATTCGCACGTTTTGAGACCGTTAAATTTGTAATGGGTGGATGGGTGCTCTAATGCCCAACGGGTTCACCCATTATTTTCCCTGGGGTATATAATTGTATGGATTAAACATCAAAAAAAGAATTTTTGAAAAAAAAAATTTCAAAAAAATAAAAAAATTGTTTTCGCACGGTGCGAAAAGCCCTTTTTTCGCATTTGAAGATCCCTCTATATATATATATATATATATATATATATATATATATATATATATATAAAAGTATATAAGTATATATCCATTCATCCAATATACACACAACTACATATGCTTCTACTGCATACTACCCATACTTTTTCACATCCCTATACTCCACTATGACATATACAGTAGAAATTCGTATATCCATAATACATATTCACATATATGCACCAAGCAATACTCCACATGGATACTCCATAACCCAATTATATGCACATACTCATTATGTACACACAGTGATATACATATCAATACTATATATAGATCTTTAAGCCTACACATAGCCAAATACACGTCCGTTCATACACACAAGACTATTATTCTAATAGTAGGTATGCACACAGATATGCATATATACCTATTAGGATCCATGCAACCATACACATACATTCACATGTATGGACATACACACTCATACACACATACTATACATATCCTACTTTTACATACCCATGCAGTCAAGCTACCCAAACTATACTAACATGTAGTCGGTAGCAACCTATACCATTATATACATAGCATCCGATATACACATACTCTAACTAGTATACATATACAAATAGGTGCATTCCAATATTCATACCATCTAGCAGATAGACACACATCAATGGTGCTCCACACTAATGTTCCATATACGTACACATCCATATACTGACACGTGTATATCAGAATAGGGATCATTCCCATATATATAACTACTCATAATACATATACCTATATATGCTCAATACTAATAACACATATACACAGGCATACCATGCTTGCTACAACACACCTCTTACCGACATGCAAACATCTCATATACCAATACACAATCCACCCTCATGCCACTATATATAGAAGAATACATACACTACATATACATCTAAATGGGCTTAAAGATGCCATTCTACATGGCGCGCGCGCGCGCGCGCGCACACACACACACACACAAAGAGAGAGAGAGAGAGAGAGAGAGAGAGAGAGAGAGAGAGAGAGAAAGAGAGAGAGAGAGAGAGAGAGAGAGAGAGAGAGAGAGAGATCATAACCCCACTTAACCGTGCAAACCCACGGTCATCCCATTTATACATGCACTCTATAATCTCAAATCCTTACATCCATCATATCCTACATGTTTTACACGCTATACATATATCCTTATCATATACTAGGCATGGTATAGGGCTAAGGGTCTAAACCTAGGGCAGTCGGGTCTAAAGCACCCCTACCCACCTTAGGATACATCTACCCAAAACACTCTAGAGCATTACAAGTACTATCCGTACGCACATCGCAGTGTGGTGACAAGTATGGGTAGCCAAAAAAGTAACGTCCCGCTCCCCAGGATACCCAGGATTTTTTTATTTTCTTTTTATTTTCTTTTTTTGTCCCAAGTATTCCTGAATGGGCAGAGGTAATGAAGAAAGAGAATGCAAGGAAAAGGAAGAAGACAGAGGCAGGCCACTGCGCACATGCTGTGATAGTACCTGTAATGCTCCATATATAACAACAAGCAGATCACATTCCAATTGTACAACATCACAAAGAGTACATGCACAATTTCACATTGCTACTATAAGGATCAACACAATATCTGATACAGACATGCATCAATAATTTTCAACCTAATCTACACCTCCAGGACAATACCAACTTCACGACCCCAGAGTACAACTCAACTCCCTAGACTACCCCATACCCTTAGCTCCATGCTCACGAGTCTCCCTGGCTCTCCAACTATCTGCTACCTGAAAAATGGAGAGGAGCACGTCAGTGCATGCCCCAGTAGGAAAACAACTTGGATTTAGAACACCATTTTAAAGTTATCAACCACTAAGCAAGTTATGAGAAATAAGGCGTGTAAACTAAAGAATACAGTGGAAAGCAATCAGCCAAGTAAGAGATCTTACCTGCGGTTTGCTGTCGAGCTACTGCAAGAAAGAGGGTCCGCATGAATAATAATGCAGGGGTTCACACATACATATTCTAAAAAGGTAATTACAAGTGCCAGAAGTATGACACATGGTCACAAGCATAGCAGGTGAAGGGAAAAGGGGAGTGCTGCCAGCAGAAGAAGTAACATACAAAACTTTTATATAATAATTTAAGCAGTTGAAAACTTGGGTAAACTGTGTGATACCAGGACCTGGACCTCACTCCAAAGATTTAGGATGGAAACTGCACACGACGAAGTGGACACGAGCACTGTACGCCTGGCCTCTCACCCTACCCCGTCTGGGGACCTGCCTCACGAGCCTCACCCCAAAGGTTTGGGGTAAGTATGGCACATGGTGCAGTGGACACGGGCACTGTACACCGGGCATCTCTGCCTCCTCCATGTACGGTAGCAAGGGTGAGGATCTCTACCATATACCTCTCCACACCTAAACCACATCATCACAAACGCCAATGCCCCTCCACTCACTGTAAAGGCGAGTGGAAATAATCATCACATATCACATCAACACCTCCCCACCTTCGTAGTCCAGGCCTCATATCCACAATTTACTCAAATTTCCTCCAACCCCAGTTTTAGTAGCTCACCCTCTTTATAGAGGATTGAGACATTTCAAATCACCAAATAAACATTACAAGTCATATTATAAGGATCATGATGGCATGGTTCACAGCGTTAACATTCCTCATTTATATCAATCTGAGTCATGCACCTAAGTGTCATACCCTCCATCATAGCCATGTCACACATCAACATGGGTCATACACCAAAGTGTCATGCCCGCCATCACCACTCATTATCCCATCACTTATGAAACCATGCCATACATGTCTTACAACATCACAAATCTATAACATGGTTCATGGAAGCTCATTTCTCATGTTTCTCAAATTTTATTTCATTGAAGCATTTTCACGAACACGTGGTGAGCGTGACGTATACGTCCATGAGCACATTAGCAAATCAATTGGCAAAACATATCATTAGTCTACCTTTCATGTAAAAACAATAATCATGTACTATAGAGGGTAGGTTAGCAACAATACATAATTCATACCACCACTTAACCATTTCAGCTTGCAGGAAACGTACATGCAGTCATAAGGGATGGCTGGTATCACCCAATTATATTCAGAATTTAGAAAAACTTCCTAAATGAAAGTTGTAGGTATGGTAGTTCTGGATTCACAGATAAAATTTCATGCAAACATCTGAAATATATGATTTATGGTGAATTATTTGGTGAGTCCTATTGAATCTGTTTTTCAGACAGATTCCGAGGGCTGTAATGATTGCTGTTTTAGGGTATGTTGCAGTCAGAATTTCGAAAAACATGAACTAATATGAAGTTGTATAAAAACTTGTTAAATGTACAACAAGCCCAAGAATACAAAATTCCATGGAGTACGCAGAGACTGACCTAAGTGTTACTGAACTATGTCTAGTCTGAATGAAATTCAGACAAGTTGCAAAGATGGAATTTTTACTCCTAATTATTGAATTGAACCTTTGTCAAATTTTATATGATTTTGGGATAGACCTTCAAGATCTACATGTATATAATTTTTACGAAACTTAATTAGAGCCACAGTGACCAGAAATAAAGTAATAGCACACCACAGAATATCAGGTTTCCATGGAGGGTGGTTTTGCAAAGAATTTCAAGGGATAATTGTTGAATTTGAATCATGGCAAATATATTTGATTATCCTTACTGCATATTAAGTAAATCATGCTATAAAATCATGATAGCAAGAACAAATTAAGGGAATTCCAAATCCAAGTAGATTCCTACCTTAAGAAGACTTTTTTCTTCTTCTCTTCTCTTTCTTTTCCTTCCAACTTCTTTCTCCTTGAAGCAACCTAGGCTTCCTTGATTTTAGGGGCTAAATTAGGGTTTTGGATTGAAGAATAAGGGGAAAGGAAGTGGAAGATGGCCAGCCTAAAGGGATAGAGAGAGAAGAAAGGAGAAAAGAAAAGAAGGTTGAAGATTATAAGAGAATGTTCTCTTAAAAAATCTCTACCTAGAAGCATCTCTTAGGATAAGGGTGCAACATATTAAATGACCAAAATACCCTCCCAAAAGTACCCCTCAACTTCCATGTATTTACAAGTTTTCTATTACTTTATGCACACACCTTTTTACTATACACACACCCTCCCTCATTTTACCAAATGACCATTTTGCCCCTCACTCTTCTAAAAATTTACAGGGATGCCATTAACCACTAACCCCTTTTCACACTAGCATGGCTCCCCCTACACACAACCATGCACACCCACACATGCATTCATGCACCACACACACACGTCCATTGCATACTTGTTATATTATACACACGATGTCATTCGCACATCTCCCACATTCATGTCTCATATTCTTGTCTCTTAGCCACATATTATGGTATAACCCTCCATGCACTACGATACATACATCGACATCCACAATTATTTCATGCCTACGTATGCAGCGTAAGTAGAAATACCACGTGTATATTATAGAATACACGCATAGTTCAAAACATGGAATTACAAATATCGGGTCTGATCGGCCTAACGGTTACGCCTGTTTTCACCAGAGTCTGTGTTGGGCAGGTCGTGGGTCATGCCCCCTGGGTCTGAGCTTAGTGTGCTTAGTCTCATCTCTGCATTTGTTAAGGGCATATTTTACATAATTTTCATATCGTTTCACTAAATGATTTTTATGTTTTATTCCCATTCTCCATGCATTTATCGTTTATTTAGTTCATTTCACTCTAAGTGATATTTTGTATTATTTCAAGGGTACAACAGGCAAAACGATGCAAGGGAATGATGGGAGAAGCGAAGGAGAAGAAACGACAAAGCTTGGGAAGAAAAGAAGAAGATTTGGGTAGAAGACAAGATGACACGGCCATGCAATGACACGCACAGTCATGCGGGCTTATCAACTTTACAATGCCAAAGTGACATGGTCGTGCAGCCATCTGCACGGTCGTGTAATCCAAACAGTAACTTGGGGAATTCTGCTGCAGGAGCCGACACGGCCGTGCTCTAGTCAGCATAGCAGTGCAACACCGACAATATACATGGCATATTCTTACACGGTGTCGACACGGTCGTGCGACTATGTGACGTAGCCATGTACCTGAAATCTGCTTATTTTCGACCCGAAATATCTTTTGGATTTTACAGGGTATTAAACCCAACTTGTAATTAATTTTAGGACAGTTTTTACTTAGGTTTTTAGCTATAATTGGTTGCTACTCTTGGAGCTTTGAAGTATTTTTATTTTGCTTTCCTTTTGTACAAAGTTTGGATTTTAAATCTTCAATTTAGTAATATTCTCTAAACTCTCTCTCTTTTATTTCTCATGCTTTTTACTATGAATTGTTTTACAAATATTTCCATGTCATGTGAGTAGTTTCTTTGCCTAGGGCATAGTTAAACCCTATTGTAGATTAGTTGTATGGGTTGATTATCCCAAACATCGGTTTGTTGAATTATTGCTAGGTTTTAGTCTCAGATGTGCCTATCATTGATTTAACCAATGAATTGCTATATACCAGTAATCTCTGACGAGAAATCGGGGTTTTGGTTTGACTCATCTTAATGATAAATTGATTTTATACTAATTAGGGTTACGACGAGACATCAGATCTAGATTAATTAAAGCAACTCAATTAAGGTTACCTACGGGACATCAGAGCCCTAGTTTAGAGATTCAGACTTTGATCCAAGTTCTCTCACGAGAAATGACGAGAACGAGGATTGTGAATTAGTTCTCACCCAAGGCGTTAATTCGATAAATTGGCAAGTTAGGTCATTCATACAATTAATTTACAATAGCAGGGATACTTAGCCCTATCATTCTTTCATCCTTGATTTTCTTATTATAATTCTATCCTCTTGAAATGAATTTGCGTAGCTAATCAAAATTCCAAATTGATCGGTACTCGACCACTACCTCCTTGAGATTAACCCGTGAGATATAACTACACCGTGTGCTTACGGTATTATAAACTCTACAACATGTTTTTGGCACCGTTGCTAGAGAGGCAATCGGTTTGATATTGAGCCAATTTTGGTTGTATTAGACTATGTTCTTTTCTTTTTACTTTTCCTTTTTCTTTCATCATTATTCTTATTCTACTGTTAGTTTCTCCCATTGTTTATTCTTTTTTGTATGAGTAGGTGAACTCAAAGTTTGGAGAACTTAGTACCTTTGACCCAGAGATCGAGGCTACAGTGTGAAGATTGAACGTTGAGAGGCACAGAAAGCTTGAGCAAGAAAGAATGGCGTAGGATAGGGAAGCCACAAATTCCCTCATGGATTTCGTAATGCCATATAATGGTCCCCCTTCTAGCATCACACGACCACCAGTCCAAGCTGTAATTTTGAACTCAAGACCGGATAGATTCTATTCATACAGCATGAACAGTTTAGTGGGTTGCATTTCGAGAGCCCCAATGACCACCTGAACACATTCTTGGAGAAATGAGACATCATAAAGATAAATGGTGTTACCGAAGACACCATCAAGCTTAGGCTTTGCCCATTCTCTCTACAGGATAAAGCAAAGGAATGGCTAAAGTGTAATGATCCAAATGCCTTTACCACCTGGGATGCTCTTTCGAAGGCCTTCCTTACAAAGTTATTCCCTCCTGGAAAGACCGTGAAATTACACAATGAATGAGATCACATATTTTTCACAGTTTGACCATGGGTCCTTATATGAAGATTGGGAGCGGTACAAGGAGCTCCAACGTCAATGCCCCAGGGAATCCCAGAGTGGTTTCTTATTCAGACATTCTATAATGGTCTGAAACAGGATGTGAAGATCTCCGTTAACGTCGCAGCTGGCAACACCATCATGACAAAGACTCCAGATGTAGCCAAGGTACTATTGGAAGAGATGGCTTCCAAGTTAGGTATCGGTGTTTTAGACCAATATTATTTTGATGATGATCACAACATTATGTTATTGCTAATGACTCTCATGTTTTAGTCTTATGATTATCAAATGAAGGATAGCATGATTTGGAAACTAATAGCTTAGTGCAAGGATGGACATCAAGGAGAGCATTGCCAAAGCTTGGATCTTGATGAAGGGAAGCTCATTAAGAGGTGCCAGAGCTTGGAAGATGATGGGGAGCATCAAGGATGAAGATTAGACTCTAAGAGAAGCAAATGTGATCCATGTATTATTTCATTTACTTGATTTTCTCTTTTTGAGTCTAGGATTATTGTAATGCCTTGATAGATGGTCATACTTTTATGCATACTTATATAACCATCTTAGTGAGACTTATGATTATCATAGAATCCAATCTAATTGGTTCACCATGACAAATGACTCAATTGGAGTCTCTGGCTCTCTAACAGGCGATTACTGAAGGAAGGACAGTCGACTGGGTCATTCTAAGCACATGGCCGGCCTTCTACAGCCGACTGCTGTGCACAGCTCAAGTCAAATATTTATTGACTCTTTCTTGAGCTTTTGGAGCAGGCGACCGACGTTCATTTGACATGCGACTGTCTTTCATCAGGCACCGGTATATTGTTCTTCAATCGTCTGTGTACCAAAGTGCGTAATTTGTCTTTTCTCGACATCTCTACAGGTTGTGTGTCAGTCGTCTGGTGTAGAGTTTATAGCTCCCTATCATTTTTAGGCGTCTAAACTTTGCTTGTCAGTTGTCTAAATGCACAAGTGCGTAAGTTGTATTTTCTCAGCTCCAGTCCATCCCATGTGACAGTCGCCTGACGAAGTCTTTACAGGCGCCTACACATTGTACAGTCACCTGTGTAGTCTTCTACAGTCGTCTGGCCTGGCTTAGATTATAGCCATTGGAAATAATATAGCCGTTGATCAGTCGACTGTCCATCCTTCATCAGTCGCCTGTCGATGCTGTAAAATCCCAGATTCTAGCCGTTGAAGTATTCCATCCTTGGCCTCTAACTTGGGTTTTATGGGGGTTTTAAGGCTTCTTATAAATAGGAATGGGCTTAGTTCATTTAGAACTCTTGGAACTATTGAATATCTTAGTGAATCAATTAAGCCACTCCTAATCTCGCATTTCTCTTCTCATAAGCTCATTCCTCTTCATGCTTTGAAGCAAGCTAAAGGAAAATCATCCAAGTGCAATCAAGTTCATCTCATCACTTGGAGATCCTATTCCATGCCTTCTTCTTCATATTGAGTAAGTTCATCTCAAGGCATAAATAAGAGTTTTTATTTCATCTTTGTGTAAGTTGAAACCCTAGCTTTCCTTGTGAGAGCTAGCTCCTCCCTGTGTGAGAGATTAATCCTTGTGTGGGGTGGGTTGAGTACTCTCTTTGTGAGAGTTAAAGTCTCTCTGTGTGAGAGCAAGGATTTCTCTTTGTAAGAATCCAAATCCTCTGTGTGAGCTATCTCTGTGTGAGATTGTATTCACTACTTTGTGTCGGATTATAATGGATATTTGGTGTGGCTGGACGTACCCAAGTTTGGGTAACCAGGGTAAACTCTTGTGTTTGCGTTTGCATTGATTGTGTGTATTATTCTCTTCTTGCTTTTATAATTCCACATTTGCAAGTTTAATTTTTAATTACACAATTTATTGACATTACTCTATTCACCCCCCTCTAGAGTGTTTGTTGCTAGTATTGCAAAGCATAGACGGTACTTACATTCCAATAACTATCACTGGGACAATGATAGACAGATAGCCATAAAGGAGGAAAGTTAGATGTAGACATGCTTACTCTTCTATCTAGCAAGTTTGATTCTTTAGGGTAGCAGAACGCACAAATAAGGAACAAAGTCAAGACATCTGCTCCCCCAGTTGTGGTTAGCTACAAGTTATGCAGGGTGCAGGGACATCTTTCCCGTGATTGTCAGTTTCTTGCTTCACAGACACATGGTTTGACCATTGAGCATGCCAACACTTTTTAATAACAACAGTAGAGGTCGCCTAATAATCCCCATTCACGTATCTACAATCCTGGATGGCAAAACCAATCCAATTTCTCTTACCGCAAGAACCCGCAGCTACCAAAGAGCTTCAATCAACCTACAGGGTTTTAGCAGATGCCTTCAGCTAGTATGCCTCAAATACCCCCTCAAAAGTCTAAGCTGGAGAGCCTTATGGAGAATCATCACAGCCAGAACCAGAAAAATGTTTATTTCCAGACGTTTATTCAGCAGATCAACTCCAGGCTAGACACTGTCACCTCCCAAAATAAGGTGATTGAGACTCAGGTAGCACAGATGGCCAAGAAGTTGTGCCAAATGAAAAATACTCAGGGACACCTAACAGGACAGCCCAAGCAAAGTCACAATGCTCATATAAATGATGTAATGCTAAGAAGTGAGAAGGAGCTAAAGGATCCACCTAGGAGTACACCTGCTGATTTGGAACATATAGATTTCATGCTGATGATGAGCTCTCTGCCCCTAGCAGTGATGTTGGTAAAGATGATCAAACTGAAGAAATGAATGAGGTAGCACCTACTGAGCTGCCAATAACCTACATACAACAAATCCCCTTTCCTCGGAGATTGACAAAGGCAAATCTTGAGGAAAAATATGGGAAGTTAGTATATATCCTCAAGCAGTTCTACTTAACATCCTATTCCTTGACGACCTCTCTGAGATTTCGTCGTTGGGAAGTTTCTAAAAGACTTGATGGCGTACAAGAAGAAGGCCATAGTTTCTCTATCTGAAGAGTGCATCACCATCTTACAGAATAAACTTCCCAAAAAGCTTGAAGATCCGGGTAGCTTCTCTGTCCCGTGCATGATCAAGGACGTATCCATTCGGAGAGCCTTATGTGATATTGACGCTAGTGTTAGCCTTATGCCCTTCTCCATCTGCATAAATCTCCATAAGGGTGAGCCAGAGCATACCATGATCTCACTCCTACTCACGGACCGGTCAATCAAGTACCATATCGGAACCCTCAATGACATTCTGTGCGAGTAGGTGAGTTACCATCCCACGTAACTTTGTCATTATGAAAATGGACGAGGATGCATGTACGTCAATTATCCTAGGAAGATCCTTCATAGCAACCGTGGACACCGTGATAGACGTGAAGAATGGAAAGCTATCCTTCAATGTAGGGATCAATGAAATGGAATATGAATTTCGAAAGAACATGTAGATGCCCCCTATAAGGAATGCTTGCTTCTGGATTGACATGCCGGATGCGATGACCAAGGACATGCTTGAAGCCCTAGTGGATGCTGACAATGAACCCACCAAGGAAGCACCAAGATTAAAGGTGATGACGAGGGAGAGTACACCAATTTCCAAGGGAGACCCTCCTAAAATTAACTATATGAAACCTAAATTCACAAATCCATGCCCAGTAGATTGTTTTAAAATCCAGTCGCCTGATACTTGATCAATTCTAACTCTGGCGTGCAGGAAAAGCTAACTGACGATGGATCACACCATCGTACCAGCAAGACCCCAGTAGCAAAGAAAGTAAGGGAAAAGGCTAAGAAAAAGAAGAGCAATGTTGATAAGCCAAGCAAAGCAAATGAAGGTAAAAAGTTTAAATAAATATCTGCAGAGCTAAGAAACATATATGTCCCACCATTTAGAAGAAAGGGGCATGCCAAGGGGACGCAAACAATCACCTTCGTGTCGAACGACTAATGACATGGGAGCCAAGGTCACGACTAACGAGAGCTTCTTGGGAGGCAACCCAAGTTTTCAATAGGATTTTTCTTTTATTTCATTTTATTTTTATTTATAAAAAAGAAAAATATTCTCTTTGGGGAGCCATCAGATTTTGATTCTTATTTTTCTTAGTGCAGGAGGCTGTGCACGGCCGTGCAACCCAACACACTGCCGTGCAACCCATCACACGGTCGTGCAGCAGCAGCAGAAAATGAAGTCTGGAAGAAATTAACCGTACATGGCCGTGCAGCCTATCGCAAAGTCGTGCATATCCAAATGAGGAGCTACGCAAAGGCGACACGACCGTGTGACCCATCGTATGGTCGTGCCATTCAAAAAGATGACTTATGCAAAAGTGACACGGCCGTGCAGCACAAAACATAGCCATGCAACAAAATAAAGAAGCTACACCAAGTAGCAGCACAGTCAGCATGGCCATGCTAAGTCGCGCACCGCCGTGCAACCCTAAATTGGCAGTTTTAGCGGCCGACCCCCTCATTACCTCTTCTTTCATCTCTACATTAAAACCCATAACCCTAACATCTATCCACTCTAACTCCTTCCAAATCTCTCCTCCTCTCCTAAAATCTCTCTTCTTTCCTATCCTAAACCTGCCCACATCTCCATCTTTCTCCAATTTCCCCAATGTCTCAAACCCTAACCCCATCATCACCTCTCTCCGGCCAAAATTCTATGAAGGAGCCATCTTGGTGGACACTTGCACGTGCCGATAGCCTCTTGCATCACCACGGAAGGAGATCATCCATGCTCATTAGGTAAATTCTCTCCTTGATCTATCATCAATTTTGAGCAAATATCCTAAAATTTTTGCTGCAAGAATTTGCAATTGTCACTGTTTCATCGCCTATTGTGCATTGCCTCACATATTGCATCACATCGTTTGCATACAATGGACCCCAAATGCACGGTTAAGAGAACTCTAGTTTTACCTCCCAGGTAAACTCGTCCTCGAAGGATGGTTGAGTCTGCCCCTCCTCCTCACATACCCCACCCATTATGGACACAATGGGATCACATTTAGAGACGTGGCCCAGTGCCAAGTATTTGAGTCCCTTAGTCGTCGTTCCTGTTGGATCTGGATCCTAGCCTAGAGGGGGGGTGAATAGGCTTATAAAAATAACTCGTACAACCCACGAATAAGCACACGCAGTTATAGTAGCAACAGGGTAAATAAAATGCAGACACAGAGTACACATCAGATTTACCCTGGTTCGGTCATCCCAACGACCTACTCCAACCCCCAAAGCAGAACTAGTATTGAATAGCGCAATATGTACAAAACCACAAGTTAGAGCACGCTCAGAGCACCCTCTACGTCTCTACACTCGCCAGGCTCTCAGTACCCCCACACACAGTGTTTTCTCTCACTATCAATCCTAGTAACGCTTTCCACCAGCTAGTCCCAAACTAGCTGGGTCCCACTTGTCTAGTCCCAACTAGACAAGTCCCAAAATAGTCACAGAAAAATAGGTAAGGTTTCCCCTGCAGAGAACGTTACACTAAGACACAAATAAAGAGTTTAAGGGTTTAGAAATGATCAGTCTGTGTTCGTGTAGGTGTCTCTGTCAATCAGCACATCGTCAGCTCCAATCTGACGCAAACGGTGTCTCAATCTGACTCCTGGATGTCAAGTTGTGCACTGGTCTGTGCGTAAAGAAATTGCAGTTCAATCCAAATTAATTTCTGTCTGTGCGCACAACAACTCCCTTTTAAACTTCTGCCACGTCACCCCGATTTTGATTCACGTTGTTTCAGAGCTCAGACGCATGCGGGAGCTATATCCGCAGTTGGTTTCGATTGAGGGCGATCTTGATCGTCCGCTTCGTTTTCACGAGATGCAGCTGCCACGTCAGCACGTGAAACCAATTCACGTGATCAGCTAGGGCATGCAGGCATAAATTTTCGCGGCGGCGGTGACTTCGAGCGGCAACTGTAACTCGAGCGATGGCGAGCTCTAAGCGATGGCGATGGCGTCGAACGAGTCACGGCGGCAGCTTCTCCGATGACGTCTATCCTCCGACAATGAGACTCGTTCGGTGAGCTTTGCGTAAGTGCAGCAGCTCTGAACGTGGCGATGAATACTCAAGACCATGACGGCGGCTTCTTCATGCAGCTCAGCGGCGTTCGAGCGCCTCCGGTGATCTGCTCACAGCGGCAACGTTGAGGCACGGCGACGGCTACTTCAGCCTCAACGACGATGACTCAAAGGCAGCGACGACTTCTTCTTCGTGCGGCGAGCTTCTTCGAGGGACAGCAGCGGTGATTCCTCAACGGCGAGATTTTCACAGCGGCATCGAAGACTTCAGCAGCAGTGGGGATGAACAGCGTCTTCTCGCCGTGATCTTCTTCGAAGAGCTCGACGAGGCGGCGATTTAGTGCGGTCGTTTGCTTCGACAGCGGCAGCTCTTCTTGACAACGGCCACGACGAATCTTCCACGGCGATGATACAGCGTCTCCGACGTCGTCTTCGACTGCAGCAGTGAGATGATGGCGAGCTCTTACGGTGCGTGACTTCCAACGGTCGGTGTGGGCTTGGATGCGGGGTCGATGCTTCTCTTGGCGTGGGCTGCTTGTTGAAAGGATAATGGCGATGAAGGGAAAGCTTGTTTGGCCTTTGGAGATGTTTACACGATGGAAACTTTGGCTTGTTTGCTTCTAGGGAATTTGTCGTTGGCAATTGAAAAAGAGGAAGCAGCCTTTTAGAAATTTTCAAAGGAGAGAGCTTTTTTTAATTGATAGGCTATGAAAGTTCGGCCCTGGTATATTTTTTTAACGCACTGCCCTTGGGGAATTTGTTGTTGTAGCCTCTTATAGGTTTTTGGATGCGGCAAAGGGGAGAGATGGACTAGGTTTTTTTTTCGGTTACAATGGAATAGGATTTGGTAGATTTGAATTGGGTTTGAATAGGAGATCAAATACGATTTGAATAGGATTTGAGGAGATCAAGTACGATTTGAATAGGATTTGAACTACGAATTTTGAATTGGATCTCCATGGCATTTGACTTAATTAAATCAAAAGTCAATATTGGATTTGCACCCATCACCAATTGATTTGATCCAATCATCTTTGCTATGTGAATGGCACTAAGACCAAGTCCATTAACTATGTGGATAGCAAATTCTCCAAGTAATAAAAGATGTATCTTTTCGCCAATCCTGAAACACACTAAGCACACACGTCAGATATAACGACACGTTTGTCATCATCAAACCAAGATCCTATATCGTTACTTCCAACAATCTCCCCCTTTTGGTGTTGACAAACCCATAGAAGGTTTGAGCAATAAGTATGGGTGTGTGAAGTGTGTTGAAGGGTGTAATGGAATATGATGTATGGATGAGTCATTCAACCATTACAAAGCATGCACAATAAATAGTGAATATAAAAGCATGCTCCCCCTCTCTCAAGCTCCCCCTTCAACAAATAATACCGACAACACACAAATCTCTCTTTCTCCCCCTTTGTAATCACCAAAAGTGGATTAAAGAAGTCACAACAAAATTCCATGCAAAAATAAACCATTATTAAATGTAGCGTGCAATTTGCATGAGTTTTCCAAAAAATAGACAATTCAAGCTCATAGAATTTCATAACACGACTTCCCACCTTTGTGTAAGTGTAGTGATATAGACAATAAAGTACAAGAGGAGATTCAATTTCAGAAAATCAACCAAATCAATCCACATTTTCCAATTTATCATGAATATCACTAGGATTGATTTCCCCCACCTCATCAAAGACGAGTTCAAGTTACCGATCCCCAAAAACATAGCCTAAAAGGACTTTTAAATGTGGGGTGGCATTGCTTGACGAGTTATATACACCAACGCTAATGATTACCCATGTAGCATAAATTGGATACTCGTGGGTTGTGTATTAGCCATGAAGTGTATCCATTTTTCATACAGAGCAAATATAGTAATATTTTTTAACTCTTTTGTGCTCAATTTTAATTCATGGCTAAACACTTCATATCCCTTAGAAATCAGAAATTAATCATTCCTACATTCACTTTCCATTATTCTTCAAAAGAATCTCCAAAAGCACTAAAAAGTCAATTATCGTGAAAGTGCAAATGTAGGTGTAGAAGTCAAGTTTAAAACTTATGAGACATGTCATGGCTACTAAAAAGATAACAACATGTTCATGTAGCTACAACAATAATGAATTAACTTCTACAAGGGATAGATTTGATCATTCATACAATACCACTTTGGATAAAACATAAAGGATATTCTTTTAAGCTCATTTTTTTTAATTTGTTTTCAGAAATAAAAACACCAAAAATCATGCAAACAAGCACACAAACAAAATAAAAACAAGCACACAAGCACAATCTATGAAGGTATGCAATGAAATGCAAAGAGGAATAAAAAATATACCTTCTCGTCGCTATTTGACGAAGGAGCTAAAAGAATGAGACATTGAAAAATTTGCTCCTCGCCAAATCTCCATCACACCTACATGAAAGGTGTTAAGTGTGACCTTGGAATCCAACAAGGTCCACGAGTATTAGCCATTAAAGATTTAGGAACCCAAACTTGTTTAAACTTGATATTTGTGTTCCTAAATTTACAATTATATGAAATGTGGCCTACACTATCACAAGTAAAGCACTTTGCATATTTGTTCTTTGCAATAGAGGGTACATTGTGGAATTTCTTGAATTTTTGCTTTTCAACGTTTTTCAGACCAAAACCAAGTCCTCTTCTATTATTGCCATATAATTGATTCTCTAAAATAGTGTCCAACGATTGTTTTCCCGTAGAGAATTTCTTAATGGCCATTTCAAGATGAGAGACTTTGGTTTTTAATTGTTTATTTTCTTCCACAAGCATCGTGCATTTACTGATAAAAGCTCTCTTGTTTTCCTCTTCCTTCTTTTCAAATTTAATCATTTTTCTCTTAAAGTCATTATCCAACATGCAGAATTTATCATTAAGCTCGCTAATCACATAGTCTTTTTCAGTTTCGAGCTTAATCAAATCAAGTTTAAGCATGCTAATTTGGTTTAATAATGAGGAACAAGAAATACAGGGAGCATTTTCATCAAAGCTTTCTTTTTTCCTTCTTCATGACTTCAATAGTAGACTTGCATGCATTAAGTTCAATTTTAAGCTTTTCATTCTCTTTAAACACCTTATCATCTCTAACTTGCATGTCATAGTTTTGGTTTTGGAGACATTCAATAGTGAACTCATGATCTACTATTTGATTTTGCATTTCTTCACAAATTTTAAGAAGTTCAGCTTTGCTACCTGACGGTTTCTCATCTTGGATGCCCATCAAAGCCATGCAAGAATGGGCTTCATTTTCCTCCTCGCTTTCAGCTTCGCTATCCATATCCCATGTTAATACCTTCGCTTTTCCTTTTCCTTTAGCGAGCTGAGCAGTTTCATTTGGGCAATCCTTCATCAGATGTCCTCTTCCCTTGCATTTAAAACATTGCATTCTATCAGTATATTTCTGATCATTAAATTTCTTGGAAGAATTATTAAAGTTAGAACGATTAAACCTGGGTGCCATTTCGTTTCTCCCATGCTTGGTCTTGATGAACTTTCTGAAGTTTCTCACCATTAGCGCTATGTCGTCATCATCATCTTCACTTTCGTCAGCTTTCAGAGCAAGGGGCTTTATGGCTTTCTCTTTCTCCTCAGGTTTCTCTCTTGCTTCAACATTTTGCAGTTCCAACTCATGGGACATCAAATTACCAATAAGGTCCTCCACCTTCAATTGAGACAATACCTTTGCTTCCTGGATGGCGGTGACCTTTGGTCTGAAAGAGCTTGGCAATGCTCTTAGGATCTTCCTTACTTGATCGAGGCTATCATATAGCTTTCCAAGCGAGCTAGACTTGTAAAATATGTCGGTGAACCTCGCATACATCTCTGATATGCTCTCTGATGGTAGCATGCGAAATCCCTCGAACTCTGCACTCAAAAGAGACAGTCTAGACTCCTTTACCTATGACGTTCCCTCGTGCGTCACCTCCAAAGTATGCCATATTACCTGCGCAGTTAAACAATGTGAGATTCTATTATATTCAGATTTATCAAGTGCACAAATGAGAGCATTCATAGCTTTAGCATTTAAAGAATAAGATTTCCAATCATCCTCATCCCATTTGTCATTTGGTTTTTCAATCTCAACATTTTCTACTTTAATAACATGCAGTTTATATCCTTTTTCAATTATTTGCCAAGCTTTATAATCAACAGAAATAAGGTAGATTTTCATTCGATTTTTCCAATAAGCATAATCACCTCCATTAAATCTAGGGGGACGGGAAACAGACTGACCCTCAGTAAAAGCACTATCCATATGGTTATTCTTGGTCAATCCTAGGCCAGATCCTAAAACCTGCTCTGATACCACTTGTTGGATCTGGATCCTAGCCTAGAGGGGGGTGAATAGGCTTATAAAAATAATTCGTGCAACCCATGAATAAGCACACGCAGTTATAGCAGCAACAGGGTAAATAAAATGCAGACACAGAGTACACGGCAGATTTACCCTGGCTCGGTCGTCCCAACGACCTACTCCAGCCCCCAAAGCAGAACTAGTATTGAATAGCGCAATAGGTACAAAACCACAAGTTAGAGCACGCTCATAGCACCATTTACGTCTCTACACTCGCCAAGCTCTCAGTACCCCACACACAGTGTTTTCTCTCACTATCAATCCTAGTAACGATTTCTACCAGCTAGTCCCAACTAGCTGGGTCCCACTTGTCTAGTCCCAACTAGACAAGTCCCAAAATAGTCACAGAAAAATAGGTAAGGTTTCCCCTACAGAGAACATTACACTAAGACACAAATAAAGAGTTTAAGGGTTTAGAAATGCTCAGTTTGTGTCCGTGTAGGCGTCTCTGTCAATCAGCACATCGTCAGCTCTAATCTGACGCAAACGGTGTCTCAATCTGACTCCTGGATGTCAAGTTGTGCACTGGTCTGTGTGTAAAGCAATTGCAGTTCAATCCAAATTAATTTCTATCTGTGCGCACAGCAACTCCCTTTAAACTTCTGCCACGTCACCCCGATTTTGATTCACGCTGTTTCGGAGCTCATACGCAAGCGGGCGCTATATCCGCCGTTGGTTTCGATTGAGGGCGATCTTGATCGTCTGCTTCGTTTTCACGAGATGCAGTTGCCACGTCAGCACGTGAAACCAATTCACGTGATCAGCTAGGGCATGCAGGCATAAATTTAAACGGCGGCGGTGACTTCGAGCGGCAACTGCAACTCGAGCGACGGCGAGCTCTAAGAGATGGCAATGGCATCGAACGAGTCACGGCGGCGGCTTCTTCGATGACGTCTATCCTCCGACGATGAGACTCGTTCGGCGAGCTTTGCGTAAGTGCAGCAGCTCTGAACGTGGCGATGAATACTTAAGACCACGGCGGCGGCTTCTTCGTGTAGCTCAGTGGCGTTCGAGCGCCTCCGGTGATCTGCTCACAGTGGCAACGTTGAGGCACGGCGACGGCTACTTCAGCCTCGACGACAATGACTCGAAGGCAGAGACGACTTCTTCTTCATGCAGCGAGCTTCTTCGAGGGACAGCAGCGGTGATTCCTCAACGGCGAGATTTTCACAGCAGCTCGAAGTCTTCAGCAGCAGCGGGCATGAACAGCGTCTTCTCGCCGTGATCTTCTTCGGAGAGCTCGACGAGGCGACGATTTAGTGCGGCCATTTGCTTCGACAGCAGCAGCTCTTCTTGACAACGGCCACGGCAAATCTTCCACGGAGACGATACAGCGTCTCCGACATCGTCTTCGACTGTAGCAGTGAGATGATGGCGAGCTCTTGCGGTGCATGACTTCCAACAGTCGGTGTGGGCTTGGATGCGGGGTCGATGCTTCTCTTGGCGTGGGCTGCTTGTTGAAAGGATAATGGCGATGAAGGGAAAGCTTGTTTGGCCTTTGAAGATGTTTACACGATGGAAACTTTGGCTTGTTTGCTTCTAGGGAATTTGTTGTTGGCAATTGAAAAAGAGGAAGCAGCCTTTTAGAAATTTTCAAAGGAGAGAGCTTTTTTTTATTGATAGGCTATGAAAGTTCGGCCCTGGGATATTTTTTTAACGCACTGCCCTTGGGGAATTTGTTGTTGTAGCCTCTTATAGGTTTTTGGATAAGGCAAAGGGGAGAGATGGACTAGGTTTTTTTTCGGTTACAAGGGAATAGGATTTGGTAGATTTGAATTGGGTTTGAATAGGAGATCAAGTACAATTTGAATAGGATTTGAGGAGATCAAGTACGATTTGAATATGATTTGAAATACGAATTTTGAATTGGATCTCCATGGCATTTGACTTAATTAAATCAAAAATCAATATTGGATTTGCACCAATCACCAATTGATTTGATCCAATCATCTTTGCTATGTGAATGGCACTAAGACCAAGTCCATTAGCTATGTGGATAGCAAATTCTCCAAGTAGTAAAAGATGTATTGTTTCGCCAATCCTGAAACACACTAAGCACACACGTCAGATATAACGACACGTTTGTCATCATCAAACCAAGATCTTAGATCGTTGCTTCCAACAGTTTCATTTCGGCGACTAAATTCACTACTATCAATGCCCTAAAATGCCTAGGGGTGCTTGAATGAGTTGGGACCCTCTTTGCCAACATTGGGTGGGAATCATGTTTGCATTGTGGCACCGAGACATATCGTCGCTTGACACTAGATTTCTGCTATATGATACCGAGTGTTTTTTTGCTCTATTTATACGGACATAAATTCTCCAAGATTCCTTATTCCTACTTAAATATATTGTTACAAAATGGAACTGTATAATAAGAAAAAAAATTCGGCTGAATTTCCCCGAGCTACTATTAAATTTCCATGGTTTTCTAAAAGTGCTAGCTACAGTTTTCTAAATTTAAGAATAATATTATAAACGTTTTCTAGATAATACTGTTGGCTTTGTCTTGAATCCTACTACCCGTATTGTCTGACCTTTATGGTGTTCAAGAACATCACTATGTATGTTAAAAAAGAACATCATTGGTGCTAATGCACATAATCTCGCAGGAGCTGGACAAAGCCATCGAACACCTGGGCCGGACCGCTGAGACAAGCATTCCTACAATAGGTTGAGCCCGGTCAGGCTGGTTTCACCGGGAATGAGACAAAAATCCTTCGTTAGCACTTGAAGCAGAGAAAAGCTCGTCAGCCTCACCGGAGGGGTTGGCCCTCTGATCAGACTCCAATGCTTAAGTTAGATTCAAGCGGGAAGGAGGGGGTGTGGCTAGAAACAACCACCGCCATGTGGAAAGTGAGGATTTTTGGGATGGCAATTGGGAGTTGTGTAAGCCCAAGCGACCGTACGTTATGGAGGAAGTATCCCTCTGCTTATGTAAGGCCCAATGGCAAGTGAGAACCAACATAGTGGAAAGCTGCTATCCCATGGGCGTAGCTGTCTTCTGTGCATTGGGGGATGTATGGCAGCCGATAGTCTCTGTAGATAAGACAAGCATTGAATGTCGATCGTGATTGGAGAGAATGTGTTGGTCACTCGTCTGGGCCCGTGCCATGTGTGTACTTGGGCTAAGCTTAGGTCGGGCTTTGCCGACCCCCCCCCCCAGTCAAGTTGAGAGGTCCCAATGGGGGGGTCCCATCCGACGTGTTGAGTAAGGCTCAACTATCGATGGGTCAGACTTGACTACTGACATTGGTATCTACAATGGTCACTCGTCTCCTCGGCTAGGCACTCTGTGCCCGAGTCGCCATCGCGAGGCTAGGAGTGGAGAGACGGGCAGACGAACTGAATGGAAGATGATGTCAACCATGCCGAGGTCTTGCTTTAGGAACAAGAGAACGAGGGGGCACTTTGTTTAAAGGGACTAGTACTCATGATGGCATGTCATCGCGTCTGTCATGATTCACAAGATGAAGCGTCATGTAGTTTATTTAGGATCGGTTTAATTGACCAGTATTGAATGCGAGCAGTGCTGCTTCCTGAGGAGCCGATGACGTGGCATTGCCCAATTCGTGATTGGTGGAAGATGTCTCGTTACCATGATCAGATGGCTCAGAATGCTTCGATTCAACGAATGAGGTTGATTCTAGCTACTTATTGAGTTTATAAAAGGAAGGAAGGAGAGCAACTTGCTTTTGTGCTTCAGGTCTTTATCTTTTCTCCTTCTTCATTCGCAAAAATGTTGGAGTCATGCGGTTCCCACGACGCCCTGGATTATCAGGTCATGCCACCGTCGCTTGTGCCGTCGTCATAGGTGCCGATGATGTCATCTGCTGGGGCTGCATCGAGTGAGGAGGATGTCAACAGAGAAGATGTGGACATCGTGCATTTCTTTGATGTTGAGAGGAGGCTCGAAGATGAGAGGCGTGCTCGAGCAGTACTGTTTGCTGCCACCCCTCTTGCTCCTGAGGCCGAGCAGAGGCCTCCGATGGTTGAGGTGGCGGTAGAGTCCCGACGTGGAGTTTTGGCCAAGCTACGCCTCTGCATGAAGTGGGTGAGGGACTTAGAGGGGTCGAATATCGGGCTCCATGGTCTGGTCCATGCGATGGAGGACTTGAAAGAGGAGAAGGCCCAGTAGAGGCAGGCTGAGGAGCTGAAGAAGGACAGGGAAAGGGAGGCTAACCATTGGACGACAGATCTTGCACATGACCAATCACATAACAGTGGTCTTCCACACCCCTTTTTTTCTTTTTTGAAAGATGTACGCTGCCGAGTCGGTCAATTTTGTAATCTTTAACCAATGAAATGGAATGAATTTTTTGCTATGAATGCCCATTTTTGTGCCTGTATAAGCTTGGAAATTTTAGGAACCGCACCATGTCGAGCCTGGGAGGCTCAGATTGGGATGTAAGGTTTTGAATTTCTTGGCCAGCGGTTAGACTTTACCCTCTAAGCTTGGAGCGTATACACGCAGTTGTGCTCAGGCCTATGTAGAAAGGACCCATGAGGCTTGAGCTGGGAGCATGGTTCCAAACTGGTCCGTAGTCATTAGACTATATCATGGAAATGACTAGATGACTCGTTAGAAAAAGAGATGGCATCAGTCTAAACTGAGGTGTCAGGCTCAGTTGGACCTCGGATTATTCACCGCCGAGGTGTTGAAGTCAGGCACTACTACCTCGAGCTACCATCGTGGGTTTGGGAGGTGAAGCCGAGTCGTCGTTGATTTCAGCTAATGGGATAATGACCCTTTTCGAGATAAGAAAAAATCCAAGGGCCGTGTCTTGGAGAGAGAAGTCTCAACATTCCGAATGATGCAAGTAATCACCCTTAGAATGCAAGTTGAAGGCATCAAACAGACCCGCATTTAATGTAAAGTTTGAAAATTTGGGCCCACTCGTCGAGAAATGCTGATGGGATGGAGATAGTCCGCAAGTATGCCATGCGAGGACCGACTAGTTGCATTAATTTTGAATAACTGCAATTGGCACCGAGTTGATCAAACGGTTGCTATGATCTCCTGATGATCCCATCAGGGGTTAGGTTAAAAGGGGAAGAAAGTTTACAATTTTCATACATGTGTCCTTCTCCCATTCCCATTTTCTTATCTATCGCTACAATCCCTCTTTCAAGTCAATGGCTGAACGATCCTCTTCTTCTTCGGAAGATCTATCGGTCCCCATGAGGTAGGATGCAGGTTCTGTGGATGCGATGGAGAGGAGATAGCCTTGTCGCGGTGATGCTAGGGCGACGAGGTCCGCGGCCCCCTGACTTTTTGTTGAGGTCAAATTACCTCCCGCGAGAGCTCATAACGAGTCAGTGGAGGAGATGGACCTTCGTCGCCGTGTCGTGGAGGAACACACCCATTAGGGAAATGCCATGGATGGCGAGGGGATGTCTATTGCTTACAACCGAAGAGGCCATGGAGATCAGGCCTTTCTAGAGGGTGCCTGTAATTGCATCGCCCGACAGAGGATGATGCTAAGGATCTTGGCATCGGGGTGCTCGAAAATCTGTTGGGTAAGGTACTGGAGGTGGCAGACCTTCCCCAGCTGGGTACCGACTGGGTTTCCTTGGCCCTTCGTAGGATCTGCCATGTATGATCCCTCATAGCCTCTGTCCTTCGTGCTCTCGTAGTCGTACTGAATTCTCTCATCTTTTGTGTAGGGGATAGCAAAGCTGTGCTGCTACCATTATAATCTTTGCATGTGTAGACAGAGGGTGGAGGAGCTAGATGACGACCTCGCATGTATCAGATACCGAATTCGCATGCTGAATGCGGTAGTGCAGGATCTGAGGGCAAATTTTCAGCAAGCTGAGGATGATAAATATGAGATGAAGGAGGAGGCTGCCCTGACGGCCCTGGCTCATCACGGGGAGCTGGAAAAATTTAAGGCCCAGGCCAACATGGACTTTGAAGTCGGGGTTAAGTTTATGAAGAATTTGTTCATAGGGATGCTCCTTGAACATTCCAGCACACTCTCTTTCCTGGAGGTGGGTGTTATTCCCGCAACTATCACCATGGATACGTTGAGAAGGGCCTTCGATGCCAGAGCAATGACATCGACCAGGGGGTCCCAAGTGAAGAAGAAGCATCTGTGGAGAACGAGCCCGATCCAGTGTCCGCCATGTAATCTTTGCTTTTGTTTTTTTTTGAGCCACCGGATGGTAGTTCTTGTAACTTTTGGATGGATGAATGAAAGTTCGCCTTTTGCCTCGATCTTTGTTTGTCTACGTCAAGTTGTCTGTGGTGACCTGTCCCTTATGTGGAATGTCTGTGATGGTCTTGGCAACTTCAAATTCACCAAGAGTTTCACTGTAATATCAAGTCGGGTCGGCTTAATGGTTACACCCGTTGTCACTAGAGTCTGTGTTGGGCAGGTCATGGGTCATGCCCCTGGGTCTAAGCTCAGTGTGCTCGGTCTCATCTCTGTAATTGTTAAGTGCATATTTTTCATATTTTTCATTTCGTTTCACCAAATGATTTTTATGTTTTATTCCCATTCTCCATGCATTTATCGTTTATTAGTTCATTTCACTCTTGGTGATATTTTATATTATTTCAAGGGTAAAACACGCAAAACGATGCAAGCAAGTGATGGGAGAAGGAAGGAGAAGAAACGACAAAGCTTGGGAAGAAAAGAAGAAGATTTGGGGAGAAGACAAGATGACATGGCCATGCAATGACATGCACGGTCGTGTGTGCTTATCTGCTCTACAGCACCAAAGCGGCATGGTCGTGCAGCCATCTGCACGGTCGTGCAATCCAAACAGTAACTTAAGGAATTCTGTTGCTGGAGCCGAAATGGCCGTGCGAGGGCTGTTGACGAACAGAACGTTCGACGAACTACTCGTGAACAAGCTCGGTACATGTTCGTTTACGTTTGTTCAGAAAGCTTAATGAACAAGCTTGAACAGATTTTTAGAGCTCGGTAAGTAAACGAATAGAGCTTGAACATAAGTATGTTCGTTCATTTATGTTCATGAACAAGCTCGTTAAGTGTTCGTGAACAAGCTCGTTAAGTGATGTTCATGAACAAGCTCGTTAAGTGTTCGTGAACAAACATGTACCGAAAATAGTAAATTTAGACAAATACTATATTTTTTACTATACTTAAATGGATGCTTGTAATGGGATTTATGGAGCTATTATGCTGGATTTATTTGTTTTTGTCCTGTAAATATTTAATCCTTTTATTTAATTAATTTAGTCATTGGTAATTATGTTTAAATAGTATTATTCCTGATTAAAAAATTGACGTTCGTTTGTTTGATTGAAAATCTGTTCATGAACAAGATTGATTGTGTGCTCACGAACATGTACCTGAACATATTCACGAACAAGCTCGATAAGTCTTGTTAACAAACAGAACGTTCGATTAACTACTCGTGAACAAGCTCTGTAAATGTTCGTTTACGTTTGTTTACGTTCGTTCGATAAGCTTAACAAACAAGCTTGAACAGGTTTTTAGAGCTCGGTTAGTAAACGAACAGAGCTTTAACATGGATTTTGTTCATGAACAAAACCAAGCTCCTTGTTCAAGCTCGTTCAAGCTCGTTCGTCAACAGCCCTATGCGCCAGTCAGCACAGCCATGCAATATAGACAATATAGTGGCTTATTCCTGCACAGTGCCGACACGGTCTTGCGACTATGCGACACAGCCAAGTACCTGAAATCTGCCTATTTTCGACCGGAAATATGTTTAGGATTTTGCAGGGTATTTAAACTTAACTTGTAATTAATTTTAGGACAGTTTTTACTTAGGTTTTTAGCTATAGTTGGTGGCTACTCTTAGATTTGAAGTCTTTTTATTTTGCTTTCCTTTGGTACAAAGTTTGATTTTAAATCTTCAATTTAGTAATATTCTCTCAATTAATTTTCATATCGTTTCACCAAATGATTTTTATTTTTTATTCCCATTCTCCATGCATTTATCGTTTGTTTAGTTCATTTCACTCTTGGTGATATTTTGTATTATTTCAATGGTAATACACGCAAAACAATCCAAAGGAGTGATGTGAGAAGGGAAGGAGAAGAAACAGCAAAGCTTGGGAAGAAAAGAAGAAGATTTGGGGAGAAGACAAGATGACATGGCCATGTAATGACACGCACGGTAGTGTAGGCTTATTAGTGCTATAGCGCCAAAGCGGCATGGTCATGTAGCCATCTGCACGGTCGTGCAATCCAAACAGTAACTTGGAGAATTCTGCTGCAGGAGTCGACACGGATGTGCGCTCGTCAGCATAGCTATGCAACACAGACAATATACATGGCCTATTCCTGCACAGTGCCGACACGGTCGTGCGACTATGCGACACAACCTTGTACCTGAAATCTGCCTATTTTTGACCCGAAATATGTTTGGGATTTTGTAGGGTATTTAAACCCAACTTGTAATTAATTTTAGGACAGTTTTTACTTATGTTTTTAGCTATAATTGGTGGCTACTCTTGGAGCTTTGAAGTCCTTTTATTTTGCTTTCCTTTGGTACAAAGTTTGGATTTTAAATTTTTAATTTAGTAATATTCTCTCAACTCTCGCTCTTTTATTTCTCATGCTTTTTACTATGAATTGTTTTACGAATATTTCCATGTCATGTGAGTAGTTTCTTTGCCTAGGGCATAGTTAAACCCTATTGTAGATTAGTTGTATGGGTTGATTTTCCCAAACATCGATTTGTTGAATTATTGCTAGGGTTTAGTCTTAGATGTGTATATCATTGATTTAACCAATGAAGTGCTATATACCAGTAATCACCGACGAGAAATCGGGGTTTTGGTTTGATTCATCTTAATGATTAATTGATTTTATATTAATTAGGGTTACGACGAGACATCGGATCTAGATTAATTAGAACAACTCAATTAAGGTTACCTACGGGACATTAGAGCCCTAGTTTAGAGATTCAGACTTTAATCTGAGTTCTCTTACGAGAAATGACGAGAAAGAGGATTGGGAATTAGTTCTCACCCAAGGCGTTAATTCGTTAAATTGGCAAGTTAGGTCAGTCATACAATTAATTTACAATAGCAGGGATACTTAGCCCTAGCATTCTTTCATCCTTGATTTTCTTCGTATAACTCTATCCTCTTGATATGAATTTGTGTAGCTAATCAAAATTCCAAATAGATCGGTATTCAACCACTGCCTCCTTGAGATCAACCCATGAGGTATAACTACACCGTGTGCTTGCAATATTATAAACTCCACAACAAGTTTTGGCACCGTTGCTGGGGAGGCAATCGGTTTGATATTGATCCAATTTTGGTTGTATTAGACTACGTTCCTTTCTTTTTCTTTTTCCTTTTTCTTTCACCATTATTCATGTTCTACTGACATTTTCTCCCTTTATTTATTCTTTTTTGTATGAGTAGGTGAACTCAAAGTTTGGAGAACTTAGTACCTTTTGACCCAGAGATCGAGGCTACTGTGTGAAGATTGAACGTTGAGAGGCACAGAAAGCTTGAGCAAGAAAGAATGGCGTAGGAGAGGGAAGCCACAAATTCCCCCATGGACTTCGTAATGCCATATAATGGTCCTCTTTCTAGCATCGCTCGACCACCAGCCCAAGCTGTAAATTTTGAACTCAAGACTGGACAGATTCTATTCATACATCATGACCAATTTAGTGTGTCGCATTCCGAGAGCCCCACTGACCATCTGAACACATTCTTGGAGAAATGCGACATCATAAAGATAAATGGTGTTACTGAAGACACCATCAAGCTTAAGCTTTACCCATTCTCTCTATGGGATAAAGCAAAGGAATGGCTAAATATTAATGATCCAAATGCCTATACCACCTGGGATGCTCTTTCAAAGGCCTTACTTACAAAGTTATTCCCTCTTGGGAAGACCGTGAAATTACGCAATGAATGAGATCACTTATTTTTCACAGTTTGACCAGGGGTCCTTATATGAAGATTGGGAGCGGTACATGGAGCTCCAACGTCAGTGCCCCTGGGAATCCCAAAGTGGTTGCTTATTCAGACATTCTATAATGGTCTGAAACAGGATGTGAAAATCTCCATTAATGTCGCAGCTGGAAACACCATCATGACAAAGAATCCAGAGGTTGCCAAGGCACTATTGGAAGAGATGGCTTCCATGTTAGGTATTGGTGTTTTAGACTAATATTATTTTGATGATGATCACAACATTATGTTTTTGCTAATGACTCTTATGTTTTAGTCTCATGATTAGCAAATGAAGAATAGCATGATTTGGAAACTAATAGCATAGTGCAAGGATGGACATCAAGGGAAGCATTGCCAAAGCTTGGATCTTGATGAAGGGAAGCTCATCAAGATGTGCCAAAGCTTTGAAGATGATGGAAAGCATCAAGGTTGAAGATTAGACTCTAAGAGAAGCAAATGTAATTCATGTATTATTTCATTTACTTGCTTTTCTCTTTTTGAGTCTAGGATTATTGTAATGCCTTTATAGATGCTCATACTTTCATGCATACTCATATAACTATCTTAATGAGCCTTAGGATTATCATAGAATCCAACCTAATAGGTTCACCACGACAAATGACTCAATTGGAGTCTCTGGCTCTCCATCAGGAGACTGCTGAAGGAAGGACAAGTGACTGGGTGATTCCAGGCACCTGGCCAGCCTTCTACAGCCGACTATTGTGTACAGCTCAAGTCAAATATTTATTGACTCTTTCTTGAGCTTTTGGAGCAGGCGACCGAAGTTCATTTGACAGGCACCTATCCTTCATCAGGCGCCTGGATATTGTTCTTCAGTCGTCTGTGTACCGAAGTGTGTAACTTGTCTTTTCACGGCATCTCTCTAGCATGTGTGTCAGTCGACTGATGTAGAGTTTACAATCGCCTGTCATTTTTAGGCGCCTGAACTTTGCTCGTCAGTCGTTTGAATGCACAAGTGCGTACGTTGCATTTTCTCAGCTCCAGTTCATCTCATGTGACAGTCGCATGACGAAGTCTTTCAGGCGACTGACATTGTCCAGTCGCCTGTGTAGTCTTCTACAGTCATCTGTCCTGGCTCAGATTATAGCCACTGGAAATAATATAGCCGTTGATCAGTCGAATGTCCATCCTTCATCAGTCGCCTGTCGATGCCGTAAATCCCAGATTCTAGCCGTTGCAGAATTCTGTCGTTGGTCTCTAGCTTAGGTTTTATGGGGTTTAAGGGGCTTCTTATAAATAGGAATGGGCTTAGTTCATTTAGAACTCTTGGAACTATTGAATATCTTAGTGAATCAATTAAGCCACTCCTAATCTCTCATTTCCCTTCTCTTGAGCTCATTCATTTTCATGCTTTGAAGCAAGCTCAAGGGAAATCATCCAAGTGCAATCAAGTTCATCTCATCAATTGGAGATCCTCTTATATGCCTTCTTCTTCAAATTGAGTAAGTTCTTCTCAAGGCATATATAAGAGTATTTATTTCATCTTTGTGTAAGTTGAAACCCTAGCTTGCTTTGTGAGAGCTAGCTCCTCCCTGTGTGAGAGATTAATCCTTGTGTGGGGTGGGTTGAGTACTCTCTTTGTGAGAGTTAAAGTCTCTCTGTGTGAGAGCAAGGATTTCTCTTTGTAAGAATCCAAATCCTCTGTGTGAGCTATCTCTGTGTGAGATTGTATTCACTACTTTGTGTCGGATTATAATGGATATTTGGTGTGGCTGGACGTACCCAAGTTTGGGTAACCAGGGTAAACTCTTGTGTTTGCGTTTGCATTGATTGTGTGTATTATTCTCTTCTTGCTTTTATAATTCCACATTTGCAAGTTTAATTTTTAATTACACAATTTATTGCCATTACTCTATTCACCGCCCTCTTAAGTGGTTGTTGTTAGTATTGCAAAGCATATACGGTCCTTACATTCCAATAACTATCACGAGGGCAATGATAGAGAAATAGCCAAGAAAGGAGTAAAGTTAGATGTAGACATGCTTACTCTTCTATCTAGAAAGTTTGATTCTTTAGGGTAGCAGAACACGCAAATAAGGAACGAAGTCAAGACAACTGCTCCCCTAGTTGTGGCTAGCTACAAGGTATGCAGGGTGCAGGGACATATTTCCAGTGATTGTCAGTTTCTTGCTTCACAGACACAGGGTTTGACCATTGAGCATGCCAACCCTCTTCATAACAACAATTAGAGGTCGCCCAATAATCCATATTCAAGTACCTACAATCTTGGATGGCAAAACCACTCCAATTTCTCCTACTGTAAGAACAATTATCAGCAATCACCGCAGAGCTTCACAAGCTCCAGGGTTTTATCAGATGCCTTCAGCTAGTATGCCTCAACTGTAATGCCCTACAAGCTACTGCACAAGTACTAGAGGGGGGGTGAATAGTACTTTAAAAATAACAAGGAGTATAATTCCTAATTATAATGCAAACAACTACCAAATCAATTTGCGGAAGCTTAAATTGAATTACAACACAAAATTAACAATGCTAACAAGAGATGTTACTGGGTTCGGATCCACCCAAGTCTCTCCGACTTGTTCCCGGTGATCCTACGTCCCAACCACCCAGATCCCCTCCGGATACTTGAGTTAGAAACCCTAACTCAAGATTTCCACTATGAAATACTTGTGAAAATCCTCCACAAGTCAAATCATACAAAATGTAATTTATGACTCCCACAACCCGGGATCACAACCACACTCTCACAACCGAGAGTGAAACTTACAAATCAAATATGAAATGAAATAAGAAAAACTTCTTACCGAACAAAATACATATGCCTTGAGTATTGCTTACGAATTAGGGCAAGGATGATTTTGGGGAAGAAGTGGCACCAAACCCTAGCTCCAAGATGTAGATCAGCGATGGAGAGCTTTGGGGATGTTGGTGACCTAGAATCAAGCACTTGGCTTGGAAGGCTTCACACTCAATGAATCTCTCTTTGGAAGTAAGAGTGAGGAGAGATTATTGAATGGAAAGAATGAGCTTTTAATGCACTTGGAATGAATTCTCTTGATCTCTAAACTTGCAATAATATCAGCCTTGGCAGCAATGAATGCAGCCCATCAAGTATATATAGGATAGAGGAGAGAGAGAGAAAAACGTTTCAATTAAAGCTCCAACGGCTCTTTTCTGAACCCAACTAGTCGGTCAAAGAACAACCACCGACCGACTAGTTCATCAACTAGTCGGTCGGTCATTTAACGTAAACCGACTAATGGGTAAACTGAGAAAAGATCAAAGTACAGACTAAGGAACTAGTCGGTCTAAGAAGAGTAGCTGACCGACTAGTTTCACAACTAGTCGGTCGGTTACTCTACGTGGACCGACTAACAGATAAAACTGAAGTCTGAGAAGAATTTAGACTTAGTCGGTCCAAGAACAAATGTTGACCGACTAATTCACCAACTAGTCGGTCACCAAATGAACATAGACCGACTAACACTAAACAGTAAGTATGGTGAAAAATTTGGCATGTACAGTAAACTAAACTAGTCGGTCTAAGAAGGAAAGTTGACCGACTAGTTCATCAACTAGTCGGTCGATCAATGAGCACAGACCGACTAATGATAAACAGTATCTCAAGCTCAAATGTGCATGTACAGGGAAAGCTCAACTAGTCGGTCACAGAAGCATCACTGACCGACTAGTTTACAAACTAGTCGGTCGGTGAGTCAACTTAGACCGACTAACTGTAAACAGTAAAGAGCAATGAATTAACTAAGAAGAACTAGTCGGTCCAAGAAGCTTGGCTGACCGACTAGATCGCCATCTAGTCGGTCAGTTCTTCTTCTTGAACCAACTAACATGCACAAGAAGTCCCGAATCGAAGCGCGAAGCTTCGGGAAGAATTGTATGGACTTCTACTAAGATCCTAGAGCTAAGATATGAGCGTTATGAAGAATTAAAACGTAAGACCTACTCAAGGCTTAACATTCTACGAAAGAAGCTTAAAGACTATAAATTAAACTTGACGATACCGTCTTCAATAGCTTCAATCGAATCTTCATGACTTCTAAATAGGTCCATAAGCTTCAACGAAGCTTTAGGCATACGATCACGTGCTTTGAGAAGTCTTGAGACGTCGTAATTGATATTCATGTGAATTTGGCGACGATCTCCATAACTGCGCTCACAAAGTGTTAGTTCATATTATATTTATGTTTGTTCATCATCCAAAACCAAATCCGGGGAGTCCAATATCCAACATTCTCCCCCTTTTTGGTGATGACAAACCAACATAAATAATAATCAAAAATAATAATTCAAATGAAATTTACTTACGCCCCCTGCATTGATGACACGTTAATTCCAAGTTAAACAAAAATAATACGCATCAAGCAGACGAGTGAAGTATATTAAATGATAATCGATTATTGAATTATTGAAATACCAAACGTAGGTTATTGAAATATCGGATTTTGAAAATCCATTTATATATCTTAACTCCCCCTGAATCTAACACATCAAGTTAGATTCTTGAAGAATGCTTTAAATTTCCATTTGGCACATCGTTATTATTATATCTCTCCCCCTTTGGCATAACCAAAAAGAGCGGGAGGATAACAACGACAACAACAATGGCCTCAAATGAAAAGCACGGGAGTCGTAGAATACGACGACGGTTCAAGTGACACCAAAGAGAAAAATACGAATAGAATCAAGGCGTGTCAATGATACCAAAGTCGGAAATCATCAAAACTCAAATCAATTTAACGGATTGAGTTATGGAATATACTCTCCAATATCAACATTTCTTGGTTAATCTAGTGCATGGAAAACAATTCTATGTTTCCATAGAAGAAATTTCTATTAAACCAAGTGAATGTCGTCGAGCGACGAAAGCAAACATCAGAGACATAAAAATATAGATTGCACAAAAGAATGAAATGTCCACTGCGATGTATTTATATATATATATAATATGAAGCAGAGTACATCACCGACATACACAACATCGATCGACTGATCGGGGCACAAAAAAATACATCATCACATCACAGATATCGGAGTGTCAACAAAAATACATCATCATCAAAAGACATCCAAATATATCATAAAAATATCAAAATGACATCAAAATGACCCAAAATACATAGCCACCCACACTATCCTACCCAACATCTCTCACAATAAGATATATCATCCAATGAGTATCAGGAGAGGCCTCGGAGAAACTCAAGAGGCATCGGGAGGACCAGAAGCAACTGCAGGCTCAGCAGGAGCAGAAGAGGTGACTGGATCAGCAGGGACGTCCGGAAGATCAGCAGGAGAGACGGCTGAAGTGGCAACCTCTGAAGCAGCAACCGTAGTGGCCTTGGGTGCACCAGTCAGAGTATCCACCACAGGAGTGGCGGCAACAGGTGTGCTCTCGGGGGCACCAGCAGAAGAAGCAGCAACAGCATCACCGGAAGTGGTAGCACCAGCAGCAGTAGTACCAGCAGAAGTGCCCTCGGGGGCACGAGTCGAAGCACGACAAAGCTCCTCAACATCCTCCTCAGCCATCTCATCTAACTCCTCATCCTCAGAAACGGAAGGAGGAAGATCAACACCCATCAGACGAGCCATACGGCAGACTACCTCCTCGGTACGAGCCAAGCGAGACTCGTGACGACGAAGTAACCGTACGACCTCATCCAGGGTGGCAGAGGGAGCAGCAGAGGCACTGGCAGAGGCAGGGGCAGACGCTGAAGGTGTCGTCCTCTGAACGTGACGAAGCGCCGCAAGAGATTTCTTGACGGCCGTCGCGTTCAGGGGAGGACCAAGGGGACGCTCATCGTCACGAGGCAACGTGACACGAAAATGACGAAACACGAGGGTCAATAAGCAAGGAAATGGGATATGAGCCGATTTATTGGACTTGCGAATACACTCGAAAGAATCAATCTTATCGAGTATAATGCGAGCCCAATTAATCGAGCTCCCCATGAAGATAGCATAGATAAGCTTCAGAAAGGGCTGGGACGGGAGAGATGAGGAGCCGTACTTGGGAAGCAAGCACGACTTCAGAATCAGATTTAAGACCCAAGCATTCGGCTTAAAAGATTTAGATGGCACGCCAATCATGGCAGGAGGGATCTGATGGAAAATCTCTGAAAGGATGGTCTGATCAAGAGAAGTAATATCGTCAACCGAGATATCAGAAGGGAGGAGGCCAGACGAGGAGATACCCAAAATCTCTCCTAAGATTTCCGCTGTGAGGACTATAGGAGTCCCCAAAACGGTCGTCTCAACAGAGTGGGTCTGATCGTACTGACCCCGGATCCTATTCGCATAGAAAAGCTTTACTAATCTAGGGTAGGGGTGAGGATTCGCCTTCGGGTCATATCGAAGGTAATCGAGGAGACCCGACGACGAGAGAAGATCAGCTAACCCAATGAAGTCGCTAAACTGGACGAAATGCTCCAGAAGCAGAGGGCAATGTTCGATACGGCTGTACGCCGCGAGACACATAGGGTCATCGCGACACAACGAAATATCGACACCGCCCACCGGCATCGGAGCCTTTCCCTTAGGCTTACGGGTAGACGTACGAGGGTGGGTGCTAGACTCGGGATGGGTAGGAGGAGTGGGTTCCCTATGAGTCTCTGTCTCGGGGTTATTCTCCGTATCGGAATCGGTAGGAGTATGGAAAGAAGAATGAGAGGCAAGAACTTTGGCCTTGGGCTTAGGCTTGGGCTTGGTTTGACCTCTAGGCTTGGCGGTCGTCGTCCTCTTCTTCTTGAGAGGAGGCGAAGACGACGAAGGATGGGTGGTCTTGGCACGGCGTTTCGGAGGGGTTGGATGCTCGGGGTCTGAAGGGTTTTGTTCTACGGTCATCGGCGAGGGGCTTGACGGAGTGATCGAGATACGTGTTCGGGCCATAATCTCGGCACAACACGACACAATCAAACTGAAACGAAGAATCCCTAAGTCGGAACCCTAGAAAGCTGAAATCGAAACCCTAGAAACCCTAGAAGCCCTAGAAACCGAGCTAACCCTAGAACTAGGAATGGAAATCTAACCCTAGAAAGAGAGGAGATCACCTAGAACGAGGGGCCGACGGAGGAGATCGACGGAGATGGCCGGAAAACGGCCGGAGTTCGATCGGAAGACGAAGAGACAGCGAGGGGTCGGGGGTTTTGAGCTGAGGGAGAGAGAGTTTTGATCGACTGGAATGAAAACAAACCGACTAAAGTGAGTTTAAGTCGGTCGAGATCGCAAATGACCAAACAGTCCCTGGCACAACTAGTCGGTCACAGTTCAAGCACTAACCGACTAGATCACGATCTAGTCGGTCGGTCAATGAGCTTGAACCGACTAGTTGCAAACAGTGGCTGAATCCAAGTTTAACTGACAAGAATTAGTCGGTCTGTGTTCATGTACTGACCGACTAGATCTCAATCTAGTCGATCGATCACTGAACATGAACCGACTAAAGATTTAAAATGGAGAGGGAACTCAAAAAGCTTGAGTTAGTCGGTCTAAGTTCTTCTACGAACCGACTAGATGAGCATCTAGTCGGTTGGTGGTTGACCAGATACCGACTAACAGAGTCCAAAAAGTGATAATCAAGTTCTCTCCTCAATACGCTTGGACGATATATCGTAAAACTCTCAATAATCATCTAAACTACCCCATTAAACATCAAAAACTTAAATACAACATTCAAAACATGAATTCGAGCAAAAATTCAAAATATCATATAAATTCTCGAAAAATCCAATAAGTCTAGCATGAACGAAATATTTCGAAATATAATATCATGCAAGATTAATGAATGAAACATGAATCCTATATCTCGGATTCACCCATAATCCCCAATTCTCGACGCAACCGCACAAAGGAGTCCTCCTTTAGGGGTTTCATGAAAATATCGGCGATTTGCTTTTGGGTTTCAACGTACACTAAAATGATGTCCTTTTTAGCAACATGATCATCTAAAAAAATGGTGTCGGACATCTATGTGTTTCGAACGGGAATGGTGTACCGGGTTCTTGGAAAGACATATTGCACTTTGGTTGTCAACCATGATAGGGCAAGTAGCACAATTAATACCAAAGTCTTTAAGTGTGTGTCTCATCTAAAGAACTTGAGCACACGCGGCACCGGCGGCAATATATTCCGCCTCGGTGGTTGAAAGTGACACGGAATTTTGCTTCTTGGAAAACCAAGAGACAAGGGAATTTCCTATAAAATGGCAAGTGCCACTAGTACTTTTCCTGTCGGATTTGCATCCCGCATAATCGGCATCACTATATGAGATTAACTCATACGTACTAGATTTTGGATAAAGTAATCCAAAATCAAGTGTATAACTTAGATAACGGAAAATACGTTTTACCGCTACTAAGTGAGACTCCTTAGGTTGAGACTGATAATGAGCACATACGCATACGGCAAACATAATATCGGGCCTACTTGCGGTAAGATAAAGTAAACTACCTATCATACCTCGATATAGACGAATGTCTACATCCTTACCGCCCGTATCCTTGTCAAGATGCGTAGTCGTGCTCATTGGAGTCTTTTTCCCGGAAGCACTCTCCATTCCAAATCGCTTTAGCAACTCCACCATGTACTTCGTTTGGTGGATGAAGATTGCATCGTCCATTTGGCGAATTTGGAGACCTAAGAAATACTTGAGCTCACCCATGTGGCTCATCTCAAATTGTTCCTTCATAACATTAGAAAACTCTTCGCAAAGAGCAAAGTTAGTAGCACCGAAAATGATATCATCAACATATATTTGAACTAAAATTATATCATTATTCGCATGCTTAACAAAAAGTGTAGAATCGGCTTCTCCCATTTTAAAATTCAAATCCAAAAGAAAATTCTTTAGGCGATCATACCAAGCTCGAGGAGCTTGTCTCAAACCGTAAAGTGCTTTCTTTAGTTTAAAAACATGATTTGGAAATTTTTCATTTATGAAGCCCGGAGGTTGAGAAACGTAAACTTCCTCAACGACATCTCCGTTTAAAAATGCACTTTTAACATCCATTTGAAATAATTTAAAATCCTTATGGCATGCAAAAGACAATAATAATCTAATTGATTCTAATCTAGCTACCGGAGCGAAGGATTCTTCGAAATCAATACCTTCCTCTTGACGGTAGCCTTGAGCAACTAACCGAGCTTTGTTCCGGACGACGACTTGGTTTTCGTCGGTTTTGTTCTTGAAGATCCACTTTGTCCCTATGACGGTGTGGTTCTTCGATGGCAATGGAACAAGCTCCCAAACTTCATTCCTCTCGAATTGAATGAGCTCCTCCTCCATGGCTAAGATCCAAGCGCTATCTTCACACGCTTCAACTATATTCTTTGGCTCTATCGAGGAGGCAAAGGCACAATGAGCGAAGTAGTTCACTTGAGATCTCGTCTTGACACTGTCATAGATATTGCCAATGACTTGCTCATGAGGATGGTCACGAACGGTATGAAGCCGTTTGGGAATACCTTGGTCACTAGGAACATTCTCAACAACTTCATTAGTTGGGTTAGTCTCAATAGAATCAATAGAATTATTAGACTTAGAATTATCAAACGAATCACATAAAACATCCATAGAATCATTATTATTTGAAATTCTAGTTGGAACAAATCCTTCATTAAAAGAGACATGAAGCGACTCCTCGATCGTTGAGGTTCGTTTGTTGAATATCCGGTAGACTTTGCTACACGAAGAATATCCAACAAAAATCCCCTCATCAGATCTTGGATCGAATTTGTCCAAACTACCATACGTGTTCTTAATAAAACATTTCGAACCAAAAACACGAAAATGTTTAACTTGAGGCAACCTACCAAACAACAATTCATAACAAGTTTGTTTAGTGCCGGGCCTCAAAAGTATTCTATTAAACACATAGCAAGCGGTGTGTACCGCTTCCGCCCAAAATTGATGGCCAAGTTGGCTATCATCAAGCATAGTGCGAGCACACTCCACTAGCGTCCTATTCTTTCTCTCAACTACACCATTTTGAGGAGGTGCACGAGGGAAAGAGAAGGTGTGAGTAATACCAACTTCATCACAAAATGTCTCAAAAGACTCATTCTCAAATTCACCTCCATGATCACTACGAATAGTGACAATGGTGGTTCCTAAGAGATTTTGTACTTTCTTAACAAAAATTGTGAAGTTTTCAAAAGCTTCATTTTTATTACATAATGAAAATACCCATGTAAATCTCGAATAGTCATCTACGATGACAAGTCCATATCTTGCATTTCCTAAGGAAGCAACTCTAGTTGGCCCAAATAAGTCTAGATGTAATAGCTCTAGTGGCCGTTTAGTAGAAATGCTTTTCTTAGGTTTAAATGAAGATTTAGGAAGCTTGCCACGTTGACAACAATCACAAAAACTTTTCTTTTCAAAAACAAGCTTCGGAAAACCTTTAATGGAATTTAATTTTGAAAGCTTATAAAGTGTTCCAAAGTTCACATGTCCAAAGCGTCGATGCCATAAGTGTTGTTCACTTGTGTTGGCAACGAGACATTGTTCATAAGACTTAGGAAGATCCAAAATATAAATGTCTTTATGACGAGTGCCGGAAAATAATAATTTATCATTATCTTTTCTTAAAATATGACACAATCCTTTCGCAAAGCTAACTTTGTAACCTTTGTCACAAAGTTGGCTTATTGAAATAAGATTATGATTTAAACCATTAACAAGATAAACATCACTAATAAGGGTTTAGATGGGTTACCCACTTTACCAACACCTATGATGGTCCCGCTCTCGTTGCCTCCAAATACGACGCGGTTTCCATTTGCGATGGGAACCACTCCGGAGAGCAAACTAGCGTCACCCGTCATGTGTTTTGAACACCCGCTATCGAGTATCCAATTTCCCTTGGAGCTAAATTTAAATTTGTTGCTCCTTTTCTTTTTCTTTTCCTTGAGTACCTAAAGATAGAGAATTTCATATCATGGTACCCAAGGTCATTGGGTCCAAAAGATTAGACCTTTGGAAGCCAAGTCCAATTGGACTTAGACCTCCCCACATAATTTCTACTATGCACAACATCCGAAAAATAAGCATTCATATACATTTGTTTTTCGTCCATGCTTGTGTCCTTTGGGCTCTAAATTGTGAAAATCTTGGGAGCCCTCATCCTATTGGGTGCATGCATTCGACGTTGATTTCTACGTGATGCATGTTGTGGATATGCATAAGGGACATGATGGAATGGTGCACGACGAGAATTATTCATATGATGTTGTGGGTGAACATATGCATGTGTGGAAACACGTGCGAGAGGGTGTCTCACATGGTGTGCACGTGCCCGAGAATGTGTTGCATAAAAATCATCATATGTGTGAGATGGTGGAGTAGGACGTGTGTTCCTACGTGGCATGGTATTGGTGTACATATAAGCATGCCCCTTCTTTGGATGTCCACCCAAAGTGGGTTTCTTTCTGAAAGAGGGTGTGGACGAGGTGGAAGCACTATTGGTAGAAGAACTACCAATAGAGTGTTTGCTACCACTCGTAGAGTCACCGGAAGTTGGCCTAACAAAAGTAGTGACCGACTTGGATGACTTTCCTAAAGTATACCCCAAACCAACATGGTGTTTGGCCGGGAGTAAGACACTTAGGATATTATCCAAATGGCCCTTACCCTTATTGAATTCATTGATTCGGCCTAATGTGTTCTCATATTTCTCGGTGAGAGAACGAAAAGAAGTATCTAAAGTTGATACTTGCGATGTGAGCACATAAACACGAGATTTAAGATTCTCAAAGTCGAGTTTTGAGAAGTTAAATCCGCTATCCTATGTTCTTCTGGATCATCAATGCTAACATGTTCAAGTTTAGATTTGAGATTAATAATCTCATTTCTTAACTCTTCAACAACGGTGCCGTTGTTGGTGATGATAGTCTTAGGCGAGGTTTGAATGCTAGCTAGGTCATCTTTTACCTTAGTATATCTATTTACTAATTTAGTGTATTTTGACCATAATTGAGAGTTAGCATTCCTAAGATCATCCATAGTTACCTCATCGTTGCCTTCGTCATCACCATCATCGGAAGAGGAGGATCCTTGATCATGCTCCTCTCTTGCCATGAAGCACATGTGTGCTTGCTCCACTTGCTCATCGTCCGACTCTCCGCTTGAGGAATCCTCGGAGTCGGTGAATGTTACTCCGACAAGTCCCTTCTTGTTTCCTTTCTTGTACTTCTTGGACTTATCGAATTTTGGCGCCTTCCACTTCTCCTTTTGCTTGTTGAGAGGACACTCCGCTTTCATGTGTCCTGGCTTATTACACTTGAAACACAAAGGAGAGGAAGATGCGTTAGAAGAACCAAATTTTGCTTTGTTCTTATAGTTACCTTTTCGGAAGAAACGGTTGAACTTCTTGGCCATGAGTGCCATGGACTCCAAGTCCAACTCGTTTTCCGAGTCTTCATCATCGGTTGATGTGGATGTGGATGGAGCGGCCTTGAAAGCAATGGCCTTCTTCTTTGGCTCGTCTTGCTTTAGGTAGGACTTCATCTTTTCCTGCAATTTGAGCTTGCTATCCTTGCGTACCTCGTATGACATTAAAGTACCCATTAGTTGAACTACGGTGTACTTATTCATGTCATTACCTTCCTCGATGACGAAGGTACGTTTCTCCCAAGAAGAAGGAAGTCCTTCGATAAGCTTCGAGCACTTCTCCTTTTGGGTGTAGGATTTGCCGAGAGCCTCTAACTCGTTTATGATGTCGACGAAGCGAGCGTAATACTCCTTCATCTTCTCGCCCTGTTGCATATGAAACATTTCGTAATCTTTGTTTACAACTACGAGTTTAGAGTCTCTTACCCTACTCGTCCCTTCATGAAGAATGAGGAGGGAGTTCCAAATTTGATATGCACTCTTACATGTGCATATCTTATTGAAGTCCTCGGGCTCCAACGCGCATTGCAATGCGTTCATTGCCTTAGCATTGCTTACCTCCGCGGCGACCTCCGCGGTTGTCAATTTCTCAAAGTCTTCTTCTTTGGGTTCGATGTATTCCTTCATTGTGGTCCTCCATAGAGATGCACTCTGGAGGAAGGTTTCCATCCGGCATTTCCAGTACCCGTAGTTGGTACCGTTGAAGAATGGAGGCCTCGTAGAGGAATGTCCTTCCATCACCGAAGATGCTCCTTCACGGTTCCTGAAGGTGTCATAGTTGGAAGGTGGACGCACGGTCTTGTTGTCGTTGGCAGACATAGCTAAGTATCTGGCTCTGATACCAAATGTAATGCCCTACAAGCTACTGCACAAGTACTAGAGGGGGGGTGAATAGTACTTTAAAAATAACAAGGAGTATAATTCCTAATTATAATGCAAACAACTACCAAATCAATTTGCGGAAGCTTAAATTGAATGACAACACAAAATTAACAATGCTAACAAGAGATGTTACTGGGTTCGGATCCACCCAAGTCTCTCCGACTTGTTCCCGGTGATCCTACGTCCCAACCACCCGGATCCCCTCCGGATACTTGAGTTAGAAACCCTAACTCAAGATTTCCACTATGAAATACTTGTGAAAATCCTCCACAAGTCAAATCATACAAAATGTAATTTGTGACTCCCACAACCCGGGATCACAACCACACTCTCACAACCGAGAGTGAAACTTACAAATCAAATATGAAATGAAATAAGAAAAACTTCTTACCGAACAAAATACCTATGCCTTGAGTATTGCTTACGAATTAGGGAAAGGATGATTTTGGGGAAGAAGTGGCACCAAACCCTAGCTCCAAGATGTAGATCAGCGATGGAGAGCTTTGGGGATGTTGGTGACCTAGAATCAAGCACTTGGCTTGGAAGGCTTCACACTCAATGAATCTCTCTTTGGAAGAAAGAGTGAGGAGAGATTATTGAATGGAAAGAATGAGCTTTTAATGCACTTGGAATGAATTCTCTTGATCTCTAAACTTGCAATAATATCAGCCTTGGCAGCAATGAATGCAGCCCATCAAGTATATATAGGATAGAGGAGAGAGAGAGAGAAAAACGTTTCAATTAAAGCTCCAACGGCTCTTTTCTGAACCCAACTAGTCGGTCAAAGAACAACCACCGACCGACTAGTTCATCAACTAGTCGGTCGGTCATTTAACGTAAACCGACTAATGGGTAAACTGAGAAAAGATCAAAGTACAGACTAAGGAACTAATCGGTCTAAGAAGAGTAGCTGACCGACTAGTTTCACAACTAGTCGGTCGGTTACTCTACGTGGACCGACTAACATATAAAACTGAAGTCTGAGAAGAATTTAGACTTAGTCGGTCCAAGAACAAATGTTGACCGACTAATTCACCAACTAGTCGGTCACCAAATGAACATAGACTGACTAACACTAAACAGTAAGTTTGGTGAAAAATTTGGCATGTACAGTAAACTAAACTAGTCGGTCTAAGAAGGAAAGTTGACCGACTAGTTCATCAACTAGTCGGTCGATCAATGAGCACAGACCGACTAATGATAAACAGTAGCTCAAGCTCAAATGTGCATGTACAGGGAAAGCTCAACTAGTCGGTCACAGAAGCATCACTGACCGACTAGTTTACAAACTAGTCGGTCGGTGAGTCAACTTAGACCGACTAACTGTAAACAGTAAAGAGCAATGAATTAACTGAGAAGAACTAGTCGGTCCAAGAAGCTTGGCTGACCGACTAGATCACCATCTAGTCGGTCAGTTCTTCTTCTTGAACCAACTAACATGCACAAGAAGTCCCGAATCGAAGCGCGAAGCTTCGGGAAGAATTGTATGGACTTCTACTAAGATCCTAGAGCTAAGATATGAGCGTTATGAAGAATTAAAACGTAAGACCTACTCAAGGCTTAACATTCTACGAAAGAAGCTTAAAGACTATAAATTAAACTTGACGATACCATCTTCAATAGCTTCAATCGAATCTTCATGACTTCTAAATATGTCCATAAGCTTCAACGAAGCTTTAGGCATACGATCACGTGCTTTGAGAAGTCTTGAGACGTCGTAATTGATATTCATGTGAATTTGGCGACGATCTCCATAACTGCGCTCACAAAGTGTTAGTTCATATTATATTTATGTTTGTTCATCATCCAAAACCAAATCCGGGGAGTCCAATATCCAACATCAACCACCCCCTCAAAAGTCTAAGCTAGAGAGCCTTATGGAGAATCATCACAGCCAGAACCAGAAAAATGTTTATTTACAGACATCTATTGTAATGGCCTATATTTTTAGGCGTGTTTGTTTTCATGTGTGCCTGTATTTTATTTCTGTCGTTCGAGCGTTTTTCGTCCGTATGTGTTTCTTCGCGTCGACGAGAGCGCACCCTTGCTTAAATTTTTACCACGTCGCTTTTAAAATTTTTACCACATCGTAATTAGTTACTTTTATCTTAACTAATTACCTTAACCCCAACCGTACCCACCTACCCTAACCAAACCCTTAACCCTAACCATTAATCCCACCGTATGAATCTGTGAGATCCAACATGCAACCCCCCAGACAACTCACCCTCATCAATCTTAACCCCCATTGTATAGTTCTTAAAATCAAACAACAACAATAGTAACATCTTCCTCCACCATCTGCAACTTCACAACAATCCCACTCTCTCCATTCTCCATGCAATTCCTCAACCAAAATCTAACACCAATCCTCATCAACAATTCAACCGCCCTCAAATAAACACCCCAAATCAACCCAAAATCAATCCAAAATAGAAATTGAGAAGACCAAATCTGAAATCAGGAATTGAGAGGGAAGAAATCAAAATCAGAAACAGATCTCAGTTCAGATCTGAATCAAAATTGATCCAGATCTTCTTTCTCCTCCTCTCTCCATTAGCCCTCACCCCCTTCAGATGTGCCCGTACAGCAGCCCCGCTTGCTTCTCCCCCTGCCCACTGTCGCCACATACTGCGTAACCCCACGCATGCAACCGCCATCCGCAGCCCCCCGTGCGCGCCCTGTGTTCTGTTGCATGTGCCGCCCAGCAGCCGGAGCCGCCTGCGCGCGCCACCAGTAGCCCCACCTACTGCTCTGCCCCCTGACCGCGCACGCAAACGCCTGCACAGCCGCCCTTCGGAAACATTGCCAAGGGTCCTAATAATATTATTGCTTGCCAAGGACCTTGCTGACATACATTTCTATGTTGTTTGGAATGTATATCAGGACACGAGACATGTTACATTGAGGATGAGCTGATTGAGGGAACTGAACCGATGGACCAGGAGTACACTGATCCAGAAATTCTCTCCACTGAGAACTAGTTGCTGAGTAATATTTGCTGCTGCTCAGAATTTTGTTTATTGCACTTTTGTAGGGTGTGTACCCTCTCTGTAGAACTCTGTTGTTATTGGCCATGCTTGGGGCCTTATTACTTTGTGTACTTTGTCTGGGTGTTGGCTTTGAATTCATAGTTATTTCGGTTGTTTCTGAAATGCATGCAAATTCTTGCCTATGGTTTAATCACTGGCGCTTATTGGGTTTGAGCTTCACCGCTGCAGCCCATGTGGACCTACTCCCGTCCTCGCTCCCAAGTATAATGGAAAGCGGGGCATGACAGGTTTTTGTGGTGGCCCATGCAGGTCTTGCATTAAGAAAAACTTCACGACAATAGAATACTATCATTAGCCAAAACATCTAGATTTATCTCGTGCACAAAATTTAACCAAGTTTCTTGTCTCAGCATGGCAGGAGGACACAACGCCGAGAATGAGAATGGGAATGGAACTGCAGCTAACAGAGGTACCGACAGGATTGAACTCCTTGGAGTCATGAGGGGGATGTTGGATATCCAACCACAGCTAATTCAGCAAGGATAGCAACCTGCTCAGATTACACCACTACTCCCTCGAGTTGAACCAGGGGTTAAGCAGTTCCATAAGCTGCAACCCAAGAGCTTCTCTGGAAAAGAAGGACCTCTTGATGCTGAAGAATGGGCCCAAGGGACTGAGGACAAGCTGAATGCTGCTTGTATCCCTCAGGCAGGATGGGTCGATGTCACGAAGCTCCAACTGACTGACAATGTTAGGAGCTGATGGCAACGGGAAGAAAGGCATTTGGTCAGACCCATCTCTTGGGGTATGTTTCGGTAAAGGTTTAACGCCAAGTATTTTCCCAAAACAGCCAAAAGAGAACTTCAGCAATGCTTCGCCAATCTGGTCCAAGGAGATAGGACCGTTGACGAGTATGAGGCCGAGTTTGCGATGCTCAGCCACTTCGAACCTCATATGGTCGAGGACCCAAAAGACTGTGCATTTCAGTTTCACCAAGGACTGAATCCCAAAATTCAAGCCTCAATGACCTCGATGAAAATAACGACCCTTCAGTATGTTTTGGATGCTGCACGGAGCCATGAAGTCGTGGCAAGACTCCCAGTGGGATTTCAAGCTGGAGGAAGCAAGCGTCCCATGGAGCCACCTAGGATTGTGCCAAGAGGAAATTTTCGACCTCCCCAGACCACACAGTTCAAGAGGCCAGCTGCTCATGTCGACTGAGCTCAACTGACCTGTTTCTTTTATGGCAAGACCGAACATCAGAAGAAGATTGTAGGAGGATGCTGAACCAATGCCTGATCTACAGAGCATCTGATCATGCTGCGAGAGACTACCCCCGCAGCAAGGATCGTCAAGCCCTTGCTAGAGTGCCTGGACCTGTTCAGTGAGGAGTGCCTGGACTTGTTCAGTGAGGTGCCCATGTACCTTCTCAGTGTGGTCCGCCTCTGGTTTCACAGAACCGAGCCTATCAGCAGGCCAATCAGCCAAAGTGCCGGGCATTCATTTTGATAGCTGCAGAAGCTGAGGCTGAGGATGAAGTGATTACAGGTAACATCTAGATCTAGTATTTCATATTGCTTTTATATTCATGCTTGTTAATTAGATACCCTTGCTAAGATTAGTTATTATCATCTTAGGGGTCATATTAGTGGCTTCCCACCTAGCACTGACCTTATTTGTTTTCGGAGCTTCATTGTGCATCTTATCCGGAGATTCTTGGTCAAACATTCGACTCCCACCTACCCACTTCCTAAAAGTTGGAATATCACTACTGGGAGTGGCATGGTGAGTGTTTCCTTGGTATGCAAATCATGTCCTCTGGTGATTGCAGACATGAGCTCTATGCAGATTTCATGGTCCTGAACACGCCTAACTTTGATGCTATTCTTAACATGGATTGGTTAGGAATATTCTATGCTACGATCGACTGTCACTAGAAGAAAGTAGTATTTGAAATCCCCGATCATCAGGTGTTCGAATTCATCAGTGGAAGTCAATCGCTTGGACCTATCAAATTTCTGGCCCAGCCGAACGAAGTGATCATTGCATCTATTCAAGTCGAACCCGAGAAGCCTACAGTGGTAAAAGATTTCGAAGATGTATTTTCGGAGGATATTTCTGGATTACTGCCTGACTGAGCTCTGGAATTCAGCATCGATCTTATGCCGAATACTCCACCGATCACGAAGTCACCTTATCGTATGGCTCCTGCAGAACTTGAAGAGATACAGAAGCAATTGGACGACCTGTTGCAGAAAGGATTCATCCATCCCAGCGTATCTCCCTGGGGTGCACCTGTTCTGTTGGTCAAGAAGAAGGACGGATCGAGAAGGATGTACGTGGACTATCGGGAGCTGAACAAAGTCATTGTGAAGAATAAGTACCCGTTACCTCGCATCGATGACATCTTCAACAACTAGGTGGATCATGAGTTTTCTCGAAGTTGGATCTTAGGAGTGGATACCATCAGATGAAGGTTAAGAATGAAGGCATCTACAAGGCGGCTTTTCGGACCAAGTCTGGACACTATGAGTTCGTTGTCATGCCATTCGGTGTGACCAACACCCCTGCGGTATTCATGAATCTTATGAATCTCATATTCTACAAGTTTTTGGATAAATTCATAGTGATATTCATTGACGATATATTAGTCTATTCGAAGAGCGAGGAGGAGCATACCGAGCATCTGCAGATTGTTTTGGAGACACTTCGTCGTCATCAGTTGTATGCCAAGTACAGCAAGTGCGAATTTTGGCTTGATCGAACTGCATTGCTTGGACATGTGGTATCGGGCAATGGTATCTCTGTCGACCCCGAGAAGGTTACATCAGTCAGTAATTGGCCTACCCTTCGGTTGGCATCAGACATCAGGAGTTTCCTAGGATTGGCAGGTAACTATCGTCAATTCATCTAGGATTACTCAAGGACAGCCGAACCAATGACTCGGTTGATAAGGAAGAACGTCAAGTTTATATGGTCGGACTCTTATGAGTAGGCATTTGGGATATTGAAAGCAAGGCTGACGTCTGCACCAGTTCTAGCTCTACCAGATAGGACTGGAGGATTTGAGATCTTTTGTGATGCATCAGGCAAAGGCCTTGGATGTGTCATGCACCAGTATGGTCATGTGGTCGTATATGCTTCTTGGTAGTTGAAGATTTACGAGAAGAATTATCCGACTCACGACTTGGAGTTAGCCGCTTTGCCCTGAAGATTTGAAGACATTTCTTACTGAGTAAGAAAGTAAAAATCTTTATTGATCACAAAAGCTTGAAATATATTTTCACCCAGAAGGAGTTGAATATGAGGCAGCACAAATGGTTAGAACTGATGGCCGATTACGACATCGACCTTCAGTATCATCCAGGGAAGATTAATTTCATACCTGACACTTTGAGTAGACTTCCAGCAGTCATGACTCGTACAGTTCAGGGGAGACTACAACAAGATCTGCAGGAGATATATATAGAAGTTTTTTTGCTAGGAGTCACATCACCGTTGATGAATATGCAGATTCAGTTGATGATTATGGATCGGATCAAAGCTGCACAGTCAGGAAACGCAAAACTACAGAAGATCAGAGAGCAAGCTGAAGCTTGACTTCTGTAACGACCTGGTCTCCAGGATACCTGGGAAGTACGTATCCATCCCAAGTATTCCCAGATCAACGAGTGTTACGTAGAAAGTGAGGAAGGAAGAGAGTAAAAAGAAAACTGGAGGTCACCATGCACGTGCTGGGAAGTACAAGTAAAGCTTCATCACAGATATTAACACAGAGAAATAACAGAAATATAATTCAAAACTCTCCATTTTTATTTATATCATAATACATCTTTTACATGAGCCATTTCTGAACTGGGTACAAAAAGGTAAACAAGGAAATCCCCCAAAGAATCCCCAAAAGGAAAACGCTCACACTCTACACCAAGTACAACTCACTTCTTAACTACCCCCGGGAATCATCTGCACCATACTGCCCTCTGTGGGCATCACCTCTGAGTAGAATCTTGAGTCTATCTCTGCTCTGGCAATTCTGCTTCTTAACCCAGAAAAGTAAATGGGACACGTCAACGTGTGACCCAGTAGGATTCCTAACTAAGGTAGGCATGACCTAGTTTAGAACCGGACTACCTATTTAAGAAGGGTGGTCTAATAAGTAAGGGTCACAGTGCTTACAAAAGTATTCACAACATGACATGCAAGTATTAAAGGAGAACTTGGAAAACATGTATAAGTAACCATATTATGACATGCAAGTGCTGAAAGGAAGCAGAGGAACATATTAACATGTGATAACAACAAATAAGATAACAGAAGAACAATTAACATGTGGTAGCAGCATTTATGAAATAAACGGCAATTACTTTAAGTTATCACTTTACATGTTTTGGAACCCGTTTAAATGATAGGACACTTAAGAAGCTGGACTTCACCCAAGGTGGGTGAAAAGTGGAACCTCAACCAGCGACACGAGCACTGAAAGGGCCTCTCGTGACTCCTCAGAAGGAAGTGAGATATCTCGGTTTTTATATGGAAAACGTAGCAAACCTTCATTACCGTCATGGTGCATCATGAGTACACCACCGGCCTCTCTAACTCTGTCCACTCCCCCTGCCTACTCATGGGAGTGCGAGTAAGAATCAAGCTATGTCCACACTTAGCCAACTCCTTCGCTCAGGAGTGCTAATGGGAGTCTCACCTTAAGACACATCCTTTACACGTGTCCCCCCCAAACCCACATCTAAAGTCTCACTTATTTCTGAATGGATCGAGGACTTTAGACTATTACTCTCATTCTCACACTCATTTCATCATTTCATATTACTTTCATTTTGGTACATCATTCTTATATTCACCATCATTTCATCATTTGTTCACTTCCATCCTTAAATTTCTTAGGAAACTTGCATAACAAAAAAATGGAGAAGATTAACATATGATTCTCTTTCACAAACTAACATGGATATATACTGGCATGATACTTCATTTCACATTTTTGATCGCATATAAACTAGTGCCTAGATTAACAAGTGGTTCCAATAATGCAAAGGGTAACTTGATATGCAGATTCAATATGGTAAGTTCCATTCAATATGGTAAGTTCTAATAATAACTTGGTATGCAGATTCAATATGTAGATTCAATATGGTAAGTTCCAATAATAAATTGATATGCAGATTTGCTAATGGTAACATCATGAATTTCACACTTTATCATGGATTACTGAACATACGGACTGAAGCATGAACATCATCCAAATCATTCAAAACATTGCAGTATTAAAGCATATGAACCAAAAAATAATGAACATAGAGTTCTGTAAGAAATGAGAAATGAGAAAAGATAGAGCCACACGACCGTATGGAATTTTCCATACGGCCGTGTGGATTTAATAATGAAGGCTAGAAGATCCACACGGCCGTATCGTGAAATCCACACGGCCATATGGATTTTAGTTGGCTGAAATGGGCACACGGTCGTATGGGCTGATGGCCACACTACCGTATGGTTAAATCCATACGGCCGTGTGGATTTAAGGTGATACGATCATTTGAGTTTTGAAGAAGCTCTTCCACACGGCCGTATGATCTAAGTTAAGCTTCAAAGAGCGACACGGCTGTATGGTGAAATCCATACGGCCGTGTGGATTTCTCTGCTATCGAATTCGACGGCGATGTGTCCAAATCTTTAACCGATACTAAAACGAACCCTATCTAGCTTAATTAGAATCCTACCTTCAATATTCCACCTATAATTCTTGGGCCCTTCTCTCCGTGTAGACCCTCTGATAGCTTACTCCTCCTTCTAATTCCTCTTCAAGCCCTTCGGAGAGGGTTGGTGGTGAATTGGGCTAGCCGTTGCCGTGAAAGGTGGTGGTGGCTGGCATGGTGGAGGAGCAGGTGATTATGAGAGGTCAATGGTTCGGCCAAAGAGGAGGAGAAAGAGGTGATGGTGTTCGGGAGTGGGGTTTCATGCATGTGGGAGTATATGATAAGGGGCTTCTCTTTTCTTTTTGAGGTTCTCTGGCTTTGCACGATGGGAAGAGAGGAGAGGAATGATGTTTTTTGGTTATCTTGTTCGTTTCTTTTTCTTTCCCATTTTTTTCATGTTTCTTTTTCCTTTCTCTCTAAGTCAAGCCTCTCCCATCCTCATCACCAGTAACCCCTTCCCAGGATTTCCATGTGTAAGGGTTAGGTGAGTATTAGTGTGGTAATGACACCTCAAGCTAATGAGGTGTCATGATCAGAATATTTTTAGGATTTCTTTTTAAGAAATAAATAGATGTACATCTTATAATACAATATACCCCCATACATCCTCTTATACCAGTATTTCTTCATTGCTTAACCCATTAAAATTCAATTGATAAGTTTTAAAAATGATTTAAAAATAATTCTACCGTATTAAGATTAAGGAAAATTTCTTTAAAGTACATAACAATAAAATTCGTATTAATACGGTCAAGAAAATGTATATAATATCTGCATACGTGAATATATGGTATTATAAAAACAAAGTTCGTCCTCGGACTTCCTAAATATAAGGATCTAATTGAAAGTTTAATAGATCTAAGGGTTGCCCCACCCACAATATACTATTATAAACACAGTACACATTCATCTCCAAGGCTACTGTCATTATATATCTTAATCTCAACAATACATATGACTATTCACATTACAAATCTAAGATAGATATAAACAAATATTATTCACACAATTCATAACATGTATATGATACTATAACATTAACCCAATACAATACAATTATTAGTATCGTAGTTACATTCAATAAGTAAAACATAAATACTAATACACACACACACACACACACACACACACACACACATTTATTCAGATTACTATATATATCTGACTATTTTATACTTATATATATTAGCCTTATACAAACTTATTACATACATATAATCACAATTATAGATCATACAATAATATATTTACAAGTAGATGTACTTTACTCCACGTATCAACACACACACACACAAATATATCTAAATAAAACTATAACTAAGTGCACAAGCATATATCCAAGACATACATCAGTATTCATAAAATACTTATCCATATATATACACTTACACACATATATACATGGACTATCATGGTTATTAAGGATACATGCAACTATCAACCATTCCAATGTAAGTATACACTCTAAGTATACTCATGACGTATATCTAAGTACTTGCATTTTTTTGAAGAGTAAGTTGGATCTTTGTATATACCGGAAAAAAGAATACAAAACTGCACCGCTAGTGGTAGTCAATAGGGTTAAGGGAGAGTGGGGAGAGGGCACAAGCGCCGTCACCCACTACTTCCCTAATCCTATTTAACTCAACTAGCAAGACTAAGGTAAAATGTACAAAGAAACCTCTAAAGAACTACGGAACAAGGAATCCCCAATAGGAAAAAGGGATAGAATCTGTGTGTTCTATATCCATTAGGTTAATACAGACATCAGCCGCTGATGTGTCCATATTTTCTACTATTTTCATATCATTATCTCATTGCATCTCATGCCATTTTCGCATCCAACTCCCTCATTTTACTACGATATTACATTTTTGACGATATCTTCGAGTTTTGTAGTGTTTTGTGAGTTTTCAGGGATTTTGGAGCGATTTGGGGCCCTACTTGGGTATGGACACATCTGACATGCTCGTGAGGTCATTGGCGAGGCTCTAGAGGAGTTCGCCACACTTCTAGAGCCATTGGAGGAGAAGAGAGAGAGCAGAGGAGAGAGAGACAGCCCCCAGCAGCTCCTCAGACAGTTTCCCAGAAAATGCTCGGTCCGAGCAGCTCAGCTGCTCGACCGAGCAACTTCAATTTGAGAAGAGAGCTGATACGGGCTGACTCGGATCGAGCAGTTCATCTGCTCGATCGAGCAGCCTCAATTTCCATAGCTGAAGCAGTCCAGTGACGCGGCCTGAGTAGCTGACCAAGTCAACTCCTGCTCGAACCGAGTAGAACTTACTCGGTCTGGGTAGGCAGAGCGGCAGTTTCGAAGATTTTCAATTCCCTGTAGTGCTTGGTCGAGTAGCTCATCTACTTGGTCCGAGCCACCGAACGAGCAGTTATTGCTCGACCGAGTCATCTACTCGGTCGGCAATTCCAGGGTCATTTTTGGAATGGTTTTAGAGGCCATCGATTGCGTGCGATCTGTGGCGGCTGAAGCTGGGAGCTGTGCGAGCACTGAGAGGTGACTTTCATTAGAGTTTTTTGGATAGTTTTTTAGGGAAGCTCCGGCGATTTTGTATTGGTTGTTTTAGATCAAAAACAGCTTATACTTTTAGATTAAAATTGAGAGATTATTACTTTCATTCTTAATTTCTCTTGCGCTTGGAATCTTGGAATTTTTCTAGTTTTCTGGATCTATCAATTACAATTTCTATCGATTTCTCGCTGTAAGTCTTATATACATATTCCTTTGATTGTTATAATGATTTCGTCTCTGAGAATGATGTTTTTGTCTGGCACTATTGTGATGTGTGAGTAGATTCTTTCTAGGGTTTATGGGTTAGCCCTAGGATCCTAGGAGAAAATTTAGATCTGGATCCCTACATTGAATTGGGGACTTAGGGAAGTATTTCGGTAGATCCTATCGAATCCGTAGATATCACGTATTGAGATTATGCCCATGTCTGTGGAATTGATGTGCTTAAGGGGTATCTAGGGATTCGAATAGGAAAATCGGTGGATCCAACCAAGGCTCATGACCATGCCCGGCTCGTGCCTTGAGGGGATCCGCCGACGAACTATATTGTTACGTTGACGGCTACCGCCATTGCATCAACGAGAGCCACCGAAATACCCCACAATTCTAACCCACGAGAGTGGTCCGAATTGGGGGTTTAATCCCCTAGCCCTAATGCAATGCAAGGATCCTATCCCAACGTCGACCCCCAACAATCCTAGTGGTGATCCCTAACACCCTAGTCCCTTTTATTAATATTACAACAACACCCCAACCAAATCTTTTACCCCGATAGTTGTCACACTTCAAGACTTAGAAATAAACTAAGAATCCATTGACCCTATCACCGTCCCTGTGGGATTCGATATCTTTTATACTATAACTCGAGACCGTCCGCTTGCGGATTGAGCCCGGAATTGAAGCCTAGGGGACATACCACGCCTGGCGATCGTGACACCGCCAGGTGGAATCTAGGTGTAGGTTACGGGTGCGTCAAGTTTTTGTCACCGTTGCCGGGGACGGCAATAGTGTTCTATCTCAGTTTGTTTTTGTTTTGTGAAGTTTGCTATCATTCTATTCATTTCACACCTTTCCATCATTTTTATTCTTTTTATTTATTTCGGTGCTACTGACGGTATTTATCTGAGTTTTGTTGGTGCATGAATACTCGCTACAAGGAATCTACCAGAGAATTATTATTCGATCCCGTGATTGAGAAGACAGCGAAGGCTTTAAGAGCTTCTAGTATAAGTTCATCTCCCTCTGCTCAGATGGCGAAAAACAATCCTCCTCCTCCTCGCACCGGGTCCATCAGGGACCATATGAAACCAACGTTTGGGAACAACTCCTCCATTCTCAGACCGCAACTGGAGGTAGCGAGCTTCGAGCTCAAGACGGGGTTGTTGAATCTTATGCATCAGGATCCCTTTCCACGGGCATCCGCATGAAAATCCCAACCATCACATTGGCACCTTCCTGGCGAAGTGTGATACGTTCAAGGCGAAGGACGTTAGTGATGATGCTGTGAAGCTACGGCTTTTCCCGTTCACCTTAAGGGATAAAGCTTCATATTGGCTCCGGGCCCACCCTCCCAACCACTTCACCACCACTTCACCACCTGGGAGAAGCTTGCGCTTGCATTTGTGGATAAGTTTTATCCACCATCGAAGACAGTTCGGATCCGTGGAGATATTTCTAACTTCAAGCAGCTCCCACAAGAGTCACTTTACGAGGCATGTGAGAGGTTCAAGGACCTCCAACATCAGTGTCCTCACCATGGGATCCAGCCCTAGGATTTGGTGCAAAGCTTCTACAATCGGCTCCAGCCTAGCACCAAGATGATCATCGATGATGCGGCGCAGGGCGTCCTACTTGATAAGTCTCCTGAGGAGGCTATAGATTTGTTGGAGCACATGGCAGCCAACACCCAACAGTGGAATGATGAACGGACTGTTGTGACCTGGACTCCTGAGGTCAAGGCTGCTAGGCACTTGGATTCTCATATCGAGACCTTGTGCAAACAAGTGGCCTGCATTGAGCAGTGTCTGGACTCCATCCCTGCTTCACCTAGCACGTCGTATCATCCCAGGGAGGAGTATGTAGATCAGGGCTATATCCCTAGTGAGGCCCACTACGATGGTGCCGAGACATCTGAGACCGTACAATACATCCAAGGAGAGGGGCAGAATCAGTGGCAGCATCCAGCTGCCAGGAATCACCCGGGGTTTTCTTATGGAAACCCAAGTGGAGGGCTGCAACCTCCGCAATTTCAGAGACCTCCACCCCCTCCTCGGCAGTAGCATCAGCAGCAGCAGAACTAGTAGCAGGGTGTATTTAGGCCAGCTGGTCCTTACAGGCCGTCGGGATATCAGTTCAACCGGCCGCTTCAGCAAAATTATGCACCGAATCCACCCAAGTCCAACCTTGAAGCCACACTGGATACTTTTATGAGCAGCCAGATCCACTTTAATCAGGACACATCGAACCAATTCAAGAATATAAATTCTTCACTCGATGAACTCAGGGTGCAAATGTCGCAACTTTTGAAGAATCGGGAAAGATTGCCATCCCAGCCGGAGACAAACCCGAGAGCCCAAGCCAATACCATGGTTTCAGTGACCACACGTGGAGGACGGGTGACTGACTCATCATGGTTCCAGTGCTAAACAAGGAGAAAGTCACCATTGAAGAAGCCGTCGATGACGACGATAGAGTTGAGGCCACTGAAGGGCCTATCATTATTGAGGAGAAAGCGGATGCCCCTCCCGTCACGCCTACTACGACGACGCCTCCCATCGATGCATCCAAGAGTAAAGTTTCCAGACCTCCCCCTCCATACCCACAGAGGCTAGCCCTGGCCAAATTGGAAAAGAAATACTCGAAGTTCATGGAGTTATTAAAGGGAATTCAGCTGAACATCCCTTTCATGGACGCCATCACGGAGATCCCGATCTACGCTAAATTTTTTAAGGATCTCATCACGGGAAAGCAGAGACCAGAAGAAATTAAGCTATTGGAGGATTCCACCTCCATCAACAAAAATCATCTCCCTCGGAAGCTGCCGGATCCGAGGAGCTTTACCGTGCCGTGCTCTATTGGAGGGATGCCTATCAGCAAAGCGTTGATTGACTTGGGGGTTAGCATCAGTTTCATGCCCCTCTCCATCTTCAAGAGACTTCAGACGAGGAGTGAGTTAGAACCGACAAGCATGTCCATCCAACTCCGTCGATCACTCCATCACCTACCCGGTGGGAATAGCAAGGGACGTCATCCTCCAAATACTCCTAGGACTATGTGTTCCAGTCGACTTCATCATAATGGATATGCCTGAGGGAGGGAGCTCTCAACTTATACTCGGCCGCCCCTTCATGGCGACGGCCGGTGTTCTGATAGATGTCCGAGAAGGGACCATCTCTCTCAATGTGGGGGATATTGAAGCTGAGTTCCAGCTACAAATGCCGATGAGGGAACGAGCCCATGTAGAAGAGGCTAGCTATCTGGAGCTTCTTGAAGAGGAAGCCATTGAAGACTTTACTTCCGAAGGGGTCATTAAGGACCCAATGAAGACAAGCATCGATGATGACAGTGACCCAACCTACAACAAAGCGGTCGCCGCATACATCCAAGTTTTGGATGAGGAATTTCAACGTCATTCCCCTAATCACAAAGGACCGACGATTATAAGCTAAGTTGAGGAGAATCTTGAAGTAGGCGGAAATCAAATGCCGCTGGATTGCACCATCACAAAGATTGACGTGCGACCACCGCACGCACCAAATGAAAACTGATATATTTGAGGGAGTCGAGCTCATGACTGAAAACGAGCGCTTATTGGGAGGCAACCCAATTTCTTAGATTTTGGATTTTCTTTTTCAGTTTCTTATTTTTTATTTTTATTTCGTGTTTTTAGACAAAACTATTAAAAAATTGATGAGTTATTCTTTTGTGTAGGATGGACAAGTGGGGGTATACGTATCGACATTATAAACGTAAGGAAGCCGGAGGAGAACATCAGATTCAAAGATTTGGGGAGAAAACCAAAGAAAAAGAAGAGGGACAGGAGACACAGGAGACTCGACCGAGCAGCTTCACTGCTCGGTCGAGCGGAGCAGACACGGAAATTTGAATGAGAGTGTAGTTTCTGCCTGCTCGGTCCGAGTAGAAATAGACTCGATCCGAGCAATGCATTACTTGGTCGAGTGCTACAGGATTTTGAAGTTGAGGAGAAAACGTCACTCTGCCAACCCGGACAGAATATTATTGGCTGGGCCCGAGTAGGCAATGACGTGGACCGATCACCACACTGCTCGGTCGAGCAGACAAGGGAGTATTTTTCATCAAAATTTTGCATTGACTCGGTCGAGCAGCTTAGCTGCTCGGACCGAGTCGGGTCGGGTTTCGAATCCAAACCCGCCTATAAGTTACCGCAGTTAAAAAAAATTTTAACCAAAATTTTTTATCTCTAATTCTCTCCCCCGAGCTTCATCTCTTCCCTACTCGTTCAAACCCTCGCCCCCGCGCCGTCTTCCTCCTCCCGCACTGCGTCAGCGCCGCCAGCTGCGCCGCCATTCTCTGATCAGCCACCCCCTCTCTCCCCTTTCAATCTCTCTATCTCTCTGCCCCTCCCCTCTCTTCCATCCCCCAATTCGCCCTCCTTAGTCGACGGCACCGTCGACGGCGCCGCCAACTCGCACTCCCCAAAACCCCCCACCCCCTCGACTTTAAAACCCCGCCCACCGCCTATCCCCCCTCTCTAATGACGATCTCCGTTCCCCCCCCCCAATCTGTGCCCTAGGGCATAGACCGAGCACTACTGTGCTCGGTCACATACTCGGACCGAGCAGTATCACTGCTCGGTCGAGTCACCTAAAATTCTGCGAATCACCCATTTTTACTCGATTATCTGACATTTTGATTATTTCCATTTGCATGTACTCTCTAATTGCATCTGCAGCAGCTGTGAGGACCAGCTTGGGGGATCGTTTGGGCACTCGCTGTTGGATATGGAAGACGTTTGTACACCCTTGTGGGGGATGTACGAGGAAATACGGACCTCGAACGTCGCGTACACGAAGTCGTGTACAAAGGGAATCTGTTCCCTTGCGGAGAGGATCTCTGGATGAGTGGGAAATTCGCATTATATATGCATAAGTGCATGCGACATATGGCTAATAAAGGGGGAATATCTTAAGCTTATGTTGTACCATGCATATGGTACAGCTTAAGCTTATAATGTGCCATGTATCATGGTACACCTTAATTAAGTTGTTCCAAAGGAACAACTTACCCTAAAATAACTACCTTGGGGGCTATAAATAAGACCCAAGGGTAAGCCATTTCTTACACTTTTTGCATGAAATTCATGCATGCAACTTCATCCTAGCGAAGCTCTGCAGAAATCCTTTCTCTTCCTCTTTCCAAGTTCTTAATCTAAAATAGAGATTTAGATTGTGGATTAGTAGCCTTACTCCGTTCGTGAGAAGACTCGATCCGTCGTGGCGAATCCGAAGGCAAAGTTCCGAGACTACCGTTCCGCATACGCAAGCGTAAGTCTCCACTTTAATTATCCATCCTAACTCTGTTTTGGCAGGATCCTACATTGGTATCAGAGCCATATGGGTTCGCCCCGGTCAAACCACCGCCCCGTCGAAACTACGAACGAGTCGTTGTCTTTTTCACGAATGGGTCTCCTACCATTACGGATATGGTAGGAACGCTTCGTGACGGAGAGAACGCAGCGGTTGTTCTTTTCACGTTAGGGTCTCCTATCATTACGGATATGGTAGGAACTCTCCGTGACGGGAAGAACCGACCGTTCACGTAGTACGTTATTCATTTTTGGCACACGGCCATTAGGAAATAACTAATTTCTCGACGAACGGGTGCTTCATCGACGAACGGGTGCTTCATCGAGGAAGATGATGGAAGTTATTTCCATCGGGTAAGAGGAAATTTGGTGCATGTGCACCATGGCCAAATGGGCTATGAATGCCATGCATCCCCCCTCCCCAAGCGGAGGGGGTTGGCTACGGCCAATAACCACCGGCGACCACCCCATCAAGGGGGAGGAAAGTGTGCGGCAACCCCATTCAAGGGGGTGGCCGGCCATGGCCAAAGGGGCCATGGCCGGCCAATGCCCAAAATGGCCTTGGCCATGACCGGCCATGCCGGCAGAGGCCGGCGCCCTGGCCACTGCCAGGGCCTGGCCGGCCCTGGCAGAGGCCAGGGCCGGCGCCCTGGCCTCGGCCAGGGCATGGCCGGCCCCTGGCCGGCCTCGGCCAGGGTAGAGGCCCTGGCCGAGGGGCCAGGGCCCCTGGCCGGCCAGGGCAGAGGCCCTGGCCGGCCCTTGGCCAAGCCCCGGCCAGGGCAGAGGCCCTGGCTGGGAAGAAGTTGCAGTCCGGAAAATTGGTCGACCAATTTTGTGTTTTTGGTCGACCAATCTGGCAGAAGGTCTGGGTCGACTGAAAATTTGTCAACTGACCCATACGGGGTGACAAAAGGCATTGGTCAAACTCGAATGTGTCGATTAGCCCATACGGGGCTAACCACAGTGCCGACTAGTTCATACGGGACTAACGTTTTAATGAAGTTTTTCATTGGGCTCTACTCCTTGAAGATTAGCCATAGTGCTCTACTTCATGTGAGATTAGCCATGTCATTGTGCTCTACTCTACGGAGATTAGCCAATGTACTTGTGACGTTGTGCTCTACTCTACAGAGATTAGCCAACGTGCTTTCAAATTTTTTTTGGAAAAGATGTTTTCAAATAGGTTATGTCCCGTCCTTAATCGGGATAGCGCAATTTAGAATTCCAAGTCCTACCACGATCCGGCCATGGTTATCTAACCCATGTGTGTGTAGAACAGGTCTCGTGGCTTGGCAATTGTTGCGCTAAAATTCTTTGCGCAAATTCTCACCTATTCTATTTTTTGAAAGATATGTTTTTCAAAATATTTTTCCGCTGCTAATACCATACGGGTATTATTTCTGATTTCTTTTTACTTGAGATAAGTAAGAGGGATACTTTGAAAGTTACTTCTAGATGGTAGTTGGGAACGTAGTGAACTTCTCGATTCTAGAGTAACATTTCAACGCATCCAAGGAACTTATCAAGTGTTTAAAGAATCGAAACTTTATGCATAGAATTTTGATCGTGTTTTTCATTCTCTTTGCAGTTTTTTGAATCGAATATGTCTACCGCTTCTAAGAACATTGTCGCAGAGCTTAACAAAGGTGAAAAGCTCAACGGCGACAATTATAAACTTTGGTCAATTAAAATCCAATATGTTTTGGAGGAGCAAGATGTGCTCGAAACACTCCAAAACATAATGGAAGAACCTGAGTTGGGCAATACGGCCCAACACAAGAGGGACCGGGAAGCTTATGATACTTGGACTCGAAAGAACAAAATAGCACGTATTACGTTACTGTCCGCAATGGAAAATGACATAATGCGTCTATTTCGGGAATTCGACCTAGCCAAAGACATATGGTCTGAGCTAGAGATAAAGTTTGGTGGAACTTCGGTTACCAAACTCCGCTGCTTAAACATTCAATTTGATTCGTACAAGATGCGGCGAGATCATTCTATGAAAAAGCATCTCCGCCACATGGCAAATCTTATATCTGAATTAAAGGATGCGGGTGTTACGCTGTCTGACGAACAGCAGATCCAAGCAGTCATTCGTTCACTCCCAGATAGCTGGGATAACATGAAAATGCATCTCACTCATAATGAGTGCATTAAAACTTTAAGCGATGTATCGAAACACCTCGAACTCGAGGAAGAGCGGATTCAAGCCGCAAAACCAAGTGCAGAAGTGCACGTGGCCGCTAGTTCCTCACATGGAGGAAATAAGCGGAAGAATAAACGCTTAAGGTTTGTGAACGAACGAAAGCAGGAACCGGAAACCTTAAAGAAGACAAAGAACAAAAAGTGGCAAAAGAATGTGCACTCAAAGAAGAAAAACTTGAAGAAGATCAAGTGCTTTAAGTGCAACAAGTACGGTCACTTCGCCCGTACATGTACGGATGGAAGTGATAAGGTAACTTGTAGGGCTAGTTACATATGTGTTTCTAGTTCCATGTTTCTTGCTGAATCTAACTATTTTTGGTTGATTGATTCAGGGGCCACAGACCACGTAGCGAAGGACAGAAGGTTCTTCGCAGAGTATCGAAGGATAACTCAAGGAACAAAGTGGATATACGTCGGCAACAACACTCGTGTTGAAGTCAAAGGCGTCGGAACATGCAAGCTAGTTCTCGACAACGGCCGGACTTTATTATTGCACGACGTCCTCTTTGCTCCAGATATTGGAAGGAATATCGTTTCCGTGGTCATGTTAATGTCTTTAGATTATGAGTGGAGGTTCTATAAACAATATGTTGACCTTGTTTGTAATAATTCTTTGATTGGTTCTGGTAATGTTTGTAATGGATTAATTGTTTTAAATACAATGTATGATGATTCTTCTTCCATTAATGAAAGTTTCCATTTGACAAATGCTTCTAACTCTGAGTCTGAGATCATTTGTTGGCATGCAAGACTTGGTCATATTGGACCAACTAGAATGGATAGACTTGCCAAAAGTGGCTTGCTATCTAATGTTTCAAAAGTTGAAATGTCAACTTGCGAACATTGTCTTGTAGGAAAAACTTATCGCAAGCCGTTTGGAACTGGCACAAGGGCCGAAGTTCCATTACAGCTTATCCATTCGGACATTTGCGGTCCAATGAATGTTAAGACAAGACGCGGGAAGTCCTATTTCATCACATTTATTGATGACTTCACCCGTTTCGGTCACATTTATTTGATTTCCCACAAACATGAAGCTTTAACTTGCTTCAAAAACTATATGAGTTTAGTGGAAAATCAACTAGATCGCAAGATAAAGGTCTTGCGAACTGATCGGAGTGGAGAATATCAATCAACGAGTTTTAAGGAACTCTGTGATGAAAAAGGCATAGTTCATCAAATAACTATGCCTTATACTCCGCAACAAAACGGTGTTGCGGAAAGAAGAAATAGGACATTGATGGAAATGGTCCGATCAATGATGTCTCAGGCAAATTTGCCTATCACCTTTTGGGGTGACGCATTATTGATGGCAACATTCATCTTAAACCGTGTACCCTCGAAGTCGGTAAGTTCTACTCCTTATGAGTTGTGGAACAATAGAACTCCAGACTTAAACATTCTAAAACCTTGGGGTTGTGCCTCTTACGCACATTTATCCTCTCACAAATATGGCAAACTTGGGCCACGTAGGAGGAAGTGTATCTTCATCCGATACGCTGAAAACTCCAAAGGATATGTTTTCGTCGGTCAAGAGGACAATGGGGGTCTAATAGAATTCGAATCGAGGGATGTTGTCTTCTTGGAAAAAGAGTTTCCAAGACAGGGTGAGATAAGTCAAGACTTATCCTTGTTTGAGACTTGGGATCAAGAAGGATCGGAACGTTCGAGTGGGAGAATTCTTGGTGAAGAAGAAAATACGTTTCAAACTTCACCAATGGATGATACGAACGATACCAATCCTATTCCGAGTGGGAGTGATGTTATTCCAAGTGGGAGTAATGTCATTCCAAGTGGGAGTGATCAAACTCAAACAAGACGTAGTAATCGAACGAGGCTAACACCTCTGAGATTTGAGGATGAATTTCCTCAAACATTCATGACATTACTACAAAATGATGACGAACCTGCAAATTTCAAACAGGCCGTCACATGCCCTGCTAAAGATAAATGGATAGCGGCAATGGAAGAAGAACTTCAATCCATGAAAACAAACCAAGTCTGGGACTTGGTTAATTTACCTAAGGGACGTAGAGCTATTGGGAACAAGTGGGTTCTCAAAATCAAGCATAAGGCTGATGGCTCCATCGAGAAATATAAAGCTCGCCTTGTTGCGAAAGGTTTCACGCAACAGGAAGGAATAGACTACGAAGAGACTTTCTCTCCTGTCGTGCGTTTTACCTCCATTCGCTTAATTCTGGCAATGGTGGCTTGTTTGGACCTCGAGTTACATCAGATGGATGTAAAGACTGCTTTTCTTAACGGAGAACTAGATGAGGAGATCTACATGGAACAACCAAACGGGTTCATACAAGAAGAAAACAAACATAAGGTTTGTAAACTTCGTAAATCCATATATGGTCTTAAACAATCCTCAAGGCAGTGGTATATGCGCTTTCAAGAAGTCGTTTTGTCGTATGGTTTCTCCATGCTCGACGAAGACAACTGCGTATATATTAAGAGGATTAAAAACAAGTATGTAATTATGTCTCTTTATGTAGATGACATACTTATAGCCGGAAATGATAAGCGTCTTATCTTGGATATCAAAGCTTGGCTTTCATCCGTCTTTGAGATGAAAGACATGGGTGAAGCTGCATATATCCTTGGGGTTAAGATCTCAAGGAATCGTTCCAAGAAACTTCTTTCTCTCTCTCAAGAGACATATATAAAGAAAGTTTTAGAACGATTTAATATGCAGGACTGCAAGCCAATTGATACTCCAATAAGCAAAGGCGAGGGTCTATGTTTGGAAATGTGTCCCAAAGATCCAAAAGAAAAGAAAGCTATGGAAAAGGTTCCATACTCCAGTGCTGTCGGGAGTCTGATGTACGCTATAATGTGTACCAAACCGGACATTTGCTATGGTGTTGGTATGGTAAGTCGTTACCAATCCAACCCAGGACAAGCACACTGGAAAGCGGTGAAGAGGATATTAAGGTACCTCAAAGGGACTGCGGACTATGCGTTATGCTATCAAGGCAATACCTTGAGACTCGAAGGCTATACCGATGCTGATTGGGCAGGTGATCTCGACGAGCGAAGATCTACCTCAGGCTTTGTTTTCTTGCTCGGGAATGGTACAATATCCTGGAGCAGCAAGAAACAAACCTGCATCGCTCTATCAACCATGGAAGCCGAATTCGTAGCATTCAGCATGGCGGTCCAAGAAGCTGTTTGGCTTAGGAAATTCTTAGACAGGCTGACGAATGCCACTGACACAAGCACTGTTCCTATATACAGTGATAGTCAAGCTTCGATTGCCTACGTCAAAGATCCTAAATTTCATTGTAAGACCAAACACATTGACATTCGATTCAAGTTTGCGAAGGACTATGACAAACGGAAGGAAGTAGACATAGGATACATATCCACGCATGAGATGATAGCGGATCCCCTTACCAAGGCGATCCCCAGAGATGTGTTCTACAAACACTTATCATCTATGGGAATGCGTAGGTGCTGAGCTGTATCTTGTAATATTTCCCATGTCTATAGAAGATCAAAGTTTAATAAAAGAAAGAAGTTCTTTTATATATTGCATACAAGTTTCTTACAAATAATTTTAAACATTTGTGTTTGAGTCTCAGCTATTTTATTGTGTGTATGTCGGACAGATTAAGGTTGGCTCTCTCACATGAGCAACCGCCTTATCTTATCAGATGGATAAGATAGAGATGAGACTAGTTTAAAGTCAAAATCATTAGACAAATGATTTAGAGTCGTGACTTAAACAAGATAGTCGAATAAAAGATCTGCATCATACGGATGCTTACAAAAGATCTGAGATCTGTATCACAAGGATATAAAGATCTCATTGGATTTTTTAAATCCTATCTGTCTTATGCAGGATGAGAGTCCGTGAATATTTCACGAGTAGTAAGGGGACTCAAAAAGATAGGCACTGTGGTGTCTGATCTTTCATCCGTACAACATCATTAAGACATACTCTCCCTGGGAAAGGAGTGATGTTGTAGTACGTGTTCATACCACGTATGCATTTCAACCACTGAGTTAGTAGCAATAGTGTTTGCTATTATGTGAGACTCAAAGGCCATACGGGTCTTAACTCTTACCCTCAAGGACTCCAATTGGTTCCTTTAGATTTGACGAGATGATCGCTATCTTAGCGTGTTGCTAATGGGCTATGATAATTCGGCTCGGCGGGGCACGTTAGAAAAGCGAATCAAGTCAAGATCAGAAGGTTCACAAGAAGAGGAAGATTGATTTCATATTCGCATTTTGACTTTAATGATTCAAAGCTGGCCAGCCAATTGTAATCCAGATGGGATTCAATTGTTGAATATAAAGTATAAGAAATGTGAAGAAATAATCTAGGGTAAAGCATGCATTGAACTACTCAACTTTGCACCTTCGAGGTCGTTGTGTATCTCTAACAAGTGCACAACAACAGACTCTACGCGCATGACGGTCGCACGGTCTATTTCTCGGTATGATAGATGAAAGAACTAAGGGAAAGACGTTCTCTTACAATCCCCTCAAGTGTGAGTGGGAGATGTTGGATATGGAAGACGTTTGTACACCCTTGTGGGGGATGTACGAGGAAATACGGACCTCGAACGTCGCGTACACGAAGTCGTGTACAAAGGGAATCTGTTCCCTTGCGGAGAGGATCTCTGGATGAGTGGGAAAGTCGCATTATATATGCATAAGTGCATGCGACATATGGCTAATAAAGGGGGAATATCTTAAGCTTATGTTGTACCATGCATATGGTACAACTTAAGCTTATAATGTGCCATGTATCATGGTACACCTTAATTAAGTTGTTCCAAAGGAACAACTTACCCTAAAATAACTACCTTGGGGGCTATAAATAAGACCCAAGGGTAAGCCATTTCTTACACTTTTTGCATGAAATTCATGCATGCAACTTCATCCTAGCGAAGCTCTGCAGAAATCCTTTCTCTTCCTCTTTCCAAGTTCTTAATCTAAAATAGAGATTTAGATTGTGGATTAGTAGCCTTACTCCGTTCGTGAGAAGACTCGATCCGTTGTGGCGAATCCGAAGGCAAAGTTCCGAGACTACCGTTCCGCATACGCAAGCGTAAGTCTCCACTTTAATTATCCATCCTAACTCTGTTTTGGCAGGATCCCACACTCGCATCGTTCACATCGCTCGCACATACAGTACACTCATTCCCTCATTTATTTTACATACCGTATTCACGATGGTTTGCACAGGCAGAGCCACCATACCCCCCATTCGCGGGAAGAGGCCGTCGTCTGGCACCTTCTCTTCCCGACCCCAACGTCGTTCCCGCCACACCACCACATCCACCACTACCTCCACTACCACCACACCGTCTACCACAGCTCCGACCACTACCATCCCCACCACCACCACACTTGTCACGTCAGCCGTCTACACCACAGACCCTATCCCTTCCACCACTGCCTCCACCGTCTCTACCTCATCACCCCCACACCCTGCACCCACTAGGATGACATCCTCGCACGTCTCCCGACATACGACATCATGTTCCGAGACCCCGCGCACAGGGAGCACTTTTTCAAGCTCTCTCAGCGCCATCTCGTTCCTACTGTGTTCATCGACGTGCCTGCACTTAGATCCCTGGGACTCCTACAGGGAGTTCACCACCTGTACCGAGCGATCGGTTTCGACCGTTTCCTCGGTGTACATGCCCCGACCTACACCTATATAGCACTCGAGGGCCTCAGCTCCCTTGCTCTCACCCCAGCAGGTGACGACATCACCTTCCGCCTCCTGGATCACGACTGCACTGTCACATTTGCTATGATCCGTGAGTACTTTCACTTCCCTGCCGTACCCGAGCCCAGAGCAGCTTTTTCCCCGCTCTCTTTTGACTCTTGAGAGTTTTGGGAGCTTATTTCTGGCCTTCCACAGTATTGCCCTAGTCGGGCGAAGGCATCGTGCATTGTGCACCCATGCCTTCGCTACGCTCAGTGGCACCTAGCTTTCACCCTTTTCTGCAGACCTGAGGTCAGGACCATGTCCCTCCCTAAGCTTATCCATCTTATGGGTATGACCAGGCCTCTTTGATTCCACCCTGATGGCTCTCTGCGACCCTTCATGCTCTTTGACGCAGCCCACTGGTTGTGTCACCGCCTTTACCAGATAGCCATCAACTACCATGCCACCGACATATGCTGCGGTGGTTTCTTCACCATTTTTGCTAGGATGCTCGATATTCCCATTCTAGCTAACCTTCACCACCCCGTTGGCCCGACACACTTGACCATTGGCGTGCTCGAGCATATGCACATTATCCGACCACACGGTGATCGTCACTGGCTTTACCTAGTAGGCACCTCCCATACTCCTCACATGGTTCTACCCACTCCTCACCTCACACACCTCCCATACACGTACTCGAGCCACTCAGAGCACCGGTAGAGGCACCTGTCGATGACCCGGTCTCCCACTCCCCGTTGTTTGAGATGCTAGACATAGCTGCATTAGTTGCTGATCGCGTTCGGATATACACCCAAAAAATGACTTGTAGTCTTACCGCAAGCGCACGGTGTAGTGGCGAGTGGTATCGAACACATGGAGGACAAATGACATTATCTTACTTCGATTACCTAGCTATCAAGAGAATAAGAATAGTTTTGATGTAATAGTCACAATCGTTCAAATAGCAAGAAATATCAATATAATAAAAGGCGTCTAGGGATATGAAATCCCCACTACGGACCGTTTCTCATCCTTGTGAATCATAAACTTCATTGTTGCTAAGCTTGAATGTAGGTGAACTAGTCGCAACTTAATGTAGAACCAAGCTCACGCTCTCGTGCTATTGCGGGTCTATAGCAAACCTAGAATAAAGCACACTCTCGTGCAAACCATACCCTAAGCTGCTAGCGTGAAGATCGACATCATCGTCCAATCGCAACTCGAACCCACTCCCGTGCAAACTCAAGCTACGATCTAGGTTATGATGGTTCGTATTCGTCCAATCTCTTGCAAACGAATATTAGTATAGATTTATAATTAAAAATCCTAGCTTTGGTCCAATCTCTTGCAAACCAAATCTAGAGAAATTCAATTATTAATCTAAATCAAATATCTAGGCCTTCATATCAATTGGGATCCAATCTCTTGCAAATCCCAATCGATATGAATTCCACTTGTAATAAATCGATCACAACCTAACCATTATCAATTCTAGCAACAAATCTACAAATTCATCACAATTCAAAGATCGGGTCCATAGGGTTCACCCCCATGCCCTAGAACGACAGAACTACTCACTAACCATCATGAAAATCTCAGAAATAATAGATGGAATCATAGCACAATTCATTGCAAATAAGAAACAATTCATAAAAATGAGTTTTTTAACAAGAAAGAACAAACCAACGTCGTTGTCAATGATCTCCAGCTGAGATTTCTCCAAAAGAATAGCCGTCTAAAACCTAAAAGAAGTCTCTAAAAAATAATTCAAGTCTCTCCTAAAACTAGGGTAAAAACTAGGCTTAAATACAAGCCAAAATCGTCCAAAAAATCATGACAAAACTGCCCCTGCACAGCCCAGAATTCGCATTCCTAGCGGCAGTCAGAGAGGGTCACTCGGCCGAGTGACCCTTGTCACTCGTCCGAGTGACAAACCCTGTAAAATAACAGTAACTTCGGGGTTTTCAGGGGTCTGTCTCTCGGGTGACTCGACCGAGTAGTCTTCTTCGTTTGGCCGAGTGAGCAATCATGCTCGGCCGAGTGAGCTTTCTCAGATTTTCCAGTAACTTGGGCTCTTCTCTGTCTGAATTCTATGTACCACTCAGGTGAGTGAGCTTTCTTACTCGGCCGAGTGGACATCCTTACTCGGCCGAGGAAACGTGGAAAATCTTCAGTGCGTATCCGTTTCACTCGGGCGAGGGTGATCCTTCACTCGGCCGAATGAGCAGTCTTGCTTGGCCGAGTGAGGTGCTCCTGAGCTCCTTTCTTCTCCTTTTCACCTCCTCGTCGATCCTATGAAATTCCTTCTTCTTCCACTCATCATCTATCGCTGATAAGTCCTCCAATAAGCTGTGGGTGACACTCCAAAGTGCGTGAAAATCCTCTGATCTCATTTTCGCTCCAAATCGCTCCAGATTTCCTGAAATACAAGAAATAGTGAAAAGCATCGTAATATCGTCGAATAATCATGAGAAACACAATATGGGCGATCAAACGTCATGAAAACATGCAGAAAAAAGGTGTAAAATATGGAGTGATCAGTTGCCAGCCTCCCTGTCCCACCTGCTCACCCATCAGTTTCTCGAGCCGCTACTTCCACCACCTCCCCCGCAGACGAGTCTTCGGGGACTGTCCACACCTCTTGCCCCGAGACTCAGATCTCTTTGTCCGCTGTATCGGTGCCGGAGGGCACCGATTTACCTTTTGCTGATGACCCCATAGATCTTGATTCTCCCTTGCACGACCCAGCACCCACCCTCCCACCTCTTTTGGACCTTATAGCATCAGTTTGCATCTCTTTAGGTCCACACATTCCACTTTCTGGCACCACTTCCTCCTCACCCATGGCCATTTTCACGGAGTCTGTCTCAACATCTGTCCACACCTCTGTGTCGACGACAGCTCTATCTTCCGCCACCGCTGATTTACCATCGAGCTCACCCTCTCCTACCTTCCATGCCCGGCATCGTGCCTCAGCTGCACGGGACCGGTTCACTAGAGTGGTGACTCACAGACTCCTTCCTCGCCCTCTGACTGACTCGCGTACTTCAGACGCTCGCCTGACCATGTTAGATGAGTCGACTTCCCGCTTACGGCGAGAATTCGAGGACTTTGTATGCTCGATGGCGACATACAGATCTAGAGTCGAGTCGGATCTGACCTCTATTATAGACCTGCTTCGGTACCATGGCCTGCCTTCTGTTATTCTTGCACACGCTCCGCCACCTAGGCCAGACACTGTGATCCACTCTGCACCACTCAGTGCTTCACCTTTCTAGGCTTCTGCAGAGCCTGTTTCTACCACTTCAGAGTCGGCTGTCACATTAGATCCCTTGTCTGCCCTGGTATTACTTTCTGCTGAGCCCTCCACTGCCACCGTCGATCCCACCACCAGTCCTCCTCATGACTTCCAGCCAGATCCTCCACCCACCACTCCTGATCCACAGCAGAGGGACTCATCACCACCCCCAGAGGGTGGTGCCTCTGCTTGATGTAGTCCTTACCCGCTTCTGCCTCCCCTATTTATTTTGTGCCCATCTGTCTGTTCGAGGCCTTACACTTACACAGCTTGGGGGAGGCGCCACCCATGCATCATATTTCATCCTGTATTGCATCATGTCATATTTTTATTTTATTTCCTTTTTTGCACAGTTTGTTTTATTTTATTCCCCCACCCACCCCACCCCTATAGCATCATCTCCCGCTCACGAGCGTTTTCTTAACAGTGAGGACACTGCTAGGTTTAGCTTGGGGGATGAGCGCTACCGCTTTATTTTTGATTTTTTCTTTTACATTTTCTTTCCTCATTTCAATCTTTATTTCATTTTTCCACTATTTTTTCACGTCGTTTTCTTTTTTCTCATTTTGCATCATATTTTCTATTTTCACCATGCATGCATCACTTTTTCTTTATTTTTCCTTTTTCTCCGCTTCTTTTTCTTTATTTGCTAAGGATGTTCCGCATGATGATATCTCTCGTGGCCTTATTAGTCTTTCATGATGCTCATTTTCGATGACATGCTATTAGGGTAAATTTCAGCTTTACTATCTATATGCGTGCATTTCTTTTGCTGATCTATCTGATTTAATGCCTAAAATGAATTGAAAATTGAATGCATGAATTAGTATCTAGTATGATCTATGTTGGAAATGCACCTAGGTTCACGCATCACTAGAACACTTGAAGTATCTGTTTTTATATTATCCACTTCTGATTGCATGCCTGCTGCTATGGTACTATTTACTGCATGCTTTTTCAGTATTCGTTTAGAGAAATGAAAATATCCATGCTATCTATGAGTTTAGTTAGGGTTTTATTTTATCAAACCGTTGTGCACCCTCTTATGAGTGAACTGAGAGTCCTACTATTTTTCCTTCTCCACATATCTATTTATATCTATACATATCAGTTGGTTACACCTCATATCTATCTTTAGCGCATCTCACTTCCCGTACCCAAAAAGAAAAAGTATAGCTTCTAAATGAAAAAAAGAAAAAAAAGAAAAAAAATGTGTATATATTCATTTGTGAAAAAAAAGAAAGAGAAAGAAAATGAATAAATTTTATATCATTTCATTAGAAGCTATCATTTATTCTGGGAAGAAAAAGAAAAATTTCATATCATTTTCCTTGATGCGACGCCTCAAGCTAAGCTTAGGGGGTAAACCAACTGATCACATTAGTGAGCTTGACATTAAAGTGGAGACAGTGCATAACGGGGAGATTTAACAACACCCAAACTTTACGAATTGCTTTAGTTTTTGGAGATTTTTCATGAATCGAAATGAATATCTGAATGGCGTTATTTTTTCTATTCTCTATTGCATGTTGTATGGTCTCTTTATACTCCTCGTGTATCTGTGATTGAAAAAGGCGTTGCCAACTTCTTTATACTAGACTCTAGGGATTGCATGAGATTGATATGATTTGAAGGCATTATTTTGGTAGATCTCTATTCTTTGCCTGCACTGCATGCTAATCATATGATTTGTAAATCTAGAAATTGCCAGTAGCATGTATGTTTATCATTCAGAGCATCATGATATACTATCTAGGCCTGAGATCTAGCTGATCATCCTTAGCACTCTCCTCTCACTTCTATTTTCGTTTTTCCTTTCTTTCTATTTTCGTTTTCTTATTTTCTTTTTGTTTTCCTCCCGGCGTATTGATTATTCATCTTCCTCGAGGACAACTAAGAGGTAAGCTTGGGGGATTTTGATGTGTCCATATTTTCTACTATTTTCATATCATTATCTCATTGCATCTCATGCCATTTTCACATCCAACTCCCTCATTTTACTACGATATTACATTTCTGATGATATCTTTGAGTTTCGTAGTGTTTTATGAGTTTTCAGGGATTTTGGAGCGATTTGGGGCCCTACTTGGGTATGGACACATCCGACATGCTCGTGAGGTCATTGGCGAGGCTCTGGAGGAGTTCGTCACACTTTTGGAGCCATTGGAGGAGAAGAGAGAGAGAGAGAGAGCAAAGGAGAGAGAGACAGCCCCAGCAGCTCCCCAGACGGTTTCCCAGAAAATGCTCGGTCCGAGCAGCTCAGCTGCTCGACCGAGCAACTTCAATTTGAGAAGAGAGCGGATACTGGCTGACTCGGACCGAGCAGTTCATCTACTCAGTCGAGCAGCCTCAATTTCCACAACTGAAGCAGTCCAGCGACGCGGCCCGAGTAGCTGACCGAGTCGACTCCTGCTCGGACCAAGTAGAGCTTACTCGGTCCAGGTAGGCAAAGCGGCAGTTTCAAAGATTTTCAATTCCCTGTAGTGCTCGGTCGAGCAGCTCATCTGCTCGGTCCGAGCCACTGAACGAGCAGCTTATTTCTCGACCGAGTCACCTACTCGGTCGGTAATTCCAGGGTCATTTTTGAAATGATTTCAGAGGCCGTCGATTGCACGCGATCTGTAGCGACTGAAGCTGGGAGCTGTGCGAGCACTGAGAGGCGACTTTCATTAGCGTTTTTTGGATAGTTTTTGAGGGAAGCTCCATCGATTTTGTATTGGTTCTTTTAGATCAAAAACAGCTGATACTTTTAGATTAAAATTGAGAGATTATTACTTTCATTCTTTATTTCTCTTGCGCTTGGAATCTTGGAATTTTTCTAGTTTTCTGGATCTATCAATTGCAATTTCTATCTATTTCTCGTTGTAAGTCGTTTATCCCTATTCCTTTGATTGTTATAATGATTTCGTCTCTGAGAATGATGTTTTTGTCCGGCACTATTGCGATGTGTGAGTAGATTCTCTCTAGGGTTGATGGGTTAGCACTAGGATCCTAGGGGAAATGTAGATCTGGATCCCTACATTAAATTGGGGACTTAGGAAAGTATTTCGGTAGATCCTACCGAATCCGTAGATAACATGTACTGAGATCATGCCCACAGTCTGTGGAATTGATGTGCTTAAGGGGTATCTAGGGATTCGAATAGGGAAATCGGTGGATCCAACCAAGGCTCGTGACCATGCCCGGCTCGTGCCTTGAGGGGATCCACCGACGAACTATATTGCTACATTGACGGCAACTGCCATTACGTCAATGAGAGCCACCGAAATACCCCGTAATTCTAACCCACGAGAGTGGTACGAATTGGGGGTTTAATTCCCTAGCCCTAATGCAATGCAAGGATCCTATCCCAAAGTCGACCCTCAACGATCCTGGTGGTGATCCCTAACGCCCTAGTCCCTTTTATTAATATTACAACAACAACACCCCAACCAAATCTTTTACCCCGATTGCTATCTCACTTCAAGACTTAGAAATAAACTGAGAATCCATTGACACTATCACCGTCCCTGTGGGATTCGATATCTTTTATACTATAACTCGACACCGTCCGCTTGCGGATTGAGCCCAGAATTGAAGCATAGGGGCCATATAATCACTCCATATTTTATACCTTTTATGCATGTTTGTATGTCATTTTGATTGCTTATATCGTGTTTTTCACGATTAATCGACAATATTGCGATGCTTTTCACTATTTCTTGTTTTTGTCGTATTTCAGGAACTATGGAGCGATCTGGAGCGAATTTAAGATCAAAGGATTTGCACGCGCTTAGGAGTGTCGCCCACGGCTCATTCGAGGACTTATTAACGATAAAGGATGGGCGGAAGAAGAAGGAAATCAATAGGAGCGACGAGGAGGTGAGAACAAGAAGAAATGAGCTCAACAGCACACCACTCGGCCGAATAGACCATTCACTCGGTCGAGTAAGAAGCCCTACTCGGCCGAACAGAACGGATACGCACACGACGTTTTTTAGCGTATACTCGGCCGAACAAAGGAAGCCCACTCTGCCGAGTGAGAAAGTTCACTCGCCCGAGTGGTACAGGGAATTCGTCCAGAGAAAGGCCCAAGTTACTGGAATTTTCAGAGATCCTGAGGAGGCCCACTCGGCCAAGCATGAATGCTCACTCGGCCGAATGAAGAAGTCCACTCGGCCGAGTGACCCTCTCTGCCTGCTGTTAGGGTTGCGATTTCTGGGCTGCGCAGGGGCAGTTTGGTCACGATTTTCTGGAAGATTTTAGAGGGTATTTAAACCCAGTTTTTGCCCTAGTTTAAGAGAGACTTGAACTATATTTTTTAGACTTTCTTTTAGTATTTTGACGGATACTCTTTTGTGAATTCTCAGCTGGAGATCGTTGGCATCAACATTGGTTTGTCTATTCCTATTAAAAACTCAATTTTTATGCATTATTTCTCTTTTGCAATGAATTGTGCCGCGATTATTGTTGTTATTTCTGAGATTTGCATGATGCTTAGTGAGTAGTGTCGTCGTCTTAGGGCATGGGGATGAACCCTATGGACCCTATCTCTGAATTGTGATGAATTTGTTGATTTATTGCTAGAATTGATTAGGGTTAGGTTTGTAGTGCCCTGGGAAGCTACTGCACATGTACTAGAGGGGGGGTGAATAGTACTTTTAAATAATAAGGAGTGTTATTCCTAATTATCGTGCAATTAACAAACAACGATGCGGAATAATACAACAATCAAGAAATAATGCAAACGCAAACACAATGGTTTAATGGGTTCGGATCCACCCAAGTCTCCCCGACTTGTTCCCGGTGATCCTACGTCCCAACCACCCGGATCCCTTCCGGATACTTGAGTTAGAAACCCTAACTCAAGATTTCCACTATGCCCACTTGCGAAAACCTCACAAGTGCAATCGACCTACAATCGATATCCGTGATTCCCACAACCCGGGATCACGCAAACTCTCACAACCGAGAGTATACAATTCAAATATAACTGAAATGAAATGCTTACCAACAAAATACCTATGCCTTGAGATTTCTTACCAAATTAGGGCAAAGAGGATTTTGATGGAGGAAGATGGCACCAAACCCTAGCTTCAAGAAGATGACCAGCAATGGAAGCCTAGGGTGGAGATGGTGACCTAGAATCAAGCTTCTAGCTTGAATGGCTCACAATGGAGAGAATCTCTCTTGAGGATTTAGGACTCAAGAACTTGAGGGAGAGATTCTTGTGAGAAGAGAAAGCTTGGAAATAGAGTTGATAGCTCTTCTCTTTTGATCTGAAAATATCTCCAATATGTTGCTTAACCCCTTCAAGAAATGAATCAGGATTCTATTTATAGGGGCAAGAAAAAACGAGTTCAAAAAGATCCCAACGGCTCTTTTCTGAACCAGACTAGTCGGTCAAAGAAGGATCACTGACCGACTAGTTCATCAACTAGTCGGTCAGTGATACAACGTAGACCGACTAAGAGGTGAACAGCCAAAAGGTGAAGTTCCAGGCAAAGACAACTAGTCGGTTTAAGAAGACTTGCCGACCGACTAGTTTCACAACTAGTCGGTCGGTGAATGATCTTTGACCGACTAACGTCGAAATAGAATAGGTTGACTTCAAGATGACTTAGTCGGTTTAAGAACAAATGCTGACCGACTAGTTTCTCAACTAGTCGGTCGGTAAACGTTCTTTGACCGACTAACTCGAAACAGTAGCTCAGGCTGAAAATGAGTGAACACAACTAGTCGGTCTAAGAAGGATTACTGACCGACTAGATCGTCATCTAGTCGGTCGGTGACTCTTCTTTGACCGACTAACTGTAGACAAAGAAAGAGCTGAATTAGAGAATGCAAACTAGTCGGTTTAAGTAGAGTTTCCGACCGACTAGATCGTCATCTAGTCGGTTGGTGACTCTTCATGAACCAACTAACATGCACTCGAAGCCGAGGGAAAGAGCGATAGGCTTCGGGAAAGTTTCTAATGGCTTCTATGATAATCCTAGCTCTAAGATATGAGCGAAATGAAGGTTATAAGGTAAGTCCTACTCAAGGCTTAACATTCTAATCTATGAAGCTAGAAGACTATAAAATAAACCTTACGAGCCATCTTCAAAGCTTCAATCTTCATTCCTCTTGACTTCAATATTGCTCCTTGAGCTTCAACGAAGCTCCAGGCACACGATCACGCATATTGAGAAGTCTTGAGACGTCGCTTTTGTTGTACGTGGTATTTTGGCGACGATCTCCATAACTGCGCTCACAAACTGTTAGTTCACGATTTATTTATGTTTGCTCATCATCCAAAACCAAATCCGGGGAGTCCAATACTCAACATTCTCCCCCTTTTTGGTGATGACAAACCAACATAAATAATAATCAAAAATAATGAACTAAATGAAATATACTTACTCCCCCTGCATTGATGACACATTAGTTCCATATGAAATAATAAGCACATACATCAAGCAGACGAGGAAAGTAAAATTGCAAATCCAATATTTGAGATTTAGGATTTATAATCCATTTTTATATCTTAACTCCCCCTGAATCTAACATATCAAATTAGATTCATGGTAAATTATCATTTAGCACATGCCATTATTATGCCATTATTATATCTCTCCCCCTTTGGCATAATCCAAAAAGAGCGGGAGGAAGCCAATGACAATAATTCATGTCCAAATAATTCATTAAGCATGAGAGTCTAAGAATACGACCACGTTTCATATGACACCAAAATAAAATTCGAATAAAATCAAAGCGTGTCAATGAGACCATAGTCGAGAATTGAAAACTTAAATCATCAAAATATCAAATGTAAATTCACTTATTGATGAAATGAATTTACTCTCCAATATCAACATTTATAGCTATTTTAGTGCATGGAAAACAATTCTATGTTTTCATACAACTAAAGCTATTGAATCAAACTAAATCGTCGAGCGACGAAATCAATATCAGAGACATACATAAAATGTGCACAAAGGAATGAACCATCAGAAGAGTGGTGCACATCAAAGAATATCACATGTCACAATATCGATCGAAAATGAACATAAAGTAAGAGCACATCAAAACTAAGTGAAGTGCGCGATGAGAAGTGACAAGGTGATAAAAGTAATACGAAAAACATCATAATAACTTTAAAAAAAACATGTCATGCCAAAAATAGATATGAATTTCAAAGTATTTATGGCATTCACAATTCTATCATGCTAGGAGAAACAAAATGATACCAATGTAAAGAAATAGATTCTAACCAAGCATGCATTCAACCCTCATGGATACCAAATGTAATATCATACTTACAACATTAAGCTCCCCCTACATTGGTGCATTACCTAAGCACCATCAACTCCGTTTGAATGAAAGTCTTCGCAAAACTGGGAGTTGGTAGGGTTGGTATCCCACGGTGGATTGAACCTAGAAAAACTTCATTTTGGTATCCAAAAATCCTTTTGGATCCAATGGGTTAGACAACAAATTTGAAATACGAAATAAAAATTATTGTAACCCGTAAATTAATATAATCAAAATCAATTTAATAAACATATGCCTTGGTACCCATAACATGATCATAAACTCATGGTACCAAGCATTGAAGAGTTAAAGGAACTAACCCTTCGGAAACCAAGTCCAAGAGGAACTTGACTTTCCAACATAATCATCATTCAAAATAACATCGTTAATATAGGATTGCACATAAACATTCATAGCATCATCGCTAGTGTTCTTGGGACCCCAAATAGTGTACATTTTGGGAATCCTCTTCCTAGTGGTTGCATGTACAAAAGGTTGATTTCTATGTGGTGCATGTGGCCTAGGAGCATGAGATCTAGCAATAACATTATGATGAGCATGAGAATGATTATGAGAGAAGGCATTCACATGAGGATTATATGTGTAAACATAAGCATTAGGATGTCCATGAGCATGATTACGTGCATGTGGGTGTCTCATATGAGTGTTCGCACGTGCTCGTGGATGCGGAGCATAAAAATCATCATTAGTATTAGCATGCACCGGTGGAGTAGGATGTGTGTTCCTACGTGGCATAGCATGTGAGTACAAAAATGCATGACCCCTCTTTGGAGGTCTACCCAAAGTGGGTTTCTTTCCAATCGGGGGTGTGTACGAAGTGGAAGCACTATTGGTAGGAGAACTACCAATGGGGAGTTTGCTCCCACTCGTTGAGGCGTCGGAGGTAGGCCTAACAAAGGTTGTAGACGATTTGGATGAGTCTCCCATCTTATACCCCAAGCCAATGTGGTGTTTGGCCGGAAGTAAGTCATTTAGGATATTATCCAAATGGCCCTTACCTCTATTGAAATCATTGATACGGCCTAACGTGCACTCATACTTCTCTTTGAGAGAATGCAAAGAAGCATCCAAAGTGGATACTTGCGATGTGAGTGCATAAACACGTGATTTGAGATTCTTATTCTCAATACTCAAAGTTGAGTTTTGAGACGTCAAATCCGCTATCACATGTTCATCCGAATCCTCAACAAGAACATGCTCAAGTTGAGATTTGAGGGACTTCACCTCATTTCTCAACAAGCCATTATGAGTAAGCAAACTTGCTTTCTCATTGGCAAGTGTCTCAACAATGGTGTCATTGTTGGTGATGGTAGACTTAGGAGAGGTTTGGAGGCTAACAAGCTCATCTTTGGTCTTATTATATCTATCTACTAATTTAGTAAATTTAGACCAAATTTCTTGGTTTGCTAACCTCATTTCTTCAATAGTAGGTTCTCCGTTTTCATCCTCGCTACCATCCTCGCTATCATCGAATGAGGACTTTCGATCTTTTGCCTCATTAGCCATGAAGCAAAGTTTTGCTTTCTCCACTCTTCCATCATCTGACTCTCCACTTGAGGAATCCTCTTCGGAGTCGGTGAATGTGCCAACAAGTCCTTTCTTGTACTTTCTCGACTTGTCGTACTTCGATGCTTTCCCCTTCTCCTTGTGTTTGTAGAGAGGACAATCCGGTTTGATGTGTCCTGGCTTGTTGCATTTATAACACACGGGAGTAGAAGCATTAGTCGAACTAACTTTAGATTTATTCAAAGATATACCTTCTCGGAGGAATCGATCGAACTTCCTTGCCATACGGGCAATGGATTCCATGTCCAATTCGTCTTCCGATTCTTCATCATCGGTAGATGGAGCGGCCTTGAATGCAATTCCCTTTTTCTTTGGCTCGTCTTGCTTCAAGTACGCCTTCATCTTTTCCCTCATCCGGATCTTACTATCCTTGCGTACCTCGTAAGACAACAAGGTACCCATTAGTTGTATGACGGTATATTTATTCATGTCATTACCTTCCTCGATGGCGTAGGTACGCTTTTCCCAACACGATGGAAGACCGTCGATAATCTTCGCGACTTTCTCCTTTTGGGTATAGACCTTCCCAAGAGCTTCCAAGTCGTTTGATATATCCACGAAGCGAGCGTAATATTCCTTCATGGTTTCACCCTGCTCCATATGAAACAACTCAAATTCTTTATTAGCAACGACGAGTTTAGAATCTTTTACCGTGCTCGATCCTTCGTGCAATATGAGGAGTTGGTTCCATATTTGATATGCACTCTTACATGTGCATATCTTGTTGAAGTCCTCAGGCTCCAACGCACAATTCAAGGCATTCATTGCCTTGGCATTGGCAACTTCCGCGGCGACCTCCGCGGGAGTCCACTTCGCGAAATTTTCTTCGGAAGGCTCGACATACTCCGTCATGGTGGCTCTCCATAGTGAAGCGCTCCGGAGGAAAATTTGCATCCGGCATTTCCAGTACCCGTAGTTGGTACCGTTGAAGTGAGGAGGCCTGACGGAGGATAGTCCTTCCATAACTGAAGAAGCTCCATCGCGGTTCCTGAAGACGTTGTAGTCGTTGTTCGTCATAGCTTTGAACTTTGGCTATGTGTAGCTTTGAACTTGGCTCTGATACCAATTGTAGTGCCCTGGGAAGCTACTGCACATGTACTAGAGGGGGGGTGAATAGTACTTTTAAATAATAAGGAGTGTTATTCCTAATTATCGTGCAATTAACAAACAACGATGCTGAATAATACAACAATCAAGAAATAATGCAAACGCAAACACAATGGTTTAATGGGTTCGGATCCACCCAAGTCTCCCCGACTTGTTCCCGGTGATCCTACGTCCCAACCGCCCGGATCCCTTCCGGATACTTGAGTTAGAAACCCTAACTCAAGATTTCCACTATGCCCACTTGCGAAAACCTCACAAGTGCAATCGACCTACAATCGATATCCGTGATTCCCACAACCCGGGATCACGCAAACTCTCACAACCGAGAGTATACAATTCAAATATAACTGAAATGAAATGCTTACCAACAAAATACCTATGCCTTGAGATTTCTTACCAAATTAGGGCAAAGAGGATTTTGATGGAGGAAGATGGCACCAAACCCTAGCTTCAAGAAGATGACCAGCAATGGAAGCCTAGGGTGGAGATGGTGACCTAGAATCAAGCTTCTAGCTTGAATGGCTCACAATGGAGAGAATCTCTCTTGAGGATTTAGGACTCAAGAACTTGAGGGAGAGATTCTTGTGAGAAGAGAAAGCTTGGAAATAGAGTTGATAGCTCTTCTCTTTTGATCTGAAAATATCTCCAATATGTTGCTTAACCCCTTCAAGAAATGAATCAGGATTCTATTTATAGGGGCAAGGAAAAACGAGTTCAAAAAGATCCCAACGGCTCTTTTCTGAACCAGACTAGTCGGTCAAAGAAGGATCACTGACCGACTAGTTCATCAACTAGTCGGTCAGTGATACAACGTAGACCGACTAAGAGGTGAACAGCCAAAAGGTGAAGTTCCAGGCAAAGACAACTAGTCGGTTTAAGAAGACTTGCCGACCGACTAGTTTCACAACTAGTCGGTCGGTGAATGATCTTTGACCGACTAACGTCGAAATAGAATAGGTTGACTTCAAGATGACTTAGTCGGTTTAAGAACAAATGCTGACCGACTAGTTTCTCAACTAGTCGGTCGGTAAACGTTCTTTGACCGACTAACTCGAAACAGTAGCTCAGGCTGAAAATGAGTGAACACAACTAGTCGGTCTAAGAAGGATTACTGACCGACTAGATCGTCATCTAGTCGGTCGGTGACTCTTCTTTGACCGACTAACTGTAGACAAAGAAAGAGCTGAATTAGAGAATGCAAACTAGTCGGTTTAAGTAGAGTTTCCGACCGACTAGATCGTCATCTAGTCGGTTGGTGACTCTTCATGAACCAACTAACATGCACTCGAAGCCGAGGGAAAGAGCGATAGGCTTCGGGAAAGTTTCTAATGGCTTCTATGATAATCCTAGCTCTAAGATATGAGCGAAATGAAGGTTATAAGGTAAGTCCTACTCAAGGCTTAACATTCTAATCTATGAAGCTAGAAGACTATAAAATAAACCTTACGAGCCATCTTCAAAGCTTCAATCTTCATTCCTCTTGACTTCAATATTGCTCCTTGAGCTTCAACGAAGCTCCAGGCACACGATCACGCATATTGAGAAGTCTTGAGACGTCGCTTTTGTTGTACGTGGTATTTTGGCGACGATCTCCATAACTGCGCTCACAAACTGTTAGTTCACGATTTATTTATGTTTGCTCATCATCCAAAACCAAATCCGGGGAGTCCAATACTCAACATTCTCCCCCTTTTTGGTGATGACAAACCAACATAAATAATAATCAAAAATAATGAACTAAATGAAATATACTTACTCCCCCTGCATTGATGACACATTAGTTCCATATGAAATAATAAGCACATACATCAAGCAGACGAGGAAAGTAAAATTGCAAATCCAATATTTGAGATTTAGGATTTATAATCCATTTTTATATCTTAACTCCCCCTGAATCTAACATATCAAATTAGATTCATGGTAAATTATCATTTAGCACATGCCATTATTATGCCATTATTATATCTCTCCCCCTTTGGCATAATCCAAAAAGAGCGGGAGGAAGCCAATGACAATAATTCATGTCCAAATAATTCATTAAGCATGAGAGTCTAAGAATACGACCACGTTTCATATGACACCAAAATAAAATTCGAATAAAATCAAAGCGTGTCAATGAGACCATAGTCGAGAATTGAAAACTTAAATCATCAAAATATCAAATGTAAATTCACTTATTGATGAAATGAATTTACTCTCCAATATCAACATTTATAGCTATTTTAGTGCATGGAAAACAATTCTATGTTTTCATACAACTAAAGCTATTGAATCAAACTAAATCGTCGAGCGACGAAATCAATATCAGAGACATACATAAAATGTGCACAAAGGAATGAACCATCAGAAGAGTGGTGCACATCAAAGAATATCACATGTCACAATATCGATCGAAAATGAACATAAAGTAAGAGCACATCAAAACTAAGTGAAGTGCGCGATGAGAAGTGACAAGGTGATAAAAGTAATACGAAAAACATCATAATAACTTTAAAAAAAACATGTCATGCCAAAAATAGATATGAATTTCAAAGTATTTATGGCATTCACAATTCTATCATGCTAGGAGAAACAAAATGATACCAATGTAAAGAAATAGATTCTAACCAAGCATGCATTCAACCCTCATGGATACCAAATGTAATATCATACTTACAACATTAAGCTCCCCCTACATTGGTGCATTACCTAAGCACCATCAACTCCGTTTGAATGAAAGTCTTCGCAAAACTGGGAGTTGGTAGGGTTGGTATCCCACGGTGGATTGAACCTAGAAAAACTTCATTTTGGTATCCAAAAATCCTTTTGGATCCAATGGGTTAGACAACAAATTTGAAATACGAAATAAAAATTATTGTAACCCGTAAATTAATATAATCAAAATCAATTTAATAAACATATGCCTTGGTACCCATAACATGATCATAAACTCATGGTACCAAGCATTGAAGAGTTAAAGGAACTAACCCTTCGGAAACCAAGTCCAAGAGGAACTTGACTTTCCAACATAATCATCATTCAAAATAACATCGTTAATATAGGATTGCACATAAACATTCATAGCATCATCGCTAGTGTTCTTGGGACCCCAAATAGTGTACATTTTGGGAATCCTCTTCCTAGTGGTTGCATGTACAAAAGGTTGATTTCTATGTGGTGCATGTGGCCTAGGAGCATGAGATCTAGCAATAACATTATGATGAGCATGAGAATGATTATGAGAGAAGGCATTCACATGAGGATTATATGTGTAAACATAAGCATTAGGATGTCCATGAGCATGATTACGTGCATGTGGGTGTCTCATATGAGTGTTCGCACGTGCTCGTGGATGCGGAGCATAAAAATCATCATTAGTATTAGCATGCACCGGTGGAGTAGGATGTGTGTTCCTACGTGGCATAGCATGTGAGTACAAAAATGCATGACCCCTCTTTGGAGGTCTACCCAAAGTGGGTTTCTTTCCAATCGGGGGTGTGTACGAAGTGGAAGCACTATTGGTAGGAGAACTACCAATGGGGAGTTTGCTCCCACTCGTTGAGGCGTCGGAGGTAGGCCTAACAAAGGTTGTAGACGATTTGGATGAGTCTCCCATCTTATACCCCAAGCCAATGTGGTGTTTGGCCGGAAGTAAGTCATTTAGGATATTATCCAAATGGCCCTTACCTCTATTGAAATCATTGATACGGCCTAACGTGCACTCATACTTCTCTTTGAGAGAATGCAAAGAAGCATCCAAAGTGGATACTTGCGATGTGAGTGCATAAACACGTGATTTGAGATTCTTATTCTCAATACTCAAAGTTGAGTTTTGAGACGTCAAATCCGCTATCACATGTTCATCCGAATCCTCAACAAGAACATGCTCAAGTTGAGATTTGAGGGACTTCACCTCATTTCTCAACAAGCCATTATGAGTAAGCAAACTTGCTTTCTCATTGGCAAGTGTCTCAACAATGGTGTCATTGTTGGTGATGGTAGACTTAGGAGAGGTTTGGAGGCTAACAAGCTCATCTTTGGTCTTATTATATCTATCTACTAATTTAGTAAATTTAGACCAAATTTCTTGGTTTGCTAACCTCATTTCTTCAATAGTAGGTTCTCCGTTTTCATCCTCGCTACCATCCTCGCTATCATCGAATGAGGACTTTCGATCTTTTGCCTCATTAGCCATGAAGCAAAGTTTTGCTTTCTCCACTCTTCCATCATCTGACTCTCCACTTGAGGAATCCTCTTCGGAGTCGGTGAATGTGCCAACAAGTCCTTTCTTGTACTTTCTCGACTTGTCGTACTTCGATGCTTTCCCCTTCTCCTTGTGTTTGTAGAGAGGACAATCCGGTTTGATGTGTCCTGGCTTGTTGCATTTATAACACACGGGAGTAGAAGCATTAGTCGAACTAACTTTAGATTTATTCAAAGATATACCTTCTCGGAGGAATCGATCGAACTTCCTTGCCATACGGGCAATGGATTCCATGTCCAATTCGTCTTCCGATTCTTCATCATCGGTAGATGGAGCGGCCTTGAATGCAATTCCCTTTTTCTTTGGCTCGTCTTGCTTCAAGTACGCCTTCATCTTTTCCCTCATCCGGATCTTACTATCCTTGCGTACCTCGTAAGACAACAAGGTACCCATTAGTTGTATGACGGTATATTTATTCATGTCATTACCTTCCTCGATGGCGTAGGTACGCTTTTCCCAACACGATGGAAGACCGTCGATAATCTTCGCGACTTTCTCCTTTTGGGTATAGACCTTCCCAAGAGCTTCCAAGTCGTTTGATATATCCACGAAGCGAGCGTAATATTCCTTCATGGTTTCACCCTGCTCCATATGAAACAACTCAAATTCTTTATTAGCAACGACGAGTTTAGAATCTTTTACCGTGCTCGATCCTTCGTGCAATATGAGGAGTTGGTTCCATATTTGATATGCACTCTTACATGTGCATATCTTGTTGAAGTCCTCAGGCTCCAACGCACAATTCAAGGCATTCATTGCCTTGGCATTGGCAACTTCCGCGGCGACCTCCGCGGGAGTCCACTTCGCGAAATTTTCTTCGGAAGGCTCGACATACTCCGTCATGGTGGCTCTCCATAGTGAAGCGCTCCGGAGGAAAATTTGCATCCGGCATTTCCAGTACCCGTAGTTGGTACCGTTGAAGTGAGGAGGCCTGACGGAGGATAGTCCTTCCATAACTGAAGAAGCTCCATCGCGGTTCCTGAAGACGTTGTAGTCGTTGTTCGTCATAGCTTTGAACTTTGGCTATGTGTAGCTTTGAACTTGGCTCTGATACCAATTGTAGTGCCCTGGGAAGCTACTGCACATGTACTAGAGGGGGGGTGAATAGTACTTTTAAATAATAAGGAGTGTTATTCCTAATTATCGTGCAATTAACAAACAACGATGCTGAATAATACAACAATCAAGAAATAATGCAAACGCAAACACAATGGTTTAATGGGTTCGGATCCACCCAAGTCTCCCCGACTTGTTCCCGGTGATCCTACGTCCCAACCGCCCGGATCCCTTCCGGATACTTGAGTTAGAAACCCTAACTCAAGATTTCCACTATGCCCACTTGCGAAAACCTCACAAGTGCAATCGACCTACAATCGATATCCGTGATTCCCACAACCCGGGATCACGCAAACTCTCACAACCGAGAGTATACAATTCAAATATAACTGAAATGAAATGCTTACCAACAAAATACCTATGCCTTGAGATTTCTTACCAAATTAGGGCAAAGAGGATTTTGATGGAGGAAGATGGCACCAAACCCTAGCTTCAAGAAGATGACCAGCAATGGAAGCCTAGGGTGGAGATGGTGACCTAGAATCAAGCTTCTAGCTTGAATGGCTCACAATGGAGAGAATCTCTCTTGAGGATTTAGGACTCAAGAACTTGAGGGAGAGATTCTTGTGAGAAGAGAAAGCTTGGAAATAGAGTTGATAGCTCTTCTCTTTTGATCTGAAAATATCTCCAATATGTTGCTTAACCCCTTCAAGAAATGAATCAGGATTCTATTTATAGGGGCAAGGAAAAACGAGTTCAAAAAGATCCCAACGGCTCTTTTCTGAACCAGACTAGTCGGTCAAAGAAGGATCACTGACCGACTAGTTCATCAACTAGTCGGTCAGTGATACAACGTAGACCGACTAAGAGGTGAACAGCCAAAAGGTGAAGTTCCAGGCAAAGACAACTAGTCGGTTTAAGAAGACTTGCCGACCGACTAGTTTCACAACTAGTCGGTCGGTGAATGATCTTTGACCGACTAACGTCGAAATAGAATAGGTTGACTTCAAGATGACTTAGTCGGTTTAAGAACAAATGCTGACCGACTAGTTTCTCAACTAGTCGGTCGGTAAACGTTCTTTGACCGACTAACTCGAAACAGTAGCTCAGGCTGAAAATGAGTGAACACAACTAGTCGGTCTAAGAAGGATTACTGACCGACTAGATCGTCATCTAGTCGGTCGGTGACTCTTCTTTGACCGACTAACTGTAGACAAAGAAAGAGCTGAATTAGAGAATGCAAACTAGTCGGTTTAAGTAGAGTTTCCGACCGACTAGATCGTCATCTAGTCGGTTGGTGACTCTTCATGAACCAACTAACATGCACTCGAAGCCGAGGGAAAGAGCGATAGGCTTCGGGAAAGTTTCTAATGGCTTCTATGATAATCCTAGCTCTAAGATATGAGCGAAATGAAGGTTATAAGGTAAGTCCTACTCAAGGCTTAACATTCTAATCTATGAAGCTAGAAGACTATAAAATAAACCTTACGAGCCATCTTCAAAGCTTCAATCTTCATTCCTCTTGACTTCAATATTGCTCCTTGAGCTTCAACGAAGCTCCAGGCACACGATCACGCATATTGAGAAGTCTTGAGACGTCGCTTTTGTTGTACGTGGTATTTTGGCGACGATCTCCATAACTGCGCTCACAAACTGTTAGTTCACGATTTATTTATGTTTGCTCATCATCCAAAACCAAATCCGGGGAGTCCAATACTCAACATTCTCCCCCTTTTTGGTGATGACAAACCAACATAAATAATAATCAAAAATAATGAACTAAATGAAATATACTTACTCCCCCTGCATTGATGACACATTAGTTCCATATGAAATAATAAGCACATACATCAAGCAGACGAGGAAAGTAAAATTGCAAATCCAATATTTGAGATTTAGGATTTATAATCCATTTTTATATCTTAACTCCCCCTGAATCTAACATATCAAATTAGATTCATGGTAAATTATCATTTAGCACATGCCATTATTATGCCATTATTATATCTCTCCCCCTTTGGCATAATCCAAAAAGAGCGGGAGGAAGCCAATGACAATAATTCATGTCCAAATAATTCATTAAGCATGAGAGTCTAAGAATACGACCACGTTTCATATGACACCAAAATAAAATTCGAATAAAATCAAAGCGTGTCAATGAGACCATAGTCGAGAATTGAAAACTTAAATCATCAAAATATCAAATGTAAATTCACTTATTGATGAAATGAATTTACTCTCCAATATCAACATTTATAGCTATTTTAGTGCATGGAAAACAATTCTATGTTTTCATACAACTAAAGCTATTGAATCAAACTAAATCGTCGAGCGACGAAATCAATATCAGAGACATACATAAAATGTGCACAAAGGAATGAACCATCAGAAGAGTGGTGCACATCAAAGAATATCACATGTCACAATATCGATCGAAAATGAACATAAAGTAAGAGCACATCAAAACTAAGTGAAGTGCGCGATGAGAAGTGACAAGGTGATAAAAGTAATACGAAAAACATCATAATAACTTTAAAAAAAACATGTCATGCCAAAAATAGATATGAATTTCAAAGTATTTATGGCATTCACAATTCTATCATGCTAGGAGAAACAAAATGATACCAATGTAAAGAAATAGATTCTAACCAAGCATGCATTCAACCCTCATGGATACCAAATGTAATATCATACTTACAACATTAAGCTCCCCCTACATTGGTGCATTACCTAAGCACCATCAACTCCGTTTGAATGAAAGTCTTCGCAAAACTGGGAGTTGGTAGGGTTGGTATCCCACGGTGGATTGAACCTAGAAAAACTTCATTTTGGTATCCAAAAATCCTTTTGGATCCAATGGGTTAGACAACAAATTTGAAATACGAAATAAAAATTATTGTAACCCGTAAATTAATATAATCAAAATCAATTTAATAAACATATGCCTTGGTACCCATAACATGATCATAAACTCATGGTACCAAGCATTGAAGAGTTAAAGGAACTAACCCTTCGGAAACCAAGTCCAAGAGGAACTTGACTTTCCAACATAATCATCATTCAAAATAACATCGTTAATATAGGATTGCACATAAACATTCATAGCATCATCGCTAGTGTTCTTGGGACCCCAAATAGTGTACATTTTGGGAATCCTCTTCCTAGTGGTTGCATGCACAAAAGGTTGATTTCTATGTGGTGCATGTGGCCTAGGAGCATGAGATCTAGCAATAACATTATGCTGAGCATGAGAATGATTATGAGAGAAGGCATTCACATGAGGATTATATGTGTAAACATAAGCATTAGGATGTCCATGAGCATGATTACGTGCATGTGGGTGTCTCATATGAGTGTTCGCACGTGCTCGTGGATGCGGAGCATAAAAATCATCATTAGTATTAGCATGCACCGGTGGAGTAGGATGTGTGTTCCTACGTGGCATAGCATGTGAGTACAAAAATGCATGACCCCTCTTTGGAGGTCTACCCAAAGTGGGTTTCTTTCCAATCGGGGGTGTGTACGAAGTGGAAGCACTATTGGTAGGAGAACTACCAATGGGGAGTTTGCTCCCACTCGTTGAGGCGTCGGAGGTAGGCCTAACAAAGGTTGTAGACGATTTGGATGAGTCTCCCATCTTATACCCCAAGCCAATGTGGTGTTTGGCCGGAAGTAAGTCATTTAGGATATTATCCAAATGGCCCTTACCTCTATTGAAATCATTGATACGGCCTAACGTGCACTCATACTTCTCTTTGAGAGAATGCAAAGAAGCATCCAAAGTGGATACTTGCGATGTGAGTGCATAAACACGTGATTTGAGATTCTTATTCTCAATACTCAAAGTTGAGTTTTGAGACGTCAAATCCGCTATCACATGTTCATCCGAATCCTCAACAAGAACATGCTCAAGTTGAGATTTGAGGGACTTCACCTCATTTCTCAACAAGCCATTATGAGTAAGCAAACTTGCTTTCTCATTGGCAAGTGTCTCAACAATGGTGTCATTGTTGGTGATGGTAGACTTAGGAGAGGTTTGGAGGCTAACAAGCTCATCTTTGGTCTTATTATATCTATCTACTAATTTAGTAAATTTAGACCAAATTTCTTGGTTTGCTAACCTCATTTCTTCAATAGTAGGTTCTCCGTTTTCATCCTCGCTACCATCCTCGCTATCATCGAATGAGGACTTTCGATCTTTTGCCTCATTAGCCATGAAGCAAAGTTTTGCTTTCTCCACTCTTCCATCATCCGACTCTCCACTTGAGGAATCCTCTTCGGAGTCGGTGAATGTGCCAACAAGTCCTTTCTTGTACTTTCTCGATTTGTCGTACTTCGATGCTTTCCCCTTCTCCTTGTGTTTGTAGAGAGGACAATCCGGTTTGATGTGTCCTGGCTTGTTGCATTTATAACACACGGGAGTAGAAGCATTAGTCGAACTAACTTTAGATTTATTCAAAGATATACCTTCTCGGAGGAATCGATCGAACTTCCTTGCCATACGGGCAATGGATTCCATGTCCAATTCGTCTTCCGATTCTTCATCATCGGTAGATGGAGCGGCCTTGAATGCAATTCCCTTTTTCTTTGGCTCGTCTTGCTTCAAGTACGCCTTCATCTTTTCCCTCATCCGGATCTTACTATCCTTGCGTACCTCGTAAGACAACAAGGTACCCATTAGTTGTATGACGGTATATTTATTCATGTCATTACCTTCCTCGATGGCGTAGGTACGCTTTTCCCAACACGATGGAAGACCGTCGATAATCTTCGCGACTTTCTCCTTTTGGGTATAGACCTTCCCAAGAGCTTCCAAGTCGTTTGATATATCCACGAAGCGAGCGTAATATTCCTTCATGGTTTCACCCTGCTCCATATGAAACAACTCAAATTCTTTATTAGCAACGACGAGTTTAGAATCTTTTACCGTGCTCGATCCTTCGTGCAATATGAGGAGTTGGTTCCATATTTGATATGCACTCTTACATGTGCATATCTTGTTGAAGTCCTCAGGCTCCAACGCACAATTCAAGGCATTCATTGCCTTGGCATTGGCAACTTCCGCGGCGACCTCCGCGGGAGTCCACTTCGCGAAATTTTCTTCGGAAGGCTCGACATACTCCGTCATGGTGGCTCTCCATAGTGAAGTGCTCCGGAGGAAAATTTGCATCCGGCATTTCCAGTACCCGTAGTTGGTACCGTTGAAGTGAGGAGGCCTGACGGAGGATAGTCCTTCCATAACTGAAGAAGCTCCATCGCGGTTCCTGAAGACGTTGTAGTCGTTGTTCGTCATAGCTTTGAACTTTGGCTATGTGTAGCTTTGCACTTGGCTCTGATACCAATTGTAGTGCCCTGGGAAGCTACTGCACATGTACTAGAGGGGGGGTGAATAGTACTTTTAAATAATAAGGAGTGTTATTCCTAATTATCGTGCAATTAACAAACAACGATGCTGAATAATACAACAATCAAGAAATAATGCAAACGCAAACACAATGGTTTAATGGGTTCGGATCCACCCAAGTCTCCCCGACTTGTTCCCGGTGATCCTACGTCCCAACCGCCCGGATCCCTTCCGGATACTTGAGTTAGAAACCCTAACTCAAGATTTCCACTATGCCCACTTGCGAAAACCTCACAAGTGCAATCGACCTACAATCGATATCCGTGATTCCCACAACCCGGGATCACGCAAACTCTCACAACCGAGAGTATACAATTCAAATATAACTGAAATGAAATGCTTACCAACAAAATACCTATGCCTTGAGATTTCTTACCAAATTAGGGCAAAGAGGATTTTGATGGAGGAAGATGGCACCAAACCCTAGCTTCAAGAAGATGACCAGCAATGGAAGCCTAGGGTGGAGATGGTGACCTAGAATCAAGCTTCTAGCTTGAATGGCTCACAATGGAGAGAATCTCTCTTGAGGATTTAGGACTCAAGAACTTGAGGGAGAGATTCTTGTGAGAAGAGAAAGCTTGGAAATAGAGTTGATAGCTCTTCTCTTTTGATCTGAAAATATCTCCAATATGTTGCTTAACCCCTTCAAGAAATGAATCAGGATTCTATTTATAGGGGCAAGGAAAAACGAGTTCAAAAAGATCCCAACGGCTCTTTTCTGAACCAGACTAGTCGGTCAAAGAAGGATCACTGACCGACTAGTTCATCAACTAGTCGGTCAGTGATACAACGTAGACCGACTAAGAGGTGAACAGCCAAAAGGTGAAGTTCCAGGCAAAGACAACTAGTCGGTTTAAGAAGACTTGCCGACCGACTAGTTTCACAACTAGTCGGTCGGTGAATGATCTTTGACCGACTAACGTCGAAATAGAATAGGTTGACTTCAAGATGACTTAGTCGGTTTAAGAACAAATGCTGACCGACTAGTTTCTCAACTAGTCGGTCGGTAAACGTTCTTTGACCGACTAACTCGAAACAGTAGCTCAGGCTGAAAATGAGTGAACACAACTAGTCGGTCTAAGAAGGATTACTGACCGACTAGATCGTCATCTAGTCGGTCGGTGACTCTTCTTTGACCGACTAACTGTAGACAAAGAAAGAGCTGAATTAGAGAATGCAAACTAGTCGGTTTAAGTAGAGTTTCCGACCGACTAGATCGTCATCTAGTCGGTTGGTGACTCTTCATGAACCAACTAACATGCACTCGAAGCCGAGGGAAAGAGCGATAGGCTTCGGGAAAGTTTCTAATGGCTTCTATGATAATCCTAGCTCTAAGATATGAGCGAAATGAAGGTTATAAGGTAAGTCCTACTCAAGGCTTAACATTCTAATCTATGAAGCTAGAAGACTATAAAATAAACCTTACGAGCCATCTTCAAAGCTTCAATCTTCATTCCTCTTGACTTCAATATTGCTCCTTGAGCTTCAACGAAGCTCCAGGCACACGATCACGCATATTGAGAAGTCTTGAGACGTCGCTTTTGTTGTACGTGGTATTTTGGCGACGATCTCCATAACTGCGCTCACAAACTGTTAGTTCACGATTTATTTATGTTTGCTCATCATCCAAAACCAAATCCGGGGAGTCCAATACTCAACAAGGTTGTGATTGATTGATTACGGGTAGCTAGGCATTCATATCGATTAGGATTTGCAAGAGATTGGATCCCAATTGGTAGGAAGGCCCAGATATTCGATTTAGATTGACAATTGGATTTCTCTAGATTTGGTTTGCAAGAGATTGGACCAAAGCTAGGATTTTTAATTGTGAATCTATACTAATATTCGTTTACACGAGATTGGATGAATAAGACCTATCATAAACTAGGTCGTAGCTCGAGTTTGCACGAGAGTGGGCTCGAGATACGATTGAACGATGATGTCGTTCTTCACGCTAGCGGCTTAGGCTAGGGTTTGCATGAGAGTGGGCCATATCCTAGGTTTGCTATAGACCGGCAATAGCGCAAGAGCGTGAGCTTGGTTCTACATTAAGTTGCGACTAGTTCACCTATATTCAAGCTTAGCAACAATGAAATTTACGATTCACAAGGATGAGAGACGGTCCATAGTGGGAATTTTCTATCCCTAGACGCTTTTTATTATATTGATATTTTCTTGATACTTAACTATTACACCCAACTATTCTTGTTCTCTTGATAGCTAGGTGATTTGAGTAAGACACGGTCATTTGTCCTCCCTGAGTTCGATACCCGCTCGCCGCTACACCGTGTGCTTGTGGTAAAACTACAAGTCGTTTTTCGGGTATACATCCGGACGCGATCAAGTTTTTGGCGCCGTTGCCGGGGAGGATTTTTGACGGTGTTCTAATTGGATCACCTAGTTATATCTTACCTTCTTTCTTTCTTTCTTTCTTTATTATTCCTTTTTGACTCTATTTGCTGCCCAATTTACGTGCTCTCCCAATATTTTCCATAAGATCTTAACAGGAACATGGGGGACGCAATGTTGATGACTGGGTCTAGCCCGGGAGATGATGATTCCTTTGCAGGCCTTCTTAAGGAACTTGTTGATGAGGTCCATACCACAGGGGTATTTGCCGTTGATATCGAGGACCCCATTGAGCAACTATTTACTAGCTTTGTGATGGATCAAATCTCCCCGGAAGGGACTATCGAGGTCAACATCAGAGTTGATGTGAGGGACGGGAAGTTATATTTTTACGACAGTAGAGCATGCATCGAAGAGTACTACACTCTCGAGGAATCCACTGGGCATGCCGAGATTCAGGGAAGTACACTCTACGACCCTCACTCTTACATTTATGAACCCACTGACACATCTCTTGATTTCAGGTGTAGATCGGAGCAAGGCGGTGGGCCCATCGATGCCCATGCGGAGTTGTGCAGTGTCTATTCTGACGCACCGTCCTCACCAAGAAGTGAATCTGAGCCTGCATGCGAGAGCCCACTCCCAGAGCAGGAACTAAACCCAGACACTGCAGAAGAAGCCAAGCTTTCACAAGGAGAGAAAGTAGAGGGTACAGTGCCTCCTGAGGTAGAGCTTAAACAATTACCACCAAATCTAAGGTACGCTTTCTTGGGTAATAAATTGACCTATCCGGTTATTGTTAATACCCACCTCAACCATGATCAACTTGAAAGACTCTTAGATGTCCTTAGGAGTCACAAGGATGTCCTTGGCTACACCATCTCTGATCTTAAAGGAATAAGCACTAGGCTTTGCACGCATAGAATCCACTTAAAAACACTGAAGCCACCTACATAGATCCTCAAAGGCGGTTCAACCCTAACATGAAGGAGGTGGTTAAGAAAGAGATCCTCAAATTACTTCAAGCTGCCATTATCTATCCTATCTCTGACAGCATGTGGGTTAGCCATGTTCGTGTCGTCCCTAAAAAGGGGGATGACCGTTATAAAAAACGAAAAGGGAGAGCCCATCTCTACACGCACTGTCACGGGATGGTGGATGTGTATCGATTATGGGAAATTAAATAAAGCCACCCGAAAAGACCATTACCCATTACCCTTCATTGACCAAATGCTTGAGCGCCTCGCTAAACACAAATTCTTTTTCTATCTGGATGGGTATTCGGGATTCTTTCAAATCCCCTTGCATGAAGATGATCAAGAAAAGACCACATTCACTTACCCTTACGGCACATATGCCTACCGTAAAATGCCCTTCGGTCTTTGCAATGCTCCCGCCACCTTTCAAAGGTGCATGACGTCCATCTTTTCTGATTATATTGAAAATATTATGGAAGTCTTCATGGATGATTTTTCTGTTTATGGAAGTGAGTTTGATTTCTGTTTGGCTAATCTTACTAAAGTTCTTAAAAGATGCCAACAAAATAACCTCACTCTCAATTGGGCGAAATGTCATTTTATGGTCACCGATGGGATAGTTCTTGGGCACCTTATTTCTTCTAGAGGTATTGAGGTTGATAAGGTGAAAATTGAGGTAATCGAAAAACTCTCGCCTCCTATTAATGTTAAGGGCATTAGAGGCTTTCTTGGTCATGCGGGGTTTTACCGCCGCTTTATCAAGGATTTTGCCTTAATTGCCCGACCTCTTACCGCCTTATTTGCTAAAGATGCCCCATTTGTCTTTTCAGTAGAGTGCTTGCAAGCATTTAATACATTGAAGGAAGCTCTCATTTCTGTTCCCATTATACAACCGCCAGACTGGAGCCTTCCCTTCGAGCATATGTGTGATGCAAGTGACCAAGCAATTGGAGTGGTGCTAGGACAAAGGAATGATAAGAAGCTTCATGCAATATTCTATGCAAGCAAAACATTGGACGAAGAACAGAAAAATTACACCACAACCGAGAAGGAGCTTTTGGCGGTTGTCTATTCCATCGAGAAGTTTCGGTCATACCTCCTCGGATCCAAAGTTATTGTCCACCCCGACCATGCGGCATTGAAGTATCTTCTAAGCAAAAAAGAGGCAAAGCCAAGATTGATAAGATGGATACTTTTGTTGCAAGAATTTGACTTAGAGATTAGAGACAAGAAGGGAACAGACAACATTGTGGCAGACCACTTATCTAGGCTTGTTCGTGACAAGGAGGATGAAAGCCTACCAATCGATGACACCCTTGTCGACGAGAGCCTATTCGCCATAAGACCCGGAGAGGTGCCTTGGTATGCGGATTTTGTTAATTATTTGGCTTGTGGGATAAAACCATGCGGGATGCCCATGCAACAAAAAAGGAGATTTATGCACGAAGTCCGAAACTATTTCTGGGAAGATCCATATCTCTTCAAGATATGCAAGGACGGTGTCATACGGAGGTGTGTTTCCAAGGAGGAGGCCATGTCAATCATTTTGCATTCCCATAGTATGCCATGCGGAGGACATCACGTCACCTCTAAAACCACCGCTAAGATATTACAGTGCGGGTTCTTTTGGCCAACCATGTTCAAGGACACGCATAACTTCGTCAAGAGTTGTGATAGATGCCAACGGACCGGAAATATATCCAAACGAAATGAGATGCCAACGAAGCCCATTCTAGAAATTGAGCTATTCGATTGTTGGGGGGTGTACTTCATGGGACCTTTTCCGTTAAGCAAAGGAAACAAGTATATCTTATTAGCCGTGGACTACATCTCTAAATGGGTAGAAGCCATTGCAACCCCCACCAATGATGCGAGGGTGGTCTCCAAATTTTTCAAACAAAACATCTTCCCATGCTTTGGAGTGCAACGTACTTTGATAAGTGATGGGGGCAGCCATTTTATAGAAAACAAATTTGAAGCCATGTTGAAAAAGTACGGTGTGAATCATAGAATTGGCATGGCATACCACCCCCAGACAAGTGGACAAGTGGAGGTGTCGAACCGGGAAATCAAGCAAATTCTAGAAAAGACCGTTGATAGATCTAGAAAGGATTGGTCGATGAAATTGAATGATGCACTATGGGCGTATCGCACAGCTTCCCGCACCCCCATTGGCACCACACCATACCGCCTTGTTTACAGGAAAGCTTGTCACTTGCCGGTAGAGTTGGAGCACACGAGCATATTGGGCTATCATGACATTTAATTATGACTACAAGAGTGCGACGGTGAGGAGACTTTTAGACATCAATGAGCTTGACAAGATTAGGTGAGATGCTTACGAGAGCTCAAGAATTTACAAAGAAAGGACTAGAATCCTCCACGACGCACGCATAACCGTTACGGACTTTAAGTTCGGAGACAAAGTCCTCCTATACAATTCCAAACTCCGACTCTACGTGATGAAATTTGGACAATTATGCCCCTCCTCCAATTCTTCACAGTGGAAATCACAAAAAATACCCTAACCATTGAGGTATATTTCAAGTTAATACCAGAAACATCACTTATTCGTCATAACACCAGCACTTCATCGATCTCCTTCCATCTCCTTACAGCACCATCTCTTCTCCAACTTCGATCCGAGGAGGATGAGTCCACCACCACCACCAACTCTGATCCAGGAAATGCCATGAACCGACCACCTTCTCTACATACAATGCCTCTATTCTCTTCTTGAAATCTAGGTAGCCTTCCCCCTCCATTACAACATCAAAACTGTCCCAAACCAGCCCCAAAACGATAGCAATTGCCTCTTATGGCCATCAACGTAGCAGTGAATCTATACTTTTCCAACCTAAAAAATCAGCCAAACTTTGTTGCTACAATCATATGCCTTCGACCTGCTAGACAAAATGATGTCAGGTCCTTCATCCAAGTGTTCTGTGCACCTCAACTATTCAATGAAAGGTCAGAACTCTACTTGCACACCATCTTTTCGAGGAATTGCTGCTATGAAATCCATATGACATGATATCGCTTCCTCGCATTCCCATATGTGGATCGCATGCCGCATCTACGTGATGGGCAGACTACAAACCTGAAGGAACATTTTGTAGACCTCTCGTGTGCCTGATTAGGAGCCACATGTTTTATAACAAGGAAAGCATGTCTGTGCAATACATATTAGTGAAGTAAATATTCTCAATGAAGTGAAGAAAATAGTTCTCTTCAAAAAAATTCGGCATCAAAATGACTAGTTTCTATTACATTGACGTCAACATGGATGATGCGATTTTATTTCCAAATAAATTCTCAGAGTTATTTGATCTTTAGAAAATTGCAACTTAATGCATTTGGCATTTGTTCTAGGTTCACAGCATCTGAGAGATGTTTTCTACCGAATAGGCTTGTTCGATAAGGATATTGTTGCACTTTCTGGCAGTCGCACCATGGTATCAATCTTTGTAATATTTTTCCAATTAATATATTTTTGATGTACCAAGCTCTTTGTTGTTTAGTTTTTGGGTCTTATAGGGAAAAGCTCATCATGAGAGGTAAGGTATCGAGGGAGCCTGGACTAAAGAACATCTCAGATTTGACAATTCCTACTTTATGTAAGACCATAGCTCACACGCCATAATTTTGGTTAAATTCATTATCTCCTTATTTATGGTTGATAAGAACATGGAAATAAAACCAACGGTTAATAATCAATAATATGCTGCCACAGAAAATTGCTGAAGGAAGAGTCAGAGGACATTCTTAAGCTTCCTACTGATAAACCTCTATTGGAAGATCCTGTCTTCAGACGTTATGTTGAGCTCTATGCAAATATACTGATAAAGAGATGAAAATATGCAATAGTAGCGACTAAGTTCCTATATGGTCGACGGATTTGATTAGATTATCTTTTACTTTAGGAAGCATTTTTGACTGATGAAAACTCTCTTGGCTTTTGACAAGACAAGGAAGCTTTCTTCAGGGACTACGCAGAATCACACAAGAAGCTCTCTGAGCTGGGCTTTACACCTCTTCATGCTGTCTTTGGCACCAGATTTAAACCAAGAAAAAGCTTGATAATGGCTCAGGGTGCTGTCGAAGTTGCAGTTACTGCTGCCATGGTCATCCTGAGTTACCTGTATGAAATTACAAAGAAAGAAAACTGAACGGAATATTAAATACACATGTGGTTGCACGCTTTATATTTACATGTAGTTGACGTGGGAATTAAGCCTCATCATGGTACGATCCTATCGCCATGGGAGGAATAATCAGCAGCACTTCACAACATCCCCCTCTAACGAGCATTGCCTTGATAGATAACCATTTGATAGTTACATCTAATTATTATTTGATTACTGTTGAAGGATTTTAGAGAAGAGAGTAAACAATCTCTCATAGGGAGTAGCCATGGCACAAGCCATGGCTCTCTATATATTCAATTTAGAGAAAATAGGAGTCCAATGGACTCCCCACTAACTTAGTGGGGAGTAATGGTGAGATGTTGAGGGGGGAGGCCAAAGGCCTCCCTCAACTCACAACACTCCCCCTCATCTCTCTATTACCTTGGGTTAAGCATATGAATACTTCAGGATTCAGTATGCTAATGGGGTGGATACTTCTGGATCCAGAGCCACTGTGGTTGCCTCGTTAAAACCTTAGCTGTGGAAAACCCAGTGGGAAAAACCAGCAGCTTAAGGGAAAAGAGTACAACTATCGAGGGACTCCCCTGATCTATACAAGCTTCAGTCTTGCAGATCTCCTATGTATCTATACAATCATCTCATATTCATCTATACATCCATCATGTTCTGAAAGAAAATACAATCATCACTCATCTATACAAGCTTCACTCATCTAGCGGCTATATTAAAGCAGTGGTGTTCTGGAGTGGAAAGCTCTTCGAAGTTTGATAGATGACGCCACTAAAGTATTCATTGAATCAGTCTTCAGTGTGTCTGCGAGGTACTGCTGGACCTGGCTGAGTGTTTCTAATACTTGCTTCTTGGATGATGAGCTTCTCAGAAGATGTAGACATTGGAGGATAATGTGTAGATATTTAGGAGGTGGCCGGCCTATTGTGTTTTATTCATTGCGATGATCTTTAAACCTGCATATGCGATATATATTCCTTGACCCTTGGAAGTTGCGCAGAAGCAGCTTATCCTTGGTCTAATGGTGCTCTCCAGGGCAACACTTTATCTGGTTAACAACTTTATTGCAGACGTTCTATCAAAGACACGTGCAGTTGGCCAGATAAAGAAGTGTAACAAGTACACTAAAGCTAGGCTCTCTGGGACCTAGGATGTCCTCCCCCTCTTTCAGCTACTGGAAGGTGTCATAAATAAGCATACATTTTTAATAGGATGCAAGTGGACATCATTCTTCATATACTCCAGGTGTATGAAGGATATTAAAGGATGTTGAGTATTGATTCCCCGGATTTGGTTTTGGATGATGAGCAAACATAAATATCGTGTACTAACTGTTTATGAGAGCAGTTATGGAGATCGTCGCCAAAAGATTACGTACATCAAAAGCGACGTCTTAAGACTTCTCAATACGTGTGATCATGTGCCTGAAGCTTCGTTGAAGCTCAAGGCGTATTAATGAAGTCAAGAGCGAAGATCGAAACATTTGAAGACGGTTCGTCATGTATTATTTATTGTATTCTTGCTTCATAGATTAGAATGTTAAGCCTTGAGTAGGACTTACATTATTATCTTCATTTCGCTCATATCTTAGAGCTAGGATTATCATAGAAGCCATTAGAAACTTTCCCGAAGCCTATCGCTTCTTCCCTCGGCTTCTAGTGCATCTTAGTTGGTTCAAGAAGAAGTACCAACCGACTAGATGACGATCTAGTCGGTCGACAACTCTTCATGAACCGACTAGATGTCCTTACTCATTTCAGCTCTTTTACTGTTGATCAATTAGTCGGTCAAAGAAGGTTCACCGACCGATTAGATGACGATCTAGTCGGTTAGGAATCCTTCTCAGACCGACTAGTTATCATTGCCTCTGTACAGCCTGCATTACTGTTTACAGTTAGTCGGTCCAAGAACATTCATCGACCGACTAGTTGTGAAACTAGTCGGTTGGAATTTGTTCTTAGACCGACTAGTGTAAATTGTATTCAGCTACTTGATTTCATCTCTTAGTCGGTCAAAGAACACTCACCGACCGACTAGTTGGCAAACTAGTCGGTTGGCAAGTCTTCTCAGACTGACTAGTTCATATTGCCTGGAGATCACTCTTTTGGCTGTCGAGCTGTTAGTCGGTTCATGTTGAATCACCGACCGACTAGTTGATGAACTAGTCGGTCAGTGATCCTTCTTAGACCGACTAGTCTGCTTCAGAATAGAGCCGTTGGAGCTTTAATTGAAACGTTTTTCTCTCTCTCTTTCCTCTATCCTATATATACTTGGAGGGGTTCTTTCCTAGTATTCAAGGCTGCCATTTTAGAGGTTTAGAGATATCAAAGAGAAGCTATTCAACTCCATTCTAAAGCTTTCTCTTCCTCACAAGAATCTCTCCCTCAACTCTTTGAGCCATATTCCTCAAGAGAGATTCTCTCCATTGTGAGCCTTCCAAGCCAAGAGCTTGATCCAAAGTCACCATCCTCCATCCTAGCCTTCGATCGCTGATCTTATTGGTGGAGCTTCGGTTTGGTGACATTCTCTCCTCAAAATCCCTCATTGCCCTAATTTGGTAAGTATACTCAAGGCATAGGATTTTGTGGTAAGTATTTCTTTATTTCATCGTATTTGATATTTAAGATTGTCTCTCGGTTGTGAGAGAGGTTGTGATACCGGGTTGTGGGAGTCACATTTATATTGTGTATGATTTGGTCTTGTGAAGGTTTTTCACAAGAATTTCATAGTGCTAAATCTTGGTTTAGTGGTTTCTAACTCAAGTATCCGGATGGGATCCGGGTGGTTGGGACGTAAGATCATCGGGAACAAGTCGGGGAGACTTGGGTGGATCCGAACCCGTTACATGATTTGTTTGCGTTTGATAATTCTTATTGATTGTTGTTTATTCCGCATTGTCGTTTTTTTCTTGCACAATAATTAGGAATAACTATCTTGATTATTTTAAAGTACTATTCACCCCCCTCTAGTACATGTGCAGTATCTTCACAGGGCACTACAATTGGTATCAGAGCCAAGGTTAAAGCTACAAGTTCAAAGCTATGACAAACAACAACTACAGTGTCTTCAAGGACCATCAAGGAGCTTCTTTAGTTTTGGAAGGGCAATCCTCAACTAGGCCTCCCTCCTTCAATGGTACCAATTACGGGTACTGGAAATGCCGGATGGAAACTTTCCTCCGGAGCGCTTCACTTTGGAGAGCCACGATGACGGAGTATGTCGAGCCCGCCGAAGAAGATTTTGCGAAGTGGACTACCGCAGAGGTCGCCGCGGAGGTAAGCAATGCCAAGGCCATGAATGCCTTGCAATGTGCATTGGAGCCCGAAGACTTCAACAAGATATGCACATGTAAGAGTGCATATCAAGTATGGAACCAACTCCTCATCTTGCACGAAGGAACGAGTACGGTAAAAGATTCTAAACTCGTTGTCGCTAACAAAGAATTTGAGTTGTTTCACATGGAACATGGTGAAACTATGAAGGACTACTATGCTCGCTTCGTAGACATATCCAACTAATTGGAAGCGCTTGGGAAGATCTACACCCAAAAGGAGAAAGTCGCGAAGATTATCGACGGACTTCCTTCTTGTTGGGAAAAGCATACCTTCACCATCGAGGAAGGTAATGATATGAATAAATATATTGTCGTACAATTAATGGGTACCTTGTTGTCTTACGAGGTACGCAAGGAGAGTAAGATAAAGATGAAGGAGAAGATGAAGGCGTACTTGAAGCAAGACGAGCCAAAGAAAAAGGCGATTGCGTACAAGGCCGCTCCATCTACCGATGATGAAGAATCGGAAGAAGAATCGAAAGAAGAGTTGGACATGGAAGCTTTGGCCGATTTGGAAAAGAAGTTCGACCGATTCTTCCGACAAGGTAAGTTGAAGAGTAAGTCTAAATTTATTTCGACTAATGCTTCTACTCTCGTGTGTTATAAATGCAATAAGCTAGGACACATCAAGCCGGATTGTCCTCACTACAAACACAAGGAGAAGTGGAAGGCATCCAAGTACGATAAGTCGAGAAAGCACAAGAAAGGACTTGTCGGCACATTCACCGACTCCGAAGAGGACTCCTCAAGTGGAGAGTCGGATGATGAACGAGTGGAGAAAGCACACACGTGCTTCATGGGAAAAGAGGAACGTGATCAAGAGACCTCCTCCGATGAAAGCGAGGATGAAAGAGAGGATGAAGGCGGTGAGGTAACAATGGACGAACTTAGAATAGCTAATGAACAACTTTGGAATAAGTTTTCTAATTTAGCTACAAGATTTATTAAGACTAAAAATGAGTTAGATAGTCTTAAAACCTCGCCTAAACCTATCATCGTCAACAACGACACCGTTGTTGAAGATTTGAGAAATGAGATTGTAAATCTCAAATCTCAACTTGAGCATGTTCATATCGAGGATTCGGATGAACCTGTGATAGCGGATTTGACGTCTCAAAACTCAACTTTGAGTATTGAGAATAAAAATCTCAAATCATGTGTTTGCGCACTCACATCTCAAGTGTCCACCTTGGATGCTTCGATGCATTCTCTCACCGAGAAATATGAGTGCATATTAGGCCGAATCAATGAATTCAATAAAGGTAAGGGCCATTTGGATAATATCATAAATGACTCACTTCCGGCCAATCATCACATTGGCTTGGGGTATAAGATGGGAGAGTCATCCAAATCGTCCGCCACCTTTGTTAGGCCAACGTCCGATGCTTCTATTAGTGGAAGTAAACACTTCATGGGTAGTTCTTCTACCAATGGTGCTTCTGCTAGGAACACACCCCCATTTGGAAAGAAACACACTTTGGGTGGACCTCCAAAGAGGGGTCATGCTTTTATGTATGCCATGTCACGTAGGAACACACATCCTACTCTTCATGTTAGCACATATGATGATTTTTATGCTCCGCATCCATGAGCACGTGCACACCATGTGAGACACACTCATGCACGTGTTCCACCACATGCATATGTTCATTCACATTCTCATATGAATAATTATCATCATGCACCATTGCATCATATGCCATATGCTTAGCCACGACATGCATCACATAGACATCAACAACATATGCATGCTCCCAATAGGGTTAGGACTCCCAATACACTATTTGGGTTCCGAAGAACACAAGCATGTATAATAAGTATATGTATGTGCAATCGTTTATTAATGATATTATTTTGAATGATGATTATGTTGGGAAATCACGGTCCTCGTGGACTTGGTTTCCGAAGGGTTAGTTTCCTTTGACCCTTCATTGCTTGGTACCATAAGTTTAATTTCATTTTATGGGTACCAACACAATTGTGGTAAGAATTGGTTTATTTTTTATTTGCATATTGATCGTGGATGTGCATGTTAATTTGAAACCTAACTTCATATTGAATTTGAATTTAGTTAGGATATGGGTTACATTTAATTTGAATTTAGTTCGCTAAATTTATTGCCTAACCCATAGGATCCAAAAAGATTTTTGGATACCAAAATGATATGTTTTCTAGGTTCAATCCACCATGGGATACCAACCCTACCAACACATTGATTTGCAAAGTTTTTCATTCAAATGGAGTTGATGGTGCTTAAGTGATGCACCAAAGTAGGGGGAGCTTAATGTTGTAAGTATCTTCTTACATTTGATATACATTTGGTATCCATGTAGGTTGAATGCATGCATTGTTAGAATATTTACATTGGTATCATTTTGTTTCAATGTGTATGCTAGAATTGTCTATGCCATAGATTTATGATGATCTATCTATGTTTGGCATAACACTTTTGCATGTTACTTTTGGTATCATGTTTGCTACATTTGGTTTTCACATTGGATTTTTGTCTCTGATGTTGATTTCATCGCTCGATGATTTTATGAATTAAATAGATTTGGTTCTATGGAAACATAGAATTGTTTTCCATGCACTATTTAACTAAGAATGTTGATATTGGAGAGTATGTTCCATAACTCAATAAGTGAAATTGATTTGAGTTGTGATGATTTCGTATTTCGATTTTCGCCTATGGCTTGATGATTTCGTTTTTCGATTTTCGCCTATGATTTGATGATTTCGTATTTCGATTTTCGCCTATGACTTGATGATTTCGTTTTTCGATTTTCGCCTATGGCTTGATGGTTTCGTTTTTCAATTTTCGACTATGGTCAAGTTGGCACGCTTTGACTTTCTTCGATATTTTACATTTGGTATTTTACTTTGGTGTCATTTGGACCGTGGTCGTATTCTTAGACTCTCATGCTTTAATTTCTTAGCCATTGAAATTTTGTCGTTGTTCTCCTCCCGCTCTTTTTGCTAATGCCAAAGGGGGAGAGAATTAATAATAATGACAATGTGCTAATTGATATCAAAGCAATTTACCATGAATCTAATTTGATATGTTAGCTTCAGGGGGAGTTAAGATATAATTTGGATTAAGAGATCCTAAATTGCAATAATAGGATTCATATTATTAATCTCCATCGCCTGCTTGATGCATGTGATTATTGTTTAATATGGAACTAACGTGTCATCAATGCAGGGGGAGTAAGTAAATTTCTTTTGAATCATTATTATTGATTATTATTTATGTTGGTTTGTCATCACCAAAAAGGGGGAGAATGTTGAGTATTGATTCCCCGGATTTGGTTTTGGATTATGAGCAAACATAAATATCGTGTACTAACTATTTGTGAGCGCAGTTATGGAGATCGTCGCCAAAAGAATACATACATCAAAAGCGACGTCTCAAGACTTCTCAATACACGTGATCGTGTGCCTGAAGCTTCGTTGAAGCTCAAGGCGTATTAATGAAGTCAAGAGCGAAGATCAAAGCATTTGAAGACGGTTCGTCATGTATTATTTATTGTCTTCTTGCTTCATAGATTAGAATGTTAAGCCTTGAGTAGGACGTACATTATTATCTTCATTTCGCTCATATCTTAGAGCTAGGATTATCATAGAAGCCATTAGAAACTTTCCCGAAGCCTATCGCTTCTTCCCTCGGCTTCTAGTGCATCTTAGTTGGTTCAAGAAGAAGTACCAACCGACTAGATGACGATCTAGTCGGTCGGCTACTCTTCATGAACCGACTAGATGTCCTTGCTCATTTCAGCTCTTTCACTGTTGATCAATTAGTCGGTCAAAGAAGGTTCACCAACCGACTAGATGACGATCTAGTTGGTTAGGAATCCTTCTCAGACCGACTAGTTATCATTGCCTCTGTACAGCCTGAGTTACTGTTTACAGTTAGTCGGTCCAAGAACATTCATCGACCGACTAGTTGTGAAACTAGTCGGTTGGAATTTGTTCTTAGACCAACTAGTGTAACTTGTATTCAGCTACTTGATTTCATCTCTTAGTCGGTCAAAGAACACTCACCGACCGACTAGTTGGCAAACTAGTCGTTTGGCAAGTCTTCTTAGACCGACTAGTTCATATTGCCTGGAAATCACTCTTTTGGCTTTCGAGCTGTTAGTCGGTTCATGTTGAATCACCGACCGACTAGTTGATGAACTAGTCGGTCAGTGATCCTTCTTAGACCGACTAGTCTGCTTCAGAATAGAGCCGTTGGAGCTTTAATTGAAACGTTTTTCTCTCTCTCTTTCTTCTATCCTATATATACTTGGAGGGGTTCTTTCCTAGTATTCAAGGCTGCCATTTTAGAGGTTTAGAGATATCAAAGAGAAGCTATTCAACTCCATTCTAAAGCTTTCTCTTCCTCACAAGAATCTCTCCATCAACTCTTTGAGCCATATTCCTCAAGAGAGATTCTCTCCATTGTGAGCCTTCCAAGCCAAGAGCTTGATCCAAAGTCATCATCCTCCATCCTAGCCTTCGATCGCTGATCTTATTGGTGGAGCTTCGGTTTGGTGACATTCTCTCCTCAAAATCCCTCATTGCCCTAATTTGGTAAGTATACTCAAGGCATAGGATTTTGTGGTAAGTATTTCTTTATTTCATCGTATTTGATATTTAAGATTGTCTCTCGGTTGTGAGAGAGGTTGTGATACCGGGTTGTGGGAGTCACATTTATATTGTGTATGATTAGGTCATGTGAAGGTTTTTCACAAGAATTTCATAGTGCTAAATCTTGGGTTAGTGGTTTCTAACTCAAGTATCCGGAGGGGATCCGGGTGGTTGGGACGTAGGATCACCTGGAACAAGTCGGGGAGACTTGGGTGGATCCGAACCCGTTACATGTTTTGTTTGCGTTTGATAATTCTTGTTGATTATTGTTTATTCCGCATTGTCGTTTGTTTCTTGCACAATAATTAGGAATAACTATCTTGATTATTTTAAAGTACTATTCACCCCCCTCTAATACATGTGCAGTAGCTTCACAGGGCACTACAAAGGATTCCACCACGAAGGTGTTAAATATATAAGCCGAGATAATACCTTATTATACCAAGGTTTTTCATTTACAAGATATGCTTAAAGCTATCAGATTTCTAAATGGTCTCTGCAGGAGATCCTATTAGCTTTAAGTCGACCACCTATAAGGCGAATATCACAAATCCTTTCAACGATCTTTTGAAAAAGATACACATGCAGAATATTGTTTAAGATCAACTAATGATCTTTGTAGCCTTTATGGAGAAGACGTTTCTACGTCTCTCTTTCATCTCTGGGGGTAGAGTATACCCTTCTGGAAGTTTTATATAGATCTCTATATCTATATTGCCGTATATATATGCAGTCACAACGTCCATGAGCTGCATGTATTGGCTTTTTCAGAGAAGTTTATTGTAACGACCACTTTTCGTCGTACGTTGTTCGTGCACGTGCTTGTGGCCGTGCACGTGTTTGTTTTATACTTTATTTGATTGTGAACACTTTTGTGTGATATACCGTTGTGAACGTCTCTGAGAGTATTAAATAGTGGCACTAATTTGGAACGACGTTTCTCGAGTCGTTTTCCCACAAATTAATCTTACTCGATGAGACGTGACGATTCTCACTCTTGACGGGAGACGTTTCTATTTTTAGTTTCATCGCCCGACGTCGAATTTGAGATCCGTCTTCTTAGTTAGCTCACATTCGTCACCACGATCACCCCGATATTTATTTTATAATTTTTGGAGTTTATTTGACCACTTTTATATTTTTAACAAGTTTTACATTATTTTTAATAATTTATTTTTAAATTAATTTCGGCCAAATAAAATTTATTTGAGTTTTAAACGTTTTAAAGAATTTTTGAGCCAATTTCCAGCTCATTTGGACCAGGTCAAACCCTTGGATGAGTTGGAGTAATTGAATTTCAAATTTTAAATCTTTTTAAACTTCTAATCCTATTAGATTTAGCCCTAGACCAAGTCAACCCATCTACACTATATAAACAACCTTTAGGAAGACCTATTTTCGCAAGAAATTAGTCCTAGCCTCTTCCAAAACTCAGATTTGACGTTGCGACGAACGGCGGCCGCACGACCGAAGGAAACAGCCCAAATCCCCCGCACCGACCGGCCGTTGCCTCCGCACCAAGCCCCCGCCCCGCTCCGCACAGCCGTCGCCCCGCTTCACCGTGCCCGACCGAGAGGAGCCCTCGGTCAGACCGGTTGCCGCTCCGCACCAAGCGTCGCTCCGCACCCGCATCGCTAGCCGCTCTGTCGCCCCGCATCGTGCCGTGCCCGACCGACAGCCGCCCCCGCTCACGCCCGCTCTCCGCAACGTTGCAACGTTGCAACGTTGCAGCGCTCTGTCGCCCCGCATCCAAGGCGCCCGACCGGTGGCCTCCCCCGCTCCGACCGAGAGAACCAAGCGCTGTCCCGCATTGCTGCACACCCCAAGCGCTGCACAGCCCGCCCCTAGTGTCTGACCGAGCCATCCTCCCGCATTGGCTGAGTACGACCGATGGCCAAACGTCGCAACCCCGCATCCGTCGCACCACTTGCCACTGTGGGCCCCCCAAGTTCTCCAGAGTTATTGTGGGTCCCCCAAAGGCCCCTAGGACTGCTGTGGGCCCCACCTAGGTGTGTTCTCTTTGACGACTTGCCGCGTACGACGTCGTCGCACGTCGTAGCCCGTCGTCGCACGTGCGAGCTTTGGAATCTGGAATCGTCGCCCGGGTTGATGCTCAGAACTTTCCAGCGAGGAAACTAAATTGGAATCTGGACTTGGAGCGCGATCTCTTATTCCAACCCCCGGCGTCGCTACCCGACGCCGGTGTAGCTTTCGCGTCGTGTTGAGGTAACGCTTTGCACCCCTAGGACCCCCAACCCAATGCATGCTAATCAAGACTAAAATCAGTAGTTTTTAAAGTTTCTTAAATGTTTTAAATTCACTAATCAAGATTAATAATATGGACTTTAGGCCGGTGGACTTTGCACGTAGGATAATTGTGATTCTTGGACTCATTGGACGCTGTGCTCAGACGTTGTACTTGCAGGCAAGTGAAACTTGCCAACTCTTGTGTAGGGCCATGTTTTTAGGCCACTTCCTTGCTTTTAGCGTAAAAGAGACTAGTCAGTGAAATGATAGCTGGCTAGACGCCTACTTGATCTAGTTTGACAACGAAACTAGATCCGTCACCTAAATGATCTAGCTTGACAACGAAGCTAGATCCAACCCTTAAACTTGTCATTCATGCATGCTAAACTGTCACGTTTACTTTTCTTACTTGTACGCTTTACTACTTGTCATGCCATGTCATCCCTGCATTGATTGTTGCATCGTAGCACACGCTACAATACTTGTCCTCGTACTACTTGTCCGGCTAGGTGCACCCCTACGCCATACTTGTTTACACACTTCCTGGCTCGTGGTCCAGAAGCGAGCATTCCGTGTTCGGGGGTAAGGCCCTGGCTCGACACATGTGGAGGGGTAGGGATAAACGGTTACTTGAGCTTAGGAGTGGCCTGATCCGCCCTCTAGCCAAAGGACGGAATCTCTGTGCACGAGGTGCTTACTTTCCTTGTCTTGTACTTGTCTTGCGAATGCCATGCCATGCTCGTACTGTACTTTACTTTACTTTACCTGTTGCACTCATACTTTAAACTGCCATGTCATCGCATTCATGCTAGAACTGCTAGGTTGTTCACTTTACTTTCAGTTTCCTTGCACAAGTCTCTTGTAGACTTGCTGACATGTGCCCCTTGCTCTTTTGGGTGTCACATGTTAGACCTGAGCCAGAGATCGTTGCTGAGTACGTGATGTGTTGCTGACGCTGAGTCTGAGTCCATGATTGCCCAAGAGGATTTTGGTGGACACCGGTGACCATTCTTTGAGTCCTTGTTGAGCTTTATTTTGTTTTAGGCCTTTTGTTAGTTGTTGGTGCGTAGCACCGTTGTTTTGTACTTTGTACTTTTGTTGGCCATGTTTGGGCCTTTAAACTCTTTTCTTTTTAGCCTGGTGGCTTTTTCTGTGATGTTGAAACTTATTTTATGGATATTCCGAGATACCTCTTTTGTCTCATTTAATTATTATTATCTTTGTTTCGTTCGCGTTGCAAGGACCTGCAGTTTTAGATTTGATCGACGCTTATCGGACTTGCAGCTTTGTAGCTTCAAGTCTGAGCGGACCTTCTCACGCTTCGCCTCCATATTTTTGGGAAGCGGGGCGTGACATTTATGCTTAGTAGGAAAATGATCACATTTCCTTCATTTCAATTTCTTATGAAATCCAACTTATATTCCACAGGTTTTACACATTCAGGTGTATGGACTACTGGTCCAAAAGACTTTGCTTTTCAAGAGTGAGTCCAGCTCTACTCTTATTGCCTCGTCCCACTTTGGCCAATCTATGCGTTTACGCTATAGAAAAGTGGGTAGACGCCATCGTCGTATTCAGGGACGTGAACGGCAATAGCGAAAGCAAAACCGTCGTCGACGACTGTGCTATATCTGTCCAGTACCTCTCCAGTACGTATGTAAAATAATGATGTTTCTCCTGTTGTTTCCTCTGCAGGGGAAATTAGGAGGGGAGAGGTTGCTGGTCTGAGCTCAGCATCCTGTGGTTGGATCATTTTGGTATATCCAGGAATCTTCCTATTTTGAGGAATTTTATATTTTGAACCTGGCAGGCGTCCTCTTTTCAATTGAGGTACGGCCAATTCTGCTGCCGGTGGATTGCATACATCTTTGGGAATGCCAATCCTAGCTGGCGTGTTGGCAGCGGGGACGTGTAAACGAACAATCTTCTGGTTATCCGCAATTTTATCCGGTAATTGATGTACTTTAGTCTTAATTGTTGGATATGGACGACATAAATACACCCATGAGGGGATGTATGAGGGTATACGGACCTCAGATGTCGCGTGCACGAAGGCGTGCGCGAAGGGAACCTTTTCTCGTGTGAAAAGGACCACTCGATAAGTGGAAAAAGCCACTCGATAAGTGGAAAAGGCCACTTTATAAGTGCAAAATGGCACTTGATAAGTGGATAAAGAAGAAGATAAATGAATGTGCTAATATAGGCTAATAAGCTTATAATTGGTTATTTCCTACAATAACCACCCCTAAAGCCTATAAATAGGACCCAAGGGTAAGGCATTCATACACACTTTCCATGCCATAAGTTTACATAAGGCATCTTATGTTCTTCTTCTCCCTTCCATTAAAATCCTCTTCTAGTTAGAGATTTAGGCGGTGAAACTCTGCTTCGATCCTCCGTGACGAAGTATCGACCGTTGTGGCGAATCCGAGGGCGAAGTTCCGAGATTACCGTGCCGCGTACGCAAGTGTAAGTCTCAACTTCATTTATCGATCCTAACATTGTTTTGGCAGGATCCTACATTGGTATCAGAGCCATACGGGTTCGCCCCGGTCAAAACCACCGCCACGTCGAACCGATGAACGAGGCATTGTCTTTTTCACAAATGGGTATCCTACCATTACGGATATGGTAGGAACGCTTCGTGACGGAGAGAACGCAGCGGTTGTTCTTTTCACGTTAGGGTCTCCTATCATTACGGATATGGTAGGAACTCTACGTGACGGGAAGAACCGACCGTTCATATCGTCAAGCTCGCTCTCTTCATGGATGCTGAGTCTCCATTCATAGGGAATGTGAACTCTCTTCATGTGGAGCGCGTAGTTTACGAACTTTAAAGTGTGTTATTTTTCATTCTTGGCACACGGCCATTAGAGAATAACTACTTTCTCGACGAACGGGTGCTTCATCGACGAACGGGTGCTTCATCGAGGAAGATGATGGTAGTTATCTACATCGGAGAAGATGACTTTTGGTGCATGATCACCATGGCCAAATGGGCTATGAAGGCAACGCACCCCCCCTTCCCATGCGGAAGGGGTTGGCTACGGCCAATAACCACCACGGCCACCCCTCCGGCGGGGGTGTGCGGCAAACCCATATAAGGGGGTGGCCGGCCATGGCCATATGGGCCATGGCCGGCCAAGGCCAAATGGCCATGGCCCGGCAATGGCCGGCCATGGCCATGGCCAGACCTGGCCTGCCCCGGCCAGGGCCAGGGGGCCCTAGCCGTGGCCAAGGCCAGGCCTGGCCGAGGCCAGGCCAGGGCCAAGGGGCCCTGTCCGGCCTCGGCCAAGGCCAGGGGCCGGCCTGGCCGGCCCTGGCAGTGGCCAGGGCCGGCGGCCTGGCCGGCCCTGGCAGTGGCCAGGGCCGGCGGCCTGGCCTCGGCCAGGGCCTGGCCGGCCCTGGCAGTGGCCAGGGCCGGCGCCCTGGCCGCTGCCGGGGCCTGGCCGGCCCTGGCAGAGGCCAGGGCCAATGCCCTGGCCTCGGCCAGGGCCTGGCCGGCCCTAGCCAGCCTCGGCCAGAGGCCCTGGCCGGCCAGGGCCGGGGCAGAGGCCCTGGCCGGCCAGGGCCGGGGCAGAGGCCCTGGCCGGCCAGGGCCGGGGCAGAGGCCCTGGCCGGCCAGGGCCGGGGCAGAGGCCCTGGCCGGCCCTTGGCCAGCCTCGGCCAGGGCAGAGGCCCTGGCCGGGGGTGGAGGGTGCCAGAACCTTTGGTCGGCATTGGTCGACCAATTCGGGTTTTTTGGTCGACCAATTCAGCCGGAGGACTTGCCAGTAATTTCGGCCCCGGCCATCTGCAAGGCTAGCCCATACGGGGCCGACGGCAGTCATTTGCGGCAAAATTCTCCTATAAGGGGGGAAGCGCCTGGATCCATACAGGAGCCAGGGACAATGGCTTGCAGAAAAATCTCCTAAAGAGGGGGGATCCGACCTTGGCACGGCAACGGCTTAAACCCGACAATGGCCAGGGATTGCCGAATATTTCACTAGTATCATAAGGGTACTATGTTGAAATATATATTTGAAAAATAGGTTTTCATACGTTTTGAAAAATACGTTTTCAAAAACGCTTTTCTGATGCAAAGTACTATAAGAGTACTATCGTTTGATAAAGTGAGGGAGAAATATTGAAAGTTACTCTAGATGGTGATTGGAAATGTAGTGACCTTTCCGATTCTAGAGTAACATCTTCAATATTTTTCGAAAGTAACTTATCAAATTATAAATATCATTCCAAGTGGGAGTTGAAATTAGAACTATCCAAATGGGATATTCTATTATCACTTCAAATGGGAATTATATTTTAAGAATTTTCAATGCAATGTTTTTGATCAAACCTTTGGTTTTGTGTCTTTTGCAGCATTTTAAAAGTAAAATGCCTTCCGCTTCATAGAATATCGTCGCTGAGTTAAACAGAGGTGAAAAACTCAACGGCGATAATTACAAACTTTGGTCCATCAAGATACGATACGTTTTAGAGGAGCAAGAAGTGCTCGAAACTCTAAAGAACGTAATGATTGAACCCGAGTTGGGCACTACGGCCCAACACAGACGAGACAAGGAAGCTTTTGATGCTTGGTCTCGGAAGAACAAGATAGCACGCATTACGTTATTAAGCAGTATGGCTGATGACATAATGCGCATCTTCCGAGAACATGACCTAGCCATGGACATATGGTCCAAGCTAGAAGAGAAGTTCAGTGGAACATCGGTGTCCAAACTTCGCGCCTTAACTATAAGGTTCGATTCATATAAGAAACGTCCAGATCATTCCATGGGGAAACATCTGCGACATATGGTGAATCTTATCTCGGAGTTAAAGGACGCAGGTCATGTGCTCACTGATGAGCAACAAATCCAAGCAGTCATACGTTCCCTACCAAATGGGTGGGACCAAATGAAGATGCATCTCACTCATAATGAGAGCATCAAGACTTTCAGCGATGTTTCTAAGCACCTCGAATTAGAGGAAGAGCGGCTTGCGGCTGCCAAGCCAAGTGCAAAAGCGCACATAGTTGCTAGTTCCTCACACGGGGGAAAGAAACGGAAAGATCGTTCAAAGTTCACTAATGAACGTAATAAGCAACCTGAGTCTACCAAGAAACCCAAACATAAGGGTGGGCACAAGAAATGGCACAAAAAGAAAGACTTGAAGAGGATCAAGTGCTTTAAGTGCAACAAGCTCGGTCACTATGCTCGTTCGTCTACGAGTGGAGGCGACGAGGTAACTTGTAAATATACTAGTTACATATGTGTTTCTAGTTCAATATTTCTTGTGGAATCTAATCCATTTTGGATAATTGATTCAGGTGCCACCGACCACATAGCAAGGGACAGACGGTCCTTCGTGGAGTATCACCGGATACCCCAAGGAACGAAGTGGATCTATGTAGGAAACAACACACGTGTTGAAGTGAAAGGCGTTGGGACTTGCAAGCTAGTCTTGGACAACGGCCGCACTCTCCTACTTCATGATGTTCTCTTCGCTCCAGATATTCGAAGGAATATAATATCTGTGGTCGTGTTAATGGGTCTTGGTTATAACTGGTTTTTTCATGATTGTAATGTGGACTTAAGTTGTAATAATACTCTTATTGGTACTGGGTTTGTATTTAAAGGATTTATTGTAATGAGTACAATGTATGACTCCTCATGTAATGAAATTTTCCTTATTGCAAATTCTAAGACTTATGAGTCTGATGTGATTTGTTGGCACGCAAGGCTTGGTCATATTGGACCAACGCGTATGGATAGACTTGCCAAACGTGGCCTTCTATCTAATGTTTCAAAGGTTGAAATGTCGACCTGCGAACATTGCCTAGTGGGGAAATCTTGTCGCAAGCCGTTTGGAACCGGTACAAGGGCCGAGGTTCCATTACAGCTTATCCATTCGGACATATGTGGTCCGATGAATGTCAAGACAAGACGCGGGAAGTCCTATTTCATCACTTTTATTGATGATTTTACCCGATTCGGACATATCTATTTGATATCCCACAAAAGTGAAGCATTGGCTTGCTTTAAAACTATATGAGTTTAGTGGAGAATCAATTAGATCGCAAGATTAAGGTCTTGCGAACCGATAGGGGCGGTGAATATCAATCAACAAGTTTTAAGGAACTTTGTGATGAAAAAGGCATAGTACATCAAGTAACTATGCCTTATACTCCTCAACAAACCGGTGTTGCAGAAAGGAGAAATAGGACTTTAATGGAAATGGTCCGGTCAATGATGGCGCAAGCTAACTTGCCAATCACCTTTTGGGGTGATGCGTTATTGACGGCCGCTTTCATTTTAAACCGCGTACCCTCGAAATCAGTTAGCTCCACTCCTTATGAGTTGTGGAACCAAAGGTCTCCTGACTTAAACATTTTGAAACCTTGGGGTTGTGCATCCTACGCACATATTTTCTCCCATAAGTATGGCAAACTTGGGCCAAGGGGAAGAAAATGTATCTTTATACGATACGCAGAAAACTCCAAAGGTTATGTTTTTGTTAGTCAGGAAGACAATGTTGGGCTAATTTAGTTTGAGTCGAGGGATGTCACTTTCTTGGAAAACGATTTTCCAAGACAGGGCGAGATAAGTCAGGACTTATCTCTATTTGAGATTTATGATCAAGAAGGATTACCTCATTCGAGTGGGAGAATTCTTGGTGAAAACGAAAATACGTTTCAACCTTCACCAATGGATTATACGAATGACGATTATACTATTCCATACGGGAATAATGATCCAAGTGGGAGCAATTCTAATGACATTCAAAGTGGGAGTGATATTAGAATTGATCTAAATTCGAGTCAACAAGGACTTGAAGAATCTCAAATACGACGTAGTAGTCGTACAAGGTTGGCTCCTCTAAGATTTGAGGATGAATTTCCGCAAACCTTTATGACTTTACTACAAGAAGATGACGAGCCTGCTACTTTCAAACAGGCCGTATCTTGCCCTGCTAAAGACAAATGGATGGAAGCGATGCAAGAGGAGTTAGAATCCATGAAAGTTAACCAAGTCTGGGACTTGGTTGACTTACCCAGAGGACGTAGAGCTATTGGGAACAAATGGGTTCTCAAGATCAAGCATAAGGCTGATGGCTCTATTGACAGATATAAATCTCGCCTTGTCACGAAAGGTTTTACGCAACAGGAAGGGATAGACTACGAAGAGACCTTCTCACCTGTTGTTCGTTTTACCTCGATTCGCCTGATTCTGGCAATGGTAGCTTGCTTAGACCTCGAATTACATCAAATGGATGTAAAGACTGCCTTTCTCAATGGAGAATTGGACGAGGAGATCTATATGGAACAACCAACAGGGTTTGTAAAAGAAGGAAACGAACATAAGGTTTGTAAACTTCTTAAATCCATATATGGTCTTAAACAATCCTCGAGGCAATGGTATATACGATTTCAAGAAGTTGTCTTATCAAATGGCTTTACCATGCTTTATGAAGATAACTGTGTATATATCAAGAGGATTAAAAGCAAGTATGTTATCATGTCTCTATATGTAGATGACATTTTAATAGCCGAAAATGACAAGGGCTTTGTGATGGATATCAAGGCTTGGCTTTCATCAGTTTTTGAGATGAAAGACATGGGAGAAGCCGCATATATATATCCTTGGAGTTAAGATTTCAAGGAATCGTTCGAAGAAACTTCTTTCTCTTTCACAGGAGACTTATATAAAGAAGGTTCTAGAACGTTTTAATATGCAGGACTGCAAGTCCATTGATACTCGTATAAGCAAAAGCGATAATTTATGTCTGAAATCATGTCCTAAGAACCAAAAGGAGAAAGAGATTATGGACAAAGTTCCATATTCCAGTGCAGTTGGTAGTCTTATGTACGCTATGATGCGTACAAGACCGGACATCTATTTTGCCGTTGGAATGGTAAGTCGTTACCAATCCAACCCAGGGCAAGTACACTGGAAAGCGGTTAAGAGGATAATGCGGTATCTCAAAGGAACTGCAGACTTTGCTTTATGCTATCAAGGAGATGCCTTGAGGTTCGAAGGCTACACTGATGCTGATTGGGCGGGTGATCTCGATGAGCGACGATCGACTTCGGGATATGTTTTTCTACTCAGATCTGGTGCAATATCCTGGAGTAGCAAGAAACAATCCTGCATCGCACTTTCAACTATGGAAGCCGAGTTTGTAGCATTTAGCATGGCAGTCCAAGAGGCTGTTTGGCTTAGGAAATTCTTAGACATGCTAATTGATGCAAGTGACTCAGGTGCTGTACCTATACACAGCGACAGTCAAGCATCTATAGCTTATGTCAAAGATCCTAAATTTCATTTTAAGACCAAACACATTGATATCCGCTACAAATTTGCAAAAGACTATGATAAGACCAAGAAGGTGGACATAAGGTACATATCTACGCATGAGATGATAGCGGATCCGCTCACGAAGGCGATCCCCAGAGATGTGTTTTACAAACACTTATCATCCTAAGGATTGCGTAAGAGCTGAGTTGTACCAAAGTAAATTCCCATGTCTGTAAATGATCAAATTTAATAAAAGAATATGTTCTTTTTCAAACATTGCATATGAATTTCTTGAGAAATGTTTGTGTACATTTTTGAAATCTCAGCTATACTTTTTAGTATGTCGGACAGATTGAGGTTGGCTCTCTCACATGAGCAACCGCCTTATTCTATCAGACGGATAGAATAGAGATGAGACCTGTTTAAAGTCAAAATCATCAGACGGATGATTTAGAGTCATGACTTAAACAAAATGGTCGCATGAAAGATCTGCATCATATGGATGCTTTCAAAAGATCTAAGAGGATTTTGAGATCCTATCTGTCTTATGCGGGATGTGGGTCCAGAAGATTATTTGAGTAGTAAAGGGACCCAAAGTCAGACATTGTGGTGTCTGATCATCATCCTTACAACATCATTGAGACATACACTCCCTGGAAAAGGAGCGATGTTGTAATACGTATTCATACTACGTATGCATTTTGACCATTGGGTTAGAATAGTAATTGTGTTTACTATTATGTGAGACCCTAAGACCACATGGGTCTTAACTCGTTACCCTTATGGACTCTAATTGGTTCCTTAAGATTTGACTGGGTGATTGCTATCTTAGCATGTTGCTTATGGACTATGGTTAATTCGGTCTGGCGGGGCATGTTAGAAAAGCGAGTCAAGTCAAGATCAAAAGGATCGCAAGAAGAGGAAGATTAATTTCGCATTCACATTTGGACTTTAAAGATTCAAAGCTGGCCAGCCAATTGTAATCCAGATGGGATTCAATTGTTGAATATAAAGTATAAGAAATGTGAAGAAATAAATCTAGGGTAAAGCATGCGTTGATCTACTCAACTTTACTCCTCGAGGAGTGTTGTGTATCGCTAACAAGTACACAACAACGGACTCTATGCGCATGACGGTCACACGGCCTATTTCTCGGTATGACAAACAGAAGAGTTAAAGGAAAATATGTTTCCTTACAATCCCCTCAAGTGTGAGTGGGAGATGTTGGATATGGACGACATAAATACACCCATGAGGGGATGTATGAGGGTATACGGACCTCAGATGTCGCGTGCACGAAGGCGTGCGCGAAGGGAACCTTTTCTCGTGTGAAAAGGACCACTCGATAAGTGGAAAAAGCCACTCGATAAGTGGAAAAAGCCACTTTATAAGTGCAAAATGGCACTTGATAAGTGGATAAAGAAGAAGATAAATGAATGTGCTAATATAGGCTAATAAGCTTATAATTGGTTATTTCCTACAATAACCACCCCTAAAGCCTATAAATAGGAGCCAATGGTAAGGCATTCATACACACTTTCCATGCCATAAGTTTGCATAAGGCATCTTATGTTCTTCTTCTCCCTTCCATTAAAATCCTCTTCTAGTTAGAGATTTAGGCGGTGAAACTCTGCTTCGATCCTCCGTGACGAAGTATCGACCGTTGTGGCGAATCCGAGGGTGAAGTTCCGAGATTACCATGTCGCGTACGCAAGTGTAAGTCTCAACTTCATTTATCGATCCTAACGTTGTTTTGGCAGGATCATACATTAATGTGAAGGATCTTCTGGATCTCAACTTCACACAGAAAAAGTATGCGGATCATAACGAGATGAGGACTTTTGTGTCCCATGATATGGTCTCAGAAGCTTCAGGCTTCTTTAGACTGCATGCCTATTTCAATGAGATTATGCTTATCAAATTCACATTTATCAAGACTTGGTGGTAAACCATAAGCAAACAGCATCAGCAATAAGATATGGCAACAAACGGGCCGTATCGTGATAAGCAATGCGGAAGGAAGTGTGATGGTCCCTAAACATCAACAGGCAACTGCGATTTTACAATGGAGGTGAAATCCATTGGAGTCTCTTTACCAGAGACTCTGCTAACCCGTTATGAGTTTGAACATGCTGCAGGATGTTCAATTTTAATGCCAGTTGCTTGGCAGAAGTCTTGAATGATATGTGTAGTAAATTCACCCACATTATAAGCTTTTGAAAAAGCTAGGTTGCGAGTGAATATAAAGGCACACATAAGACCATCTAGTAGATGCATATATCAGTACAGTAATGAAGTACCGAAAATGGGCCATTTGCGGGGTGAATAGGCCCGCAAAAGGTCACCATGTATTCTCTCAATGAAGCCAGGAGACTCTAAACCCACTTTCAGGAGGGAAGGTCGCTCAATTAGTTTTCCCTTATGACAAAGGGGGACAAGGAAACTCAACCTTTTGAAGAATCTTCAGGTTCTCCAATGGATTCATTTGATGATGCGCCCATCATTGCTGATCCAGGATGACCAAGTCCATTTTGCCAGAGTTAAAAATTATGGCAAAGAAAGGCACTTCTGGTGCTCAGTCGAGTTGGCTTTCTATAGGATGAATATCTGTAATTATAGGGGCCCGACGGGGTCCAATGAAATCGTAAGTAGATGGTATTCTGGCCATTCTCTTGACGAGTTACATATTGATATTCAATATATATTATCCACAATTTTCAAGTTATTTTCTTTAAAAGAAATATCTTTGAAAATTGCAGATTTCCTATACGTTTAAGAGGAGAATTTGCATCTTTTAGTCTCGTTGTATGTGGGAGCAATATCAATGCTACACCAGTGCAACGAGGCACTGTCCACAATATTCCATACTTCATCTATAAGTAAAACGAAATTTTATTTAAGTCAATGAAAAAGACATTCAAAATAAAAGTTCGTACTTAAGCAAATTAAAGATGAAGCAACATTGAATTTTAAATGCAAAGATAAAAGACGAAGCTTAATCGAGCAGGTCATCGTTCTCGAAGTCATTTGCAGTGAACATCATTGGTGGCTGAACAGCCGCCAAGTTTGTTTCAGGCAGAGACTTCTGGCTCGCCTGATATAGTTCTTGGAGGTGGCGAGGAGTGCGGCAGATTCTGGACCAATGGCTAGTCATGCCGCATCTATGGCATTTATCCTCCCAGTTCTTCTTAGGAAGTGACACTTGGTCAGTGTTCTTTTGCTTCCATATGAAGTTACTCTTTCATGTATTGTTGTTGTTGGACGGGTGTGCTGCTCCTCGTCCATTCTTCATCACAGCTTTCCCTTTGTTATTGATCGCGCCCCGGATACACACCCGGAGCGACGGTTGTAGTTTTACCGCAAGCGCACGGTGTAGCGACGAGCGGGTTATCGAACACAGGTAGGACGAATGAAAGTGCTTGCTCCAATCAACCTGGCTATTAAGATCAGAAAAGAGAGAAATTTGCCTTTGGCGATCCTGTCACAATCGTCAGACAAAGTACGAAGATATCAAATCAAATAAAAGACGCCTAGGGAATGGGGAATCCCCGCTACTCACCGCATCTCGTCAATGTGATTCATTGGCATCAACATTGCTAGGATAGAATCTCGGATGAACTAGTTGCAACTGAATGTAGAACCTAGCTCACGCTCTCGCGCTGTTGCCGGTCTATAGCTATCCTAGGTTTGGGTCCAATATCTTGCAAACCCTAGCCTAGGTAAGCTAGCATTAGGATCAACATCATCGTTCAATCGCGCCCCGAGCCCACTCTCGTGCAAACTCGGGCCACGACCTAGGTTGGGATAGTTCATACCCGTCCAATCTCTTGCAAACGGGTATCGGCATGGAATCGCAACCGAGAACCCTAGTATCGGTCCAATCTCTTGCAAACCGATACAACGGAAATTCGATTTCAACCCAATTCGGATTTCTAGGGTTTCCTATCGAATTGGGATCCAATCTCTTGCAAATCCCAATCGATATGAACACCTAGCTATCCGTAGTAAATCAATCCCAAACTAACCCTAATAACAATTCTAGCAAAATTTCTACCAACTCGTCACAAATCTGAAATTGGGCTCGTAGGGTTCATCCCCACGCCCCAAGACGTAAGGACTACTCACTATTCATAGCACAAATACAAAAATAATCAATGGAATTAACAAGAGAATTCATCACAATAATTGAATATGCAATAAAAAGTGTATTTTTAGAGGGGAGAGAGACAAACCAATGGAGTTCTTCCAATAATCCAACAAAAATCAACTTTTCTCTCCTCTCCAATCACAAAATTCTAAAGCTAAAAGTTTAATCTAAAAAGCTGCAAAAAGTAAAAAGAAAAGCTCTCTAACCTAGGGTAAAAACAGGGGTTAAATACCCCCCAAAATCGTCCAAAAAAACTGTGACCAAAATACCCCTGCGCAGCCTTAAAATCGAAATTTTCGCTACAGGCAGCGCGTCGCACTCGGCCGAGTGACAAAAGTCGCTCGGCCGAGTGACAAACCCTGAGAATTTCCAGTAAGTCTGGGTCTTCGGGGGTCTTCACTTCGGGAGCGGCTCGGCCGAGTGAGTTATGGTCACTCGGCTGATGGCTTCTTAGTACTCGGGCGGTCGGTATTATCCACTCGGCCGAGTGGGTCTTCTGAAGCTCAGGCAGCCGAAAAACAGTAAGTTGGCGATTATTGATGGGCTTCGTCTGAGTGCCACTCGGGCGGACGGGATCTCGTCACTCGGCCAATGTGGCTTCCGATGCTCGGCCGAGTGCACACATGAAACGTATCCGATCTGGTCGGCCGAGCGGTGTCTCGCTGGTCGGCCGAGTGACTCCTTCACTCGGCCGAGTGACTCCTTCACTCGGCCGAGTGAGACACCAAAAATGCCCAAACAGCTTGTTTTGGCCTCCTCGTCGCTCCTGCGACGTTCTTTCTTCTTCCTCTCCTTTCCAACAGCAAAGTACCCCTCGGGGAGGTCGTCGGTGACACTCTGGAGTAGGCGTATCTCGAGATCACTCCAAATCGCTCCAAATCACCTGAAATGCGACAAAAACAACAAATCGTGAAAAGCATCGCAATATCGTCGATATATCGTGAAAAACATGATTTGGGCGATCTAAATGGCATGCAAACATGCGGGAAAAAGGTGTAAAATAAGGAGTGATCAAAATCCCCCAAGCTTACCTCTTACTCGTCCTCGAGGAAGATAAGTAAAAGGTGAACCCGGTGGATTCGGAAAACGAAAACGGCGAAAAAACGAAAAAAATGAAAAACGACGAAAAAACGAGAAACGAATAAAAACAAAGAAGAAAGAAGAAAGCGAAGAGGGAAGCTGCTAGATCATTTTCTCAGGACGTGGGTTTCGCTTACTCATATAGCATGCACCGAATGAAAAACACATGTCAAAAAATTTTATTTCGATATCATAGTATAATGGTGCAAATAGAAATAGAAAACCCAAGAATGATGATATAACATGAAAAACGGAATAATTTTAGAATTAACATCGTCTGAATCATTTAAAGCGGTATACAAATCGCAGATCACACACTTTTCAATTGAACGCTTTCTAAGAGGAGTATAAGAATATCACGCAATAGAATAGAAAGAATAGAAAAGTGTGGATTTCATGAAATGAGTGCTAGGCTTAGATTTCTGGACTTCGTAAAGCTAAAAATAATCTCACCGAGTATAGAATATTACTTAGCCTAGGTTGTCGTGCAACGTCAAGTAGTCACTCTCTCACACATCATTGGATTCCCTCCCCCAAGCTTATCTGTAAGCGTGGTGGCATAAAAAACAATATTTACATCCCCATTTTTTATGAAGCTCCAAAGGTAATGAAAAATAAAAACAAAAAGAGAAGAAAGAGAGAACATGAGATGTGATCTTTTATTGAGGTTCTTTCCTCTTTTCTTTTCTCCTTTTTTTTATGTTTTTTTTTTCAAATAGCATATATACACAATGATCCCAACTCAAAGAGAAATAATGATATACAAGAATTTTTCTTTTTCTTTCTTTAGCTTTGGGAAATTTGGAGCTAGGCATTAATAGCGGGGGAAATGCCATATAATAGAATCGCTAAGGGGAGATTCACCAATGATTTTAAAATAGAGAAATGATGTTCAAGATATGTGGAGAAAGAAATAAATATATCTCTCAGTTCACTCTATAAGACGTGCACGACAACTTCAGCAGGGTAATCTAATCTACTCAGTTTCGATCACAAAAAAGCTAAACTAATCCAGATATATCATAGCTAACATCATTCAATCATCCTGAAGTGAAATGTACAAATCATGCATATAGAAGTGATATAGGAAAAGAAAACGGTACTCCAGATATAAGCATTCAATGCGTGAATCTTGGTGTGTTTTCTGCGATAGCATACATATGAATATTCAGACTCAGCTAATAATAAAATTTCATCCATTTTCATGTGGAAAAAGTGTGGGTTACTATCTCTAAATGCAAGGCAAATCACAGCATATGATATCAGAAATAGAATCTAAGACATGACAAATATAGCATGCATATAGAGTAAGCTAACTCCACGTAATCATCATCATAGAAAAGTCATCTCTAGCATGAGATGAAAAGGAAATAAGGATAAAGGGGAAAATAAAACTATTTACAATGCAGCACACAAAGAAATAAGAAAAACGTGATGCATGGTAAAGTAAAAGAAAAAATGATGAAAATAAGTGCAAAAGCGGAAAATGGCGTGAAAAAACTTAAAAATAAAGGTGGTAAATCGAAAAAGATCGTGAGAACTCACTCCCCCAAGCTAAATGGCACAGTGTCCTCAATGTGCAAAGTGTGGCACACCGAGAGACAAGTAATGTGAGGGGTAAGTGAGGATGCATGCATGAGGAAAAATAAAAGAAAATAATGAAACGAAAAATATGATGCGGACATGATGCATGCAGATATAGGAGTGATACAGATATAAAGGTGTGACACCAAAAACTCTCCCTCTCTCCCAAAAAAGATATATATATATATATATATATATATATATATATATATATATATATATATATATATATATATATATATATATATATATATATATATATATATATATATATATAGATAATGTGCAACCAAAAATAGTGAGGGGAGGGGGGGGTGGGCAAAATGCAACATGACCCAGCAGAAACGGGCAGCACAACGGCAAAAATAATCGACGGCATCAAGGGTGCCTAAGAAGGTGGTGCTGCGCCGTCTCGGTCCTGAGGCGGAGGAGGTGGTGGTGGCTGGACAGGCTGCTGAGCGGGTGTGGGTGTGGAAGTGGAAGCAGGCAGGGTGTGTGTGGTAGTGGGGGTGGGAACCTGCTGGGTGGGTACGCGAGGGAGCCGCTCTAGGACCTGGGTAAGGCAGTAGTGAATGTGCGGGATCAGGTCAAAGCGGTGAGCCATATCGGTGACGGTGGCGGACAGGGTCCCAAGGTCACCTCTGAGGCCACTCACCGCCCCCTCGAGAGCACGAATGCTCTGAAGTACAGTGTCAGGGGGAGGTGGTGCAGAAGGACGCACCGGTCTGTGCTGTGTAGGGCGGGGCTGGCGTACTCGGGTGGCGTAGGTGATAGGCTCAGCAGGGAAGGGAACGAAAGGTGCTGTGCTCGCAAGTGTGGGCCTGGCCTCAGTGCGAGGCTGGGCAGGACGGTGAGAAGTGGAGGCAGCAGCAACGAAAGAAGAATACAAAAGTGGCAACGAGGCGGCCAGAGAGGTCGGTGACACAGACGTGTGGACAGACGCCACGACACTCTCAGAGAATACAGCAGCGGTGGAGACAGAGGTGGAGACCATGGTCTCTACGGCGGCGGCAAAAGAGGGCTCTCCGCACTCAACTATAGTCGGCGGGCGCTCTGGTAGGGCAGAGGAAATGGGCTCGACAGACAGAGGGCCGGTGGTGGTGGTGGTGGTGGTGGTGGTGGGCGTGGAGGCAGTGGAAGTGGGCTCAGCGAGGGTACTCCCGACACCGACAGAGGTGTGGACAGAGGTGTCGAGAGCAGCGGAAGTATCAGGGATAGGCTGAGGGGCCACGGGGTCGACAGGGGCAGCAGGCTCGGCAGGTGCAACAGGGTCTGCGGGGGCAGCGTGGGCAGCGTGGGCCTGCTCGGCCTCCTCAGCCTCGAGCACGTATGCAGCTGGGATCAGAACATCCATCGCCGGGAGCCAGTCCACCTGGGCCGGTGTAATCTGAGTCCGGGCTGGGCTCAGAAGAATCATGTAATCGGCACCGAAGGGGCCTTGCAGCCAGACCCAGTGTCGCTCACCGTGCGGACGCAGCATCTTCATCCGGGCCATAACATCAATAGACAGAGAAGTGGGGCCCGGTGCTCGTCGCATGTCGTCAGGGAAGTCCTCGCCGGTCATAAGGGCGAGCAAGGTGATCAGGCCGTCGCAGCATATCGGTGAGCGAGCGCCCACCGATACGATGATGCGGTCCAAAAACCAAGCCGTGACATCAATCACGACGGCGGGGACCAGCTCATCGCCATCCCTAGATAGAGCTCTGGGCCGTGTCATCGCATAGAGCATATAGAGCTCTGGCGTGGACATCGTACCCGCCTCATATCTGGCCAAAAAGGTGGTCGCCATGAGGCGCTGAGCTATACGGAGGCAGTGATGGACAATGGCCGAGGCCTTGGCCCTACTAGGGTCAAAGGCAGCGTGAAGACCCGTAATCCGGGCCCAGAAGGCGCCGGCGTCGAAGGAAGGTGGGGGGATATGGGTGGGGGCGTAACCACGGTCGGCCCCGGGGACATCTGGCCACGAGAAGAAGGCTCTCATCATACCGGGAGTGACCTGGCACTCCCGGTCCATGAACCGAAACGAGCATCCCTCGTCGGTCCGGGCGATCGAACTAAGTACCTCAAGTGTCGGGCGGATAAACGTGTCCGTCGACACCTAAAAGAAATCTCGCCAGCCCACGTTGTCATACAACGTGAGCATCCCCTCTAGTACCCCCAGGCGTCCTAGGTCTGCAAGGTGTGTGAACCTGGAGGGTACGATCGAGCGCTGGGAGATACGCTCGAAAGCGACGCGGTGTGCGTCGTTCCGGAACGTGATCCCCAGCGGCCCAATAAGTGGAGCCAGAGGTGGAGGCTGTGCAAGGTGTGCGGGCTGTGCGGGCTCTGCAAGCTGTGCGGGGTGTGCGGGTCCTGCAGGCTGTGCTGGGTGGATGGGGTGTGGTGGAGAAGGCGGAGGAGAGTCCTCCACCTCGTGGGAGGGGCCGGAATCATCCGACCGCTTCCGCTTGGCGGAAGCTCTCCTCGACCTCGGCCGTGTCCGGGGCGGCATATGGGCCCTGAGCGCTCACCAAAACCAATAAAAATGCGGCGTGCGTAAAATAAAGGAAAGAATATACCACGACACGCCTCGAGTGCAAAGCTATGGAAGCGTGCGAAGACGACGCCCCCACGTAGCCCAAAACAGTCCCTGGAAGCTCCACTGGGCTCCCCTAAGCTCCCAAAAATAACCTGCGCATGAAACGGAGATATCAGCGAGTAATATTCAAAACGTATGGAGCATTAGGGGTATAATAGATAGAAATTGAAATTAATTTGGGTTTGGGTTTCGTTAGATACATGGATCCTCGAAAAATACACAAAAGAGGAGAAAATAGGCTAAAATGGGGTTACCGGAGTCGGCCGGAGCAGTGGCCGCCGGCGGCGACTCGGGCGAGGTGCGGCGGAGGCTCGGCCGGCGAAGGGTGGCCGAGCACCGGCACGGGCGAGCGTTCGGGCGAGTGGGGGAGGGGTTCGGGCGCTGGGGATTCGAAAGGTTGGGGCGCGATCGATATTAACTCGTTTCGAAAAACGAGCCCCCAGCGACCCCTTTTATAACAAAAGTTATGACTCGGCCGAGTGACTAGGTCGCTCGGCCGAGTAACTCGACGGAAAAATTCCTCCCCGCTTATGCTTCGGCCGAGTGGCCTTGCCACCCTCGGCCGAGTGGAGTGAGTCCATTCGGCCGAGTGGCTCAAGCTACTCGGCAAGACTCGCCCTAGGAGCGTATCAGTTTTACTCGGCTGAGTGAAGATATATACTCGGCCGAGTAGCAGTTATACTGAAATCAAGAAAATAAACAGAGAGTTGGGTACAGCAGACTTCCCTCGTTCGTGAGCGGCTCGGCCGGACGAACTTGTGTGCTCGGCCGAGTGACTAGTATACTCGGCCGAGTGAGCCTTGTTTTCTGCTGTTTGTCTTCGTTTGGGCTCTAAACTCTGTTTTTCTTCCTCCAGTCGATTTCATCTTTCTCCTAAGCATCGAGCGCCTTCACGGGGCGCTCCTCGTCGCCTCGTTCATCCTCCTAATGATGGGTACCTTGTTCTCCTCTCATGTCAAGAAAAATAGGACCCGTTATCACAAAATTTTTGGGCGAACGACTCAAAACACTAAAAATTTCTAAAACAAAAATAAAAGAAAAGTGAAAATAAAGCAATAACCGTCGGGTTGCCTCCCGACAAGCGCTCGTTTAAGGTCGTGAGCTCGACCCCCTATGATTTTCAATTATTGCGGGATGTTTGGTGCATATGAGATGCACCCGTCAAACTTTCCGGGGAGAACGCTTGGATTCGGAAGTTGCAGCGGCGTGTTCTCCCTCGGTGGTCTCCCGTCTCGAATAGTGTTGGGGGTGGCTCCCCCAAGCTAGCGTTTGCTCCGGTCATCGGCTTCATCGGTGACGCCTATTTCCGTTTCGGCGGAGCTTTCTTCGGAGACTTCAATTTCGAGAGCTTGCAGAGCTCTCGAATCCTTGCGACATCAGCTTCTCCTTCATCATTTTCAGCGGAGAAGTCGGGGGAATCATTTATCTTCTCATCTTGGCCTAAATCCGGCCCTTCCTCGAAATCCTCCTTAAATAGAGCGCCGATCGAATGGGGGATCGCCTCCTCAATTACCTCGTCAAGGAGGTCCATATAGTCCAGCTCCTCGTGGTAAGGCATATGTTTCATTGCCTTAGGAATATGAAGCTCCACCTCGATGTTGCCGACGTTCAATGTTAGGGTACCTTCTCGCACGTCGACAATGACTCCGACGGTGGCGAGGAACAGGCTTCCAAGTATCAATGATGTATCTCCCTCCTCCTTAACGTCCATGATCACGAAGTCACATGGCAAACATATGCCCCCCGGGACTTGTAGCGGGATGTCCTCTGCGATCCCTACCGGCCTTGTGATCCGTCCATCGGCTAATTGTATACGCATGTCGGTGGGCTTCAATTTCGTCCTGGTGTTTAGCCTTAGGAACATGGAGAGAGGCATGAGGCTAACACTAGCCCCTAAATCCACCAACGCCTTTTGTAGAGGGACGCCGCCCAAGGTGCAAGGAATTCGAAAACTCCCTGGATCTTTGAATTTGGCCGGCTCCTTCTCTCTCTTGGTGAACCAAGAGCCCTCCTCGGCTAGCATAATTTTCTCCTTCCTCTTTCTCCCCGAAATCAAATCCTTTAAAAATTTAGCATATGTGGGGATTTCCACGATCGCGTCGAGGAAGGGAATGTTGAGGCTAACCCCTCTCAGATACTCGAGAAACTTTGCTAGCCTTTTCTCTATTTTCGCTCTAGCAAGCCTTTGGGGGAATGGGACCGGTGGCATAAAGCGCCTCTCTTCAATCAATTGTTCCGCTCTAGATTTCTCCTTTTCTTGCGGCTCTTTCTCCCTCTCAACTTCAACTACCGGCTCAATTGGCTCTACATTCTCCTCCACGGGCTCCTCGGTAGGAATCATGGCGGGGGTGGTGTCCGTCCCACCTCTAGTTGTAACGGCAACCACGGCATTGATGTGGCCGGTGTTGCCCCGTGGGTTTTGCTCGGGTTGAGCCGGCAATTATTGAGTATTCCGATTGAGCAACGCCAATTGCTCCGAGATTTGAGCTACAACGGTTGTAAGGGAGTCTTGGCCCGCCTTCAAGGAAGCATTGACCTTCTTTTGCTCGACCATAAACTCCTCCACTCTAGCTTCAAAGTCGGATCGTTGTTGAGCTTGTGGAGGGTTTTGATTTCTCCACCCTTGATTGTATCCGGGCGGCCTATATGGTGGAACTTGTTGCTTCGGTTGAAAATTTTGTTGTGGAGGCTCCCTCGGTTGATAATGTTGTTGTTGTGGTGGAGGTGGTCGAGCTTGTTGAGGTGGTTGCGGCGGGTTCAAAGCTCCTTCATTGTTGGCATAAGAGAAACCGGGATTGTTCCTAGTGGCCGGATTGGCCCAATATCCTTGGTTCCCCGCGACATATTGAACTTGCTCCAAGGATCCCTCTCCTTGCTCTCCTCCCAAATACATAGCTTGAGATTGGTCTTGTCAATCACACATTTGATTCGTTGGTGCGGATGTGGAAGGGGTTCCTTGGGGCTCCGTGATAAACTTCTCCAGTCTCTCCACTACCTTGTGGAGAGAATCAAACTTGCTTGTCAGCTCCGCTACGGCCTTTGCCTCATAGATGCTAGTTGGCTTCAAGGAGGACGTAGAGTGTCCTCGCTCATCGCCCCATTGTTGATTGTTTGAGGTCATCTCCTCAATAAGGGCCGTAGCTTCTTCGGGAGTCTTCGAGAGGATGGCACCATTTGCCGCGGCATCAATAATTTGCTTGGTCCCCTGTTGGAGACCATTGTAGAAACTATGAACTAGCTCCCAATCTTCAATGCTATGGTGCGGGCACTAGTGCTGCAAATCTTTGAAACGCTCCCAAGCCTCATAGAGCGTCTCTTGGGGTCCTTGCTTGAAGGACATAAGAGCGCTCCGAATCTTTACCGTCTTGGAGGGCGGATAGAACTTGTCAAAGAATGCACTCGCCAATTCGTCCCATGTGGTAAAGATTCCCTCAGCTTGCGTCCTCAACCAATAAAGTGCCTTGTCCTTTAATGTGAAGGGGAAGAGGCGCAGTCTGATGGCATCAATGGAGACCCCCGTCATCTGAAATGTGGCGCACTTCGACAAAAATAGCTGGATGTGGTAGTGGGGATTTTCATGGGCATTCCCATGAAATGGATCCTGCTGCATCAGAACCACTAGTCCAGTCTTCAGCTCAAAGTTCTTGTCAGCCGTCAACTCCGGCATGGCAATGGATGAGGTCGTAGAAGAGGTCTTAGGCCGAAGCCTATCTCGAATAGAAATGATCCTCGCCATTCTTGCCGCTAATTGGTCCGCAGTTTTCGGGTTGGTCATAAACCTCCCTTCCGGATCTTGTCTCCTCTCCGCTCTGATTCTCCGCACAGTACGTTCAATCTCGGGATCAAATAATATACCTTCAGGGTCCGCAGTGGATCTCGTGTACATGCACAGGAGAACAAAGTTTCAAAGAAGTGATTAGCACAATGGAAGGGGTAGATAAAAAATAATGAAATAAAAACAAAAAGAAAGAAATAGCTAGGGTGGTAAGATCAAACGCAATCGCCTCCCCGGCAACGGCGCCAAAAACTTGATCGCGCCCCGGATACACACCCGGAGCGACGGTTGTAGTTTTACCGCAAGTGCACGGTGTAGCGACGAGCGGGTTATCGAACACAGGGAGGACGAATGAAAGTGCTTGCTCCAATCAACCTGGCTATTAAGATCAGAAAAGAGAGAAATTTGCCTTTGGCGATCCTGTCACAATCGTCAGACAAAGTACGAAGATATCAAATCAAATAAAAGACACCTAGGGAGTGGGGAATCCCCGCTACTCACTGCATCTCATCAATGTGATTCATTGGCATCAACATTGCTAGGGTAGAATCTCGGATGAACTAGTTGCAACTGAATGTAGAACCTAGCTCACGCTCTCGCGCTGTTGCCGGTCTATATCTATCCTAGGTTTGGGTCCAATCTCTTGCAAACCCTAGCCTTGGTAAGCTAGCATTAGGATCAACATCATCGTTCAATCGCGCCCCGAGCCCACTCTCGTGCAAACTCGGGCCACGACCTAGGTTGGGATAGTTCCTACCCGTCCAATCTCTTGCAAACGGGTATCGGCATGGAATTGCAACCGAGAACCCTAGTATCGGTCCAATCTCTTGCAAACCGATACTACGAAAATTCAATTTCAACCCAATTCGGATTTCTAGGGTTTCCTATCGAATTGGGATCCAATCTCTTGCAAATCCCAATCGATATGAACACCTAGCTATCCGTAGTAAATCAATCCCAAACTAACCCTAATAGCAATTCTAGCAAAATTTCTACCAACTCATCACAAATCTGAAATTGGGCTCGTAGGGTTCATCCCCACGCCCCAAGACGTAAGGACTACTCACTATTCATAGCACAAATACAAAAATAATCAATGGAATTAACAAGAGAATTCATCACAATAATTGAATATGCAATAAAAATTGTATTTTTAGAGGGGAGAGAGACAAACCAATGGAGTTCTTCCAATAATCCAACAAAAATCAACTTTTCTCTCCTCTCCAATCACAAAATTCTAAAGCTAAAAGTTTAATCTAAAAAGCTGCAAAAAGTAAAGAGAAAAGCTCTCTAACCTAGGGTAAAAACAGGGGTTAAATACCCCCCAAAATCGTCCAAAAAACTGTGACCAAAATACCCCTGCGCAGCCTTAAAATCGAAATTTTCGCTACAGGCAGCGCGTCGCACTCGGCCGAGTGACAAACCCTGAGAATTTCCAGTAAGTCTGGGTCTTCGGGGGTCTTCACTTCGGGAGCGGCTCGGCCGAGTGAGTTATCGTCACTCGGCCGATGGCTTCTTAGTACTCGGGCGGTCGGTATTATCCACTCGACCGAGTGGGTCTTCTGAAGCTCAGGCAGCCGAAAAACAGTAAGTTGGCGATTATTGATGGGCTTCGTCTGAGTGCCACTCGGGCGGACGGGATCTCGTCACTCGGCCGATGTGGCTTCCGATGCTCGGCCGAGTGCACACATGAAACGTATCCGATCTGGTCGGCCGAGCGGTGTCTCGCTGGTCGGCCGAGTGACTCCTTCACTCGGCCGAGTGAGACACCAAAAATGCCCAAACAGCTTGTTTTGGCCTCCTCGTCGCTCCTGCGACGTTCTTTCTTCTTCCTCTCCTTTCCAACAGCAAAGTACCCCTCGGGGAGGTCGTCGGTGACACTCTGGAGTAGGCGTATCTCGAGATCACTCCAAATCGCTCCAAATCACCTGAAATGCGACAAAAACAACAAATCGTGAAAAGCATCGCAATATCGTCGATATATCGTGAAAAACATGAATTGGGCGATCTAAATGGCATGCAAACATGCGGGAAAAAAGTGTAAAATAAGGAGTGATCAGTTATTAGTAGCCTTCTTCTAGTTTTTCCACTTCTGGGGAGAAACGTGGTGGGCTTCAGAGATAGGGGCAGTGCCGGTTGGACGTAAATTATGAGCGGCTAGCAGTAAGTCTCGATTCTGCTCTGCCCTAAGTAGGCATGAGATCAGATCAGAGAATTGCGTGAAGTTGCGTTCACGATACTGCTGCATGAGGATGGCATCTTTCTCGTGAAACGAGGTAAATGTCTTTTCCAATATGCGCTGTTCTGTCACTTCTTCACCGCACAACTTCAGGCGTGAGGTGATGTTATGAAGTGCAGAATTATACTCAGCGACGGACTTATAGTCCTGAAGTCTGAGGTTTTCCCACTCATAACTGGCACGCGGTAATATAACATCAATTTGATGTTTATACCGAGCCTCCAGCGCTGTCCACAGGTCCTTTGGGTCCTCAACCATTAAGTATTCGGCCTTTAAGGTCCGATCTATATGTTTCCTATTGTAGATTATGGCTTTTGCCTTATCTACATCGGATACAGTGGTTGAAGTGCCACTGCTGGATGCAGCAGAAGCATCGGCCGCTGCTGGGGCCGAGGAAGGAGCCAAAATGGGCCCAAGGAGGGCCATCGAACGCAAGTGGAACTTCAGGTCCACTCGCCAACTCAGGTAATTCTTCCATGCAGAGTCAAGGACTTCGAAATCGACGCTTACCAATTTTGCCATTTTATCTACGCAATTTAAAATAAGCATGAATTAATTTAAAATTGAAATTCACGCATAACAAATAAAGTAAGCAAAATGTGGGGATCGGCCAGATACCCAAAAATGTACAAAGTCCAAAGTCCGAATATACAGTCCATAAAGAAGAGAAAAGTACAATTTGGAAACCCAAATGGGTCCCTATATTTTCCAATTTTCGTCTCCGTCTTCATTTGTCGGTACACCAGTTGTCACGACCCGCTTCCCTAAAATGGAGGCGAGACGTGAAAAGGTCCGCACGAGAGTGGAGCTGTGAAGCCCCAAACCCGATAAGCGTCCACAATACATAAACAGGTCCCTGTAACCACAACAGAATAGCAATAATAACACAAGGAGAGACTGAAATAAAATTCACATCTCACAAATATTGTCCAACATCACAAATATGTTCAACATCCAGAAAAGCCACCAGGCTAAAAGAAAAGAGTCTAAAGGCCCAGAACAAGGCCAACAAAGGCAACGACATAACAAAGTATAGTATAGGTGCCACGCACCGATAACAAAACAACTGCCTAAACAAAAGTAAAGCACAACGAAGACACTAGGACTGGTCCCCAGTGTCCACGTACTCCCCGTCAAACACAAGCACGGGCTCGGCGTCTGCAAACACCTCGTCCCCAACAAGTAACTCAGGCTCGGGCTCTAACATGTGTCACCCAAAAGAGAAAAGGGGCACATGTCAGCAAGTCGAACGACTTGTGCAAGGAAACGGGAATAATGGTAAACTAGCAACCTAACAATTAAAACATGGTGCATGGCAAGTAAAGTACGGTGGTAACAAGTAAGGTAAAGTATAGTACAAGTGGCAAGGGGTTGTTGTGACATGTAATGTCAAGTAACAAGTACAAGTACAAGGGATCACTCAACGAGTGCCCTATTGCCCGCAGGCTGTGTTCAGGTATCAAGTACAAGGGATCACTCAACGAGTGCCCTATTGCCCACAGGCTGTGATGAGCTCGTCTTCTGGAACACGAGCCAGAAAGTGTATTTGATAAGTATGGCGTAGGGGTGCACCTAGCCGGAACGAGTAACACTAGTATGTAGCGATGCTACGCAATCACGATGAGCATTCAAGCGTGCAATGACATGAGCAGATAATTTGCATACCGTTAATTAAATTAAACGTGACAGGCGAAATGCAATGACATGAACATATTCGCGTACCGTTAATTAAATTAAACATGGCAGTTAAAATGCAATAGCAGTTAAGGATGCATGGATGACATGAACAGTTATTTTCGCGTACCGTTAAGGAAAGTAAACGTGACATACAAGCATGATGAAAGTGACGGACCAAGCTTCGTTGTCAAGCTAGGTCAATGGCGTCTAAACGGCTATCCTTTCACCGTCTAGTCTCTTTTACGCTAAAGCAAGGTAAATGGCCCAAAACATGGCCTAAATCAAGAGATGCAAGTTTCACTTGCCTATCACCGGGGAGAACGGTTACGAAAGTTCGTCTCCGCGGATGCTAGCCTACGGGGAATCGCTGTTATGGGGAACAATCATCAAAACACAAGTATTTTATTAGGGTTTCATAAAAATTGCAATAGGGTAAGAAAACAACGGTGGATCGATTTCTTACCGGGAGAAGACGGAAGGAACACTCCGGGGAACCCTAGGATCAAATCTGGAGAAGATTGGAGAAGATTGGGGAAACTAGGGTTTTGGGGGATTTGGGGATTTGATGGGTTTTGGTGAGATTTTGGGGAAGATGAGAGGTAGATAGGGTAGATGGATGGTTTGGATGATGGATTTAGGGCTTGGAATGAAGCAATGGAGCTTGGAGGAAGATGGGGGCTCAATGGGGGAGAAACTAGGGCTTAGGGTCGTGTTGGAGAAGAAGAAGTCGTTTGGGGGGGGGTATTTATAGGTTGAGCTGGCGGCTAGGGCAAAACTAGGGTTTCCTGCACTGCTTAGTCGGTCAAAGAACAACTGTTGACCGACTAGTTCGAGATCTAGTCGGTCGGTTGAACAACGCAGACCGACTAAGTGTAAACAGTAACTCCAGTCGAAAACCTGAACTAAGAGTTAGTCGGTTCAAGAAGCATCGCCGACCGACTAGTTTGCAACCTAGTCGGTCAACCAACGTTCTTAGACCGACTAACGATAAACAGTAGCTTCCTCAGAAAATTAGAAAGCTCACTAGTCGGTCCAAGAAGGATTGCCGACCGACTGGATCGTCATCTAGTCGGTCGGTGGCCCTTCTTACACCGGCTAATGAGCACAGAAAGTACCAATACGGAGCGCGAGGCCCCGTGATCGAATCCTAAGACTCCTAGGCTTGATCTAATAGTTAGATATGACCGTTATGAAGCCCGTCACAAACGACGTACTTCGAAATCGACGATCCTAAGGAAGAATCGAGAAAATACGACGAATCGATCGAAAATGAAAGTTACGGAGACGAAAACCACACAAGAGGAGAAAACCCACCAAAACATATATTATAATATATAAAATCCAGATACATGAAAAGCAGTCGTTACATCCTCCCCAACTTAAGAAAAATTCCGTCCTCGGAATTTCCAAAACTCACGAGTCCGGAAACAAAAGTGGAAAATGCTCTCGCATCTCATCCTCATTCTCCCAAGTAGACTCTCCAGGTGAACCGTGTCGCCACATCACCCTCACAAGATTGACAATCTTGTTCCGAAGCGATTTCTGACGCCTGTCCAGAATCTGCACGGGATGCTGGTCATACGTCATATCGGGGCGAACGGTAATCTCCGAAAAATCCACCGCATGAGACGGATCGCTAATGTATCGACGAAGCTGCGACACATGGAAAACATTGTGAACTTCTTCCAAAGATGGCGGCAAGGCCAAGCGATAAGCTACCTCGCCAACCCTCTCCAAAATGTCAAATGGTCCAATGTATCGCGGGCTCAACTTTCCACGCTTCCCGAAACGAATCACACCACGATTCGGGGAAATCTTCAAGAACACATGGTCACCCGGCTGAAACTCCAAAGGACGACGTTTAGCATCCGCCCAATGCTTAAAACGGTCCTGAGCAATTCTCAACCTCTCCCGAATATTCCTGACGATATCCACGGCCTCCACGATCATCTCAGGTCCCAACAACTCCCGATCACCAACGTCATCCCAACTCAATGGCGATCGACATTTCCTCCCATAAAGAGCGGCGAAAGGCGCCATGCCAATACTCGCCTGAAAGCTGTTGTTGTAGGAAAACTCCACCAAATGCAGATGGTCCTCCCACGAACCCTTGAAATCCAACATGCACGCCCTCAGCATGTCTTCCAAAATCTGAATTGTCCTCTCGGACTGGCCATCCGTCTGCGGATGGTACGCCGTGCTGAAACTCAGACGCGTACCCAAACTCTTCTGCAAACTCTGCCAGAACTGAGATGTGAACCTCGTGTCTCTGTCAGACACGATACTCACGGGGACTCCATGAAGTCGCACAACCTCCTCCATATATCTCCTCGCTAGCGCCTCAGTGGACTGTCCCACTCGGAACGGAATAAAGTGCGCAGATTTGGTCAATCGATCTACGATCACCCAAATCGCGTCATTCTGCTTCGGACTCCGAGGTAGTCCAGTCACGAAATCCATAGTGATGTGCTGCCACTTCCACTCCGGAATCGGAAGCGGTTGTAGCAACCCGGCCGAACGCTGATGCTCCGCCTTCACTTGCTGGCAAACCAAGCACTTAGCTACACTCCGAGCCACGCTCCTCTTCATACCATGCCACCAATAATTCAGACGAAGATCCTGGTACATCTTGGTGCCACCAGGATGCACAGAATACGGCGAACTGTGTGCCTCCACCATCAGCTCCTCTCTGATATCCCCAGCTGGCACACACAACCTGGCTCCAAACCTCAGCGAGCCATCCTCATGAATCAAAAAGTCAGTCCGCAGACCGGCTTCCACCATCTCCCGAATCCTCACCAGCTTCGGATCCTCAGCCTGGCCAGCCTTAATCCGATCCACGATCGTCGACTGCACCTGCATGTACATCAACGACGAAGCCTCTCCAGGAAGAACAATCTCCACGCCAGACTCGCAAAAATCCTGCTGCAATCTCCACTGCGAGGTCAAAATCATCACCGCAGGAAGCCTACTCAAAGCATCCGGAACCACATTCACCTTGCCAGGGTGATACTGCAAATCAATCTCGTAATCCGCCATAAGCTCCAACCACCGACGCTGTCGCATGTTGAGCTCCTTCTGAGTGAAAATATACTTCAAGCTTTTGTGATCGGTGAAAATCTTCACTTTCTCACTCAGCAAGAAGTGCCTCCAAATCTTAAGAGCAAACACAACGGCAGCCAACTCCAAATCATGGGTCGGGTAATTCTTCTCATGAACCTTAAGCTGACGAGACGCATACGCCACAACGTGCCCGTGCTGATGCAACACACAACCGAGACCCTTGCCAGAAGCATCGCAAAAGATCTCAAATCCACCGCTGCGATCAGGCACAACAAGAATAGGGGCACTCGTCAACCTCTCCTTCAGAACACCAAAAGCCCTCTCACAATCACCCGACCAAACATAAGCAATATCCTTCCGCGTCAACCTGGTCATCGGCTCAGCAATACGGGAAAAGTCCTTAATGAATCGCCGATAATAACCAGCAAGTCCAAGAAAACTCCGAATCTCAGACGCAGACGACGGAACAGGCCACTCCCTGATGGCCCGAATCTTCTCGGGATCCACTGAAATACCATCTCCAGTCACCACATGCCCGAGAAAAGCAACTCTATCCAGCCAAAACTCGCACTTCGAAAACTTAGCATACAAACGATGCTTCCTCAAGATCTCCAACACCGTCCTTAAGTGCGAGGCATGCTCTTCCTCCGACTTCGAATAGATCAGAATGTCGTCAATGAAGATAACGACAAACTTATCCAAAAAGTCGTAGAAAATCAGGTTCATCAGATTCATGAAAACTGCGGGCGCGTTAGTTACGCCAAAAGGCATAACCACGAACTCATAGTGTCCATACTTCGTCCTGAACGCTGTCTTCGGAACATCTCCCTTCTTCACCTTCAACTGATGGTAACCACTCCTCAAATCCAATTTAGAAAACACCCTCGAACCTCCAAGCTGATCAAAAATATCATCGATGCGAGGCAACGGGTATTTATTCTTAATGGTTACCGCATTCAATTCCCGATAGTCCACGCACATGCGACGCGAACCATCCTTCTTCTTAACCAGCAACACCGGTGCTCCCCACGGAGACACACTAGGATTAATATAACCCTTCTGCAAAAGATCATCCAACTGCTTCCGCAACTCTTCCAACTCTGCAGGTGCCATACGATACGGCGCCTTTGAAATCGGCTGCGCACCTGGAACAAGATCGATAGAAAATTCCAAAGCCCGATCAGGCGGCAAACCAGACATCTCCTCGGGGAAGACGTCGCCAAAATCTCGCACCACAGCTGGCCACTCCAGCTCCATCTGCATAGCCACAGCCTCCACCGGCCTGGCCCGAAATCTGACAGGACCAAGCGAACTGCTACCACGACTGAACTCAAACACTGGGTGTCCGGGAATCTCGAACACCACCTTCTTCCTCCGACAGTCGATCGTAGCATAGAAGCTCGCAAGCCAATCCATCCCAAGAACTGCATCATAGTTGATGATGTCGTGGACAATGAAATCAGCACAAAGCCCTCGTCCACAAACCACCAACGGGCAAGAATTGCACCCACGATGCACCGAGACCACACCATTCCCTGTAACGATATTCCAACTCTTCGAAAGAGGGGACGTCGACAAGGAATGCCTCTCCACGAAGCTCCGAGAAATAATGCACATCGATGCACCGGAGTCAAAGAGGACTCGTGCAGGAAATGTGCACACCAAAATCACACCTAATCAATCAATTAACAATCAAATCCTAGTCTAGCAAACAATCATGAGCAAGCAACCAATATAATCAAAAAAATCAACTAACTAAGGAAGATAAATAGCTAGAATGAGCGTTACCTGCAATAACTTCATCCACGGCCATGCTCTCCTCCTCAGTCATCAGAAAGGCCTGCCCTCTCGGCGGAACAGCCTGCCGAAAGGCCTGTCTCTGTGGAACAAGGGGCGCTCCACGTCCAACGGGCACAGGAGCTCGCTGCTGCAACGGCTGTGCTGCAATAGGAGCCCGCCAAGGCTGTCTCGACTTCGGACACTCCCGGATGGTGTGGGCAGGATCTCCGCAGACAGTGCACTGTCCTAGAAACCTCCTACACTGATCCCTGAGGTGTCCAGTCTTGCCACAGAAATGGCAAGTCTTCAGGATAGGCCCTCCTGGCCTCTTGAACTGCACCGGATGACTAGGCTTGAAACCAGGCCTAACCACCGCCCTGGCCTGCTCCATAGGCCTCTTCCCAGCTCCGGAAACATGTCCCTTCCTCTGATTCAAATTCAACTCCTGCCGCCTCGCAGCAATCAGAACCTTCTGATATGTCTCCAAGTCAGAAGAGGTCACAAAGCTTTGAATCTCCAAGGCAAGTCCCTGGAGAAATCGCTGAGCTTTCTCATCGGCATCCTGCACCATCTTAGGTGCAAACCGACTGAGCCTCGTGAACTCCTGGTGGTACTGATCCACCGACAAGCTCCCCTGCTTCAGATCTATAAAGCGCTGCAGCATCACCTGCCGAGCAGCCTTCGGGAAGAACTCTCCATCGAATCTGGACTTGAAGGTAGCCCAGACGATCGGCTCCACCAGCATCTTCTCTTCAGCATCCCACCAATTCCTGGCGTTATCCTTCAGCTGCCTCTTAGCCAGATCAACCCATCCAGCCGGGTTAATCTTTGCCATTGCCAAGTTATCCTCAATGTTCCTTATCCATTCGTCGGCAGCCAGAGGACCCTCAGAACCATCAAAGTATGCGGGACCCAGCTCCCGAAATTGCTTCGCTCCTGGCTCAGAGCGAGGGGCATCCGGAAGAACCCGGGCAGCTCGAGCAGGTGGAGCATTCTGGACTTGCAAAAGCACGCCCTGCTGCACTTGCATCATCTGGATCATCATCCGCATCATCTCACCGCCGGTGGGTTCCCGCTCAGGCTCCTCATCATGAGGGAGCGCACCACTACCACCACCGCGGGTGAAACGTCTTCCTGCCATCTAGTGACACGGAAAACAAATCAGATTAGACTCATAGCTTATGACTCGGACGTCGAACTTAATTTATTGGACATTCTAATGTTATTATCGCTATTCCAAAAATCGCAGTTACAGAAGAGGACCTGCATGGGCCACCACTAAAACCTGTCACGACCCGCTTCCCTAAAATGGAGGCGAGACGTGAAAAGGTCCGCACGAGAGTGGAGCTGTGAAGCCCCAAACCCGATAAGCGTCCACAATACATAAACAGGTCCCTGTAACCACAACAGAATAGCAATAATAACACAAGGAGAGACTGAAATAAAATTCACATCTCACAAATATTGTCCAACATCACAAATATGTTCAACATCCAGAAAAGCCACCAGGCTAAAAGAAAAGAGTCTAAAGGCCCAGAACAAGGCTAACAAAGGCAACGACATAACAAAGTATAGTATAGGTGCCACGCACCGATAACAAAACAACTGCCTAAACAAAAGTAAAGCACAACGAAGACACTAGGACTGGTCCCCAGTGTCCACGTACTCCCCGTCAAACACAAGCACGGGCTCGGCGTCTGCAAACACCTCGTCCCCAACAAGTAACTCAGGCTCGGGCTCTAACATGTGTCACCCAAAAGAGAAAAGGGGCACATGTCAGCAAGTCGAACGACTTGTGCAAGGAAACGGGAATAATGGTAAACTAGCAACCTAACAATTAAAACATGGTGCATGGCAAGTAAAGTACGGTGGTAACAAGTAAGGTAAAGTATAGTACAAGTGGCAAGGGGTTGTTGTGACATGTAATGTCAAGTTACAAGTACAAGTACAAGGGATCACTCAACGAGTGCCCTATTGCCCGCAGGCTGTGTTCAGGTATCAAGTACAAGGGATCACTCAACGAGTGCCCTATTGCCCACAGGCTGTGATGAGCTCGTCTTCTGGAACACGAGCCAGAAAGTGTATTTGATAAGTATGGCGTAGGGGTGCACCTAGCCGGAACGAGTAACACTAGTATGTAGCGATGCTACGCAATCACGATGAGCATTCAAGCGTGCAATGACATGAGCAGATAATTTGCATACCGTTAATTAAATTAAACGTGACAGGCGAAATGCAATGACATGAACATATTCGCGTACCGTTAATTAAATTAAACATGGCAGTTAAAATGCAATAGCAGTTAAGGATGCATGGATGACATGAACAGTTATTTTCGCGTACCGTTAAGGAAAGTAAACGTGACATACAAGCATGATGAAAGTGACGGACCAAGCTTCGTTGTCAAGCTAGGTCAATGGCGTCTAAACGGCTATCCTTTCACCGTCTAGTCTCTTTTACGCTAAAGCAAGGTAAATGGCCCAAAACATGGCCTAAATCAAGAGATGCAAGTTTCACTTGCCTATCACCGGGGAGAACGGTTACGAAAGTTCGTCTCCGCGGATGCTAGCCTACGGGGAATCGCTGTTATGGGGAACAATCATCAAAACACAAGTATTTTATTAGGGTTTCATAAAAATTGCAATAGGGTAAGAAAACAACGGTGGATCGATTTCTTACCGGGAGAAGACGGAAGGAACACTCCGGGGAACCCTAGGATCAAATCTGGAGAAGATTGGAGAAGATTGGGGAAACTAGGGTTTTGGGGGATTTGGGGATTTGATGGGTTTTGGTGAGATTTTGGGGAAGATGAGAGGTAGATAGGGTAGATGGATGGTTTGGATGATGGATTTAGGGCTTGGAATGAAGCAATGGAGCTTGGAGGAAGATGGGGGCTCAATGGGGGAGAAACTAGGGCTTAGGGTCGTGTTGGAGAAGAAGAAGTCGTTTGGGGGGGGTATTTATAGGTTGAGCTGGCGGCTAGGGCAAAACTAGGGTTTCCTGCACTGCTTAGTCGGTCAAAGAACAACTGTTGACCGACTAGTTCGAGATCTAGTCGGTCGGTTGAACAACGCAGACCGACTAAGTGTAAACAGTAACTCCAGTCGAAAACCTGAACTAAGAGTTAGTCGGTTCAAGAAGCATCGCCGACCGACTAGTTTGCAACCTAGTCGGTCAACCAACGTTCTTAGACCGACTAACGATAAACAGTAGCTTCCTCAGAAAATTAGAAAGCTCACTAGTCGGTCCAAGAAGGATTGCCGACCGACTGGATCGTCATCTAGTCGGTCGGTGGCCCTTCTTACACCGGCTAATGAGCACAGAAAGTACCAATACGGAGCGCGAGGCCCCGTGATCGAATCCTAAGACTCCTAGGCTTGATCTAATAGTTAGATATGACCGTTATGAAGCCCGTCACAAACGACGTACTTCGAAATCGACGATCCTAAGGAAGAATCGAGAAAATACGACGAATCGATCGAAAATGAAAGTTACGGAGACGAAAACCACACAAGAGGAGAAAACCCACCAAAACATATATTATAATATATAAAATCCAGATACATGAAAAGCAGTCGTTACACCAGTCTTTGGCATTAATACATTTAATCCTCACTTACAAATTCTCTCAAAAAGAAAATAAAATTACAAGGAATTTAAAAGGTATCAAACTGGCCGATCCCAAAAATCACATTTTAGCTTATATAAACAACCACGCAGTTTATAATATGCTACAGGCACAAAAGAAGCAACCACGCAGTTTATAATATGCTACAGACACAAAAGAAGCAACCACGCAGTTTATATAACACATGCATATATAATATGGAAAAAGAGACTATAAAATATAATAATCTCTCGGACCACGGGGAGACGTCATACACCGTTAGGTTAGTTGACTAACGGCAAAGCGGTCACAGAATCCTTAAGATAATTATATTTTGAAAAATCCTAATATTCCATAAATAAATAATAATGCAAGAGTGTTATAATTTGACGGAATGGGCGACAGGCCCATAACAAGGAATTAAAATAAATTAATATTTTGATTGGGGCTGCAGGCCCATAAGTGTTGGATATGGAAGACGTTTGTACACCCTTGTAAGGGATGTACGAGGGAATACGGACCTCGAACGTCGCATACACGAAGTCGTGTGCAAAGGGAATCTGTTCCCTTGCGGAGAGGATCTCTGGATGAGTGGGAAAGTCGCATTATATATGCATAAGTGCATGCGACATATGGCTAATAAAGGGGGAATATCTTAAGCTTATGTTGTACCATGCATATGGTACAACTTAAGCTTATAATGTGCCATGTATCATGGTACACCTTAATTAAGTTGTTCCAAAGGAACAACTTACCCTAAAATAACTACCTTGGGGGCTATAAATAAGACCCAAGGGTAAGCCATTTCTTACACCTTTTTGCATGAAATTCATGCATGCAACTTCATTCTAGCGAAGCTCTGCAGAAATCATTTCTCTTCCTCTATCCAAGTTCTTAATCTAAAGTAGAGATTTAGATTGTGGATTTAGTAGCCTTACTCTGTTCGTGAGAAGACTCGATCCGTCGTGGCGAATCCGAAGGCGAAGTTCGTAGGCTACCGTGCCGCATACGCAAGCGTAAGTCTAAACTTCATATTATCGATCCTAACTCTGTTTTGGCAGGATCCTTCAATAAGTAAAATATTAATAAGAAGCAATTTTATTAACTTGGCTTCAAGCCCAATAAGCCAAATTAATATTTGGGCTTCAGGCCCAATAGAAAAATTTTAATTAACTTCTTAACTTTGCAATTGGATTAACTGGGCTTCTGGCCCAATTCGGAAATCCAAAATAATAAATGATCTGAATAGGGCCGCAGGCCCAAAAAAATTACAGATAGTCTGATTTTATAAATAGAATATAGCCCGTAAACAAATTTTTGGGCTGATGAAAGCTAAAAACCCCCCAAAAGGAGTTAATTAAAATAAATAGCCTCACCCCGTTTTCCCCCGATTTTTCATGGATTTTGCAAGAAAAATTTAGTGGGCTGCAGGCCCGTTAGCAAAATAATACACGTTTTATTTTTCAATTTAATTTACCGGGCTTCTGGCCCATGGCCCAAAGGATCTTCTCAGATCTGGCAACGCACTGCGTGCACCACAATTAGACAAAGTAGTTTGTAAGTACTCCAATGCACAGCACAGTATGTTTACTGTTCAGCCCTTAAAAAGATGGGTCGGCACCAATCCGTATGTCACGTGCAATGAATGCATCGGTTTCACTTTGGGATGGCTCCCAACAGTTTCCCCCATTGAAAAAATGAAAAATAAATAATAATACAATATCACATAATTATCTGCAGTTGTCACGAAATATCACTACATGTTTTTGTCTAGTTTTCTGTTCTAATCGAACCCCTTCTCAGAGTCCAAGTCGGGGATGGATTTTTTTTTGAATAAAAGAAAAAAGAGGGGGAGGGGGCGGTACAGTGCCCCCTCCCCTTATAATTGCGACAGATGGGGGGGGGAACAGTGCCCCCTCCCCTTATAATTGCGACAGATGGGCCGCTCCTCTACCAGATCGCCGCCGGGGGCCGGAAACAGCGCCCCCCCCCGCTCCTCTACCAGATCGCCGCCGGGGGGGCAGAAACAGCGCCCCCCCGCTCCTCTACCAGTTTGCCGCCGGGGGGTTTTGATCGCGAGAGCCCCCCACCCACCGTGGGGGGGCGCGCGACGGAGGCCCCCCTCGCTGCCGGGGGGCGGAAAAAGGTCAGGCCCCCTTCGGGGGGGCGCGCGACGGAGGCCCCCCCGCTGCCGGGGGGGTCAGCGGAAAAAGGGCAGGCCCCCTTCGGGGGGGCGCGCGACGGAGCCCCCCCACTGCCGGGGGGGGCGGCAGCGTAAAAAAGGCAGGTCCCCTTCGGGGGGCGCGCGACGGAGGCCCCCCGTGAGGGGGAGCCGAAAGGTTGGGATACTGTTTTTATTTTATTTTATTTTATTATTTGTTTTAATTTTGTACAAGAGTATAGCAGATTTAAACAAGCCCGAAAATCGGCAATGTAAAATCGTAGCTAAAGATATTTGTTTCTAACTATCTACGGGATCGATAAGTATTACCTCTAGACTAAAAATCTAGGGACGATCGTAAAAAGAGAAGAGCCGTAGAATAGATTCCTTATACGCCAAAAATCCACGCTCCTAATACGCCAAAAAGGATCGGCGCAACGGATCGCCGCAACAATTGATTCCTTCGCGCGAAGGGGTTGAATTTTTGAGAGGAGACGGGATCAAAAGCTCAAGAGATAGGAGCTTTTCGTACTGATAACGTGTTGAAGGATTTTAGAGAAGAGAGTAAACATTCTCTCATAAGGAATAGCCATGGCACAAGCCATGGCTCTCTATATATTCAATTTAGAGAAAATAGGAGTCCAAGGGACTCCCCACTAACTTAGTGGGGAGTAATGGTGAGATGTTGAGGGGGGAGGCCAAAGGCCTCCCTCAACTCACAACAATTACGATCTATTGTCAAGGGAAGAGCATGTCATTTTTCATAATGCTTATTGTAAGAGAAAAATACAGAAACGTGATCATTTTTCACCATAGTTTGGTAAAGCCAATTGAATTCATTTTAATACTCATTTTTCACTAAAGATTTCACACGCACCTAAAAATGGCGAAGAGCTTATGATTAATGCTTCAAATGATATGATTTTTAAGTATTGGCACTTGCCAAATCTCGTTGTACGACTCCTGAAGCTTGCAGACTTCCTTCAGTTCTAAACAAGCATCCGTTTCATATGTAAATCCAAATTCGTGCATATCAGAGAAGCCCATTTGTTTTCCAAACAGTAATCTCATTTTGCTAAGGTAAAAAAGGTATCAAGTTAAAACTGACGTATAACGTTAGGGTTAAAATCTGTACAACTTAAAAGTTCAGGGTATTGATTTGAAAGATATCCCAAACGTTAGGGTATTTTTTGTGAGCTTGGGTCAGAGGCAAACATGTATAATTTAACGCCGCCGTCGTTCGTTAGCCAAAACACACAAAAAAAAGTATCGTTGTGTACGACTTAAACGTTGAAGTTATTATACCACATGTTATGAATAGGACCCATTGGGCCTATCGGGTATCCACCCACATGAGTACCCATTATGAATACTATATAAAGGAGGCTAGGGGTTTCCTAGCCTCAACCCTTCTCCAAATCTGTTTCTCGTTCATAACACGTTATTAGCACGATCACGCTCGTAGGAGGAGACGGCGGCTCGCGGGGAAGGAGATCCATCAATCGCTCAGATTCAAGAAGATCGTAATCTTCTCAACGGGGTGCGAAAAGGGCATCCTTCACCAACCGTCGACTCGATTCCTTTGTCGAATCTAGAGGTAAAAATCAAAACTTTTTAGATCTAACTTGCTTTTCACGTTAGATCTGCATGTTTTTAGGATCAAAAAGTTTAAAAACACGGTAAAAATCACATTTTTTTAGATCCGCATGCCTAAAAACAATAAAAATCTATTTTTAGCGATCTAAATCCTTGAAAAATCCGGGTTTTACCCCCCTTGATCCAAAATCTCCGCACGCCGTAAGGCGAAACGGCGGCGTCTCACAAGCGCCGCCGCCGGCAAATAAACGCCGCGGCCTGAGGCCGCGGCAAGCAGCCGCGGACTGAAGCCGCGGCCCCGTGCCGCGGCCGGCGGCCGCGGCCTGTAGCCGCGGCCCCGTGTCGTGGCCTGCAGGCCGCGGCCCGCCGCTGCGGCGGCCGCGGCCCGCCGCCGCCACGACTGCCGCGTTCTGCGCGGCCAGCCGTCGCGGCGACACGCCGCGAACCCCCCTAGGGTTTTCCGAAACCCTAACCCTAAACGGGCCAATTTTTCGGGGGAGGCCCAAATTAACCCTAATGGGTTGTTTTCATGGCCCAAAAGGCCAGAAAATTAGCACATTTACATAAATAATTTTTCTTCTTTTATTTTTGGCCCTAAAAAGCCCAAAATAATTAAAAGAAAATTTAAAGGGTTTTAAAGCGGTAAACAAAACATTAAAATATGGATCAAAGGTAAAAGTTTTTCAAAATAAATTTTTTGCACGTCACAATTTAGATTATTTAAATTAATCTTTACATGCATGTGATTGATTATCTGCGTGGTTGTATGTTTCCAATATATTATCTGCGTGGATGTGCAAATTAGGCTATGTTTTTAGGGATCAGCCAGGTTTCCGACACCTTTTAGTTTCCTGCAATTTTTCTTTTTTTTTTGAGAGAAATTTGTAAGTGAGGATATAAATGTAAAAAGAAGACCGAAGGACACCAAAAAGGAGCTGAAGGCGTACGCACAATGAAGATAGGGGCTTCTCTCTGAAGTTCCCGAGTTGTATTTTATTCTTTCATGCTATTTTTGATGTAACTTCGGACTGTACTTCTTTTTATTTCGGTGTCGGCTGGCTGATCCCCATAGTCCTAAGTCATTTTAGTTTTCATTGCTTATGCATTAATTGCGTGGATGTTAATTATTTTAATACCATGTTAATGTTACAATGAAACTGTCAAAAAGCATGCCAAAATCACTTTGATATAGTTTAACGCCTATAGCTAGACTATATATCTGCGATAAGATTATTTAAATGCCTGCAGCATATAAATAGCATGTGTACACATCATACTTGTTTCAATTCAGTTTAATTGAACATAATCTTTAGTTTACAAGCTTTACATTATATGTATGATGGGCTCATGATATGACGATATTTATGACAATAAGACAATAATGATTTCAAAAAGTTTAATATCATATCCACTTTGACAAAATGAACCTGAAGTTCAAAATCAAATCAAAAGTCAACACTCTCTCTCCCTAATAAAATAAATATGATGGTTTATGCGAAAATTATAATTGCTATCTTTATAAAAGATGCACACTTTGCGGTAAACAGATATATAAGATCTATGATCTATATAATCCAATTTGGACATCATAAGTTTTCCATAATACCGCTAAACTCTTTAAAAGAGTACTCTCCTTTATTTTTACAAGGAAAGATTTTTTCTAGCCTTGAATATAAGCATACGCCTGAAGTCGTGGCTTAATGAATAAGTGAGAAATATATTACGCACCCACGTATTTGTTCCCCTCTGAGCGCATGGTAAACTATCCACATAAAATTTGAACGACTCAAGTAAAAGGCCTGAAGCTATACTCGAGCATTCAAAAAGACTTTTTAAAAGTCTCTTATTAATTAGAAAAGTGGAAGTATAAATAATTTGCTCAAACCCCTGCTTATGTCTCCTTAGCAAGACTAATTTTCATTGTCCTTTATAAATAAGGAATATTGAAATCAGGGGAAGTTCAGGATCAAACATGACCTGAAATAAAAATAAGGAAAACTCAAAACAGGGGAAGTCTTGGATTAAATGGGAAAGGGAAGATACGATATACCTCGACATGGAGTAAGCAATGGCAAGCCAAAATCAGACCAGAAGTTCTGATAAGAGCCATAATGTTTTTGCAAACATGAATGTGCATTAACTTATGCCATATAAAAATACATACATATCTAATCAAAACGACGAAAGTCTAATTGACCTTATGTATATTTTGTTACTCCCCGAGGACAAATAAACTTTGAAATCAAAAATAATCTGTTGTCATAACATAAGTCTTAATGAGCATAATTATTGTTGTATGTTTTCAAGAGCACACATCACACTATGTCACTTGTTGACTTATCATCAGTATTATTCTCTTGTAGTTTTAATACATTTTATTTTACTGCGTATGTTTTGCTATCTTGAATACCCCTAAAAAAATAAAATGAGGATGCCATATACTCTCTGAAACTTATACAGTTTCAAAAAGGATATTCGTCAAAACGAAATCCCTAATGACTCAAGAAATAAATGAAGCCTGAAGCTTTGTCCCAAAATGATCCGCACAATAGTCAAAGTGAAGATGTAATCCTTCACAGTTTGAACACAGTTCAACTATTACCGGACAAAATTAACTTGAGCATTTTAATGGACTTTTCAAAAGTGCCACATAAATTCAAAAGAGGAATTATTTTGGAACACCAGAAGTGTCCAGAATCGACCAAATTTTGGATCGATATCACCCTGGATTGATGATGCAAGACATCATCAACCAGACGAACCCGAAGATTCTTCAAAAAGGGTGAAACTTTCATTGTCCTATTCAAAAGGGAAAAATGATAATGAGATCATTTCCATTCACATGGACATTGACTCTCCCCACTTCCTCAAATGAATTTAAGATCATATACTATCATCATTAAAGATAATGAAGACCTTTAGGTCTCTTGAGAGTATTTAAGGGATATAAATAGGCTTCGTCCACTCCCTTAACCGGACTGATGATGTACCCTTGGTGTACTCATCAATATATCCTCTAAATAAATGGTCATTATCCAACCACATTCTTTTATAAAATGGTGGTAACTTTGGATAACACTGGGAAATTTAAATGTTTTACAACTGGAAAAATAACGAACACCCTGAAGCTTGTGTTCACACCCAAATATGGGTAAGATAAATCATTAAAATGATTTAAATGGATTTCTTATCCATTAAAAATCCAGTTGTAGGTGACCACATGGGAACATGCAATTACATTGCAAACCATCAAAACGCATCCTTAGAACCTATTTATATGAGTCTGATCACCTCATATAAACAGTTTCCGAAAACCCCTGACGGGGGAGGCGTTTAGAGCACATCTTATAGATTGTGCCATGATGGTAGACACCCCCATATCACCACTATAGACCATCAAAATGCAGAACTATTTATCGGAAGTAAATATCCCATATAAATAGAGTCTGAGCACTCTGAACAGGGGAAGCATTTAAATTCACTTCTCCTAAGACGTGCATCGATGATCCTATTTTAAAGATTTGATGAGATCCTGAAGATCCCTCACAACTTTAATGTCCCAGAATCAGTTTCAACAGAAATACTACAATCATCCATGAGCCTGAAGCTCAAATGACCATTTAAATCATTAATACCTATGATCTGGTTATCATGAATTGTGATGAGATCCTGAAGACCCACACTTATGAAACTGTTAAAACAGTTATCAGACATAGTTACTGACAATATAGATATTGTCAAAACTTTCACATCTCTGCTACTAAAAATCCAGCTATGATTGACATAACAAATATATTGGATGCAATCCACCAGTAGCAGAAGTGGATATCCTCAATGGATGAGAGGACATACCACTAGGCTCCAAAAAGAGAGATCTACTCCTGGAGACCGAAAAAAACAATACCACCACAGGAAAGTGAGCTCAAATCCAGAACCTTATTGCAACTTGGTTGCTAAGGACCAATTCTGGATCTGTCCATATTCTTTACCCGTCCCAGAACCTTCATTTCTTTAACGCGTCGTGAAGAAGACACCTCTGGGAGAAATCAAATGATTATAATACGTACGGGGTGAGTTTTGGACAAGAAAGAACACATTTTGTCGACAAATTCTCTCATATTTCATTTTGCCAGTTAAATATAAAATATCGTTTCCACAACTCTGCTTTGCCTGAAGCAAAGATAGAGATTTGGCCAAATTATAATAATGTGGAATGAGACAATAATAAGGTGAGCTGGACTCACTTATGAAATATGAGGTGTTGGACCTGAAGTCCTGGTATCAAAAATGATATCAAATCCTGTGGGATAACTGAGTATTGAAGGAGAATTAAAATAAAATCGTTAGCTATAAGCATTTTAATTTGCTATAGTTTTTAGAGGTATAAATCGCTCAAACCAGGAAGTAATCAAGTAAGATGAGTTGAACTCACTTACAAGATGAATTTGATGCATCGTCTGGTTTATGTCAAGGCGTAACCCAACGAATGGCAAAAAGAGGGAATTTTTGGTTGATGTTGCTATTGGATGTGACAACATCACCGATATAAAATTTCTTCAACTGCATGGACAAATTTTTTTTACTTTCCTTTCTTTTTGGGACACATATTAATAATATGATTAAAGGAAAGACAACCTAGACATAGATCCAAAAAGGACTCATACTAAAAGGTTGTTGTTTGCACCTCTTAAAAACAGTATTGTTCTTAAGAGAGAAAATTAAAAGAATTGAGATTATTTTAATAACTCAAAATATTATCGGATCTCCTGAAGAGAAATTACCGAATTATCTGTTAAAGCCTATCTATCAGACATGATATGATATGAAAGCCCTAGCTAGGCATAAATTCTAGGCTTACAGAACATTAATCATCCTGAAGATGAACAATCATCCCGAAGATGAACTATTATCCTGGAAATGAACTATCATCCTTAAGATGACGTTAATTAATCATCCCGAAGATATAAACTTCATACAATGATGATTGATGAAGAAACATTAATTTCATTCTCCACCAAATACACCTATTTGGTTGTATGGATATACATTAAAAGACCCCTTTCCGTTAGCTGGAAGAGGGGAAGAATATATATGGTCCAGAAGTACCTTAAGTGTCTTTGAAACACTCTTCTACCTGGCCAACTGCATGCGTCTCTTTTGAGCGTTAGCAGTATAGCTATTAGCCAGGTACAGTGCAGTGCCCCCAGCCCGCCACTAGACCAGAGATATGTAGCTTCTGAGCTATCTCCAAGGGTCGAGGAAAAATCCTCTATGTTAAATGTATTTGCATATGCAGGTTACAGATCATCGCGATGAATGGCATAAACGGGACGTCCACCTCCTGAAGATCTACACAGAATCCTTCCAAGTCTACATCCTTCCACCATCCCGAGAAGCTCATCACCCAAGGAGCAGCTCAAGAACATACAATGCCAGGTCCTGAAGTACCTCGCAGACAATGACGATTGAGACGTGGAGCTGTCTACCAAGTTTGCTAGCACTCTTTTAGTTTCTGCTAATGCCTTATATGAGTGAAACTTGTATAGATGAGTGATGCTTGTACTTTACTTTTGCTTTCGGAATGTTGCTGATGAGATGGATGTATAGACACATAGGAGATAAATGTATAGATATATAGGAGATCTGCAAGACTGAAGCTTGATCAGATTAGGGGGAGTCAACTGTAAAGTTGTACTCTTTTTCCTTGGCTAGTGGTTTTTCCCACAGGGTTTTCCATAGTCAAGGTTTTAATGAGGCAACCACATTGACTCTGGATCCAGAAGTATCCACCCCTCGACACATCCCCAAATCAGGGGAAGTTATGGAGTGTTGTACTCTTTTCCCTTCGCTATCGGTTTTTCCCACAGGGTTTTCCATAGCTAAGGGTTTTTAACGAGACAGTTACCCTTAACTTGGATCCAGAAGTATCCACCCTTTAAGATACTCAGTAGTACTAATGAATCATTCAGTATTCATAAAGTCGAGTATACCACGTTGGTTGGATAAGTGGAAGTGTTATGAATAGGACCCATTGGGCCTATTGGGAATCCACCCACATGAGTACCCATTATGAATACTATATAAAGGAGGCTAGGGGTTTCCTAGCCTCAACCATTCTCCAAATCTGTTTCTCGTTCATAACACCCCAAACATTATAGTACTTTTTTGTGAATACCCTCTTTTAAAATAGAGTAACGCGCTAGGCAGTGTAACCTCTTCGGCAAAATGTGAAATGTGATGCGAGTCTTAGGGCCTGTTCTTTTGCGAAGAATAGGGGTGAGAATGGGAATATGGACACTATTCCTACACTATTCACCCTATTCCAAGTTTGTATTCCAAGCGGTTGTTCTTTTGGGCGTGGAATAGAATCCTACGTGGCTATTCCAATTTGATAATGATGAGCACTTTTGTATTCCAAGCTGTTTGCTTGGAATACAATAGAATCCTTGGGAATGGTGGGCCCCACTCTCTCATCTCTCTCTATCTCTCCCCTCCAACTCATACCATTTCCACTTTTTCATTCCAACTCTCCAATCCCAAAAGAACACAAGAATAGAATGTGGACCCCACTTTCTATTCCAAACCCCACTTTCCATACTATATTACACCAAAAGAACACAAAACTTCATTTTCTCTTCCATTAGAATACAAATTTTCACATATTCCATTCTTCCCTGTTCCAGCAAAAGAACAGGCCCTTGGCCCAATTTAGCTCCTCAGAAAAGGCCCACTAATGTCCACCGCACGTTTTTCCCAAAACCCAGCAACCCAACCCAACCCAACCCAGCGTCTCTCCGCGTCTTGGCCACACCGCAGCGGTTGCGGATGTCGGCGACCGGCAGCATGAGCGTGAGCGTGAACATGGCTCCTGCTAGTCTCGCTCGCTCTTCTTCATTCCTTTTCTCTTCCTCCTCTTCACCCTCCTTCGCTGCTTGTCGATTCAAATGCATCTCCTTCAATTCTCCCTTATTTCTTACTCGTCGGCGTCTTTTGTCGTCAACGACGAAATGGACCATTAGATCGTCCTCGGCCGCAAAGCCCATCGAAATCTGCGTCAAGGAATCTACCACAGTCCCCGGCAAACTCGGCGACTGTATGCAATCTCTCTCTATCTCTCTCTCCCCCGCCCTCTCTCTAACATTACTGATATCTTTAATTGGGCTTTTACTGCGTTTATGCCTGAGTCAATTGCATTCTCGATGGAGATTATGATGTGCTTGAATTCAATTTTGATTGCGGCGAATTATTAGGGGTTTTATTACATATTGAAATGCCGGATAGAAAAAAGTATTAGTAATCAATAATTTAGCGCATACATTAGTTTTAGTATTAGGATGGTTTTAACGGAAATCATTGGTTTGCGGACCGTATTATAGTCCATGGTTAATTTCAAACTATCTATTATACAATTCATGAAGTTTGTCCTACGTGGTAGTTTTGTCCCACGTGGCAGTTTTGTCACAGTCATATTTTTGGTTGCTGACTGGGACGCCATTTGAGGGTTGAGTGGGGTTCTGGACTTGGGTTTGGGATGTGGTTTTTGGTGATTTTTTTTGCGTTTTATTCCATGCTTTTCCTCTTTTTTCCCCGACCCTCCTCTCTCTCTCTCACCCACGCTTTTTGCACTTTGGCGACCGCTTCTCTCCGTATTTGTGCCCGGGTGACGACTGCCTCCGTGTCCTTCTGGCACGGGTTATGACTAGATTAGTCTATTATACAATTCACGAAGTTTGTCCTACGTGGCAGTTTTGTCGCACGTGGCAGTTGTGTCCCAGTCATATTTTTAGTTGCAGACTGGAACGCCACGTGGGGGTTGGGTGTGGTTCTGAACTTGGGGTTGGGATGAGTTTTTGGTGATTTTTAGCATTTTAGTCCCTGCTTTTCCTCTTTTTGCCCCCGACCCTCCTCACACACACCCACGCTTTTTTCACTTTGGCGACCACTTCTCTCCGTATTTGCGCCCGGGCGACGACTGCCTCCGTGCCCTCCGGGCACGGGTTATGACTAGTTTCCCATTATTGCAAGACATCAAATGATCGATTTGCGGACAAAAAACAGTTGTTACTGATATTACAATTGTTCTTTAAAAATTTGCATTAAGTTTTTGGAAATAGGTAAAGCATACATATGCCAGTTGTGCTAAAACTATTGAAAATATGTGGGGATTGTGTTAAATGAAAGCCTTTTTATTGTCCTGTGTATATCTGTTGTTATTGATGCATTGGTTGCTTATTGAGAGTTTGGATCTATACAATAATTTACATACTCGTGCAGTTTAACAAAAAGAGGGAATAGTTGTGCTAAAGCAAGCGATTGAAACATTGCATAATTTAAGGGCAAGTAATCTTCCTAATTAACTGTTAATTACAAGCAAGTCCATGACGCCACGATGGAAACTGGGAACATATCCTCATGGTCTTAAGAGTGTTCAATTATTCATTGCAAATCCTGGATCCTACTTACTTGTATTATTAGTAGTTAGGAGGTGACGAATCAGATTAGGCTTCTTACTTGCAAAGCAAATCATAAGTGTCTTAGTCTTTGAAGCAATACAAAAACACACAAACTAAAAGTAGTAATAATAAATTGGCTAAAAACACAAACTGGGGAACATATCCTCATGGTACTAAAAATTACCAAAATAAAAAAAATGGCTAAAAAGGCTGAAACTACTACTAACGTGAAACTAAAGACTCAAACAGAAATTAAAGACTCAAATAAAATTTAATAAAATCTATGAAGATTTAACGTCGAATCCGAATTTCATCCCCATCATTCTTCTCCATTTTGAGAACTTCGCTACCTATGAATTGTGACAGTAATAGAATAATTGGGTAGAGATCAGTAGTCTTTTATAATTGGAGAAGACACACATTTGAACATTGCAATGAAGTAAAATGTGGTATTGCAAATGAGCACTTTTGAAGTAATATATCAAAATGGCAAAAGATAGGAGGGCACACAAAATATACATGCTGGTAAGCTGTAGACGGTCATGAATGATGAAATCGATATGCTCAACTAGCTCAAACAAGATCTTCAAGCTAATGTTTATCATAAAATCATCGAGTAACTCAGGTTCCACTTCGGGCTATATTACATGCTCAAATACAAGCTTGATCTCGGATTCGATCATATGCACGGATGTAGATTTGGGCTTTGATTCAGATTTAGGCTCAAATTCTGACTCATGCTAAACACGTGACTTGTGATGTGATTTTTAGGTTGGGTTCTGTTTGTAAGATTTGCTTTTATGCTTTTCTGAATAACTTGTATGTATTTTTGAAAAATTCATCAAATATTCAATCGATGTTAGCCTTTAAACTTGATTTCAGTGAAGGTGATAGATGCTTGTAGGAATATCGATGTTGAAGTGCATCTTTAACTAAGACCAATTGTTATAAGGATTTCATTTTAACCCAAAAGGAGCTTTTTTTAATTTGTATTTGACATGCCAGTACTTCTCCTCATCAGTTAGATCAAAACAGTAGAAAACATCTTCCAATAAGGATTCCCACTATTTATGACAATATTCATGTAACCCTTAAAAAATAAGGAGGGTATAACACCTATGAAGCTTAGGTTTTGTAAGAGACAATAATATGTGATATTTGAAAATACCTATAAATAGGTAGTGGATCAAATTGTCTTACAAATAGCTTAAACAGTTTGAAAATCGGGTTTGAAATGGCTCCTAAATATTCAAAATAATGAACTATGTGAAAAAATGGTTGAATATTATTGGCAACATCCCAAAAAATCATAGGTTGCGTTGTAGCAAGGTATTGTGGCTTTGCTCAGTTACAATATTTATATTAGGCTCGATTAACGGATCATCAACAGTTTGACTGAGCTGTTGATTGGTCAACAACTTAGCTCAATGATGTGTCCATATTTTCCATGTTTTTGCCGCATGTTTACATGGTATTTTCGCCATCCAAAGTTCACTTTTATATATATTATCGCGCTTTTCACGATATATTCGATTTTCGTAAAGAATTGTGGATTTTCATCAACTTTGGAGCGATTTGGAGTAAAAATGAGACACCGAATTATCCGGAGCGCTTACAACAAGGTTCGAAATGTGTTCGACGAGGTGGAGAAGAAGATTGGAGGAGGAGAAGAGAAGAGAAGAAGAGAAAGAGAGGAAGAAGCTCAAGGAGCTTCTGTGCTGTTTTCCCAGACCACTCGGTCGAGCTGACCTTCAATGCAAGGGAAGAGCTCCCTCAGCTGATACACACATGCCACTCGACTGAGTAGAAACATCACTCGGTCAGCTCAACTCGGCCAACTTCGACCAATTCCAATTCCTATTCGAAGTAGGAGAGCACATAAGTGACTCGACTGAGCCGTTCAACTGCTCGGTCGAGTTGAAGCCCGATCAGAACAAAGATTTTCAAAGACATTCTCAACTTACTGTAGCTCGATCGAGTGGACCAGCACTCGATCGAGTACTTCAACTACTCGGCCGAGCAGAATTAATTTCAGAACGTCACTTTGAGCCTAATGAAGTATCCCTGAGTGACTCGACCGAGCACGATGATCACTTGACCGAGCTGCTCATATCTGAAGCTGAGCCAAGAAAGGAGAAGCGGCTAACCGTGTCACCACTCGACCGAGCAGCGCCGCTACTCAACCGATTAGGGCGCCACAACCCAATTGAAAGGGGGCCCAAGAAGTTCTTTCTCTAGATTTTTGTGGGGTCCATCTCCATTATATTTAAGCATAGTTTTTATACTAGTTTTAGAGGAGGCTATTCAGATTTTATTTCTTAGAGGTTCTTAGTTTTTCTTAGAGAGTTCTTAAGCCGTCTTCATTGTTTGATGACAAAGTTGATATTTTATTATTGTAATTCGCGTGGAATCTCTTGATCTTAATTCTCTTTGATTATTTGTTCGTCTCCAGCGATTTGGTAACGATCTCTCATCTCTCTATGCTTATTTCGATGTCTTTTATTGCAATCATGCTTTCTATTGTTATTCTAAACGCTTTTGTTGATATCGCCATGAATTGTGAGTAGTCGTCTTTAGGGCTAATGGATTAGCCCTAGGATCTTAGGATTTAGATGCAAAATTAGGATTTTACGTTATTTTGGTATAAAATGTATGTGTTTTGGTTGATTTAGTCAAGTTTATAGGAGATCTCATATAGGGTTTGTAATCCACGGGAGTGGCATGCACCTTAGACGGGTATTCTATGAACTTAATTAGGCACGTTAGTGAATTCAATTAGAGTTCGTGATCTACGGAAGTGGTACGCACTTTGATGGTTTCCATCGGCGTCCTATATTACTGATTGATGTCATACGGGAGTAGCATCAATGACAGCCATCAAAACACAGATCGAAGCTCTAACCCACGGAGGTGGCGCGAGTAGAGATTGAGAATAGTTGTCGTTTGTAATACACGGATCGCGTGTGAAGCCATCCATGGAGGTTGAGCTAAGCACATGATACGTTAGACGAGTGGCACAATGTAGGTTGGCCATGAGTTATACATCTTAGATGCGATAATCTCTCCCTAATAAAGCCAATTTAACGTAGAAATTGTAGCCTAGCATTGACATCCAACGATCCTAGTGGTGACTCCTATTGCTCTAGTTTTTATTCTATTGTTAATCGAGATAGTAACCATTCGTGACAATCTTTCTGAGTACGCCTACTAGCATTGTTTTGAGACTTTGAATAGATCCAAGACTATAAAAGCATCTAGCTCCATGTGGGTTCAACATTTTTCTATATTACAAAGCATTGACACCATGCACTTGCGGTAAGTTTCCGGAGTTAAATTCGGAGCGCATCAAGCTTTTGGCGTTGTTGTCGGGGAAGCAAACATTTTTTTACTTGGGCATTTTCTTTGTTGAAGAACTTGCTGGTTACTCTTACCATCTCTTATCTATCCATATTTTTATTCTTTTTCTTGCTGACACCCTCCCCCCAGCCAATTTTCTCTGGAAATAAACAGACATGATGGAGATGCAGGTGCGTTGGGTCATTGATTCTGATAGTAGCTGAGATGGGTGTGGTTTTCTTCCATATCAAACATATGGTTCTCAAGGTCCATATTTGGAGGATACTACAATCGAAATCGCAGCTAAGGAACAACTGGACGCAGTCCGATTCGTCGGTTCAGGAACCTACATGGTAGGTGACGAGTCCCAACAAATGGTTATGAATTATATTGTGAACAACGTTTCCGATGTAGGTATCATTGAGGACGACATCCATATTAGCTTTGATGGGGATGTGATGCATCTCTGCGCTGTAGAAACTCCACACGCTGGGACATATGAGCCACCAAGCGACTCCCAACTCTTTAACGTCCTGAAGAACGTTGTGATTGACATTTGGGACACCAGCTCAGTTCGCTTTCCCGCAGAGGATCCTATTGTGCAAGGATTGTCAATCTTCATTGCAACTCACTTTAAGGATGCGGAATTCTTAGATGGTGTCCCCATTTCTGATGGGATCTACGTACGGTACGAGGATGCCACCCTTCATTTTTATGGCAAGAATGCCCTTCAGGCCGAGGCATGCGAGGATGTCATTCACAAAGAGTACACATGATCTGAGCAGCTTCACAAAGACACCATTCAGGGAAACCCTCTTGACACTACACTTGACGACACGTGAATGAGTGAAGATCTTGTTTCTACTGACAGGTGCACGGTGGAATCCAGCCCCATGGAGGTAGACTCTGCGGACATTTACCACGATGCACCATCATCACCAAGCTCATCTTATGAATCTGCCAGGGACGAATTCTCAGAAGCTGAACCAACAGTTGAGGAGGCATCTTTATCACAGGCAAGCGATGACATGGGTACATCACACCCTTAGGTAGAATTGAAACCTCTCCATGCTAATTTAAAGTATGCCTTCCTAGGGGAGAACTCCAAGTATCCCGTCATTGTTAACACTTCTCTCACCGAACCACAATTGGAGTCTCTTGAAAACCCCTAGAGCACACAAGAAAGTGACAGGGTACATCATTGCCGATCTGAAAGGCATTAGTAAGACTCTATGCACCCATAGGATCCACCTCGAGGGCAACGAAGCTACTTCCATTGAGCTTCAAAGGCGATTGAACCCTAATCTGAAAAAGGTAGTAAAAAAAGAGGTGTTGAAATTGCTCGAAGCCGGCATAATCTATCCTATTTCAGACAATGAATGGGTTAGCCTTGTTTAGGTTGTCCCCAAGAAGGGGGGTATGACCGTTGTGAGGAACGATAAGAATGAATTGATATTCACAGGATTGTCACTGGTTGGCGGATGTGTATTGACTATAGAAAACTTAATAAGGCCACCGGAAAAGACCACTTTCCCCCTCTTCATCGACCAACTACTTGAGCGACTTGCCAAGCATAAATATTTTTGTTACCTAGATGGGTACTTCGGACTCTTCCAAATCCCATTGCATCGTGAAGACCAAGAAAAGATGACGTTTACTTGTCCTTGCGTCACATTCGCATACCAAAGAATGCCTTTTGGGCTACGTAATGCATCGCCGACGTTTCAAAGGTGCATGACGTCCATTTTCTCGGACTTCATTGAGAATATAATGGAAGTTTTCATGAATGACTTTTCCGTTTATGGCATTGATTTTGATGATTGACTATCAAACTTGACCAAAGTCCTCGAGCGATGCCATGACAATAATTTGACATTAAACTGGGAAAGTGCTATTTTATGGTAACTGAATGAGTAGTTCTTGGTCACGTCGTTTCCTCTAAGAGGATCGAAGTTGCTAAGGCTAAAGTGGAAGTTATTAAAGATCTACCACCACTTACTAACCTTAAAGGTATCCGTGGTTTCCTTACCATGCGGGATTTTACCGCCACTTTATAAAGGATTTTTCCAATATTGCTCGCCCTCTCACTGAGCTCCTTGTGAAGGACGCCCCTTTTGTGTTTTCTGACGCTTGTTTGCGAGCTTTTAGTAGGTCGAAGGAAGCCCTCATTTCAGCCCCTATCATACAACCACCGGATTGAAATCTATCATTTGAGTTGATGTGTGATGCTAATGACCAAACAGTTGGGGTCGTCCTAGGCCAAAGAAAAAAGGGAAAGCTTCACGCCATTTACTATGCTAGCAAGACTCTGGATGGCGCTCAAAAGAACCATACCACGACGGAAAAGGAACTACTAGCAGTGGTATACTCCATCGAAAAATTTCGATCTTTTCTTTTGGGGTCTAAGGTCATAATACATACTGATCATGCGGCGTTGAAGTACCTGCTAAGCAAGAAGGACGCAAAGCCACGGTTAATACGATGGATTCTCCTCCTTCAAGAATTTGATATAGAAATCAAGGACAAGAAGGGGCAAAAAATGTGGTGGCGGATCATTTATCGTGATTGATTCATAGGCATGGGGATGATCTACCAATTGATGACTCTTTCACCAGGGAACAATTATTTGCAGCAGATCCTTCTGACACACCTTGGTTCACCGATATAGTGAATTATTTGGTGAGCGGCATATTACATCATGGGATGGCGACCTATCAAAGGAGTAAGTTCTTACATGATTCCAAACATTACTTCTGGGATGATCCATACGTATTCAAGACGTGCGCTGATGGGATCATCAGACGTTGCATCCCGAAGGAAGAGACTAGATCCATCATTTCACACTGCAACGACCAACCTTGCGGCGGCCATGCAACAGTCACCAAGACCACATCAAAAATTCTCTAATGCAGATTCTATTGGCCCATCATCTTCAAGGACACGAACGACTATATTAGAGCATGCGACAGGTGTCAAAGGAAGGGGAATATTACAAAGAGGAATGAGATGTCCCTACAGAATATTTAGAAATAGAGCTATTTGACTGCTGGAGGATTTATTTCATGGACCCCTTCCCGTCAAGTCACGGTAACAAGTACATTTTAGTGGTGGTTGATTATGTCTCAAAATGGGTGGAAGCCATAGTCACCCCAACAAACGACACGAAGGTGGCGGCCAAGTTTTTCAAGCAAACGATCTTTTTCCGCGTTGGTATTCCACGCACAGTCATAAGTGATGGAGGAAGCCACTTTATCGAAAAGAAATTCGAGGCAATGCTAAAAAAGTATGACGTCCACCACCGAGTCGGCCTCGCATATCATCTACAAACGAGCGGCCAAGTTGAAATCTCCAACAGAGAAATCAAAAGCATCCTAGAGAAAACGATGGGCGGATCAAGAAAGGATTGGTCTCAAAAACTGGACGACGCACTTTGGACTTACCAAACGGCTTTCAAGACCCCTATTGGAACAACACCATATAGGCTATTATACGGGAAAACATGTCACTTACCGGTGGAATTGGAGGATAAAGCCTATTGGGCAATAAAGAAACTTAACTATGACTACAAGAGCGCCGCCACACGACTATTTCTAAATATTAATGAGCTCGAAGAAATTTGGCAATATGCTTATGAGAATGCAAGGATCTATAAGGAAAGGACTAATATCTATCATGACAAGCAGATCACGGTGAAACGCTTTGACGTCGATCTCGTGCTCCTTTACAACTCACGGCTACGACTCTTCCCCAGAAAGCTGAAATCAAGATGGTCCGGACCCTTCAAGATAACAAGCATATCTCCCAGCGGGACAGTGGAAATCGAGGGGCACGACAAAAGATTTAAAGTGAATGGGCAACGATTAAAGCCTTATGTAGCAGGCGAGCCAATTGAAGGCAGATAGACCCATAGTCTCGCCGCATGTTGCTCCATCATGTGAAGATCAAAGGAGTCGAGCTTACGACTTTAAACAAGCGCTTATCGGGAGGCAACCTGAATTTTTCTTTATTTTTTGTTTTAGTTCTCTAGGCTACCTAAAAAATATATTTTTAACTCATTAGAAAACTTTAAAATATAAAAAAAATATAAAAATCTCTAACGCATACTTTCTTGTGCAGGTGAACGATGAAGGGGGCGCTAAAAACTATGAAGAAGCGGAGAAGAGCCCAAGAGGAGATGAGGAAAGGAGTTGCGCTTTCAATGAAGTTAAAGGGAGAGCCACTAGACCGAGCAGACATGCTGCTTGGTCGAGCTCAGGGCAGCTCCAGAAGGGAGCAAAAACAGCACTCTGGAATAAATTCAACTCGACCGAGTAGCTACCCTAATCGGTCGAGCTCAGGAGCAGTCCTAGGATAGAGTTGAAAACATCGCTATGGAATCAATTCGACTCGACCGAGTAGCTTTAGTGCTCGGTCGAGCTCAGAGCAGCAGCAGGAGAGAGCAAAACATGAGTTCTAAAAATATTCAGCTCGACCGAGCTGAGTAAGCAAATCGGTCGAGCACCAAAGTCAGATTGTGGGGCTTGATTTCCACTTTTTCACTCGATTGGGCAGCATGCGCTGCTCGTTTGAGCAACAACTTAAGTTGGGGGACGCTCCTTTTAAATCACAGCGGAACCAACCGAGCAGCCCTAGCTCGGTAGGCCCTGTATATAACAAACCCGACCCGAGCCCTAATTAACCCCAAAATCAAAAGCTCTAAACACAGCCGAGCTCGAGTTCCCCTCTCCCAAGCCCTAATCCGCTTGACCCCTCACTCGATCGACCGCCGCCACACGCGTTGCTTGAGCGCTGCTGCATCCCACTCAGTTCGACCATGCCTCATACTTCATTCCATCCCTCCATCTCCCCTCACTCTCCCCACGAAGAAGAAGAGGAAAGCCGATGACTCCGACGCTTCTTCTCGCCGTACTCGCCATCGATCATCTTCACCACCTTCACTCTCACCTTCCCCATCCCCTATGCCACTCACACTAGAGGGACCACAGGCTAGTGCTGCCATTCCCATTCCTACATCCGCTCCACCACCCCCACCTCAGCCATCCCAGGGGACCCTGAAGACATACGACATTGTCTTCAGGAAAGTGCACAGTACACTGCGAGAGATTCACGATCATTTCCCGTCGCCCCATCGTCCCTACCAGATTCGTTGACATCCCAGCCCTCCAGATTCTAGGGTTGCTTGAGGGTGTCCAGCACCTTTACCAGGCCATAAGTTGGCATCACTCTTGCATATGACCACGACCACATATGTTCGCCTCATCTACGAGGCGATGAGCTCCATAGTCTGGGCAGACCAGGGCATTAGGTTCAGACTCTTGGACCGTGCCGTTGTCGTCACGTACGCCATGATCCGAGCCTTCTTCTGCTTTCCACCCGTCCAAGATCCCTCTCAGGCCTTTACACCCGACACAGAGCTCCCATCCTTTAGTGCCAGGAGTTTCTGGAGTCGATAGCCTATCTCCCACACTTCAGCTTTAGCAGGGCGAAGTCCTCATCCATCATTTACTAGGCCTGAGCTTGGCAAGCTTTAGCAGGGCTAAGTCCTCATCCATCATTTACTAGGCCTGAGTTTCTGGAGTCGATAGCCTATCTCCCACACTTCAGCTTTAGCAGGGCGAAGTCCTCATCCATCATTTACTTGTCTGTGCTTCGCTCAGCACCACCTCGCCACGACTATCTTCTCTAGGCCTGAGCTTGGCACCATCTCGCACACTGAGTTAGTCCACCTTAGTGGGATGACCCGACCTATCCGTCGCGCTGACGATGGCACACTCCGACCCCACCTTCTATCAGACACAGCCCGTTGGCTATGCAACCGCATGGTTTCCACTTCCACCTCCACTACAGAGATTTCTTGTGGCAATTTCTTCACTTTCTTTGCCCTCATGCTTGACCTTGACCTTCCTATTGATCTCCTGGCTGCCACTGGGCCCACCCCACTGACCACAGATGTGTTTGCATGCAGCAAATCATCAGGCCACACGGTGAGCGCCATTGGATCTACCTTCTAGGCCCCCAGCGTGAGTATCACATGGTCCTCTCATGCCCCGACCTTACACGCATTGAGCCTGTCCACTTAGTCTGGCTTCTACCCGGCGTGCTCTCCATCCCATCCATTCACGTCCTGGAGCCCGTAAGACCACCCGTTGAGCAGGGCGATGATGATTGGGAGCTCAGCTTCGAGGAGGACCATGAGAGAGCACCCACACCTACTACTTCTGCACCTTTAGCGAGCACCTCTGTCCCCACTTCTGTTAGTGCTCCTACCACCACACCTTCTACCACCACAGTTGAGAGTTCCGAGGTAGTCCACATCTCTACCCCTGGCACCACTGCATCACCATCATCACTGCCCGTATATAAGGGCACTTCGGTTTCTGTCGCTCCTGAGCCTATACTTGAGGCCATCCATATCGAGTCTGTCCCCACCGAGCCGGCTGACACTACTGTCCTTACCCCAAATGTCTCTAAACCTGTGGAGTTCACCCCAATCACTTCTACCATTCCCGAGTCCACAGTCTCATTGTCCACACCAGCTTCTGGCAACAATTCTGTCTCCATCGCTGCCATTTTTCTGAGAGCGTCGTGGTATCTGTCCCTACGTCGGTCGCCACGACGACTCTGCCTGCTGTTACACACATTCCGACCACTGCACCCGATCTCGCATCCTTCCCTGTCACATCTTCCGTCGAGATCCATGCTAGGCCACAATCTCCTGAATTCGCAGTCAGACCTCGTGCACCACACACACGAGTCCAGTAGAGAGAGGTGTCCGTAGTGGTGCATGTCAGCCACCGAGCTCTCACCACACTGACGCACGCTTGACAGCGGTATAGTCCGAGATTGCTGGGCTGAGGCATGACTTTGTCGCCTTTAGACAGACAGTCACTACCATCTCCAGTCATAGCGACGGGACACTCGAGAGATTCTAGAGATTCTGAGGGCACATGGTGCACCACCTGCTACACTTGCACCAGCACCTCCAGTCACTCTAGCTCCACCACTGAGCCTCTTGCACCATCTGTTGACCATCCATCTTCTGGTGCCGCTGCTTGATTTGTATTTTTTCCCATGCTTCCCCTCTCACTTTTTCTGTGCCCATCTGTCCACACGGGGCCTATCATCTCTTAGCCTAGGGGAGAACCTATTTTCATTCATCTGCACATACATCATGACATCATTTGCATGCTTGTTCATATTTTAGGTATTAAGACCATGCATTTGCCATCATTTATTTTTTTCTTTTCTTTTTAGCTTTCTTATTTTTAGGATTTCTCATTACCCACCCACCCAACCCTAGCATCATTCACTATCCTTCACGAGTGTTCTCAGGAGTGAGGACATTGCTGTGTTTAGCTTGGGGGATGAGCGCTATCGTTTTTATTTATTTTTCTTTCACTTTGCATCATTTTTTGCTTTATTTTTCCACCCATTTTCCACCACATTTTTTCTTTTTAGCATCTTACTTTTCGTCTTTTGGTTTGTGTGCATGCTTGTTTTATTTTATTCCACTTTTACTTTTCCTTCTTATGCGAGATGAGTTCCTTATGATGACATCTCTTATTGCTTTCGTAGCCATCACGATGTTTATATTCTATGCCATGCTAAGGAAAGTCATTTCATAATCTTGTTATTCATAAGTGCATGCAAAACATTCTTTTGATGACTTCTCTAAGTAAATGCATGAAGCTTATTGAAACTGAATGTGTATAATAGTGTTTAGTATGCTCTCATTGGAAATGCACCAAGATTCATGCATCATTAGCATATCTGAAGCACCGCTTTTATATTCTTATTCGCATTCTTGTTGCATGCTTGATATGATTGAAAACCTTACTTCTTGACTTCACTACTCGTTGAAATGATTAAGAATACCCATGCTTACATATGAGTTTAGTTGATGTATTATTTTATTAAACCATTTGTGCACACTTTTGAGTGAATCAAGTGTTATATTAATTCATTCTCCACATATATCTTTTATTCTCTACATATTACTAGAGTTCATCTCTCAAAGCTATTTATACCACATCCATTCCCCAGAATCCCATACAAAAGAAAAGCTAGCTCCAAAAAAGCCAAAAAATGAGCCAAGAATAAAAAATACAAATCCTATTGCTCTTACAAAAGTCCAAAAAGAAAAATGAGAAACAAAGTTTCAAAAGCAAAAGAAAAAAAGAGAAAATTCTCAGTTTCATTATTTGGAGCCACAAATATACTTGGAAAAACCAAGACAAAATTTAACAATCATTTCCTTTGGATGCGACGCCTCAAGTTAAGCTTGAGGGGGTGTGTGAATTCTTTTGACCAAATGAGTGAGCATAACATTAGAGTGGAGTTGTGCACGAATGGAGAAGTTTGATAATACTGAAACTTAGCGAAATAACTTAGCTATGAAGATTTCCTATGATTTGATATGAATATGTGAATGCCTTGACTCTTATTCCATTCTCTATTGCATGCTTGATATGAATTCTCTATGCTTCGGTTATAGCTTTTGATTGAAAAGTGCATCGCCAACGTTTTGTGTACTCAACACTATGAAATGCATGACGTAGATATTAGTTGATTGCATGAGCTTTAGAGAAGTCCCTTTTGATGATCTTGAGCCTGCAAGCACTATATTCATTTAAGATATGAAATCTCTTGCTAGCATGTGATTTATTTTTTGAGTTATCGTGATGTGCGGCGAATGGCGTGAGATCTGAGAGAATAATCTAGCGACCCTCTCCTCTTTGCTTTCTTTTCCATTTTCTTACTTTTACATCCCGATGAACTTCGTATTTGTCTTCCTCGAAGACGAGTAAGAGGTAAGCTTGGGGGATTTTGATGTGTACAAATTTTCCATGTTTTTACCGCATGTTTTCATGGTATTTTCGTCATTTAAAGTTCACTTATATATATTATCGCGCTTTTCACTATTTTCGTATAGCATTGTGGATTTTAAGGAACTTTGGAGCGATTTGGAGCAAATATGAGACATGAACACATCCGAGTTATCCGGAGCACCTATGGCGAGGTTCGATAGGTGTTCGACGAGGTGGAGAAGAAGATTGGAGGTGAAGAAGAGAAGATAAGAGAGAAAGAGAGAAAGAAGCTCAAAGGAGCTTATGTTCTATTTTCCCAGACCACTCGGTCGATTGCATCAGCACTCGACCGAGCTGACCTTCAACGCAAAAAAAAGAGCTCCCTCAGCTGATAAACACATGCCACTCGACCGAGTAGAAACGTCACTCGGTCATCTCAACTCGGCCAACTTCGACTAATTCCAATTCATATTCAAAGTAGGAGGGCACAGAAGTGACTGAACCAGCTCGGTCGAGCTGAAGCCCGATCAGAACGAATATTTTCAAAGGGATCTTCAACTTACTGTAGCTCGACCGAGTGGACCAGCGCTGAACCGAGTACTTCAACTACTCGGCCGAGCGGAATTAATTTCAGAACGACACTTTGAGCCTAAAGAAGTATCCCTGAGTGACTCGACCGAGCACGACGATCACTCGACCAAGGTGCTCATATTTGAAGCTGAGCCAAGATAGGAGAAGCGGCTGACCGTGTCACCACTCGACCGAGCGACGCCGCTACTCGACCGAGTAGGGCGACACATCCCAATTGAAAGGGGGCCCAAGAAGCCTTTCTCCAGATTTTTGTGGGGCCCATCCTCCTTGTATTTAAGCATAGTTTTTACCCTAGGTTTAGAGGAGGCTATTCAGATTTTATTTCTTAGAAGTTCTTAGTTTTTCTTAGAGAGTTCTCGAGCCGTCGTCATTGTTTGAAGACAAAGTTGATATTTTTATTATTGTAATTCGCGTGGAATCTCTTGATCGTAATTCTCTTTGATTATTTGTTCGTCTTCAGCGCTTTGGTAACGATCTCTCATCTCTCTATGCTTATTTCGATGTCTTTTATCGCAATCGTGCTTTCTATTGTTATTCTAAACGATTTTGTTGATATCGTCATGAATTGTGAGTAGTCGTCTCCATGGCTAATGGATTAGCCCTAGGATCTTAGGATTTAGATGCAAAATTAGGATTTTTTACGTTTTGGTATAAAAGGGATGCGTTTTGGTTGATCTATCCAAGTTTGTTGGAGATCTCATATAGTGTTTGTGATCCACGGGAGTGGCATGCACTTTGGATGGGTATCCTATGAACTTAATTAGGCACATTAGTGAATTCAATTAGAGTTCGTGATCCACGTGAGTGTCACGCACTTTGATGGTTTCCACTGGCGTCCTATATTACTGATTGATGACTTATGAGAATAACATCAATGAGAGCCATCAAAACACAGATCGAAGCTCTAACACATGGAGGTGGCGTGAGTAGAGATTGAGAATAGTTGTCGTTCGTAATGCACGGATCGCGTGTGAAGCCATCCACGGAGGTGGAGCTAAGCACGAGATACGTTAGACGAAGGGCACAACGGAGGTTGGTCATGAGTTCTACATCTTTGATGCGACAATCTCTACCTAATAAAGCCAATTCAATGTAGAAATTGTAGCCTAGCATTGACATCCGACGATCCTAGTGGGGACTCATATTGCTCTAGTTTTTATTCTATTGTTAATCGAGATAGTAACCATTCGTGACAATCTTTCTGAGTACGCCAACTAGCATTGTTCTAAGACTTTGAATAGATCCAAGACTATAAAAGTATCTGCCTCCATGTGGGTTCGATAATTTTCTATATTACAAAGTATTGACACCGTGTAATTGTGGTAAGTTTTCGGAGTTAAATTCAGAGCGCATCACCCAACTCAGCGGCTTAAGTCGGCATTAGTCGAGTCGATAAATAGTTTTAGCATTCGGTTTACTCGAAGCAGTTTGGGTCGGAGTCGATGAATATGATTGGCTCAAATCTGAGCTGATTGCGTGTATTCGACTCAAGATTCAGCTGTTCTTCACAGCAACAGTTCTGTCAAGATATCGAGCTTGGATGGGTGACTGAAGGTGTTGTTGACGGCGATGGAGCCCCTTGAAGGAGGCGATGATAGTGACAGTCTGACGGAAGCTCCCAATAGGGGTGATGACAATGTCGAGAGCTTCTGACAGTGGCAACGATGGTGATGAGTCTCTCCAATGAAGAAGATATGGCATCACAGATGTTTGAGGTCGATAATGATGCCGTTGGACGACGACGACGATAGTGATGTTATGGGGTTGCGGTGATCGTGACCGAGACGATAAAAGAAGGGAAAAGATGATGAAGGTGATGGTGAAGCTTTAAGTCGAGGATGATGGCGACAAGGAGGCATTGGTCGTAACCGATGGCAATAGTAGATTGAAGAGGTGAAGACAACGATGATATTGAAGGATGATAGCGGGGCAATGATAAAATTGAAGACGACGACTAATGAGGTGATGGATGATGGTAGTGGCGGTGGTGAGATGAGAGTGTTGAGAACGATGATGTAGCAGTATGAGGTAGGCGACAGCCTAGGGTTTTAGGGTTAGGGTTCCATGAGGCAGGCGATGAACAATAGATTTTTTTGATTTTTTCCACTCATTTTTTGATTTTTTTCATTTGATTTTTTTCTCCTTTTTTCTTTTTATGATTTTTTTCTCTTTCATTTTTATAACAAACCTACATAATTTTTTGAACTAAACCTTAAGAGAAGAAGACGAAGAATATAAAAAATGAAAAACTTAGGACGTGTTTCTGATACCAAATTTGACGCAGGACAGAAGATGAAAATTGTGCTGGGAAAATTTGGGAAAGAAATAGATGTATGGATTTAAGAATTTGTACAAAAAGTAGGAATTTGATAGATTTTGGGCCTTGCACCCTGACGATCCGATGATAACTGATTCACATGCATTTTACGCGGAGATTTTTCGGACATCGCGCTTAGGCAATGAATCCCACTCTCCATTTTTAATGTAAAAGATTTGAAAAATACAAATAAGAGTTTACACAAAATTCACAAAATTTTAATCAGCGTCTTCAATGAAAAATGAAACAAATCTACTACTTTTAAATAGGCTTACAAGCGCTACAATTTTCTACAACCACCGATGTGGTACTAAGAAAATGAATAAAAAGATTCAAACTCCTCCCAAAATGTTACTAAATACTCGAACAAAAATTAAAAAACTCAAATAAACTCTAATAAAAAAAATCTAAGAAAACTCAACCTTGAATCCAAATCGGATCCCAATCTAATGTGCACTATTTTTAAGCAACAATTTATACTGAGATAATGCAAGATCATATCAACTTCAATAACATATGAATTTAAATTGTGCTTTGTTGGTGAGGGTGCATATTTCTCCTTTCTGCAATTACCTTTTATTTGCTAACATTCGATAAATAATTAACATGAATTCTACTTTCAGGCCCATTTTGTCAAAGGGTTTTATTGACCCTTGAGGAAAAACATCTACCATATGACATGAAGCTAGTGGATTTCTCGAACAAACCAGAATGGTAACTACACATACCTTTTCTTGCTGGAAATTTTACAATTATTACTTCAAAGATTTATCACACTTACCTTTGTATGCTTCCTTATCTTTCTGATCGCCATACCTAGGTTTTTAAAAATCAATCCTGAAGGCAAAGTCCCGATTGTCAAACTTGAGGAGAAATGGGTTGCTGATTCAGATCTCATCACAAAATCGGTTGAAGAGAAGTTCCCTGATCCACCATTATCAACTCCTCCTGAGAAGGCTACAATGTATGCAAGAAATAAATACACTAAAATTTCTTTTTGTTAGAATCAGTTATGTTAGTAATCAGAGGCATCTGTTTGTGTTCTTTCATGCGTCTGTTTCATGCCCTAATCTCTTCTTCAAATGCTAGCATTTCCATTTTCTATTCATGTTTCCTATAATTCACTTTTGTTGTTCAATTTCATCACTGAATCCCTGCTTTACCAGTGCTGCATGTTCTTTTTATCTTGGGAACTAGTAGTAGTAACAAGTAGACATTTCTAGTAAAATTCTTGTTTTATGTTTCATTTTGTTTCCCCCCAACTGAGCATTGTGATGTTTGTTGGATGTCGACCATTAAGCTCAATATTGTTTTGATGATGATCACCACATTATGTAGTCGTTAATGATTCTACATGTTTTAGACTCAGTTTATTATTGATTTTGTTGATGATGAGACAAAACATTAGGTGATGGGTTGACGGATTCAAGGCTATGGAGCAAAAGCATGGCATGAAGAGTATTGGACTTCAAATGTAATTTTAAAATTTCTTCATGTATTTTGCTTTGCTTTATAGAATATTTGTTAAGCATTGAATAGATGCACACATACACACATATTCTCATTTCCATCTTAAAGTTTCATAGATTTAGTCTAGAATTCATCCCATTTGATCATATGCCCAAAACACTCTTTATAGTGTCTTTGGAGCAGGATAAGAGGATAAGACGTCTGGCCACTTTTCACCAGACGTCTGACATTTCAGCTTTTAGATTGCTAGACACAACCTTATGTCAGCCGTCTGACGATGATTGACCAGACGACTAAGATGTTTGGATGGCGAACTCCAGAAGATTGAATTGTTGGTGTTATGTGCTCTTTGTCTTTTTCACCCACATTCCTTCAGCCGTTTGATGTAGGATGATTAGACGTATGAATAGTTGATCAGAAGTTTGATAATCCTTCATCAGACATCTGGTTGCTGTGAGATTGGTTACCATTTTTCTTCAAACCATCTCTTTTGTCAGCAGTCTGATGTTATGTTCTCAGACGTTTGAACAATTGATCAACCATGTAGGAACACTTCACTAGACGACCGATGACTAGATTTTTTGCCCGTTTATAGCTGTTAGATTGCGGGTTTCTGGATTAGTTTTCTTGGATTTCGTGCAGTTTTGAGGCACTATTTAAGACCCATTTAGCAGCATTTTTGGCACCAATGATTATCATATAGAACTCATTTTTAGAGCCAAAAATCCAAGAGCATATATTTCTCTCATTCCTTCTTTCACTTGGTTAAAGTGTTATGCATTCATCTTGCATCTAGGAGAGAAAGCTTCCAAGTGATACCAAGCTACATCTTCAGCACTTTGATTTTTTTTCCAATCTTTCATGCCTTTACACACACATCTGTAAGATCTATTCAAGGAATATGAAAGATTGTATTTCGTTTCATTTTGTTGTGAAATCTCGCTTTCGGGTTGTGAGAGCATTGTAGAGGGTTTACTTCATACATATGAGGGTTTACTCCTTATAGCCTTGGAGGATTTACTTCTCGGTATCTCCGTTTAGGGATTGTAATCAGTTTAAGTTTGGTGCCGCGGTTTAGGGAGTAGTAGTGGAAATCCACAGCTCGGGTTTACTAGGGTGGGACCGGAGTAGGATCGTGTTAGGAATGTGAATTGTAGCCACAAGGGTGGGAATTTCGTAGTTTTGGGGCCCGATGGGCAACTTTGTAATTTCGGGCCCAAGGGGCAATTTTGTAATTAGGGAAAGTTGGGCACTGTAAATAGGAGGGAGGGGGCTCATCTTAAGATATGAAGAAAATGTAGAAGAAATCTCGGGTTTAGATTTAGAAGCTTAGGAGTAGATTTCTATTGTAGATCTTGGAAGAGTGGTCCTCCTCTCAATTAGAGGCCCATATCTTGTATTCCCAGTGTTATATATCAAATCATCACCTTCACCTCTCCATCTTTCTCATCAAGTGGTATCACCGGCCACGTCGACCCCCAGGGGGCCGTAGCTGCTCACTGGCCACGGCGATCCCTAAGGGCCGTAGCTGCACCGACGGCCCCCCTGCGGGTTTATGCGAGGCATTCGAAGCGAAGGAGGGTGGCCGCATGGGCTTTCGGGCGTCACCGACGACGACGTCGGTGGTTTTCCGGCTCGCCACCACCACCAGCTCAACCTCCTCCGGGCAAACCCAGTGGTGCTCTCGCCGTGGCCAACGGACTCCGGCGACGCTAGGAAATGCGACGATCGATGGCGACTAGGGTTTGGTAATGTCGCCGGCGACGGCGACGTTCCGGACGGTGGCCACTGCCCTCTGCTTCGCCTCGTCCAGGCGACTCCAATGGACCCGCCGCCGGGCCATCGGGCGCCGGCGCTGTCGGAAAATGCGAACGGTGCCGGTGAGCTGATGGCGGCTCGGGATCGACTCGATCCAGTCGATTCCAAGTCGTCATCGGCTCGAGCCAAGCCGACGACTCCGGTCGGCTCGAACCGGCTGAGCCGTCGGCTCGGCTGAGCTGCCGTCGTGAGGCGCCTCCACCATAGGTCGGCTGAGCCGTCGGCGTGTGTCGGCTCTGCCATCGGCCCGGCTCGAGCCGATGAACAATTCCATTATCCATTTTCCTGGGAATTTCGGGTGATTTTCTGCCGATTTTCTGTGCGGCTTCCGATTTCTGACGTTTTTCGGCCCGTTGGAGTCCAATTTTAGAACAAAAAGAGCCACAGCGTAGCAGACTCAGCCATGGACACTTTTCCACTCATGCAACAACATTTCGGGGGAGATGTAGATCGTGGGTGGCCTTTTGACCCAGGAGGAGGCGAGGAGACTTGCTTCTACACTCGGAAAGGCGCTCTCGTGGACTTCATGAACCACCTTGAGGACAAGGTGATTTTTCGGGGGGGGGGGAGTAGTGTTAGGAATGGGAATTGTAGCCACAAGGGTGGCAATTTTGTAGTTTTGGGGCCCGAGGGGCAACTTTGTAATTTGGGGCCCAAGGGGCAATTTTGTAATTATGGAAAGTTGGGCCCTATAAATAGGAGGAAGGGGGCTCATCTTAAGATATGAAGACTAGAGAAGAAATCTAGGGTTTAGATTTAGGAGTTTAGTAGTAGATTTTTATTGTAGATATTGGGAGAGCGGTCCTCTCGATTAGAGGCCCTTATCTTGTATTTCCCGTGTTATCTATCAAATCGTTCACTCTCTCTATCTCTCTCATCAGATCGTCGATGTAGGGATCTGAATCAGGATACATTCTGTTTTTACGTTTGCAATGTCTTTTTGTGATTGTTGTGTTGCAATTAATATTCCTTGCATAATTATTTTAATTGGCATTATTAATTGCCATTATACTATTCATTCCCTTTTAGTGTTGCTTAGCGTACATGTATCCTATAATGTTGACATTAGTTACGTTTTTTTGTTTTTTGTTTTTTTTAGGGGGCGGCAAGGAAATAAGAGCATACCCTTTTGTTTAACTTTCCCATATTAAGTAAAAAAATGGAAAAACCAAAGGACAAAAAATATGGACAAGAGGTAGCCATGGGAGATTCTGTGAGGATCTTTAAAGAGTGAGGGAAATGAAGGTTTCCATGAAGCTACGTCTGGATGCTTCTCTTAAATGATTTTCAATCTGAGGTCTTTTGGGGGTTTAAGTTTGAATGACAACTGAGAAACATAATAACTATAAGAAGCGATCTAAGTGTCCCCAACATTTTGGAAATATCGATCAGCATGTTAGTTTTTTAACCCTACCGCCACACACATTAACTTTTCAAGGCATGTGGCATTTTTGGGATGAGATTGGTGCAATATTGGCCGCCACCCAACATCTAGGCTGATATAACAACTTATTGAAAGTCGGCTGATATATAAATATAACTGAGAGAGAGAGAGAGAGAGAGAGAGAGAGAGAGAGAGAGAGAGAGAGAGAGAGAGAGAGAGAGAGAGATATATATATATATATATATATATATATATAGAATATAAGGGAATTAGTCATAACCCGTGCCCGCGGGCACGGTTCATTTAAGATTTTCCCTTGCGAAATCTTTGTTCCCCGAATTTTTTTTTTCAAAGCCAAAATTTAAATAAAAAACAAATTAGCTTACAATATTTAGCGGCACAGGCGCCTTCGGTGTGGGTGCCTTCGGTGCGGAACAACAAATTCAGCGCATGCGCCTTCGACACAGAACACCAAATTTGACGTGGGTACCTTCAGCGCAGAACAACAAATTCGACGTAAAACAACAATTTCGATGCAGGTGCCTTAGGCGCGGAACAACAAATCCGCGTTAAAAAATGGCGCGGGCGCCTTCGGCGCGGAACAACAAATTCAGCGCATGCGCCTTCGACACAGAACACCAAATTCGACGTGGGTGCCTTCGGCGCAGAACAACAAACTCGACGTAAAACAACAATTTCGGCGCGGGTGCCTTAGGAGCGGAACAACAAATCAGGGTTAAAAAATTTAGCGGGCGCCTTCGGCGCCCGCGCCGAAACCTTCATATACATATAACCCGTGCCCGTGGGACACTGTTCATTTAAAAATCTTGGACCCACTAATTTTAAAAAAAATCAATAATTATTAGTTTCCCCTGAAATATCAGCAGCTGGGATCGAGATTTTACAGGGTTTTGCAACGCGGATCAATGAGTTGGCAGCATCTTCCGCGTTCATTCTCCCACAGCTCGCGTTCATTCCCAAGATGAGATTGTGTGTGTGCACAACATTTTTTTCCATAACTAATATTAAAAGGCTATTCCTAATTTCACTGTTATTGTGTATTCCTAACAAATTTCTATTGAACCCAAAAATTTCCCTCCAAAACTTGATGTGACATTGCCACATAGGACAAATTCAAAATCTGCCCTCAATTGTATATAAGGGAATGGTACATGACAAGCAGTAGTGTACTCTAAACTAAGGGAGTCGTAAGTCGTAACTGTGAATACACACACACCTTGGTTCAATATACACTAATTGTAACAGTAAGTAGATCCTGCAAGTTAGTTGAGAAGGATCTAGATGTACACATCGATACCAAGAAAAGTTAATTTAAATTTACATTAAATAGCTTGTCTAAAGTACAAGAAGTAGAAACAATAATGTCTAGGCATACCGTCTTTACACATTATTAAATATCGAAGTGCATGAAGATAAAATTACTACTGGGATCTGTCTAGTTAATCTTCAGATCTTGCTCCACGAACTACTGCCCATCCAAAACTTTCTCTGGGAATACCTCATATGCCTAACGGTCAACAAAACAACTGTCATAGAGTCTTGTAAGTTTCTAAAACCATGAACGAACACATAATAACTGCATAAAAATATAATTAGTAGTAAATAGAAGAAATAGTGATAGATGGTGACGGGCAAGATTCATAGCATAAACAATAATGGCATGATAGCAATGAAACAATAGAACTATAATTAGTTTATGTCTAGCTGGGGATTACTATATATACAATGATCCTAAGCTAGTGATGTGGTTCATGATTGAGGGTACAATATGCAACATGTAAGCTCACCCTAACCACACAGGCGCTCACTCAGGTCAAATTCAGTCTGGCAAATAAATTACAGTATCAATGTCGGTCAAGAACAATAAAATGATGACTTTAATTGCTCCTGCACCCTCGATAACCTTAGTTTTTCAACCCCAATAATCTAGTGCAAATTCTATGATCATGATATTGCAATGTTAGGTCTTAAATTTTAGTGTCAAGTACAATAATAAATTCAGTAGCATTTTATGGTATCCAATTTAAGTTCAGTCATCAAGCACACTAATTTTATGTTGATCATTATTAAGAACGATGCCATATTTACAGAATCATTGTATGTTATAAGTGACATATGCATAGAAGTTAACGTAGGTAGCGGAGTGAACCATACTTACTCATATAACAATTTTATGGTTATAACAATTTAATTTTGAGAGTATGTTTTGCATATCATAGATACAAAACAAAGTCTCAATGTAAACCAAGATGAGTATAAATAATGTGATAATCCTTATGGGATAATTGGAATTTGGGCATATGCTTAAGAAACTGTAACTGTAACTATCATATAAATTCTTAAGCATAACCTAAATCAACATCCATCATCAATGTTGGGGACATAAACTAAATCATCTATATAACCAGTTAGTCAGTAAAGCAACATTAGCATGGTCCAAAAGTATAACTAAACGGGGTTGACCCGAAAGTCAGCTATATAGTCTATTTATTTGTGCACATATCCCACATTTTCAATTTAAACATCTTTATGGGTTTCATGTTTTAGTTATTTTTTACCAATCATATGGATACTATCCACAAATATGGAATCATTATACCATCATCGAATATTGGGCAAATATCTATATAAGCATATAGCTCAATAATCAGATGCATCTCAGGGTCAAAACAGTATCCAAACAATGGGATCAGAGTCAAACATACCTCGTCAAACATACTTGCACATGAACATTCAAAGGTAACATCAGTATACCAGAAATTTTGGGTCAAAAGACCCGAAATAGAGGTTCTCAGGGTCAAAATAGGACCCAAAATGGCAACATATAAAGCAAACATCAATAATGAGTAGAATCAGGCTCAAAATAGACCCAAAATAAGGTTTCTCAAGGTCAAAACAAACCTGATGACCACATATGCAGTAAATAGCAGCAATGTGCAGGACTACGATTAAAACAGACTTGAGATACGGGTTCTCAGGCTCAAAACAGACCTGAATAGCATCATGTAAAACAAGTATCAGCAGAGCACAACATTAGGGTTAAAATAGACTTAAAACATATGGTTTCTAGGTTGAAACAGACCTGAACAATAACATGCAAATCAAGCAGCAGCATATCATAATTTCAGGCTCATATAAACCCAAAAACAGATGGTTCATGGTAAGAAATGGTAGCCGAACACCATCTCAGGAAATCAAAGTCCCATTTCAAAATATACTTATTTCAAATTCGCCCATAACAAATAATGAGTTTTTCAAGGTCACATAAATAGTTAGGGAACCTACTTGTTAACAAAAATAAAAAAAAGAACACATCGCCACCATTTAAGGCTCATCATATCACCGAAATTGATGGTTGTTGAAATCGATGCCGACGGAGACAAATTTCCAAGTAATAACCATCTGAATTTGAGCGGATATAAGTGGGGTTTGAACCCTAACTATTTCAGATATAGGGGTTTTAATAGAAGAGAGAAAAATATAATAATGAGAATATGAAGAGATGGAGAATGTGTGATGAAGAGGGGTAAATTGTGGAGAGAAAGATAATGATTCATAGAGAAATGGTTGGGGGTTATGCTTGAGAGAGAAACACGCGAGGAACTCCCGGGGGGGGGGGGGGGGGGGGGGGGGGGTGGAGAGCCGCCACCTCAGGGGAAAAGAGAGGAAAAGAAATGAGAATGACAGTTATGATTTTAAAGGTACTATATATATGAGGGTTAAGTAAACGAGTTAGGTATACAAATTAAATGTGTGGTTTCCTACCGACAGCTCCAACTGGTGACGGATGGGTTTCGATCAACAGTAAAGGGGCTGACTCGGACGCCTTGGGACGAGGTGGACCCTCGTCAGTTGAAACGATCGGGCCAATGTGGAGGATAGCTCATGTTTGGGGGATGCGGCTGAGCTACTGAGACAAGGGCCAATCTAGCTCAGAGGTGCTCCGAGCTAGTGAGCGAGTCGTTTGCCGAGCTATCTTGTACTTAGTATCTCTGGCGTGTCGCCCCGTTCCTTTGAGGTTTAGTCTTCTTATAGATGCAGACGTCCATTCAGTGCCATTGGTAAGTAACCGTTTTGTCATAATAGTGACACATTATTCCATGAATTTAGGCATGACGGATGTCCACCCATTATGCCATTACTGAGTCCATTTACTAACTTCATCCTTAAGATGTGGGAGCTTAACGGGCATAACATGAACCACCTTTGACCAAACAAACGGCTAGACGTCTATGTGGGCTCCATAGGCTTGATGGCCACCTTGCCCTTCTTAGCAGGCTTCGCGTACATGAGCAATCAATATTTCTCCCGTCTTTAGGGGCCGGCCCAATGCTGTAACAGACACCATCCTACATCAACTTATTGTTTTGTTCTTAATGAGATTGAATGGTGGAGTTGAAGGTGGGCGTATATGAGTTATTTTTATGATTAGTTATTAACTGAAAGCTTTTGGTCATGGGTTGAAAGTTTTGTCTCCCTACTATTTTAAGTAAGCTCTTTAATGGGCTATAAGGTTAGGTGTTGTAACGTTCAGTTCTAACATGCGCTTTTTATGAATAAGAGCTGCTATGCAGGGCAGCATTTGGTTAGTGTCCCCCTATCTAGCAACACAATATATCCAAGTGCATCCTTGGTAACGTTACATGATTAACGGCTGCCTATCTTCGATGAAAGACATGCTGCTTCCTTGACTTGTAGCATTCGGGTTGGTGAGAGAATCTTGTTACACTGATCATTTCCTGCTAAGGAGGAGCATAGCTAATTTTCTCGAAAAAGTGGTCTCCAATGTCATGTTAAGGTTAGACTGCTACCATTTTTTAATCTTTGGAATCTTGGGGAAGGGTATACAGACGCATCCTCAAATGTCAGATCCAAGCACGTGGAGGTCATATCGCTTGAGTCTTAAACATTAGTAACTTAATTGTTATTTTCTTATTCCAGTGACTATAAATCACAACTATAGTAATAGAACATTGTCCTAGCTATATAGATATATCCTTCCATGATTATTCATTTCTTTGAAGGTTGCAGGTCTTTGGTTTAACAACAAATTACCAGATGGATCAACCCATTTGAATTTGTTCTAATTGACTCTTGATTTATTTGTGTCTCAGATCTGACTGTAATTTCCTGACATCATATTTATTATTCCCCCCCCTTCATTTAGACCTTTTCTCTAGTCTAGGAGATCACTCAACTGATCCTCTTGAATTATGCAATCCCCTCTCTTGCCCAGAACTTCTTTGCCTATAAATTTGTGACTAAGAGAGAGCTGACATCATGTTCAGCTGGTCATAAAACTTCGTCGACTCCTTTGTGGGCCTGCTCCATAGAGACTGTTAATAATAGAAAAAGGCTCACATAATGATGATCATTTTCCAAATTGAAAATTGCAAAGTGGAGCTTTGTTTTGCACGGGAGGGGGGGATTGCCCCACGATTACCTTAGATGAATGTGTTTTTCTTTTCATGAAATAATTATTATGTCCATGATATTGAAATAGACAAATCTTAGGTAACCACCTTAGACTGATATACTCCTGTACTTGAAGTGGATATTCAGGTCTTGAGTTGTGGCCCTGGGAATTGGTACACTAATAATATCAAAACAGCATGACTTTTATGTTCTAGGTTTCATTATCATGACTTCAAGTATCATGACTTCAAGTCGAGCATTCTCCATGGAAGTATTGTAGTTCTACTTATTGTTAAACCTAGTTCAACTGTCAAAAAGTCTGTCTCAAATTCCTTGGAAATGTGACACAGTAGAAAAGTGCTCAGTGCTCTCCACATGGGCATGATATCATAAGCACTTTGGAAGGACAACCTTAATTGTGATCTGACCTTGTTTAATCACATGTGCAAGAGAAATTGCCTCCTATATTGTTCAGGATCAGGAAAGTTCTAGGATAATGAGGGAAGATCAGAAAGATATGTCTAGTGAATCACATTCAGTTTGAGTTGATTAGTGTCATCATGTAAAATGGGTTTCGCTGGGAAGCATTACTTCACATCTAGGGGCATTTAATGAAAAATCTACAGCCTGTTCAACCTGCCTTGATGTTGACATTATAACTATTACATGGTGCCTAATTCTTGGCCAATGAAATGATGGACAACAGTGGGGCTTGCCATAGACCTAGTAGGTTAGTTGGTGATTGGATAACTGGATAACTGGATAAAGCTTTTAGGCACTTCAGCGAAGGAATGGTCATCTAAACTTCTCTTAACTCGGAGAATATAGAAGAATGGGAAAAAAAATGAAATTTACTATAACCGTAATAACTTGCTCATACAGTCAGATCCTAAAAGTCATGATGTATGAAGTGGCACTGGTTAGATTTGTGGTGCATATGTTTGGTCAATAGCACGTTGAGGATCTGTACTATGGTACCTGAAAACACAGGCCTACAGTGTATGAATTAACATTCAGCAACTTGGAATAACACCATCAAAATTCGGGGTCTTCAATAACTTTTCAAGTGATGTGAATGTGTGTGTCCCTTAAAGTCTGCATCTGCTTGACAACACTGAAATTGGATTATTTTAAAGGAAGTCTAAGACATAGCATAGAAGTTTGCAAGAGCCTTGCAGAGAGATGATAGTATATCTTTCTTTCTCCTTAGTGATATGGTGGTTTTTTCTTTTGTTCTCTTCTGTTTGCTTCTCATGGAACTTTAAGATGCACATCCAGTATTGTTGGGTTATCTTTTTAGTTGAAGGATTGGTGATTTTGATTTATTATTTGACTTCTTTTACCTTTGTATCTAAACAAGGCTGGTTTATTCCTCGATAAGGTTCTATGCTTATATACAAATACATCGATTCTCCATAGCTAGGATGCTTGTTCTGTACCTCGTGTTGATGAAAGGCATACTTACTGATCCTATATAGGAATCACAGTACATATTCCCTCTTTCAAAGCTTGCAGCACTGATTTTCCCTTTTTACATAGTTGTTGCTGATTGTATCTTAGTCATACGCTTTTATCCTTATAACTATATTTGTTACACACCTTAGAAAATGCCTCATTCATAGTCACATGGTAAAATCCCTTCAAGTTACTCGGCATTCTTCCCCTTCTTTTTTCCCCGCACGCGGGGGGGGGGGGGGGGGGGGGGGGGGGGGGGGGGGGGCAGAGGTGACAGGTGATCTAAAATCACCACAATGCTCTTATATGCTTGAGATTCGTATGTCAAAAGAGGATAGAAACATGTGATATAGTTATATGCTAGATTCTTTGCTTATTCCATCATGCTTCGGTTAGAATCATGTATTTTGAGAATGTTTTGTGTTGGGTTCTTAGGGTTGTCTGCCTATGGATTTTGTGAAGGATTGTCCACTTTCGAGAAACTTGGCATTATAATTCATATGGCTACATCAAAAAATTGTTCTTAAAGAGAACCTTGAGAATGAAGCATTCTAGAACAGTTTTGTTCGAAACATTCCACACCACCTATTAAACCTTATTGAGCATATCTTAAATGCAAGAAATCTTTAATTTTAATGCCATTTCGATGATATTTTGTACACTATTTGTGGAACAAGTCTGACTTCTTTTGTGCATTTTTCCTAATTTTGATTTTGGCAATCATTGGTGACTTGTATGATCTCTTCATTCTTTTGGATGCTGCAAAATAATATAGCTTAGCTGCTGTGACTGGCTTCGACTCTTTGTTATTTTGTATTTCAGTCTTTATCATGTTGTAGTATAATATCTGCCTATTCCTTCACAAACTACAGTTTTTCGTTGTCAAAAATAGAATAGCAAATAAAGCTTAGTTTTCTCCATACGCAGATATCCATAAATAGCTATTTCTATGTGATATCATTTGATGCTTACACTTTTTTCTTATCTTGTCCGTTTTACTTTGTAGTGGTTCAACAATCTTCTCCACATTTATTGGTTTACTTAAAAGCAAAGATCCCAATGACGGAACAGAGAAGGCTTTGCTTAGTGAACTGAAGTCATTTGATGATTATATTAAAGAAAATGTAAGTTCATGTTTTCATCTTGGGAAGAATGAATACCATACACGGCTTTTGTTTTCTTGATTCTCTTAGCTTGTCTGGTGCATCTTGTAATGATAATGCTAGCAGGCTCACTCATTTAGTGTGCCTAGTTATCCACAAATGATAAGAGATAGGAGTGGCAATCATGACCCAACATATTCTTGGTTGCCGGTCTGCCCGAGTTGGTATGATTGGAAGTCATGATGATCAGTCTAACTCAATTATGAATCGGATCGTATTAGGCTTAGGTCACTTTCCCTGATGACCAGTCGTGCGCTAAGGCGCGCACAAACATACATATAGTTTGACTAAGATTTACCCAATATGATCAAAGATGCTAATCCTAACATCTAAATTTTAAAATTTACAACCCAAATAAAAAATCCACTATTCTGGATGTGATCTAATATATTTAAACTACTTTAAAAAAATTCTATTGATTTTGATATATTTTACTCATGCATCAAGTGTCAACAAATTAGTTATAATGGCAATTCTGAAACGTTAATCACTGCCACTGTTTACCAAGGTAAACTTAACAAATTCATTTGAACTTTTACTCATAAGTAGTTTATATGTGTTAGATCACAACCAATGTAGTGGATTTTTTATTTAGGTTGCCAATATTAAGTTTGGAGGTGATATGATTCATATTTTTGATCCTAGTCTACATATGGGAATAATGGGGTATCATATGTCATATGATTCAATTCTCATCTAGCAATTGAAAGGTCCACTCTTCATAACTTTTTTAGAAGTTTGACACCGTTTATCTTGGTTTATCTTGGTTTACACGTCTTAAAATATAGATCAACAAAAACCTTGTGCTTTACATATTGCATATGCATTGAATTATTTGAAATCTATTTGGTTTTTTTACAATATTAGAACTTTTTCTATCTCTAGATCAACGAGCAAAGAACATGGTTTCACGTGATTTTTTTGGGTGCAATTAAGTTATAGAATATGAAAATCAAGATGAACCTAGCCATTTGTCTGAAAAAGATGCGAGAGTGGACTTTTTGGGGGCCATATGTGAAAGTTTACTCATATATGATACCCATTACTCTCTCTATTTGTATAATAGGCTAATTGCATGTGTGTTGCATGTGAATTTGTGACCTACAATAACTTGTAAGACTAAGATTGATTTAGTATTTGTTGTTTAAATCATATAATTGTTACCCTTGATTTTGTTATTGTTGGAAGAATACCTGACCCTTTGTGGGATAGCCCATCGATACATAGTGATTTGCATAGAGTACATTAATTTAAGTTTAACCAAGCTTATCTGTCAAAAAGCATGATAATGATTGAAAAGATAAACAAATCAGGTTCATGGATTGTGTTAACTATATTTTGAAATTAAAAGATGCATTCTGTGCAGATGTATTATGCAGAAAGCACAATGAAGCATTTGATCAAACACATGAGAGGCTTAATCCAAACTTATTTTTTCCGTGGAAGTCATTGATCCAATAACAACTGTAAATGGATAATTAACATATTGGGTGAATTGCAGTTCAACCCGTTATTATTCAAGCATAAAGATTGGACAGAAAAATGGTGAATCTGGCATTCCCTCTGCCTGACCTTAAAGGACTAGCATGCTTAATGCTCTCCGGGTAACAAAGTTATGATTGGCGCCAAACTGGAAGCTTGTATAATTTTTAAATGTAAGCTAACCTGCACTTATTCATTAGATAAACTTGATATGGTTCTACTGGAACATTTGATCAAACACATGATAGGGTTAGTCAAACAAACTTATTTTTGCCCATTTAAGTCTACAATTCAATAACAAAATGCCAAAATGCAAATGAATAATCAACGTAATGAAGGAACTGCAATTAAAATTCAGACATAAACCTCATTTGTATAGAAATCGAGCAAGTCTCCTAATTAACATAAAAACAAGCGGAATAATAACAAATCGGCACAAATTACAGATTTTTTGGTACTAGGAGGGGGGGGGGGGGGTTGTGGGGGGGGGGGGGGGGGGGGGGGGGGGGGCAATTTACCCATTTCATCAATCAAATGCTTCCAAGTGAATGTTGCACTTTAAGTCTTCATCCACAGTTTGCACATCTCAAATCGTATACCTTCTCGTGGTTAGAATCCATCACTTTTCTCATATCTACAATTTCTACTCGAAACCTACACTACAACAAAAATGATATGCTATTTTTGAATAAAAAGATTTCATGCTCCAAAGATGTTGAAGATGTTGACAAGTTTACTTAAAGTAAACGTTTTGTGAGAATACGATGTAATTTATGTTTCATGGATTTAGAAGAATTTGAGAAGGCAACCGAGAAGAAAAAATATTCTAAAATTAATGTAATTTACATTCTTGGAGGAATCGAAGAAGGATAAAATGATTCATTGCTTGATTTGTATTAATTACATTCCTGGAGGAATTGAAGAAGGATAAAAGGATTTCTCGCTTGATTTGTTTGGTGAAATATATATCTGCCGTCAAGGAAGTAGCTGAGGCTGTAGCAGAGGTTGGTGGGGAGAGAAGAAACATAGGACTCTCTGAATAGGGGTTGGGAGTTGTGGAGAGAGAAAATGTAGGACTTTCAATTTGGGGTTGAAAGCGGTCGTGGTTGGGTTGGGGGTCCAGAATTTGCATCTTACCTAATCACATATGTCGCATGGACGTTTGCTGGAAGACAATGGATGAAACAAGGTCATGGTTTTACTATGTGGAGTAGATATATAGAGAGTTAGGCTAGGATCCTCTCGTGACGATCATACATGCAGATCCTACATGCCTATATTAAAAATTTAATAACCCAAATCAAAACTTTGTTCCTTTTGGGTGATCTAACAGACTTACGCATTTAAACTTGTAAGAGAATAGAAGGTTTGAGGGAAAGGTTGGAGGGTTGGTCACATTTTCTCTCTACCTATATGTTACTAATATAGCATTAGCTCTTTTACAAATACACCAACATACATATACATATTCTCACACTCCCCCTTAAATTAGAGCTTAGACATCATACATCATTAGCTTGCTATATATAACCCGAACTCAAGATTTTCCCAAGGTTTTGTGAGTATAGTTGCCAACGGCTGCCAACTGATTTGAATAACATGTTTCTTCTCAATTATATTTTTAATTTTTTTGTTGAACAATGTGGTAGTTAACCTCAATATTTTTCGTTCTGAATTGTTCACAATATTCACAACTACTTGATTATCACAATACAACCTTAAGGGAGAAAATGATACAAGTCCAAATTCATCAAGTAGTTACCTAACCGATAATAATTCACATGTGGTGTTCGTCGTAGCTGGAAACTCAGACTCTACACTCGACTTAAAAGACAATTGGTTTCATCTTACTCTTTCACACCCAAGGTTTCTCCTACAAATACACACTACTCTCTTATGGACATGTCATGATTACGATCTTGCTCACTCTGCATCTAAGAACCCATCATTTCGATTATGCCCACTATCTAAATAAATGAGACTTTTACTAGATGCACTTTGGAGATAACTCAAATTCTGCATAACTGTATCCTAATGTCTAATGTATGGATCAAACATGTATTGACTAATTAGATATGCAATGCATGGCTTAATCATAGTATGGTAATTCAGTTTTCCTACTATCCTCCCATGCCTTGTAGGATCATGTAATGGTGCACACTGATATGGCATAAACTTCGAGTTCAGACATCAACAGGTTTGCATCCTAACATCTCTGTCCAATATAACATATTAAGTACATAATTCCGTTAAAATACGTATATATGCTTTCGTGATCTAGCCACCTTCACAACCAAAAAGTATCATGTATCTAATGTACTTCATACAGAACTTGCATTGAGTGAACTTTTTCAATCTCTTAATGTCTTTACCATCATCCTAAGTGATAATTATATCCACATATACTATCAAGATCATCTTGCTATCCTAACCGCGTCGATAAAAAATAGAATGGTTATAGTAACATCGTCGTATGCTAAAATCTTTCACAACATTTGCCAATTTGTCAAGCCGTGTATTAGAAGATCACTTCATGCCATAAAACAACTTCCATAACATGCATACATTTCCATACACCCTTAAGCAATAAAGCCGGACGGTTGCTTCATATATACTTGATGTGGATCAAGTTGATCAAGTTCTAATTTGTTGGAGTTAGTTGAGATTTTATTTGATTTTCAGTTAAGATTCTATTTGTTTTTATTTGGTTTTATCTGTTAGGATTTTCAGTTAGAATTTTAGCTAGGATTTATTTGTTTTTATTTGATTTTATCTGGTAGGAATTTAGTTATTTTTATTTGATATTTTAGTTATTTTGTTTAGTCCCACATCTGGTGAGAGAAGATATGTTTACGATTGCAAGTGTATAAATATGCTCCAAAACTTATTTTATTGGAGCAATGAATGAATGAATGAAAATGGATTGCTTTGAGAAAAAAAATCTCTTTTAAATCTTATTTATTTGGGATCCTTAAATTTTCCAATTTATTCTTCCACATTTTTCCAATTGAGAACCTTAGTTCTACTAATTTTTCTCACATTTTTTCTGTTTGGATTTTTCATCCTACATCAGATTTCGTATTAGAGTCAAAGTCCCTTTTTATCCTTGATCTTTTTCTTCATCATCTTTATTTTTTCTTTAGAATATGGTTTTTTAAAATTCCATCTTAACTTTAACCACGTTTTCTTCATTCTTCTTTTAAAGTTTTAATATCAAAAAATTAGTTCTTTTTTGTTAAGAAAGGAAAAAATCAAAAGGAAAAAAGAAAAAAATAGAGGAAAAAATTAAAAATGAGAGAAAAATAAATAAAATAAAATAAATAAATAAAAAAAGCCAAGAAAAAGGGAACAAAATTTAAAATGGGGTCAAAAAATTCAGTTGATCGATAATAAAATTTCCTATAGCTATTGTTCATCTGTTTTTTATCAGCCTTTAAACATTTCTTTTTTTATAAAAAATCAAATGACAATTCTTCATTCTCGTCACAATCCCAAACCAAAAGCCACCACCTCATCCACTGTTTCAATTTCCACAATAAACATTTTTTTGCTGGATTGAAATTGGACCTACTTGATCACCGGAGGATGGGAGAGAAGAAAAGTTACTGCAATACATCGCTCGTCACCTTGTCACAATGAGCTGTAGTTGTGGCTGATGCTGTCGTGCTCCTTTGCCATCGCTGATGTTGCCATCGCCTTTGGTTCCTATTGGAGGTGGTAAAATGAGATGTTGATTATGATGATGGCGACGATGATGATCATGGCGACGATGAGGATCAAAATGATGATGACTATAATGATAATCCATTAGGAAGAGAGAGATAGAGTCGTGAGAGAAATTGAGTGAGGAGGGATACAACTTAGGGTTGGGTTAACGTTTTTGATTTAGAGATTTGAGGGCTTTGCAAGGAAAAGGGAGGGGGTTATAGAGAGAACATAGAGGAAAGGGAAGTGGATATCGTGGGGGAGATGGAGAGAGATACACGTGGAGTGGGTGGAGGGGCATCTACGACGGTTGCATGAGTGTGCACGGGGGGCAAAATTGATAGAGGAAAGGGAGAGATGGAGAGAGAGTTAGAGGCAGCCTCAGCTGAAGAGAGAAGGTGAGAAGTACTTTGTAAGCGGGTAAATAAGTACAGTTCGGGTGCGTTTGAGTTGGTGTGGTTAAGGAGTATCGGGTTTGAGGCCTAAACATGCTCAGCAAAATATGAAAAATATATGAAAAAATCATCGAAAATTTAAAAATACTAATTTGTAACATATTTCATATTTTAAAAACATTTTTATTATATTAAAAAGCATAAATACGAAGAGGGAATAAGAGCCAGAAGGAATGCTCTCTTTCTCTTTCATAGTTGTATGTAATAATGTCAAATTTATTCGGTTAAGCTGTAGAATATAAATCATTCATGCTATCCTATTGCAAATATACACAATCATCCATGCTATCCTATTGCAAATATACCCACATTGAGATCTGCTAAGCGATTTACTGAAAAGCAAATCTTCTTGGTCTGCGGATTTCTAGATGTATTGCTTCAATAATTTTTATTGAATTACTTCTCTATAATGAGATTATAGTCAGCCCCATTATGCTTCCTTCATGAAAAAGGAATTGGATGCAACTTTAGGCTGCCTTAATTATCACAATGTAACCTATTAAGGAACACTAAGTTTCTAGTATAGAAATAGTAGTAATTAAGAAAAACAGGTTTCAACTCGGTGATAGGAAATTTAGTTTTCAGTTTTAGATGAAGTGTCAAATAAGGAGTCAAATATGAATTGTAATCACATTGTCTTTTACACTTTTACAAGGACAAGGACAAGGAGAAGTCAGTTGATTATTTACTTTCTAAACATTAATTTCTTTTTTAATTGTTAATGCCATAATAAATTACAATTGATTTAATGCCTTTGAAATCAATCAAGTTCACTGGAATTGGTTATGGAATAATCATATGCTGCAACGTTGTTCACGATTGGCATGCTTTAATATGTTAGAATTTTTGAAAAGTTATATTTAATACATATCTTCTCAAAGTTTTTTACTATCTTGAGCCGTTGACTAATTATTTCAAAGCTTTTACCCGATATAAAGCTGACTGCATCGTTGTATGCTTAGGGCCCTTTTATCGATGGGGACAAGATATCTGCTGCAGATCTGTCTCTTGTTCCTAAGCTTTACCATATGGAGATTGCTTTGGGACACTACAAGAACTGGTCAGTCCCGGAATCGCTTCCTCATGTAAAGAGTTATATGAAGGTATGGCAAATCAGGCACTATTGTTCAAATTTTCAATGTTTGTGCAAACAACTCTTTGATCATAGAAATTTTTTTATGAATCTTATGAACGCATCTTCGAATTTCCAATATTTGTGCATACAGCTATTTGATTTTAGTAAAATTTTTTTATCAAAAATCATATGATACACTAAAATTGATGTGCATAACATTTTCCTTTTCAAGATAATAAAGGACATATGGTTTTATGAATAAGTTCTAATGTTGCTGGAACATTTACTGAGGAAAATATGTGATATGATTTTCTATGTTTTGTTGGATAAAGAGAAGATTTTTATGGGAAAGATGAGATTTTGGGGTGAAGGATGGATCTTTAGGGCTAGAAAGAAAGGTTTTGGGGAAAGTTGCTGTTTTTATTTTATTCATAAATAACTGAAACAAGGAAGTGATACAAGATTGGTTAAGTTCTTTCGAGATGAATTCTCTCTCCCAAGCCGTCGATTCGAGATGAAGTCGCACTCTCCAATAAAAGAGATTTTTATCAACCTCACACAAGATTTCACTCAATATTTGACACCTTCTCTAATCCCCCTTCGCCACATATAAATACTAAAATGAAAAATAATAAAATTACAAAGAGACCCCTAAAATTGAAAATTACGAATACTCCGCTAAGACTCTAAAAATTACAGATCTGCCCATTTCTTCTAGGATGCAACTTCGCCCCTCCGAATAGCCACTTTGTTCTCAAGGTGGTGCATGTAGTCCATGGATCATGATGCTCCAAGTGGGTTGCCTACCCCTCCTGGGTCAAAAGGATTGGTCTCCATTACCCTCAACGATGTCCATATAGATTTCACGACGATCACACAGCCCAGCTGAAGTTTCTCCATGCCTGAAACAGAAACGCCCTTGCTCAGACGTTCGTCAATGTGCAAACCATGCGTCATAGGGTTCCGTAAAAGTGACGACGGGCCATGGCGGGCTTTGAAGGGTGTCATTGGGCCATGGCGGGTCCTGAAAGGCATCGTCGGGCAAGGGCGATACCTGAAGAGGGTTGTCGGGCCATATCACGCCTAGCAAAGATTGCACATATGCCCTGGTGGACCTGCAGGACTGCGGTCAGGCTGAACTGGGCCTACATGGCAAGGGCATGGCCCAATCGGCCTTGCATGGTAATAACAGGTCCTGACGGATCCGCTAGGGGGTTGATGGAGAAAGTTAGGGGTTTGGTGAAAATGTGGAATTTTTAGTGGAAAAGATGGATTTTTAGGGTTAAAGAGAGTGAATTTGGGAGAAATATGAAATTTTTATTGATGAAATACTAAAATAAAAGAGATACAATGGTAGGAAGAGTTCTTTCGAGAGGAACTTGCTCTCCTTTGGCCACAGTCAAGAGATGGACCGCTCTTTCAAGCTTATATTCGAGGCGAAGTCGCAACCTCTCACAAAGAGACTATTTTCTCAACATTCAACATGATAAATCCCTAATCCTCTAGCCCCATATAAATAATAAACTGAAAATACAAAATTGTAAAAATAACCCTATAACTGAAAATTATAAAAAAAACCTAGAAAACTGAAAATTACTAAAATACCCATGAGACTCCAAAATTTTCTCTGCCATTTTCTTCATAGAATACGGTTTCATCAATATGTGAATCCAACTCTCACGTATTCATGATACATGCATGTAACTACTACCAAAAAAGGAATGAAAGAAAACAGGGTTACTCGGCAAGAATTTTGTTCTATATATGTAAGTTATAAAATTATTATATTCCTTTTATTTATATCATTTTAGAAGTTTCATATTGGTTATGATTTCACTCATAGCATTTAAACTTAAAAATGTTAGAGTTGTACGTTTTGGAAATTCCTGACATCATTTCAGCTGCTTGTAGTGGATGCCATATTGGTAGGGAGTGTATATGGTTGTGGGGTAGATGGATGACACAGAACCAAACCATGACACTAGAATTGAATGCAATTGGATGTGCAGAAAATGGCCTGCATATAGTATGACTCTACGCGCACTGCAAATCACATAGCAGAACAAAACCTGGGATTCATAAAATGATATCAAAAATCCAGAACTAAAAGAAAATCAAATAGATGATTGTTATGATGGGACATAGATTTGGGAAAGAAAATATGGAAAATATAATTTTTATTTGATAACTCGTGGAACTACAATATTTTGGCCTCAATTCAAGCGAAGGACCACTCCTCCAATTAAACCAGGGCTAATCTAATCTAGATAACAATTATAATTCTTCCACAATATTCTCCATAATTCCCTCAAGATATCTCCCCTCTTATTTATAATAAAAACATCCATAATGAGCTGCCGTCATGAAATTTCCAAATTGCCACTCACCCTGGAGGTTTTCTGAAATTACAGAACTGTCATTGAACTGTCGTCTTGTAATTACAGAACTGTCACTACGCCGTAATTATATAGAACTGCTCTGTAATTACGGAATTGTCACTGCCTTGAAATTACAGAATTGCCACTCCTCTCTAGGATTTTACTGCTGCCGCTCCTCGACTCTCCTTTTTTCGCTGCTGCTCCTCGACTCTCCTTTTGCCACTGCTGCTTGTATGTGATCATGTCATTACTCTCATTCCAAAAGATAGTTTTCTCAAGGTGGAATTCCAACAATCTGCTACCGAACTGTGCTGAATGGTTTCACATCGTCTTTTTACTCCAAATGAGAGTTTTCGTCCTGTCTTACCATCGTCAAAACAATGTAGATCTTCACCGCTCTCATCGAATCCTTGAACGCCTCCAGCATCGTTGCTGATGCCCCAAAAGAGGAGCTCGTCGCCTGTTGTAGGCCATCGCCCCCTGGGGGTTGATGACATCACCCCTGGGGCCGTGACCCCTCCTGCTGTAGTCCCAGGGGACGCAGGGACCCTAACATCCACCCCAGGGGTTGCGGGGCCTCTATCGGTGGTCCTAGTGGCCGTGGGCCCCCCTGATGATCATCCCGGGGCTGCTGCCCCTAGTGTTGGCTGTGGCCCCCGGTGTCCACTCTGGCTCCCTCGATTGCTCCCCCAAATTTTGGGGGTGTTCTTACCCCACGCGCGAGGTTCGCGCGCGGAGGCGATGCCTTTTCCTGTGTCCTTATCCAAAGACTTGCCTTTTGCTTCTGATAGTTGCTGTTGTCTTTTTCTTTGTTTAGATCCGTCTTCATAGCAACCACATAGGGGGACGGTTAATTTTCTCCAATATTTGTTTTAATATGGATTCCATCGATGAAAATATTTCCTCAAACATTTCCTCCATTGTCAAAAATCTCTCAAACTTTTGCTCCATCATTTGATGTCGTTCCTCCATCTTTCGATGTTGTTCATTGAGGGCCTCTACTCTATTTACAATTTCTCCTCCAAAGCGTTAACTTTTCACGTCGCCATCAGAATCGATGATCTGATACCATTTTGATAGGATTGGGGCTTGACTTGGTTAAGAAATTTAGACAAATAAGATTTTTATTGATATTCAATGGAACTACAATTTTTTGTCCTCCATTCAAGCATACGACCACTCTCCTAATTAAAATAGTGCTAATTTAATCTAAATAACAACTATAATTCTTCTATAATATTTTCTTGAATCCCCTCAAGATCTCTCCCCTTTTGTTATAATAAAATCGTACAAAGTAAACTACAGCCCTGAAATTGCCAAACTGCCCCTTTACCAAGGGTTTTGCTAAAATTACAGAACGACCACTGAGCTTCCGTCCTATAATTACACAACTGTCACCGTCTTGTAATTAGAAAACTACTATTGCCCTTTAATTACAGAACTACCATTGCCTTGAAATTACAGAACTGCGAATTGCCACTCACCTCTAAGGTTTTGTCGCCGTCGCTCCTTGACTCTTCTGTTGCCACGCTGAGTGTATCTGATCGTATCAATGACACACGATACTTGAGATATCATGTGAAGCGAATTGCAAATTGGTAAGGTTCTCAACCGAAGATTGTACACGGGATTGTAGCTCGATGTTTCTGCCCAAATCACGTCTTAGCAAGTTTAAGTCAATGCGAGTTTGAATCAGTTTCCTAGGGCATATCTCGATAGACAATTAGGGCTTTGAGGAAGTACAATGGTTGTGTAAGTGGAGGCAAGGGAATATTGCAGGGTGTATTGGACATTGAAAGACACGTTTTTGCAAGAGTTTCTGGGCAAATCTTGATGCTGTAGATCTGGACAGAAAATGAATACAAAAAACTGTATGAATTTTATATGGTCTCGAGAGAAACATTAACAAAATTTAAGTTCTGGTATGTTCCAGATTGATATGCAAAGAAAAAGGTTTTTTAGGGTTCAAGTTTCAATTTTTAGGTTTTTATGTTAGAGAACTAAGAAATGAGAACTAGTTAAAGATGAACTAAAGAACTTACAAATGTATATTATATAAATTGATGTATTTACTTTTTCTTCTCTTAGATTATTTGTAAAATCTTGAAGATGCAACACATACATGAAACCATAGGAAAAGACTTAGATTTATCTTGGACTTAACTCTTATCAAAACCCCTATGTTTCATACTCAAAAGTGTTATTTTAGAAGTATATTAGGCGACCAATATGGGTGCTTTATTCGTTATGTAGATCAAATATCAACTACCCAACTACCCAATTTTAAGCTATTAGTTAACCAATGAATAACCATTAGTAGACTAATAAGAGTTCACTAGTCGACTGAAGAACCATTAGTCGACTAATAGAAGACAAACATTGACTGCCAGTTTAGTTGACCAACATTATACCAGTAGTCGACTAATGGTTGTGCACTACTCGCTAATGAATTAGCCGCTGGCTGAGTGGACATTAAGAATATAGTCGTTTTAGCCATTATATAGGGCCTTTTGGATTTTCTCTTTCACAAAAATTTTCTAGTATAAATAAAGATTATTTCTTAGTTATACACACAAGAAAATAGTGAAGAAAAATATAGAAAAAAAAATCTCATTTTGTCCTTGTGCTTGAGCTTTCATTTCTTCGCTTTTTGATCCCTAATTTCTATTCTCCCAAGAGCAAATTCTTAGAATAGAAATTCATACTCATTAGCCACTTTTACACACAAGATGTTCATCTTCAAGGCTCTAAGAGTTTGTAATCTTTCTATACAAGATTTATCTCAGTTGTGAGGTTTTTTGTCTCAGTTGTGAGGTGGTTGTGCTCACAGTTGGAGACTAATGCTTTTCCTATATCAGTTGAGATTGGTGGTTTTGCCATTGGCAAAGGCATTTGTCAAGTTGAAAGGTTTTTCTTTTGTAGTTTGCAAGAGAGGTTTTGTGAAAAATCTCAGGCGGAGAGCTTGCGAACTGGAGTAGGTCGGGGATAATTTAACAAGATATATCATTGGGTTTGCGATTGTGGATCTCTGATTTGCTTATCTTGTTTATTTTATTTTTATATTGTGCTAATTCTCATTGTTTATTCCGTTGTAAGTTTTTATTGAGAATTGGTTGGTTAAAAGCTTATCACTAAACATAACCGTTTAGTGTCTAAGTTGACCATCCATCAGGCATGGACCATATTTTTGGTATCAGAATCGGTTAAAGGATGAGTTAACATACACATCGCAATTTTTTGGAGGACACTCCACATCAAGAGAACCAATGTTCTATGGATCCAATTACAGATTTGGAGAGAAGAATGATCTAGAGAAGAATGATCTAGAGAAGAATGATCTATCTCTGGTCCATCGACTATGACTTATGGAATATCGTGGACAAACAAGAGAGAACAATTGTAACCCTCAACTCCAAGTAATGAATATCGTATTTATTCCTTCGATAACAATATAATCAATCATGTGTTAGAATCTACATCGACGAATCAAATATTGCACATGCTTGAGAATCATGAAAAGTCTTCATTGGACAAAGGAAGATCAACCCAAAATACCTACATGTGTTTTATGACACATGAGGATGATGTATTAGTATCTTTTAATTGATTGTTTGATACATATAAAAATTAAACGTCATGTTTAAATCATTGAAAAATAAAAATGAGCTATTAAAGAATGAGCATGGCATTTCTCTAACTAATTTTGATGATGGTCAATTCATTAATAATAAATTAATTGTTGAAAAGAAAAACCTAAAAGAAGAAAATTCATTGCTTAAGAATGAATATAAAGCTTTAAATGTTAGAATAGAAGCACTTGACAAACATGTTCCTTTAATTAAATTAAAATAGGATGAAATTACCAAAAATGTTAACAAATTCAATAAAGGAAAAGAGAATTTAAACAAAATTATCTCATATCAACACGTTTCTAATTCCAAACTAGACTATGTTATAATAGTCAAAAGCAACATGTTAATAACAAGCTGCATGTCAAATAATCTAAAAGAAATCATGCTATACATATATAATAGACATGCAAGTTATTCACATAAAATGCATCAAGATAATCATTTTGACAAATCACATGTCAAAAAGAATTATGATTTCTATGTGCATCTCAAAAGATGCATGTGAATTCAACACGAATGCATATGTTAAGTATTTTATGAATAATGTGCATCATTCAAGAAAGTATTTATATATGCATTCTAAGAAATTAAATTCTAAATGGATTTGTGTTCCTAATGACTAAACCTATGACCCAAAATGAAAAGGATACCAAACGTTACATGTTAATGATATATTCTAGGGCTTGTTTGTGGGGGAAATCGGGATTTAAGAGGAGAAAATGAGAGGAAAAGAGAAACTTTTATTGATTTCAAATCTGAATCAAAGCAAGATAGGCCCCGATTCGAGATGGGGAGATCTCCTAGCTTTCGATTCGAGGGGAAAGCTTAATCTTCCAAAGTAGACACCTTGGTCTAGGGTTTACAATTACAAAATGAGCATGAAGAATACAATTAGGGCCGACTACAACCTAATAAACCCAAAACTGCAGATTTGCAAATAGACACCCTAGTCTCCAAAATTGCATAAATCCCCAAAATAACAAGTTTGCCCCTGAAGCTCCCGCGCGCCTCCTCCGCTGATAAGTGATAGTCGTATAAGTACTCTCCCCAAAAGAGCCACCTTGTCCTCAAGATGAAAATCAAGATACTGCTGTCAGATCACCTCTCGAGATTCTCATGTAGCATCATAATTTGGTAGTCAACGCCACCTGATCAGCACCTCGTGCACCCCAGTTGAATTTTGACGAACTCCCTTAACCTTCTATGGCTCCAGCAATACCTCCATATCCTCGATCAGGATGGGTGGAAGAGTAGGGGACAAGGTGTGGTCTTCAATAGCTTGTCGTAACTGGGACACGTGGAACACCGGGTGAATAGAGGATGTAGCAGGCAACTGTAAACGATAGGCCACCTTCCCAATCTTAGCTGTCACCTTAAAAGGACAGTAGTAGCGAGCTGCCAGCTTCTCGTTGCTCCTTCGCGTCACTGTCTTCTGTCTGTACGGCCTCAACTTCAAATACACCTTATCGCCTACCTCAAAATGCTCATCTCTCCTATGCATGTCTGCCCTGGTCTTCATCATTTGTTGTGTCCTCAATAAGTGTCGCTTCAACTCCTCCAGCTGTCTATCCCTCTCCTCCAAATGCTTCTCCACCTGAGACACATGACTCGTACCCCGGCTGTAATGTATCAAAGGGGGGGAGGGTCGCGACCGTACAGAATGCAAAAAGGAGTGCTCTGCACCGCTGAGTGGTAGGAGGTATGGTACCAGTATTCAGCACACACCAACCACTTCGCCCATTTTTTCGGCGACTTTGATGCAAAACCCCTCAGATAGGTCTCTACGCTCCTATTTATTACCTCTATCTGGCCATCAATCTGCGGATGAAGCCGTGCTTCTCAAGGTGGTGCCCTACACCTTGAATAACTCCTTCCAAAAACTGCTCAGGAAGACATTGTTACGGTCAGATACAATGAAAGCTGGAAACCAGTATAATCGAACTACCTCCTTCATGAAGGCGGTGGTTACCGTTACCGCTATGTGCATGTGTCGCAGGGGAATGAAATGGGCGTACTTGCTGATGCGATCGACCACAACAAGTATGATAGTGAAGCCCTCTGACCTCGATAACCCCTTAATGAAATGTTAATGTCCTCCCAGACTCTCTGGTAAGGGTATTGGCTGAAGTAATCATGCATGAGCAATCGCCAGATATTTGTGACATTGGCAGACGTCACAATTCGCTACTAAATGGGCGATATCCCTCTTCATGTCCGGCCAATACATCTCCCTCACCATCCTCCTGTAAGTCTGCTGCACCACTGAATGACCTCCCACCGAATTGCCATGGAACTCCTGAAAGATGGTAGGTATACGTGAAGATCCCTATGGCAGCACCAACCGCCCTTGATGTACTAGCCTCTGCTCACTCAAAGTGTACCATAAATGGTCGGTAGATCCCTGTTGCAATGCCTCCTGTATTGCCATCAACCCCTCATCAGCCTCTATCTCCCACGTCAGAGGCTCCCAGTCTAGCAATACTGGAACAGAAATGGCATCCACCTTTGCTACATTCTCCCTGTAATGCCCTGTGTAGCTACTGCACATGTACTAGAGGGGGGGTGAATAGTACTTTAAAATAATCAAGAGAGTTGTTCCTAATTATTGTGCAAACATACAAACAACAATGCGGAATAGACTACAAACGACAAGAAAAGACAACGCAAACAAATGATGTAACTGGTTCGGATCCACCCAAGTCTCCCCGACTTGTTCCCGGTGATTCTACGTCCCAACCACCCGGATCCCCTCTGGATACTTGAGTTAGAAACCACTAACCCAAGATTTCCACTATGAAATTCTTGTAAAAAACCTCTACAAGACCAAATCATACACAAATGACATGTGACTCCCACAACCCGGGATCACACCCTTGCTCTCACAACCGAGAGAAACACTTGCAAACAAAGTAAATGAAACAATGAAATACTTACCAACAAAATCCTATGCCTTGAGTAAACTTACCAATATTAGGGCAAGAAGGATTTTGAGGAAGGAGATGTCACCAAACCCTAGCTCCAAGAAGTTGACCAGCAATAGAAGCCTAGGGTGGAGTTGGTGATCTTGATTCAAGCTCTCAGCTTGAGAGGCTCACAATGGAGAGAATCTTTCTTGAGGAATTAGGGCTCAAGAAGTTGAGGGAGAGATTCTTGTGAGAAGAGAGAGCTTTGGAATAGAGTTGAATGGCTCCTCTTTGATTTCTCTAAACATCTAAAATGACAGCCTTGAATACTAGGAAAGAACCCCTCCAAGTATATATAGGATAGAGGAAAGAGAGAGCAAAAATCGTGGCAATAAATGCTCCAACGGCTCTATTCTGAAGCAGTCTAGTCGGTCAGAGAAGTATCACTGACCGACTAGTTTCTCAACTAACCGGTTTCTTGGCTGAGATTGCGTTCCACGGGGTGGGGCCTGGCAGCTCGAGGGAGAGAAACTGGGAGACTAAAAGATTGGTATTCGACGGTCGGTGATTCAACATGAACCGACTAATTGGAAAACATCCAAAAGAGAGTTCAGACATAAAGAACTAGTCGGTCTAAGAAGACTTGCCAACCGACTAGTTTCACAACTAGTCGGTCGGTGAGTGTTCTTTGACCGACTAAGAGTTGAAAATAGTATAGTCTGAAATCAAGGAGAACTAGTCGGTCAGAGAACAAATCCTAACCGATTAGTTTCTCAACTAGTTGGTCGATGATTGTTCTTTGACCGACTAACGATAAACAGTAGCTCAGGCTGTAGAAATGAAGATATAACTAGTCGGTCCATGAAGGATTCCAAACCGACTAGTTTGACAACTAGTCGGTCGGTGAACCTTCTTGGACCGACTAATTGGTCAACAGTGAATGAGCTGAAATGAGCAAGGAGATCTAGTCGGTTCAAGAAGAATTGCTGACCGACTAGATTGCCATCTAGTCGGTTGGTTCTTCTTCTTGAACCAACTAAGATACACTAGAAGCCGCGAATCGAAGCGCGAAGGTTCGGGAAAGTTTCTATGGGCTTCTATGATAATCCTAGCTCTAATAATGTAAGACCTACTCAAGGCTTAACATTCTATACGAAGAAGCTAGAAGACAATAAATAAAACTTGACGAACCGTCTTCAAAAGCTTCAATCCGAATCTCTTGACTTCAATAATGCTCCTAGAGCTTCAATGAAGCTTCAAGCACACGATCACGCGCTTTGAGAAGTCTTGAGACGTCGCTTTTGATATACGTGGAGTTTTGGCGACGATCTCTATAACTGCGCTTACAAAGAGTTAGTTCACGATATTTATGTTTGCTCATCATCAAAACCAAGTCCGGGGAATCAATACTCAACACTCCCTACGAGACAAGGCGTCTGCTGCCTTATTCTCCAAGCCTGGCCTGTATTGAATCTCGAACTGATAGTGTACCAACTTAGACAACCACTTTTGATGCTATTCTGTAACCATGCGCTGCTCCAAAAGATACTGCAAGCTCTGCTGATGAGTCTGCACTACAAACTTCCTCCCCAACAGATAAAGGCGACACTTCTGGATCGATAATACGATCGCCATCAGCTCCCTATCATAAACGAACTTCAGCCGTGCTCGGGATAAAAATACCTGACTAAAGAAGGCCACCGGTCGCTGATCTTGCATCAGCACCGCCTCAAGCCCATATCCGGATGCATTCGTCTCCACCACAAATGGCCTACTGAAATCAAGCAAGGCTAGCATGGGCACTGTCGTCATCGCCTGCTTCAGGGCCTCGAAAGCCCTGGTCGCCTCCTCGTCCCAATGGAAGCTTCCTTCAACTGCTCCGTCAACGACCCAGCAATAGTGTTGTACCCCTTGACAAACTTCTTATAATATTCCGTCAGCCCTAAGAACCCTCGCAATCTCTGTAAGGTCATTGGACGAGGCCAATCTACCATGGCAGCAATCTTCTATCTATCTGCCGCTACCCCTCTGCTGACACCACGTGGCCAAAATACTCCACCTGGGATTGTCTGAAGAGGCACTTCTTCCTGTTGGTGTATAACTGATGCTCCTGTAGCTCTTGCAACACCACATGCAAGTGCCCCACACGCTCTTCTATAGTACTGCTGTAAATTAGAATGTCGTCAAAGAACACTAGCACAAACCTCCGCAAGTATGGCCTGAAAACCTTGTTCATCAAGGCCTGGAATGTCGTCGGGGCGTTTGCCAGCCCAAGATGCATGACTAAAAAACTCGTAGTGTCCCTCATGCGTCCTGAACGCCATCTTGGGAACACCTGCTGCCCTCATCCGTATCTGATGGTATCCTGATTCTGGATCTATCTTCGAGAACACTGCAGCTCCATGCAGCTCGCCAAGCAACTCATTAATAACTGGAATGAGGAATTTATCGGGTACAGTCTCCTTGTTTAGGGCCCGGTAGTCTACGCAGAAATGCCAGCTACCATCCTTCTTCTTCACGAGCAGGACCGGGATAGAAAAAGGACTCACGCTTGGATGTATCATCCCTGCCTGCAACATCTCCCCCACCATCCTCTCAATCTCGTCCTTCTGCACTTGGGGATATTGATAAGGGTGCACGCTGATTGGGGAAACTCCCTCCCTTAAGACAATATCGTGCTATGGTCTTGTGGCGGTGGGAGACCATAAAGGGTCTGAAAAACATCTCCAAAATGGCCAAGCAACTCCTCTAACTCGGGTGCTAACTCCGGCTCCCTCGGCTCTCCATCCTCCGCGACTGATAGGTCCGAAACTCCACTAAGAATCCCCCTCCTGTAGACTGCAGTGCTTTGGTCATGGCTCTGTAAGAAACCCGTGAGCGACATGCATTGATCTCCGTGCAACACTACAGTCCTTCCTCCCTCTTGATACTCCAACCTGAGTAGCCCCCAGTTGGTCTTCGTGTCTCCGAGGGCCTGCAACCACTTCATCCCTAAGATGATGTCTGTACTACCCATCTCCAAAGGAAGAAAGTCAGCTATAATCTGAATCCCCTGTATCGTCAGGATTAGTCCCCTGCATATGCCACTACTCTGTGCCAACTGCCCCGTCCCAAACACCACGCCAAACCTGCCTATATCACCGATGTCCAGCCTCAGACTCTCCACCAACCAATGTGAAATGAAGTTGTGGGTAGCCCTACTGTCGATCAATACCATCACCTCCAACTCTGTCACCTGTCCCAACAACTTCATGGTGTGGGTCGTAGTGAATCCCACCACAGAGTTGAGGGAAAACTCTGCCAGAACTAAGTGTGGATGCTCCTGAGCCTCCTCATCGTGAACCTCCAACTCTGCCCCGTCCTCTCCATCGTCCTCGTCAGCTACTATCAGTATCTGTAGCCTAAGGTCACCGCAACGGTGTCCAGGAGAAAACTTCTCATTACACTTGAAACACAACCCCTTGGCTCTCTTCTCCCGGATCTCCGTCTCTGTCATCCACCGTACCTGCCCTCCTGGTCGTGTCTCAGCCCCTCTCCTTGCTGGTTCCTGTCCCCACAGCTGGTACTCCTCTTCCTGTGACGGCCTTTGGCCCTCATGCATGTTCCTGCCCCCGAAAAGAGGATCCTCCCCAAGGCACGTGGGCCTTCCTCTCCTGGTCCACTCTGTCCTCCATAATTCTCGCTAAACTCATGCACTCTCGCAGACTTGTCGGCCTATGGGCTCTCACCTCAAATCGGATAGTGGGCTTCAACCCCTTCATGAAGTTTTCCTCCAGCGATTCTCCTGACACCCCAATGATTCGGATGACCAACATCTCAAATTTCTTAATGTAATCTCTTACGGCCCCATCCTGCCTCAGTGCATACAACTTCTCAAAAGCAGTGCTCGCCTGTACCTCTCCAAATCTATTCATCAAGAGTGTATTAAACTCCTCCCACGTATGAAAGGCTGGTCATGCTGCGTCCATCGATACCACGACAAAGCTTCCCCCTCCAGGCATACCCCAACGGTACTAAGCCACTCCTTCGGTATCATTGAAACCTCAAAGTATCTCTCAACCTTGTACATCCACGAGTCTGGGTCTTTACCCTCGAAAATAGCTATCTTCTGCTTCCTGACCTGATTTTCCGCAGAAACCCCCCTTGGAGCTCCTATACCATGCTGGTACTTATGTCACCGAAATGGGGGATGGCGTGGTACACCATACTCATAGCCTCCATCTCTACCATGCCTCGTGCCGCCTCCCCAATTAACCCCACCTTCTCCGTAGCCCCCTCGATCATCCTCGTGGTACTGATCATACTTCTCAAACTCTGCTTCAGGTCTTTGGGGTCCTCAGTCATAGTAATCAACTTCCAAAGCACCCCGGTGGCCTTCGAACCCCTCGACGAAGCCCCTCAGATGACCAAACCCATGATGCGGGTTCGTCGGAGGCCCCCTGGGGTGTCGACGGCCTGCAACGGCAGCTTCCAGGCCCGCACGGCCCGTCGGAAGGCTCGCTCGGCCTTGGCGGGTTGCCGGACCCCTATGGAGGCCCCGTCGAGTCGCTGAGGCCCTCCCGTGACCCTGGCGAGTCGCCAGGGCCTCCAGAAGGCCCAGGCAAACTCGCCAGGGCTCGGCAAGGCCATGGCGAGTCACCAGGACCTCGCGGCCCCTCAGGCGACTCACCAGGGGGGCGCGGCCTCCCTGGCGCGTGGCCGGGGGGCACGAAGCACTTCTCGTCTCCGATCTGACGCTCCAGTGTACAGAGCTCCCCCATAGTTGTCGTAGGACCCCATAGTTGTCGTAGGGCTTCGGTTGCGCTCCTTTGCCTTTGTACGAGTGGAGATCTTCATCATCCGTCACTAATTGTGCATCCGAAAGAAGCCCTTCGCGATATGGATCCATCGTCCCATTCAACTTCACCAATGCTCGCTCCTTTTTCCCCGGATCTAGGGTTTCAGCTTGTAGGGGATTCATTTGCTGCGCCAACACATCAATCTTCAGATTTGTCTGTCCGAAGCCTCCATGAGTTGAGAAAATCTCCGATCCATGTCGGCCCTTTGTTCTTCCACCGTCTTCGATAGTCCTTGGATGTCGCCGTGAACTCTCTTACAATGCCTCTATTTTGTCTTTCGCTCTTGTGGTCGCCATAAATCAATCGCTCTGATACCACTTTGATAGATTCTAAGGCTTGTTTGTGGGGAAATAGGGATTTGAGAGGAGAAAATGAGAAAAAAAGAAACTTTTATAGATTTCTGATGCGATCATTACTTATGAGAGGAGGCGCAAGCATGAGGTTCACGAGCCACGGAAGCTCAAGGAGTAAAATTGCTATGCACACTACAAGTCGGGGAGTAATTACTTTATGCACTACGGATGGGAATAAAAGAGGCCGGCCGGCCCTAGTTTTGTTTTATCAAATATTTTGAGTGATTGGTCTTCCAATTTTCCTAGAGAGAGATCTGAAAAGGTTTAGGCTTTTTTCCTTGCAAAAGTTAGGAGAGAGGGATCTACTTTACAAAAAGAGATCCATTTATCTTATCTTGTTATCTTTGATTGTTTTTCCAATAAAAATTCCCACTTTTACCCAATTTGTGCCATAGTTCGTATCAAATTGGCATCAGAGCGTTAGATCCATGGCGAGTACAAGGCAGATGGAAAGGATCGAGGCGTTGGAAGAGAAGATCAGAGCCGAGATCGCGGAACGAAAGAATGAGATCGAAGGATTGCGGGCTGATTTGAAGGAAGATTTTAGGGCTTCAATAGAGGCGAACACATTGGCGATGAGGAAGGAATTCAAGGACGCGATTGCGGAAGGAACAACAGAGATCTTGAGGGCTCTTTTGCAACGAGATCCATCTACATCCACTTTAGATCTGAATCACCAATCAGATCTGGCTTCGAAAGCCCCTCCGACCACGAAAGATAAAGGGAAGCGCGAGATCTTGAAGGATGTGGATGTCTTGGAAGAAGGATTGATCTCCGACGAGGAAAACCAACTCATTATGCTTGGCGAAAAGACCTATCGACACAACGGAGCACCAGACGAGCCACACGAGGTCGGAAGAGGGAGGACGGAGGCCTGGCGGCTGTGCCAGGGCATTCAGCCGGCCTTGGCGCTCCGCCAGGGCCATCGCGAGGCCCTGGCGAGCCGCAAGGGCCATCGCGAGGCCCTGGCGAGCCGCAAGGGCCCTGGCGGCTCCGAGCGAACCTGCTAGGTCCATTGCGGACCCTAGGCGGGCCGCCTGAGATGCCCCAGTTGATCGTTGGGGCCTTGATGATGGCTGGTCAGGTTTCGACGGGGACCCGGCAGCCTCGGAGAGTGTTGGGAGCATGAGCAGAGCACGTGGCTTCGTCGACATGGAGTAGATGAATTTCGGGGTGCTAATTTTGACCTCGGAGAGCGTCATGGACACCGAGAGGCTGATCTAGTAAATAGAAGGGACCGAGGACAAGGGCCAGAGTATGAGGAGTTTGCGCGGTACCATGAGGATGGCGGTGAGGGTGCTTATGACTTTGGCAGCCGCGAATGGAGGGATGTTGGGCGACTAGCCAATGAGAGGGCAAGGTTTGGAGATCACCGCAAATAGCGGCACCAGGAGCGATATGGAGGAGGGGATCCCCGTGCTGATGAGAGGATACAGAAGCGGAAGATGCTCCTTTTCGAAGGTAGTGACGCATCTGGGTGGATCTACAAGGCGGAGAGGTATTTTAAGGTGACACGGCTGACATAGGCAGAGAAGCTGAGGGCGATCGAGATCTGCCTGGAGGGAGATGCCTATCATGGTACATGTGGAGGGAGCAGGATAGACCTGCGAGGACCTGGGACGAGTTTAAGGAGATCTTGTTGCACCGTTTCAGGGAGACCAAGTGGGAGGTGCGTACGAGCAGCTGCATGTAATCAAGCAGTATGGGCCTGTGCGTGACTATGTCAAGCAGTTCAAGATGCTTACGAGCAGGGTGCGAGGGATGCCAGCAGAGTCTATGTAGGGATTTTTCTGGGATGGGTTGAAGCTTGCTATCAAGGCAGAGCTTCGTACCCATATGCTCAGAGTACTGTTGGAGCAGTTGGATTTGGCACAGTCAGTGGAGGATAGACTGGACGAGGATCGCCGTACCAGAGAGACTTGGGAAGGGAATTATACTCGTTCTCAGGTCGTGACAGGGGGCCAGCAGGAGCGTCTGGAGGGACCCCCGCTAGAGGGAAAAGGGTTGGCGAGGCAAGACCGGCAGGACCTTACAAGAGGATGACAGAGGCTGAGATGCGAGAGAGGAGGACAAAAGGGCTATGTTTTAAATGCGACAAGAGGTTTACTCCGGGCCACAAATGGCGCAACCATGCTATTCAGGTGTGCGAAGTATTTGAGGGGGAGGTAGAAGAAGAGGAGGTTGTGGAGCTGGAGGCTGAGGGTGAGGTAGAGGTTGAGCCACTGCTTTTGGAGGCAGATGAGGTTTCGCTCAGTTCTATAGCAGGGTTCACGCAGGTCCACACTATGAAGTTGACGTGCAGAGTTCGGGACTTGGATGTGGTGATCTGATTGATAGTAGGGCTACACACAACTTCGTGTCCCCCAATGTGATTGAGAAGCAAGGGCTACACCTCTCGCAAATACAGAGGGATTTGGGGTCATGTTGGGCAATGGCAACGTGGAACAGAGTAGAGGCATCTGCAGAGACCTGACGGTGTCCATTCAGGGGGTGTTGATTACTGGTGACTCATGCCTTTAGCATTGGGCAATGTTGATTTGATTTTGGGGGATGCAGTGGCTTCTGACATTGGGAAAAACTAAGTTCAATTGGAAGCTCCTGAGGATGGAGTTCCAAGTAGAAGGGAGGAAGGTGGTTTTGCTTGGGACGCGGGCCTATGTTGCGCATCAGTATTATATAAGACCATGGCCAGGACCCTTCAGATGGAAGGGGGATTCTTGGTGGAGCTTTAGAGACTGGCAACGGAGGATGCAGCTGGTATGGCAGAGGTGCCTAGGGATCTAGAGCAGGTGCTGAGCAGATATGGTGAAGTGTTCCAGTCTCGTAGCGGTCTTTCACCACCGTGAGATCACGAGCACTCCATCGTTTTGAAGGAGGGTCCTATTAGTGGGCGTCCTTACCGGTACTACAGGTGCAAAAGGACGTGATTGAGAGGCTAGTGCAGGCGAGCATCCTACAACCTAGTGTCAGCCCATTTTCGAGCCCGGTGTTGCTGGTAAAAAAGGACGGGAGCTGGCGCTTTCGTGTCGATTACCGGGCTCTGAATAAGAAAACTATAACAGACAAGTTTCTTATTTCAGTGATAGTCGAGTTGTTGGACGAGCTGCATAGCGTTGTGGTGTTCTCCAAACTTGATTTGAAGTCTGGTTACCACCAGATACGCATGAAGGCAGATGACATACAGAAGACGGCTTTCAGGACTCATGAAGGCTATTATGAGTTTCTGGTCATGCCATTTGGTTTGACAAATGCCCCCGCCATCTAGTCCATGATGAAAAGGGTGTTTCGGCCCTACCTGCGGAGGTTCGTGCTTATCTTCTTCGATGATATTCTGGTTTATAATAGATCTCTGCAGGAGCATGTAGAGCACTTGGAGGTGGTGATGAAGGAGCTTCGGAATCGTCAGTTGCATGCGAACCGAAAGAAGTGCCTTTTTGGTCAGATGCAGGTGGAGTACTTGGGACATGTAGTGTCCACTGAGGGGGTGGTCGCAAATCGGGGAAAGATTGCCACTATGCTGAATTGGCCTCGTCCTATGACTTTGCGAGCCTTACGAGGATTCCTTGGACTGACAGGGTACAATCGGAGATTCGTTAGCGGGTATGGGACTATTGCATGGCCGCTAACGGAGCAGCTGAAAAAGGATAGTTTCAATTGGGGAGAGGAGGTTATTTGGGCATTTGAGGCCATTAAGCGGGCTATGACGACGGTTCCAGTTCTAGCACTACCTGATTTCAGCAAACCGTTTGTCGTCGAGTCGGACGCTTCAAGGGTCGTCCTGATGCAGGAGCATAGACCCATTTCTTACTTCAATCAGGTGTTGTCTGCCAGGGCACGACTGAAGTCTGTTTATGAGAGGGAACTGATGGCGATTGTCCTCGTAGTGCAGAAGTGACAACCCTACTTACTTGGTTGGGCATTCATAGTGAGAATAGATCAGTGGAGTTTGAAATACCCACTGGAGCAGCGCATGGTGGCAGAGGAGCACCATCGATGGTTGTTTAAGTTGAACGAGTACAAGTTTGAGATCCACTACAAACCCGGCTTAGATAACAAGGCGGCAGATGCGCTATCTCGCAGGGATGAGGGGGTAGAGATTTAGGCTATCTCGGGGCCAGTGGTGCTTAGTGGGGAATCCCTCCTACGGGAGATTGAAGAAGATGGGGAACTGATGCGGATTTGGGAAGCATTGGCACAGGGCTCGAGTGACTACTCGGGTTACTCAGTTGAGGATGGAAAGCTGCTGTATAGAAGGCGTTTGGTGATTCCACGGGAGTCGTCGCACATTCCACTCCTTTTTCGGGAGTTCCACAGTAGCGCAGTGGAAGGACACTCAGGGGGTACCCGACGTACCAGCGGATGGCACGCGAGCTTTATTGGGCAGGTATGCGGAAGGATGCAGTGTCAAGTTGTGATGTTTGCCAACATCATAAGTACTAGGCTACAACTTCCGCCGGACTTTTACAGCCTTTGGCACTACTAGGGAGGGTGTGGGAGGATATCTGGATGGACTTTATTGATGGGCTACCGAAGTTTGAGGGGTTCACGGTCATTTTTGTTGTGGTGGATAGCCTCAGCAAGTATGCTCATTTCGTGCCTCTGCGACATCCATACACGGAGATGACGGTTGTAGCAGCATTTTTGAAGGAGGTTGTTCGGCTACACGGGTACCCAGCGTCCATTGTCTCCAATAACGACACCGATTTCATGAGTACTTTTTGGAAGGAGCTGTTCAGAATGCAAGGGACCGCGTTCAGACGGAGCACAGCCTACCATCCCCAGACCGACGGGCAGACAGATGTGTTAAATATGAGCTTGTAGACTTACTTACGATGCTTTGTATCGGAGTCACTTAGGCAGTGGGCGACATGGCTACCTTGGGCAGAATATTGGTACAACACCTCGTATCATTCCGCTGCGCGTATGACTCCGTTCAAGGTCTTATATAGCAGAGAACCTCCACACTTGGTTCGTTATAGACGGGGAGATACACCAGTGTCTGAGTTGGAGCAGTAGTTGATGGAGCGTGACAGAGTGGAGGAGTTGAAGCAACATCTAAGGCGGGCCCAGCAGAACATGAAAGGTAAGGCGGATAAGCACCGCAAGGACGTAGAGTTTGAGGTGGGAGACATGGTCTATTTGAAGCTGCGTCCTTACTGGCAGAGTTCAGTAGTGCAGAGGCATAACTCTAAGCTAGCAGCGCGCTACTATGGCCCTTATGAGATTGAGGTGAAGGTGGGGAAGGGAGCTTACAGGCTGCGGCTACGGATGAGAATGTGCATGTCCAAAGCCCAAATGGGTACCCAATTGGGCATGCCACATTCCAAATCCTTGATTATGGTCTAGGAAGATTGGCCCAATTGGGCATGCCACATTTCAAATCCTTGATTATGGTCTATGAAGATTGGCCAATCATCCTAGACCATAGTGAAGGATTTGGAATGTGGCATGCCCAAATGGGTACCCATTTGGGCTTTGGGCATGCCCATTCTCATCTCTAACTGCGGCTGCCTCCTACTTTTGCTATACATCCAGTGTTCCATGTGTCGCAGTTGCGAAAGGAGATCGGAGACCATTCAGCATCAGCTACCTTGCCACTTACGTTGACAGAGGACATGGAGGTACTGCTAGAGCCAGAGGCGGTCGGGGGGTTGCGCTAGATTCGACCGGGATCTTCGGAGGTGCTGATTCAGTGGAGTGGGCTACCAGATCATGGAGCGACGTGGGAGCCTTTCGATACGATCTTCAGGCAGTTTCCAGACTTCCACTTTGATGACAAGGTGGCATTCTTGGGGGGAGTAATGATGCGATCATTACTTATGAGAGGAGGAGGCGCAAGCATGAGGTTCATGAGCCACGAAGCCCAAGGAGAAATTGCTCTGCACACTATAAGTCGGGGAGTAATTCCTTTATGCACTACGGGGTGGGAATAAAAGAGGCCAGCCGACCCTAATTTTGTTTTATCGAATATTTTGAGTGATTGTTCTTCCAATTTTCCTAGAGAGAGATCTAGAAGAGGTTTAGGCTTTTTCATTGCAAAAGTTAGGTGATGGGGATCTACTCTAAAAAAGAGACCCATTTATCTTATCTTGTTATCTTTGATTGTTATTTCAATAAAAATTCCAACTTTAACCCAATTTGTGTCCTAGTTCATATCAATTTCAGATCTGAATCAAAACAAGATAGGCCCCGATTCGAGATGTGGAGATCTCCTAGCTTTCTATTCGAGGGGAAAGCCTAATCCTTGAAAGTAGACACCTTGGTCTAGTGTTTACAATCACAAAATGAGCATGAAGAATACAAGTAGGGCCGGTGATGAGTATTTATGTTATATAGTTTTCCCTCTTTTTCATGCACGTTTTACATCGTTTTATTCTCCATTCCTTCCCGTTTTCTCCGTTTTGTCTCCTCTTTTACTTTTATGGTCCCTCATGTGCTTTGCAGGAAAGATGTTCCGATTAGAAACCATACGGCGAGGCTCTAGCGCAAAGAGGCGAAAGGAGCAAAGTCGGGGCTCAATTCGTGCAAGTGAAGAAGATTTTGTGAATAACAGGAACCTACGAGGCTGCGCCAGCTTGTAATGCACGGCTGCGTCAAATTGCATTGGAGAATACATCGACGTGGCTGCGTCAAAGACCACCAAACGGCTGCGTTAAGAAGATAAAGATTAAAGATTTGAAGCTTACGCGGCCCGCGCAGACGAAGACGACGCAGCTGCGATTCTACAAAGATCGAAGCTGATCGACGCAGCTGCGACAAAGATAACGCGGCAGTGTAACCGCTTTCGACGCGACCGCGTCTCTAATGACGCGACTACGTCGCTGAAGCCCAACTTCCCCATTTCACGCAAGGGATCGACGCGACCGCGTCGTTTCCGACGCGGTCGCGTC